>OZ014524.1:127359867-127959867 GCA_963966055.1 Lathyrus aphaca
AGGAATATTCACAAAAATCTGACATGGATGATCTGATTGGTTATCACGCTCTTAGCACCAGCTGCTCTTTTGAATAAACTCTGATATTCTCATGCAAAGTAAACTCTGATTTCAAGCATCATCCTCATTAAATGAGTATCAAAATTTAACGGCATATCAGACAAGAATCTCTATTTTTGGAAACATCTTCAATGACATATATCATCATCCAAAAATACCTCTTGGTTTCTCCAACGGATCAAAATTCTTCATTCATATAAAGGAGTAACTTAGAAGAAAAAGGACAGACACACTCGCGCGCATATACAAACTACTTTAACAACCTCAGTCTTATTTTTTCTATTAAACTTGTGTAAAAACACCACAATTGTGATTATATCTTATTAGAAGCAACCTCATACACACACACACACTTGTAATCTAAGATATTTTGATATTCCTTGAGTGACTAAAGTGTTAGTCAGTAGACTCAACAAGACATTGACAGTATGTCTTTGTGGTTGTATTTAAATCTTGAATAGTGGATTAAGACCTTGCTTGAGAGAGACTAAATCATCTTGGCGGGTGGACTGGAGTAGTTTGAGTTCAAACGAACCAGAATAAACTATTTGTGTTTATTGCTTTAATTATTTAAAAAAAACCAATTCAAACCCCCTTTCTTGTGTTTTTCGTCCCTTCAATTGGCATCAGAGCGCCTGGTTCTGGGTGCTAACACTTAACTGTTTCAGAAAAAAATCCTACAGAAAAACACTATGATGGAACAAATCCAAAACAACAACGACAATCAGAATGACAAGATCAATGGAAAACCTCCAATGTTCGATGGTGAGAACTTTGACTACTAGAAAGATGTTCTGGAAAGTTTCTTTCTGGCTCATGATGGAGATCTTTAGAATATGGTAACTGATGGTTATACTCATCCAGTTGGAGACAACGGTCAGAAGATTGAAAGAAGAAATATGACAGCCTAACAAAAGAAAGAGTTCAAAAATCATCATAAGGTCGAAACGAGTCTTTTGAGTGCCATATCACACACAGAATATGAGAAGATCACAAACATAGAATCTGCCAAACATATGTTTGACTCTCCGAGAATGAAGCAAGAAAGCAAAACTCCAGTCAAGGAGACTAAATCTCGGACACTCATTCAGAAGTATAAAGCGTTCAAAATGGAAGAAGATGAAACAATTGAGAAAATATTCTCAAGGTTTCAAATTCTGGTTGCTGGATTAAAAGTTCTAGACAAAGGATACTCAATAGCAGATCATGTGAAAAACATAATTAGAAGCTTGCAAAAGGAATGGAGACCCATGGTCACAACTCTAAAGCTCTCAAAGAATCTGAATGAAATATCTCTTGAAGAATTGACCAGTTCTCTGAGAAGTCACGAGATAGAACTTGAAGAAGATGAACCCCAGAAGAAAGGTAAGTTCTTTGCTCTTAAATCTAATAAAGTTGAATCTAAAGCTTTTAAGGTAGAAGAAGAAAGCTCTGGTGGCTCATCAGAAGAAGACGAACTATCAATCCTTTCCAGAAGGGTTCAACAACTCTATAAGCATAAACAAAAGAAATTCAGAAACACTAGAAGATCAAGCAGTCACTCTGAATCATCCTCCGGCTACAAAAAGTCAAGAAGCAAAGAAGTAGTGTGCTATGAATGTAAGGAACCTGGACATTACAAAAGTGACTGTCCTAAACTGCAGAAATAAAAGCCTAAGAAGAAATTTAACAGAGACAAGAAGAAAAGTCTCATGGCTACTTTGGATGACTCAGAATCTTTTGAAGCTGAATCTGAATCAAAAGATGAACATGCCAACATCGTTTTAATGGAAAACATATCAGATGATACTAACTCATCAAAATCTGAATTGGACTCAGAAACAAAAGAGGTATTTTCTAAACTATCTAGATCTCAATTAGAAGATAGTCTATAAAAAATTCTTGAAAAATATCAATAACTTCAACTCAAATACAAAAACCTAAAAATGGGTCGAGTATCTAAGTCTGAAGAAACTAGGAAACTAAAAGAAGAAAACTCTGAGCTAAAAGAAATCATTTCAAAACTCGAAAACTCTTTTGAAAAACATAAAGCTTAGAAAGAATCTAGCTTAGAAGTTCTACCTAGTGCTGATAGCATCATAAAACATTATGATCAGAGTTTTCAAAAATTTATAGCTAAAAACATAGACAGAAGCAAAATGGCTTCAATGATCTATGGTGTTAGCAGAAACGGTAGAAGAGGCATATGATATGTCAAACCAAAAGGAGAAGCACCAAATCAATATAAACAAGATGATGATATGGTCATAAATTACACACCTTTAAACTCTCATTTCACATATGGACACAAACATGATTTAAAATACACCAGTGAATCATCTTATTCTACAAATTCTATTGAGAAACCTAAACTCAATCAGAATTATGTAAAATCTAACAAACAATGACCCAAAAAGATATGGGTACCCAAGGATAAAATTATCTATGTTGCAGATGTCTTTAACAACAAGATTGAAATACCAATCTTGGTTCCAAAGCCTTGAGCTTAAAGCTGGAGGCTACATAGGTTTTGGAGGTAATCAGAAAGAAAAGATGATTGGCTTTGGAACCATTGGTAACTGAACTCTTCCCTCTATCTCTAATGTTCTGTTAGTAGATGGATTAATGCATAACTTATTAACAATAAGTCAATTAAGTGATAACGGTTATGATATAATCTTTAACCAAAAGTTTTGCAAAGCTGTTAGTCAGAAAGATGGAATTATTCTAGTTAATGGAAAGAGAAAGACCAACATTTACAAAATAAATTTTTTTGAACTAAAAGGTCAGAATGTGAAATGCTTTATGTATGTTAACTACGAGTAATGGGTCTGGCATAGAATATTGGGGCATGTTAGTATGAAAAGATTATCTCAGATTAACAAACTCAATCTGATCAGAGGACTTCCTAATTTGAAGTTCAGCTCAGATGCTCTGTGTGAAGCATGTCAGAAGGGAAAGTTTGTTAAACCTGATTTTAAATAAAAAATGTTGTTTCTACCTCTAGACCATTAGAACTTCTGCACATAGATCTGTTTGGACCAGTGAAAACTGCTTCAATCAGTGGTATGATGTATGGATTAGTGATCTTAGATGACTATAGCAGATGGACATGGGTAAAGTTCCTTAGACACAATGACGACTCAATCTCTGTATTTTCTACCTTCTACAACCAAGTTCAAAATGAAAAAGAATTTAGAATTGTAAAAGTCAGAAGTGATCATGGTGGGGAATTTAAAAACAAAAAACTGGAATTATTTTTTTAATGAAAATGGCATCTCTCATGATTTCTCTTGTTCTAGAACTCCACAACAAAATGGAGTTGTTGTTGGAGTACAAATAAAATAAGGGTTTTGTTATCGATCAACATAGATTGTTTTGTGATATTTAAGCCGTTCTAAAGTTGCGCTAGTTTAAGACTCAAAGTAACAAAATGGGGTTTTTTGGGTTCGTTAACGGAAAGTTTAATTTTTGCATTCAAATAAAAACTACAAGTTAAAAGTGTTGTTTGTTGAAATATTATAAAAAGCACATGCCAGAGTTAGGGTTCGATAGGTCCATTTGCACATATAGTTTCGATCAAGCGGACGGACTCGTTAAGACGATAAACATAATCACAATATCCTCTCAAAATGTTTATCTCTAACACAAAATGTGAGTTTTACCATTTTTATCCATTGATGATCTCTCACTTAATCTATCAAAATGATAACATTAAAGTTTAATACAATGTGAACACCAAGTCTCATAACTATCTCCAGCTTATGTTCTTTGGTGGATGAGAAACCTAGGTCAAGTGTTGAACACATTTCTCAATCATGAAGCAACACAAAATATATTTCATTAACACAAAGTTTTTCACCATAGATTTATCATCAAGAGTTCTTACACAATGATCAAAGCCTATACATACAAAGAAAATACCTATCTACCTTCTAACCTTGACATATAAAGGGTTTAACTATCCATAATTATGGAAGCTTCCATTGAAAGAAAGAGATGAAGAAGACAAAGCATCAATGATGATCTCCCGACTATTGATGTGTTGATTCTTTGAAAATAAGAGAAAATCTTAATTCTAGGGTTTTTTCTCTAAGAACTATCAAGATCTCCCGAGAAAATGAGTTGTGAAACCCTTTATACAATCCTGAAAAGCGCAGAGCTCGCTAAGCGAGCCTTCATTAAATGCTAAACCGCCATTACTTGCTAATTGAGCTGAGACCCTCGCTTAGCGAGAAACTCACTAACTTCTTCACTTGGAGCTCACTTAGCGAGCTTGTAGCGAGCTCAAACAATCCAAAATCTTCAAGAATCTTCCAAAGAAAGTCATAATGAATTGCTTTCTTCATTCCAAATATGCAACCTAAAAATCATAAAACAAAAGTTAAATAATCGATACTATTGCAACAAATAAAATAAAGTATGAAAATTACTTATAAACAAAGGGAAAACACATTAGAAGTCCAAATAAACTCTTGAAAAGTGCCAAAAACTATACTACATAATAACACTAATTGACACTTATCAGTTGTAGAATGAAAGAACAAAACTTTACAAGAGATGGCCAGAACCATGATCAATGAGACTAACATGGCTAAACACTTTTGGGAAGAAGCAGTTAATAAACGTGCTATATTCAGAATAGAATCTCTATAAGACCTATTCTGGAGAAGACTCCATATGAATTGTGGAAGGACATAGAGCCCAAAATTTCTTACTTCCATCCCTTTGGATGCACTTGCTTTATTTTAAAAACTAATGATCCTCTGAACAAGTTTGATTCTAAGGAACAATTTCATGAATGAAGTAAACTTCCCTTACTCCTTCTATCAAATACCCCTATTCAGACAATTCCATCTTTACCCTCACTAATTCCCACAAAAGACTAATATATCCTCAAGGCTTCTAATTCTATTATTTTAATTAAATAATAATAATTTGAATAATGTAATCTAATTATTCTTAATATTATAGTTTGTCAAAATAATCCTCATAACTTACCCACCAACACAACAACTTCAACAAATTATCAAATAACTCATAACAACAGGCTTCAAAATAAACTCACGAAATTGGGGTGTTACAACTCTCCCCCACTTAAGGAATTTCCGTCCTTGAAAATTTACCTGAAGCAAACAGAGTCGGATACGACTATTTCATCCGATTTTCATGTTCCCAAATCCAACTTTCACCTGCTGGTTCACCCCACAATACCTTTACCAAGGCAATCTCTTTTTCTCGTAACTGCTTCATTATCAGCCATCTATTCGCAACGGTAATGCCTCGACAATTAGGTTATCTCTTACCTGTACATCATCCATCTGAATCACATGCGATGGATCAGTCATATACTTTCTCAATTACGACACATGAAACACGTCATGTAAATTCGTAAGCACGATGGTAACGCAATCCGATATGCCACCACTCTGATCCTTTGCGAAATCAGATACGGACCAACAAAACATGGAGTGAGCTTCCTAGACTTCAAAGCTCTCCCAACACCATTCATCAGAGTAACTCTCAAGAATATATGATCTCCCTCTTTGAACTTAAGTGCCTTCTTCCTCTTATCATGATAACTCTTCTGGCGACTCTGCGACACCTTCATTCTCTCTTGGATCATCTTAATCTTCTCGGCCGTTTCCTGAACTATCTCAGGTCCGAGTACAACACTCTCGCATGATTCGTACCAACACAAAGGAGTTCGACAACATCTACCATACAACGCCTCATAAGGTGTCATACCAATACTTGCATGAAAATTGTTGTTGTAGGTAAACTCAATCAATGGAAAATGATTGTCCCACACTCCACCATGGTCCAACACATATGCCCTCAACAAATCTTCCAAAGATTGGATAGTCCTTTCCGTCTAACCATCCGTCTACGGATGATATGCGAAATTCATCCTCAATTTAGTACCCAAAGCATATTGTAAACTCTTCCAAAACTTCGACGTAAACTGCGGATCTCAGCTAACTTCTGCATAGAATGATTAATCTTCATCGGAAAGAAATGAGTCGACTTAGTCAATCTATCCACAATCACCTAAATAGAATCATTTCCTTTCGCCTTCTTCGGCAAACCCGACACAAAATCCATGGAAATACTATCTCATTTCCATTCTGGAATATTCAACGGTTGCATCATTCCATACGATTTCTAATGCTCTAATTTCGACTTCTTACAAACCAAACACGAATACACGAATGCAACAATATCCTTCTTCATACCTGACCACCAAAACAATTTTTGTAAATCTTGATACATCTTTGTAGCACCAGGATGAATACTCAGCCTACTACGACGTCCTTCCTCTAAAATACTCTGCTTAATTTCCGGAACATCTGGAACACACACTCTATCTCGGAACCTCATTACACCATTCTCGTCAATCCGGATTTCACCTTAGTTACCTTGGTTAATCAAGGTCAACTGAACAACCAACTTCAAATCAGATTATTGTCCTACTCGGATCCTCTCCATAATATCCCTGATCAATTTCAACATTCCCAACTTCACACTATCAGAAGTAGTCTCACACAACAAACTCATGTCTCTGAATTGTTCAATCATATCAAGTTCTTTCAACATAAGCATCGACATATGCAATGTCTTCCTACTCAGTGCATCGACAACCACATTCACCTTACTAGTATGGTAACTCAAATTAAATTAAAATCTTTCAACAATTCTAACCATCTTTTTTGCCTCATATTTAGCTCCTTCTGATCAAACAGATATTTCAGACTCTTATGATCACTGAACAGTTCGAATTTTGAACCAATGAGGTAATGTCTCCAAATCTTCAACGCAAACACCACAGCTGCTAGCTCAAAATCATGCGTAGGATAATTCCATTGTGAACTCTTAGTTGTCTAGAAGCATAAGCAACTAATTGTCCATTCTTCATCAATACTCCTCCAAGTCCCATCTTTGACGCATCACAATACAACACAAAAGACTCATTCGGATTAGGAAAAACTAACATTGGAGCAGTCATTAACTTCTTCTTTAATTCCACAAAACTCTTTTCTCATACAACATCCACACATAAGCTTGACTCTTTCGAGTTAACTGCGTTAAAGGCAACACCAAATTAGAAAAACCTTCAATAAACTTCCGGTAATAACCTGCCAATCCTAGAAAACTTCATATTTTTGTAGCAGACTTCAGAGTCTCCTAATTCAACAACTTCAATCTTCGAAGGGTCTACAGCTATTCCACCATTCGAAATTACATGACCAAGGAAACTTACTTACTTCAGCCAAAATTCACATTTTTATAATTTCACATACAACTTATTTTCTCGCAAAATCTGAAAAACAGTCCTAAGATGTTCGACATGCTATACTTCCGACTTAGAGTATATCAAAATATCATCAATGAAAACCACAACATACTCATCCAGATATTCATACGATTCATGTACTCCATAAACACACCATGTGCATTGGATACACCGAACGACATCACGGTATATTCATAGTGACCATACCTTGTCCTGAAAGCCATCTTCAGAATATCGCCAAGCTTAACTCGAATCTGATGATAGTCAAACCTTAATCAATCTTGCTAAACACACAATCTCCTACCAATTGATCCATCAAATCTTCGATCCTTGGAAGTGGATACTTATTCTTGATAGTCACCTTATTCAACTGTCGATAATCGACACACAACCTCATGTTGCCATCTTTCTTCTTCACTAAAAACACCGAAGCACCCTATGGAGAAACACTCGGTCGTACAAACCTTTTCTCAAGTAACTCCTCAAGTTGCTTCTTCAACTCATGCAATTCGAACGCTGACATCCGATAAGGAGTCATCGACACAAGACTAGTACTTGGTACCAAATCCACTGCAAACTCTACTTCACGTTCTGGAGGCAAATCACTTATGTCGTCCGAAAACACATCTGGAAATTCACTGACAACTGGTAATTCGACACCCTCATCTTCTTGATCAACTTGAAACGGCGCAAACATATGAGCTTCATCTCTTAGAAGTTCATCCACATGTTTTGCCGACAAGAACATAAACTCAACATGGTCACCGACTTCTGGAAACTATATCGTCTTAGCATAACAATTGATATGCATAAAATTTAACTCTAACTAGTTCATACCCAGAATAACATCGATTTGGTGCAAGGGTAAGCACACCAAGTCCATCAAGAAACTCTTACCAAATATAGACAAAGGACAACTTAAACACACACGAGTAGTAGTGACAAAACCATATGTAGGCATTTCTATCACCATACCACCATTCATATCAGCCAATTTCAGTCCCAGCCTGGTCGCACACTCAAGCGAAACAAATGAATGAGTAGAACCAGTGTCAATAATCGCAATCAACTCAACACCATTAATAAAT
Source organism: Lathyrus aphaca (assembly GCA_963966055.1). Lineage (NCBI taxonomy): Eukaryota > Viridiplantae > Streptophyta > Magnoliopsida > Fabales > Fabaceae > Lathyrus > Lathyrus aphaca. Next base: position 127,368,289 of record OZ014524.1, read on the forward strand.
CATGTACCCTGAATCAAGTTATCCTTCTTATAAACTTTAGAGCCACTCAAAGCAAACACTCTGCCATTGGTCTAGGCAGCTGTAGCAGTATTCTTCGGTTTCTGACACTGAGTACTGATGTGTTCTTCTTCACCATAGTTGAAACAAATTGGTCCTTCATTTGGGAAATCACCAACCTGATGACCACTCCTGCCACACGTATAGCATCTCACCACTTGATTGTTGCACACATCAGACTTGTGACCTGACTCTCCATATTTATAGCACTTGAGAGGAACAAAACCTTCTCCCCCACTTGGCTTTTTCCCATCTAAAATATTTTGTTTCCCTTTATCAACTGAAGTCACATAAGGTTTTCCTCGGAATTGGCCTTTATCTTTCTTCTCACTCAATTGCTTATAGTGAGCAGAGCAAGTTCGACTATCCTCATCATAAATTCTACTCTTATCCACCAACTCAGTATACCTACGAATCTGTTGACATCCAATTCCCTGCTTCATCTCTGGTCCCAGCCTATTCTCAAACTTGAGACACTTGGAAACTTCAGCATCTGCATGATTGTAGTGAGGACAAAACTTCACCAACTTCTTGAACTTTGAAGCATACTCTGCCACATTCATTCTTCCTTGCTTCAACTCAAGGAATTGTACCTCCTTCTTACCACGAGCATCCTATGGAAAATACTTTCCCAAAAAATTTGCCTTGAATACAGCCCAAGTCACCATAGTTCCAACATCTTCCATTCATTGGCAGGTATTATCCCACCAGTCTTTAGCTTCATCCAACAACATGTGCATACTAACTACACCTTTTGAGCATCAGTGCATACCATCACTCATAAAATCTTCTCAATATCCTTAAGCCACTTATGTGCGTTATCTGGGTCATGAGTACCTTCAAACGTCGACGAATTATTCCCCTTAAACTTGTCCAAAACACGAAACTCATCAGGAACAATGTTCTGAGCCATAGCTTCAGCAAGTGCAGACACCGCATCCGTAAGAGCATGATTTGCAGCCATTATGCATATCACCAACAACATTAGAAGAACAAATTATTAACATTATGCTCACACGCAACACCCAACAAAGGACTGACAGCTGTAAACACCCCAAATTTTCCCTCACTTTTTCTCACATCATGGCTTGTGATCTTTCATTCTTGTTTTAACATAAGCATTACATCTCATATTGCATGTTTACTTCACTGCATAATTCAATTTCATCTGCATCTAGGGTTTGTGATCTGAGCAATCCAAGAATCAATATGAGCTATCCCAAAGGTCTTAAATCTTTCCAAGAGGGTCCATGTGTGTTCTATGATCATATTATGCTCCCCAAAGTTCATGAAAGTCAAGGGATCACAAGAATTGACAAAAGCATGGAAGCAGAGCTAGGGTTTTCCTACACAGATGACCAAAATTAGGGTTTTGGTTTCAGAGGCCTTAACTCCAAATGTTTTGGTCATTCTTGTTTCTAATGTTCTTAATATGTTATAAGGATCATGTGTACCAAGTTTGATGAAGAAATTCATTGTGTAAGTCATCTGATCATTGGGTAACTTCTTGAGCAAGTTAAGTCAAAATCAGGGCATCTGAGCCCCCCAACAAGGGAACCAAAGGATCATTTTCATCAAATTGAAGTTCTATGATCTTTATTTGATCATAGAAGTGGTTGGAAGTTCACAAGATTGAAGAATTTTGAGCCAATTGCAAACTTGCCATTTTTGGAAATGACTTGAAATGCAAACTTTCCATTTTGGGAAAGATTTTCAACCTCCTCTTTCATGACCAAAAATGCTTCAAATGAAAAATTCTTGGACATGAAAGTTGTAGATTAGGTCTTTCCCTTTTTAAAAAGTACAAGAACATGTCTTGATTCATCCTAGAACTCAAGATATGGCCTTTCAAAGTTGGCAAAAATCACATAATTTTCAAGTTCATGTCAAAGAGGGAATTTTGCAATTTCACTTGCCAATCATTCTAATGACCTCTAATTGATCTCTAAGCATCATGACAACATCACATAACTTACATTGATCAAAATTGTGCCTTGGATCACAAGATTTCATGTCTTGCTTATCAAGAAAATCCAAAGAGGGAAAATTGCAAAAACACTTCAAACTCTTGCATCAAGTGTTACAGCTCATCAAATTCAATCCAAAGGTTCTCCATGAATCAAGCTGAGGCAGGACAAGCCATATAAACTCCTCTGACCCGTGCCATACCTCAAGTACACATAAGTTGACATTTTTGCATTTCCTCCCATACCAATCAAACTGAGCCACAACCCACTCTCTGACCAATCACAACCTCTTATGCAAACCCTAAGGACTCCATTTCATAACACCTTCAAGCCTGAAACACCTGAGAGCTCAGAATTCAAAAAATTACCAAAACCTTCCCTTCTTCGAAACTCAAAACACAGCCATCAAACTTCAAAACAAACTTCACCAATCATCTTCAAATCACTCATAGAACACAAAGCAACCCTCACAATGGCCTGAAACCCCCCAAATCAGAAATACGATTTCTGAGTTATCAGAACCAAACATCTCAAACCAGCCAAAACAAACTTGTTCTAAGCCTTTCAGAAGCACAAGGGGATCATTGGGGTGGTTTTGCACAAGAGAGTAGGTCAGAAAGCTCCAAACTGAAAAGCTTCAACTCAGGTATACCTCAAGAACAAATTTTCCAGAAACCTTCTTTTAAGTTTTAGAATGATTTTATATGTTCTCTAGATCACTCTGATATGTTTAGTTTTGAAAATGATTGAGAAATGAGCATGTATGGTTGTTCTGAAAGTTTGCCCGGAAATCTTGTTTGCTTCGTTTCTTGCTTTTGATGAAATATAAATGTTATATGATGATGGATTCTTGTTTGGGGAGGGTAGTAGATCATTTCTGGAGCTTTAGAGGTTCTAATTTGACCTAGGGAAGAAGTTGGGATTTTGAGTGACTGGAGAAGATGACCGGAGCTAGCTCGGGTCACCTGAAAATCATTAGAACCCTAATTAGGGTTAGCTGCCCAGATTGACTTCCCACCCTTGGATCTTGTTTTAATTAGCGTGTAGACGGCCCCAGATGCTTCCACTTAACCCTAATTCTGTTTATTTTATTTAATTAATGATAATTAGCCAGAAACAATCCCAACCATCCAAAAACGCGCGCAGTCAACCCCATCCCCTTGTGTTTGAATCTGGACCACTGGATCTGATTACTTCCATTTTAATTCATTTCTTTTGCATAATTTATTAAAAATACCAAAACACTTTCAAAAAATATGAAACTTTGCATTTCTATTTTAAATATTTTTCTCAACCTGAAAATGATTTTTATTTTATTTTTTGCATATAAAAAGTATTTTAAAAATATTTAAATGTTATTTTTAATTAATTAAAGTATTTTAATTAATTAAAAATGCATTTAGGTTTCTAAAAATCACCAAAAAAATCATGAACCATTCCAATACATTTAGAAACATTTTCAAACTCTTCATACAAATTTCCTTTTAGGTTTTATCATAATTTCATAATTTTCTTTGAATTAGGGTTCTTTAAAATCACAATTTTTAACCCTAACTTTAAAAAATCATTTCTGCCTAACCAAGAAGAGTTTGAACTTGAATCTTTTTGCATTGTTTCACATATTGCATTTCCAAATTGATTTGCATTTTTCCTTTTGAATCACCCAAAAGCCCTAGCAAACTTAGAAAAATTATAACTTAAAATAGGTTTGGCTTCTGACCTTCTCCTTTGGGGTGTGAACTAATATAGGTTTAGGGTTTGATTGAGCTTGGTTTCAATTTTTTATCATGTTGTATGCTTCTGTTTTGTCCATTTACATCTCACATGTCCATAAAACCCTAATTTATCATGTTCATTTGCATTCACCTGGCATATTCATCATCATGTGAACTTGCCATGACATTCCAAGCATTTGTATGACATCTTAGACATCTTAGGACATGATTGAACATTGCTTAATCATTTCTTCATTCATTTGCTATGTCCTGCATTCATTACATTCCATAAACATCCATGTGTTTCCAAACTTCTTAACATGCTTTTATGGCACCTCATCTTTGTATGAACATACATATGCATTTTGTATGACTTTGCATCATCTCATATGCCATTTGCATTGCATAATCACTTCTGACTTTGGTCTTTGCATCTCATTTCATTCATTTCTTTATGCTTTATGTATTATGCATTCATACTAACATTTCAGGTACTTTGGTAAGTTATTTGGGAGGTGGATTTGCCTTCACTTCCCATCTCTTCTCATCATTCATATGCATACTTACTTGTCTTTGAAGTGAACTTGTTGACTTATGTTCCATCCTTCTCACTTTCTTTCTTCCAAGTTACTTATCTTCTTCATGAAGTAAGTATCATGTTCTTCTTTTTCCTTCTCTTTTCATCTGCTTCTTCCATTGGTGGCCTTGAAGATCCTTTCTCTTAAGCCTAACAGCCCATAGGATACCCAGGCATGATAATTTTTAGGGTGTGTATAGTTTCTCCTAGTTTTTTAAGTCTCCTTGAGTCTCTCTTTTCTCATCTCATAATCAGAGACTAAACACTTAAAGTTTTAGGACTTTGAATTAGGGTTATGCCCGCATCCTTATCTTAGGATGGAGTGTATAACTTTAATCCTTAGTGTTAAACCTTTAATTGGGTTACATCTCTTAAACAAAACACATTAATAATCACTAAGACCTTATCTTGTAACTTAGGCCTTACATTAGGGTTATATCTCTTCCATATGGTTAAGAGGGACTAACCCTAGTGTTTAATGGATAAGTCCCCCTCAAGTTGTCTTACAAACCATAAAATCCACTTCTTAATCTCATCCCTTAATGAAAATCCACTTAATAAATTTTTTTATATAATTAATTTAATACCCAACCATGGATTAAGTTGAGGTATCTTCCTCAGCTCAAGTGTTCTCATCTATTATCCTTCTATTATGATGGTGTAATGAGTTCACTAATCTGTGATTAGAGATTAAACTCATTACATAACACTAAACAAAAATCCAAAAACATCTAAATAATCACAAGTAGGTTAATGATCTTAATCCTACATCATCATGGTAATTAAGTTGAGATGCTTATCTCATACTTAAGTATGCTCATTATGCCTAATCAGGAGGATATAATGAACTTACAACCCTTGATTTAGGCTTAAGCTTATTAACTTATGCAAAACACCAAAAACAATAACAAAACTGAAAACACAAAATCAAACAATAATCGTCTTCTTCGGGATTCTTTTCTCATCACACTCATTCATAAACGAGAACTTTCTTCTTCCGTCTAATGCAAGACAGTTAGCACTCGAGCCAGACGAGTCATACACTTGAGCATAGACAAGTAAGCAGTTCACAGTCAATTTATTTTCAGTCTCTTTGAGTCGAACTACGGTGTTCTGACTTCCTCATTGCACAAGAGGATACGTAGGCATAACTTAACATTTATCGAACAAAAGTCTCTGTGTCTTCCCCCTCTTTCAGCATTCTTTAAAAGCCTCAGTTCCTGAGCAATTCACCTTTTTGCACTGACACCTGTATATTCTTTTCTTAGCTTTTGCACACAGATAGCACATACACTTACCCCTTTTAAGCACAATCTTGTAAGCGTGGATCCCATCGAGTACGACGGACAATCTGGGTGCTAATACCTTCCCAGGTTGTAACCAACCCCCTTTCTCAGTTTCTCTGGTTCGCAACCGCCTTATCCACCCTTTTCTAGGTTTATGCAGCATTACCTTTCCTTCGGGATAAAAATGCCTAGCTGGCGACTCTATTCATTTCACCTTCATTTTCTCTCTTCACCGACCATTCGCGTCTGCACCGGGATGCAAATCTTCGGGAGCGACAACAACGACACAACTCGACCGGACAGACCGACCTGCTCTGATACCACTAATGTAACACCCTTTTACCCCAACATAAAATACATGTGTAATTCAAATAAAATCAGAGTAGCCACGTAAGGGCGTCACATTTAATTAATAAACATCATTGAACATTTGTGTTTTATCCCGTAACACGGGTTACATCATGTAATTTTCATACCAAATTTTGACTACGCAGCGGAAAACTCATAACTTCAAATCAGTTCAATAAAAATTCAAATAGTTCAACATGCCCCAATATTAATAACTTCGACATAATTCTTATTCCATCATAAATCTTAATCATACAACTAAATAAAACCAACAAAGAATACAATGGTTCACAATCGTTCCCGTCCAGGTGTTACATGACACAGAGCAGGACACCACACCTAACTAAATAAGCGACTGGAAAAAATACTTCAATCTACATCCATGCACCAAGCTTATTCTTGAGTATGTGCAGGATGGCATGATAAACCATCACCAAAGGCAGGCAGGGTGAGTAAATTCACATTTAATATCAATAATATAAAGAAGGAATTACAAGTCAACATGCATCAATAGATAAATCACTTCAAGTCTCACCCATATACAACAAAATCTATCACATCATCATATAACACACAAATGCAATCATATTATGCCACCATAATGAAATGCAATCTTCATAGTATGCATGTGTGTCATACCCTAAATTTTTGACCATAAATTTTGAATTTTTGTTCATTTTTGACGTGTTTTCGTCGATCTATCGAAAATTGATCATTTTGCATTTTAAGTTAAAACATATCATTAATCATTAATTATTGTATTTTTTTTGTTCGATTTTATTCAGTATCATTTTATTTTATACTTGATTTCGGAGGATTAAATTAATTTTAGAAATTAGTTAGATCTTTTTGTTTGTTCCTTTTAAATCATTTCTTTTATTTATTTACTATAATTTAAGTTTACCTTTTAATTTAATTTTTTAGATTTAATTATTATTTTCTAAAAAAAAAAAACTCATTTTGAGTTAGTTTAGGTTTTAATTAGTTTATTAAGCTTACTAATTTTTACTTTTTTTAATTTAGACTATTTAGAATTAGTTTTAATTTCACTTAAATTTAGTTTTAATTTGATTTAATTTTTTCATTTAGTTTATATCTCAATTATTTGTTTTTCTTACTTAATTAATTTATAGCAGTTTGTTTTATTATTATTTTATTACCATTATTTTTTTTATTCATTTATTTTATTTGTTATTAGATTTTTTTTAGTCTGGTTTTACTTAGTTGATATACAATTATTTAAGTTAGTTTTTTTAAGTTTATGGTCCAAGTCAAACAACAACTCCCCACACAGCCTGCACCATGCTACTCCCAATACATACACCAATTGATACCTGCAAAACCTGCATACAAAAAGATGAAAAGGAGTCCAATCAGAAAAATAAATAACAGTCCAAAATTCTGCTATCATGGCAAATATCACAACAACACATGCACCAAATTGAACCCTTACAAAATCTGCATAAAAAAAGGTGAAAAAGAGAATGTTCAAGGGGATAGAAAGAACCACCAGATATTTAAAAAAGGGCACCGCTGGAACCAGGGGAAAAAGGGCAGATATTTTTTTAGGCTGAACAATAAAAACCTGGCTTCTCCCACAGGAAAGGGAGACAAAAAAGAACCCTCAAAGAACTAACCTTCGGGGACTCTCCAAAACGACCCATCTTCCTTTGCCTTCATCCTGAAACTTCTCAACACAAACTACCACACAACCACATAACAGAAGCACAAACTCATACCAACATATTCCCACTTTCAACATATCAATGTAGAAATGACTATCATAGAAACAAAACTAAAACCACCCAAGCAACCAAACCATCATTCCCAACACAAACAACAAGAACAACAACCTCAATGGAAAACAAAGCTATTTCATAGAGACCACATAACCCTCATAAACCCCACAACAAACAGCAGCAACCAAAACGCGCCGTAAACCGTTGATGCCGAAATCGCAATCCGCACCCGAAACAGAAAAGTCGAATCTTGAGATAGAGAGAGCCAAAACAAAGGGGAAGAAAACCTCAGCTTTCATAAAACCTTCTGAAATCACAAAAAAACTCACCAGCAAAAAACCATTTCAACCAGTACATCCTCCGCCCTCACCTTTTCAACTTCCTCTACTAAAGCCATATGACTCCACCACCGCGAAAGAGAAAACACTTCAACACCACAAACCTCCACCTTTCATCGAAACTGCAAAACAGAACCACTTCCACCGTGAAACCGTGGAAAACTGAGTCAGTGAGAAACCGCAAAGCCGAGTTGAACAAGTGAGAGGCAAATTATTCACGAACCAAAAAATAGCCGCATACCCTTTTCGTCATCACCGCCACCGATCCATTCTCAACACCTTTTGAAACGCATAACCAAACCACACAAATCGCAAAACCGTTGAAGCCGAATCCGAAAACATCCACACGCCGTTCACAAACCCAAATCCGCCAAAAAAAACACCACTCAAGCCACCACGCAGAACCACACCATCCTCCACCAATCCTTAACCGTTCACACAAACCGCAACCCCAAAATGACGTCAAACCGTGAAAACAGAGTGAGCAATCGAGAGAGAGACTCAATCTAAAACCAGCGTGAAGCGAAACTGAGAGAGAGATTCCAAGCGCGAGATTGAGAGGGTAACGCGAAAGAGAGTGAGTGATTCGCTGAGAGGACCACCTTGAGTAGATCGAGTGAGAGGTACGCGTGTAGTTTCCAGCGGTCAGAGGGTGGTTTCTTCATTTTTCTTTTTCTGTGAATCGTAAAAACTGAAGAGGGGATTTTGTTTTCTTCAGTTTTGTTCTCTTGTGAAACGATAGGTTGAAGGTAGCGGATTCTGAACACGACATTATTATTTTTAATTATTATTAATTCTTTGTTTATTATTTTATTATTAGATTGTTGCTTGGGCTCCATGAATCCTTAAGCCCATAGAGTTTCTTGCTCCTCACACTCCATGAATCCATCGCCTCACCCTCTCTTGTTGTTGTTGTTATGGGCTTGATAAGCCCATCATCTGGATTTCGAATCTCACCCCAGACCCAGTGAATCACCCCCTTCCTTGATTCTCATTTTTAAGTTCTTATTTACATTTTTGTTTGTTATTATTTATTTATTTATTTATCTCATTCTTCTTAGTTTTTATATATATATATATATATATATATATATATATATATACATATATATATATATATATATATATATATTTTAGTTAAATTTTGTTTTAATTAATTAGCTCTAAAATTTTAATAAGTTGATATTTAGAATTTTAAAATCTTGATTAACCTTTTAATGGTTATTAGGGTCTAACATATGATCTTTCTTTTCTTGATTATTTTTCTATTTAGGTTTAATAGACTTCTTATTAGATTTTTGACATAGGCTTTAGATAAAGTTTGAATTTCATAATTTCGTTTAAACCTTATTATTTGTTTATTGAGGCTTTATCGAATTGGAATGTTGGGTGTTTGAATCTGGAGTAGAGCTCGATACCAAGCGCTAGAGCATTAATTGAATGGATATGATGTTGTTTCGGACGATTGTTCTTGTGATTCTTGTACGCGTTGAAGAGGCAACAGACCTACTCCGTTAGGTATCACTAAAACTCGATGTTACCTCACTTTTGCGCCTCACTATAATCTTAATGCCACATTTACGTTTGACTAATTACTAGTACATCACCATCGAGTCAAAACCATAAAACACTTAAAAGAACTTTCAAACTAATTAATTCACGGAAGAACTGAACTCCGGAGTCTAGCACTCCGCACGTTCTTGAGTGAATCACTCCTGGGCTAGCCCCACGCGTAGTGGATTCATTCCCCCTTTCGTGTTTAAAACACTCGACTTAATTAAACAATCGAACATTCTCGCCTACATTTGCACACACGTAAGTCGGTCATTTGTGATCGCCGTCTGCACAACATTACGCGTCTTAATTCACAAATCAAATAACGAATAACTGAACTCCGGATTCTAGCACTCCGCACGTTCTTGAGTGAATTACTCCTGGGCTAGCCCCACGCGATGTGGTTTATTCATCCTCTCGTTTCTAAAACACGAAAACTTTTAAATAAATTATACGAAGAACTGAAAGGATTAGACAATTCACTCACTCTTTCGTATTCAGAATAATTCAATAACCTTAAAGGATCAGGCATGATTCATCTCCATAGGAAAGATGTTCCTCCTATCCCCACAAACACAAACAAAATCTTACAAACAACTTTTCTCAAATGAAGAATGTGGCATTGCTTGTCGATACTCATATCCAAGTTTAAAGCTTCTTCCGATTTTTATTCTCAAAGGAAGAATGTGGCATTGCTTGTCGATCGTTATATCCAAGTTTAAAGCTTCTTCCGATTTTATTTCTCAAAGAAAGAATGTGACATTGCTTGTCGATCCTTGTATCCAAGTTTAAAGCTTCTTTCGATTTCTCTTTCTCAAATGTTTGTGTTGGAATAGGCGAGATACCTACCTTAAAGATGACGACTTGTCTTTTTCTTTTTCAAATACAACTTAAAACTTACCAACCAATACAAACTATTTTTCATAATTAATCAGCGAGTAACTGAACTCCGGAGTTTAGCACTCTGCACGTTCTTGAATGCAGCCGCTCCTGGGCTAGCCCCACGCAACGTGGTTCATTCGCCCTCTCGTTTTAAAACACCTTAAAAAAGGTCAAACATTTTCTCAAAACGAACATTGTTTAAATACTTCTATCTCGCAAACAAGCTAGCGCTTCAGCCTCCCATCGCGAGCAGATAAGCCAACGCTTAGCAGTAGAAAGCATTTCAAACAATCGTTCAATTAAAAAACACAAACTTTAGTTGTACGAACTACGAAGCTTTGAATTTCCCATTGCACAAGGGAATACGTAGGCACGAGGATTTTAATCCTTCGCGAGCACAACAATAAAAAATTAACTATCTCTCCATCACAATAATAAAAATTTAACCTTTTCCCATAACAAACGATAATTAAAATATTTCTTTTAAAGCAGTCTTAATAAACTTTAATCAGTAAAAGAAGACAATATTACAAGTTAACATTTTAAGCGCAAACTAGACTAAGAGGTTCCCGTTGAGTACAACGGACGTGAGGGGTGCCTAACACCTTCCCTTTGCGTAACTGACTCCCGAATTTAGATTAGTGGTTTCGTTGACCATTCTTATCCTTCATTTAGGTTGTGTCTATATCTCCCTTTTCTTTAGTTAGAGTAAATAGAATTAGGTGGCGACTCTATTGTTTATTTTAGGATCGTATTTTTCGAGGTACGACAGCTGGCGACTCTGCTGGGGATCAAAATTGCTTTATGCATAAGAGAGTCAAGCCTAGCTTAGGATAGTTTGCGTTTGTTTGATGACTTGTTTGATTGTCTTCTTTATTTACTGTTGATATTCTATCTATTGCTTCCTTCTTTATTATTTGCTCATTATATCTGCCTGTTGGATCTCGGGATATCACGAGTATGAATTTGTACTTGAGTTTTGAAAAAGAAGAGGGAACACCTAAGTTAGAATTGGATGTTATTAGTGTTAGTCTCCAAAGACTCGCTCCTTGCACGCCTAGCATGAAAGCTCCCCCAGATAGTTAGACTTTTCGTAGATCTTGTCACAACACAGCTAGTCTGTCGCGTGACCTGATTCACGAAAGGGCTGTGATTCTGGGACCCCCTAGAACATGTTTCAATTTTGGTAGTTGTGTAATGTTAGGCTCCGAGGGCTCGCCCCTTTTGTTGGCCTAGCATGAGAACTCCACTCAAGGTAGACCTTATCGTCATTATCGTCACAATGCAGCCAGCCTACGGCGGGGCGTTAGTGCGGTAAACGTCTGTGACCTTGAGTATCCTTATACCATCACCATATAAGCTACCCTGTGAGTGGGATTTATGGCTAAAGAATTTAGAACTCTCCACTTAAGGCTTACCAGTCAGGAAGTCCCAAAGTTACTTGTACCTTGGATCCAACACTGTGCTTTTATATCCAATTCTGGAGCTGTTTATGTCTGTGATTTTGAGCATTCTGAGCTTTGCATTCATCCGCATTCCATTTGCATTTGCATTTGCATTGCATATTATCTTCCAACAATCCAACTCACACGTGTCTTATTCTTCGTTAGTCAACTGTACTCGACCAGTCACCAGAGAAAGATGGACCAACTTGAGCAAGAAAACAGAGAGCTTAGAGAAGAAGTCACCATGTTGAGAAATCGTATGGGAATATTCTCGACTACAATGAAGACTCTAGTAGACAACCTTGTGCAGGAGAACATTGAACTCCAAGAAGAGATTCACAGCTTGAAGATTGATAGAGGGCGACTGATTTCTTTGGTCAAAGATCTGGTCATTTCTCAACGTCGGTCAAATTCTACTTCTACTCGTCAGCGGCGTCAGAATCAGCGGAGGTCTCCAAACAGTCCTGAAGGAGCGACCCATCAGTTTGACCCAATCCCAATGACTTACAGTCAATTATGGTCTCATTTTGCCCGAAACTCAATAATGACACCCAAAAAGACTAGAGCCACGAGGTCTCGGCCCCGTGGGATCAATCCAAATACCAGTTGTAAGTTTCATAATAGAGTACTGGGGCATCCGATTGAAGAGTGCAAAGTCTTCCAGGAAAAGGTTCAAGAGATGATCGACTACGGGGTGTTGGCCTTCAATGGAGGAATCCCATTTGTGGACGGATTTCCTTTATGCTGATAAAAACTCAAGAGAGTCCTTTCCAAATCAGTTTGTTACTGGAGCCTGGGACCAGTTCCTCAATGCACACGATCGTTTGATGCTTTAGAGCTATCCTCTCAGATGTTTAGCTCGTTTGCTGCTTTTCATATGTATTTTTATATGTTTTGTTAATGCATTTGTTTTGGCATGTAAAAACTTATTTGTTTTTAATGATTAATGCAATGAATATGTTTGTCTTGAAGTAATCCATTCGTATTCACTCATAATGCTTTTTCAACTTTATAATGCCAATATTATTCCATCTCTTGCCTAGGCAGAGAATTGGAGGGAGGATGACGAAATTAAAACACAGATTCTCTAGCTGAATGCTTTTGATTAAAATCCTACTGACGATGTACAGGCATTGTTTCAAATTCCCAAACACTGGAGAAATAAGGAGTTAATCCCTAGTCAACCACTTCGAGCCTAGAAGTAGGAGTTTCTTTCAGATATTTCAAAACCCTTACGCTTAACCTGGGGCAGGGTAGTGTTCAGTTAATCTGGTTACACATTCAAATCATAAGATGAAACATCCCATCAGGGAATCCACTATAATCAATGACTTGACAGTCACAACTTTCAGCCTTCCATTGATTTTAAATATAAAAAAAAAAAGAGAAAATAAAATCCCGCTAAGTCAAGCACCCAAAAGGAGACTTAGGCAAAAATTAGGGACCAAAGAGAAATTCGATTTAGAAGAGGCCTTTCAATCCTCAACCTAAAGCTTACGATTTAGTGACCACCACACCAAAGTCAAAGGGGTCACTGATATCCATAGAGGACAAATAAGATAACTGTCATTTCAAGCAAACCTTGGATCTTCATCTTTACTACACTAACAAGACGAATGTATGTGTCAATTTAGCTGGACCTAGGATTGGAGAATATCACGGCGAGTGGGTGGGCACCAAATAAACTTTGAACCTTTATCCTTTGTTTCTAAAACCGTGAACCAAACCACATTACAACCCTCAAAAGTCCTAATTGAAGTAGGGTTTATTTCGAAAGCACACTCGATGAGAAAGTGTTTCCCGACTCCCATGAGCTATGCTCAAAATTTGTGTTGGCTTTATAAAAAATGAATATCACGTCCTAGCTAGTGATTTGGTCACAGGCTATTGTGAAAATCTTTCAAAAAAAAAAAGCTTTGAGACAAACATGTGTGTTGCATTAGCGGTCTCAACATTAACATTCTTTGCTTGTTAGCATTTGCTTGATATCATAGAAGCCTATGTATGAGTACCGGTGGTGAGCTTAATCTCTTGAGATTTGAAACTCTGACGAGTAGTTGAACAACCATTTTAGAGAATGATCATCCACAGAGGCAAGTTGCTTGAAGACTTCGCCATATAGAGGCAAGTTGCTTGAAGACTTCGCCATATAGAGGCAAGTTGCTTGAAGACTTTGCCCGAAAGGGGCATATCGTTTGAAGACTTTGCCAGACAGGGGCATGTTGCTTGAAGACTTTGCTAAACAGGGGCAAGTCGTTTCCTAATTTGTGCTTACACAGTCTGACTATTCCTAAAAGACAAACATTGAAGACTCATTTGTGCCAAACACAGTTAATCTGAGGCAGTGACGTCGAGATTCGACAAAATCTCTCCAAGAGTTTGAAGACACTGGGGCATCTTGAATGCCAAGTATTCTATAAAATCCTCTTAAGATGATCTCTTCTCACAAACCATTTTGTGGGCGAATGACCACGTGTTCCCCTAAGCAAGACGCTCTTGGGATCTACCTTGCACGTACCTCCATATAACGGGGTCCTCACACCAAGTTGCTTTGATATGACAGGGGCATGACTCAGTACCTTTTGGTGGATGTTTTTTACTACTTAGTGCTTAAAGTGAGATACTAAGTCTAGTATCCCCATTTGAGCCTTGATTCAAGCTTCTCCAGCTGAATCTGATTTTCTCCCCCCAACGGAGTACAAATTTACTTCATCCTAAGCAAACGTAGTTTGTATGGTTGCTTCCTTCTGATAGATGTTGAAGTTGGAAGGCTTGTCCGGGTTCATTTCCCGAATGAAGTGTATTCCTCTACTCAAGGAGATTTGAGCTTTGTAAGTAGGACTTTACTCGATGGATGGATCTCTACCCTGTCTTCAGTAATTGCGTACACTTTGACGAGATTGGTTGAGTATCCGTTTGTTGTGATGTTTATTTCATCACCAGTGTATCTCTTGTGGCTGTTTTGTCTGTTTGTCAGCATAAACATAACGCATATACATACATGTACATCATAAATGATTCATATTCATATTCATGTTGCATTCATTAATGCATATTTCATCCACATTGGTCGTGTTTATCCCCAAGTGATGTGTCTCTCTCAAAATAGAGTTGTCAGCCTTAGGCAGAAAATGTACATTCTTTCTAATTCCCCACTGAGTTCCTACCCTCGTGGAAGAATTTTGCTATAGTTCTCCTTTCCACACTTGGATAGGATAAATACCCATTTGAGTTCATTCCTCATGGGTTAGCGTCTTGCTTGACAGTTTCTTTCCAGCTCTTTCCTGGATTGAATTTGGTCCTTGACAATTGTGATAATTGAATTTCCAAATGGAAAATGAATTTATTTTGCACCTTTGAATGCTCTGTCTCCCATAAGGGATTTATTGGAGGCTTCCATTGAAGACAAACTTTGTTTTCCAGTAGTGTTGTTATAACATTCTCTTGGAATATTTACACATGACAACAAGTGGCAGTCTCTTTATTTGAGAAGTTTGTTTTGTCCTAGAACTTCCAAGTGGAATCAACAAGTGGCCGTCTCCTTATTTGAGAAGCTTGTTTTGTTTTTGAACTTTTGAGTAAATCAACGGATGACAGTCTCTTTCCGAGCAGTTGATCCAAGCTCAGCAATTCCAGATGGAAAGTGAGTTTACTTTGCACCTTGGATTACTTTGTCTCACAGAAGAAATTTATTGAAGATTTCCCCATTGAAGACAAATTTTGCTCTCCAGCAATGTTTTTGCAACGTTCTCTTGGAATACTTACACCTGACAACAAGTGGCAATCTCTTTATTCGAGAAGCTTGTTTCATCCTTGGACCTCTAAACGGAATCAACAAGTGGCCGTCTCCTTATTTGAGAAGCTTGTTTCTTATCCATGGATTTCCCAGTAAATCAACGAATGACATTCTCTTTTCGAGCAGTTTGTTTATCCCCAGCAAGGTTATCGTTCTATCAAATGGCGTCTCTCCAATACACCTTGAGAAGTTTGATATGAATCTCTTTTTTTCCAACAAATGGCATCTCATCCAGACAAGGTGAGAAGTTTGTTGTGATTTTCAAGTTCGGCAAATGGCATCTCATCCAGACAAGGTGAGAAGTTTGTTGTGATTCTTTCCAATTTCCAACAAATGGCATCTCATCCAGACAAGGTGAGAAGTTTGTTGTGATTTTCAAGTTCGGCAAATGGCATCTCATCCAGACAAGGTGAGAAGTTTGTCGTGATTCTTTCCAATTTCCGTCAAATGGCATCTCATCCAGACAAGGTGAGAAGTTTGTTCGGCAAATGGCATCTCATCCAGACAAGGTGAGAAGTTTGTCGTGATTCTTCAATTTCCAACAAATGGCATCTCATCCAGACAAGGTGAGAAGTTTGTTCGGCAAATGGCATCTCATCCAGACAAGGTGAGAAGTTTTTCGTGATTCTTCGATTTTTGGCAAATGGCATCTCATCCAGACAAGGTGAGAAGTTTGTCGTGATTTTTCATTTCTGTCAAATGGCTATCTCTTCCAGACAAGTTGAGAAGTTTGAGCGTGAAGTTGTCCTCCATCATATGGTTGTCTCTTTCAAAAGAAGGGAAGTATGGTGAGGGTTCTATCAAATGGCGTCTCTCTAATACACGTTGAGAAGTTTGATATGAATCTCTATTTTTCCAACAAATGGCATCTCATCCAGACAAGGTGAGAAGTTTGTTGTGATTTTCAAGTTCGGCAAATGGCATCTCACCCAGACAAGGTGAGACGTTTGTCGTGATTCTTTCCAATTTCCGTCAAATGGCATCTCTTCCAGACAAGTTGAGAAGTTTGAGCGTGAAGTTTATTTTCTCCATCATATGGCTATCTCTTTCAGAAGAAAAATATGATGAGAGTTCTATTCAATGGTATCCTTAGTTAAATCTCGGCAGAAGATTTAGCAACAGGTGTATCCTCAGTTAATCCTCGGCAGTAGGAATTTCTTTTTGATACCTTGGAAGAAGGTATCTCATTTCTAGATTCTCTGGTAATCTCGGCAGTAGATCTCCAGCAGACTTCAACAGAATTTGTTTTCGTTCCAAGATCTCGGCAGTAGATTTTTGGTTCATTTAGTATACCTCGGCAGAAGGTATTCCATTTTTAGATTCTCTAGTCATCTCGGCAGTTAGATCTCCAGTAGACTTCGGAAGAATTGGTTTTCGTTTCAGAATCTCGGCAGTAGATTTCTGTTTCGTTTTGATACACCAACATAAGGTATTTCCAAATGAGGTTTCAAATCTCGGCAGTAGATCCCTCAAAGTGGAATTTTGTTCAAAGGTTTCGAGTCATCTTAGAACTTGTAGACGGTTGTCGTCTGGCTTCACTCAAGAGAAATTTCCTCGTGTGAATTGTACTCCAGTCATGTGCGTCTAATCCCCAGTAGAGTCAACTTTTCTTTCTCAGTAGCATTGTAGCTTTTGTCTTGCATCTTCGCATTGCATATCATATCATTTTCATCTGCATTTTTGGTCAAAATTTTAGGTATTCTGATATTTAATCCTCTTCCACCTTGAATGTCCAAAAAAAATCTCTTTGTTACCCGTACATTCAAGTTCTAGATGATTAAATAGGGACAGCTGTAATACCCTAAATTTTTGACCAGAAATTTTTAATTTTTGTTCATTTTTGACGTGTTTTCGTCGATCTATCGAAAATTGATCATTTTGCATTTAAAGTTAAAACATATCCTTAATCATTAATTATTGTATTTTTTTTGTTCGATTTTATTCAGTATCATTTTATTTTATACTTGATTTCGGAGGATTAAATTAATTTTAGAAATTAGTTAGATCTTTTTGTTTGTTCCTTTTAAATCATTTCTTTTATTTATTTACTATAATTTAAGTTTACCTTTTAATTTAATTTTTTAGATTTAATTATTATTTTCTAAAAAAAAAACTCATTTTGAGTTAGTTTAGATTTTAATTAGTTTATTAAGCTTACTAATTTTTACTTTTTTAATTTAGACTATTTAGAATTAGTTTTAATTTCACTTAAATTTAGTTTTAATTTGATTTAATTTTTTCATGTAGTTTATATCTCAATTATTTGTTTTTCTTACTTAATTAATTTATAGCAGTTTGTTTTATTATTATTTTATTACCATTATTATTATTTTTATTCATTTTTTTTATTTGTTATTAGATTTTTTTTAGTCTGGTTTTACTTAGTTGATATACAATTATTTAAGTTAGTTTTTTTAAGTTTATGGTCCAAGTCAAACAACAACTCCCCACACAGCCTGCACCATGCTACTCCCAATACATACACCAATTGATACCTGCAAAACCTGCATACAAAAAAGATGAAAAGGAGTCCAATAAGAAAAATAAATAACAGTCCAAAATTCTGCTATCATGGCAAATATCACAACAACACATGCACCAAATTGAACCCTTACAAAATCTGCATAAAAAAAGGTGAAAAAGAGAATGTTCAAGGGGATAGAAAGAACCACCAGATATTTAAAAAAGGGCACCGCTGGAACCAGGGGAAAAAGGGCAGATATTTTTTTGGCTGAACAATAAAAACCTGGCTTCTCCCACAGGAAAGGGAGACAAAAAAGAACCCTCAAAGAACTAACCTTCGGGGACTCTCCAAAACGACCCATCTTCCTTTGCCTTCATCCTGAAACTTCCTAACACAAACTACCGCACAACCACATAATAGAAGCACAAACTCATACCACCATATTCCCACTTTCAACATCTCAATGTAGAAATGACTATCACAGAAACAAAACTAAAACCACCCAAGCAACCAAACCATCATTCCCAACACAAACAACAAGAACAACAACCTCAATGGAAAACAAAGCTATTTCACAGAGACCACATAACCCTCATAAACCCCACAACCAACAGCAGCAACCAAAACGCGCCGTAAACCGTTGATGCCGAAATCGCAATCCGCACCCGAAACAGAAAAGTTGAATCTTGAGATAGAGAGAGCCAAAACAAAGGGGAAGAAAACCTCAGCTTCCATAAAACCTTCTTAAATCACAAAAAAACTCACCAGCAAAAAACCATTTCAACCAGTACATCCTCCGCCCTCACCTTTTCAACTTCCCCTACTAAAGCCATACGACTCCACCACCGCGAAAGAGAAAACACTTCAACACCACAAACCTCCACCTTTCATCGAAACTGCAAAACAGAACCACTTCCACCGTGAAACCGTGGAAAACTGAGTCAGTGAGAAACCGCAAAGCCGAGTTGAACGAGTGAGAGGCAAATTATTCACGAACCAAAAAATAGCCGCATACCCTTTTCGTCATCACCGCCACCAATCCATTCTCAACAACTTTTGAAACGCATAACCAAACCACACAAATCGCAAAACCGTTGAAGCCGAATCCGAAAACATCCACACGCCGTTCACAAACCCAAATCCGCCAAAAAAAACACCACTCAAGCCACCACGCAGAACCACACCATCCTCCACCAATCCTTAACCATTCACACAAACTGCAACCCCAAAATGACGTCAAACTGCGAAAACAGAGTGAGCAATCGAGAGAGAGACTCGATCTAAAACCAGCGTGAAGCGAAACTGAGAGAGAGATTCCAAGCGCGAGATTGAGAGGGTAACGCGAAAGAGAGTGAGTGATTCGCTGAGAGGACCACCTTGAGTAGATCGAGTGAGAGGTACGCGTGTAGTTGCCAGCGGTCAGAGGGTGGTTTCTTCATTTTTCTTTTTCTGTGAATCGTAAAAACTGAAGAGGGGATTTTGTTTTCTTCAGTTTTGTTCTCTTGTAAAACGATAGGTTGAAGGTAGCGGATTCTGAACACGGCATTATTTTTTTTTTAATTATTATTAATTCTTTGTTTATTATTTGATTATTAGATTGTTGCTTGAGCTCCATGAATCCTTAAGCCCATAGAGTTTCTTGCTCCTCACACTCCATGAATCCATCGCCTCACCCTCTCTTGTTGTTGTTGTTGTTATGGGCTTGATAAGCCCATCATCTGGATTTCGAATCTCACCCCAGACCCAGTGAATCACCCCCTTCCTTGGTTCTCATTTTTAAGTTCTTATTTACATTTTTGTTTGTTATTATTTATTTATTTATTTTTCTCATTCTTCTTAGTTTATATATATATATATATATATATATATATATATATATATATATATATATATATATATATATATATATAAATATTTTAGTTAAATTTTGTTTTAATTAATTAGCTCTAAAATTTTAATAAGTTGATATTTAGAATTTTAAAATCTTGATTAACCTTTTAATGGTTATTAGGGTCTAACATATGATCTTCTTTTCTTGATTATTTTTCTATTTAGGTTTAATAGACTTCTTATTAGATTTTTGACATAGGCTTTAGATAAAGTTTGAATTTCATAATTTCGTTTAAACCTTATTATTTGTTTATTGAGGCTTTATCGAATTGGAATGTTGGGTGTTTGAATCTGGAGTAGAGCTCGATACCAAGTGCTAGAGCATTAATTGAATGGATATGATGTTGCCCCTTGGTAGGATCACCGACCAAGTTTCTCAACTGTTTGAAAATTCCTTGATGAGGAAAGTTTATTTGCAAATAAAAAGTGTTTATACAAACCTGGTAATTTTAATGCAAAGTTCAATGCAAAGTTTGAAATCAATAATCATTTTTGGAATGAAATTTATTGATGTAAAGTAAATGAAAACATTGTCAAAACATGGCGGTTGAGACAACATGAAAGATAAAGCAAAAGTTAAGAAACAAATGATTAGTAACGAACTTGGGAGTCGGTTTACGCAACCTTGTTGTAGTATGCTTTTCAAAAGAAACCTGGATTCAATTAGGACTTTTGAAGGTTGTAACGTGGTCTGATTCACGGTTTATGAAACAACGGATATAGGCTCAAAGTTATTTGTACCCAACCCAATCTTCGTGATGAACTCCAGTCCTACATTCAATTAATTCAGCTTATGTATTCAAGTTCCAATATATTTGGGATTGCACAGATGAAGATGGTTCATAAGCCAAAGGATTTTGAGATAGCAGTTGTAACACGGTGGGAGAACTGATTTTAAACAATGTTGCGGATAGCAAGAGTCGCCACCGACTTTTATTTTATCCATAAGGAAAGGTTATAAAAGAACAGGAAAGACCTTAGAGAATATTTTGGGTCCGGGGGGTAGGTTATGAAAAGGGAAGGTATTAGCATCCTTTTCATCCATGGTTATCCATGGGCTCTTAGGTACTTAAGCTCACTTTAAATGGTTTTTGAAAGTGTAGTGTGTGAATAGAAAATTTTCAGAATAGTTAATAAATAATCCATGTAAGGATGTGTTAAAAACTTGTTTGAAAATTTGTTTGAAATTTATTTAAGTGTGAAAAAGCTTTAAAGTGAGCAAGTATCTAGGAGTAACCTACCCTAATGTTTAAGGTCTTTCTTATTCTTTATCCTTTCCTTGGTAAGACTATCCCTACTATTAAGGAGTAGGTAGTCCTTACTTTGGATGTAAAGGGACATGTGAGGGACAATTTGATTTTGAAGGCCATTGTGGGGTGTAATAAGCATAAAGAAGGGACTATCATCATTTATTTCGAAGGGACTTGATCTGTAAAGGCAACCATAAGGGACTTTGATGATTTTCTTTCGAGGGACTTGCTTTATACACCCCACCTAACCATTATTCGTAGGCAACTTGAGGGATAACCTTAGGAAGTGAGACGGCGATTAAAATCGACTTACGTGTGTGTCGTGTTTAATTTAATTATCTTATATTAAAAAATTATCTAAATTTATTTTTAAATAACAAACATGTTTTGTCACTCCCTAATTACTAACCATAACAATAATAATTAAATAATTACAAATTTACATCCATGAACAATTACATAATAATTATAAAATAAATGGCAAATAAATAAATATAATAGCAAGATATAAATAATAAATAAATAAATAAATTATAATTAGGGGTTAGTAGCAATAATAATAATAATAAGTTAGAAATAATAAACAAGGTTAGAAAAATAATAAATAATAATATGGTTAGTAAATAAGAATAAACAAAATTAATCAAAATAGTATAATAATAAGAAATTAACAATTTTTAATATAAACAACTAAAAAACAAATATGAATAAACAATTATTTTAATTTGCAATTTATTAAGTTATATTTTAATTATAAAGTTACTACAAAAGTCTAATTATTATAAACACAATTATTTCTAAACAAAAGTTATAAAAAAAATGTTTATTTAATATATAAAGAGAAAAATAACTTATAAGTATATTTACAAAATTTGTAAGAATTATAGTAGACATATGTATATAATAATTATATTAGAAAATAAAATTAAAAAAAAAAAAAAATAGAATTAGATTTGTATTTAAAAAATATTTTTTAGAGTTTTATAAAATTAGGGTTTTATGTGAGAAATAATTTTTTAGGGGCTTAGAATATACAAAAATTTATTTTTTAATGATCATACAAAATTATCTTAATTAATATAAACTATACAAATAAAATTTAAATAACAAAAAATCAAGAGTTTTATATTTTTTTTTTTAGAAAATTGTTTTAAGAGTAATTAGACTATATAATATATATACATATTATGATATAGAAAATAATAACATTTTAATTATTTAAATTAATTAAATTAAATGGAGAACAAGAAAAATAATAAAAAAAAAAAAGGAAGAAAAGGAACCTGGTGGGATTTGATCCCAAGACCTCTTACTTGCAGGCAGCAACAAGAACCACTGGGCCAGCCAAACGCAGGTGATAGAAGAATGATCCAAGTTTGTTTTATGCCTTGCCCTTTGAAAATCCAGAAAAATCAAAAAAAACCAAAAGGCCTGGGATAAGACTTGAACCCAGGACCTTTACATTAGCAAGCGTACGCATCACCACCCGGCTGGAAGAGCCCCTCTGTTAGCTTGTTGGTAAGTAATAATAATATATTGAATCTTCTTTTGACCTGAAAAATAAAACAAAACAAATGCACTTGGCCAGGAATCGAACCAAGCACCTTTCAACATACATAGGCTGCGCTTACCACCAGGACACACGCATGTGTGTGTTAATGAAACAACCAAACAACATAAAATATATTAATAATATTTGAATTTTTGAAACTGGCGCACAGGGCCTTCGTCTTCAACCTCCTGAGCTTCGAAATTTCCTGCGAATTCAGGTGCAAATTTTCCTGCGAGTTCTTCAAGCTTTTTGACCTGCGAAAATCAAACTCTTGCCAAACAGTAACGATTCATCAAATTGATTACAGTTTTATGATCCTTAGGTCTCATGGAACACTCCCATGTTCTTAGAATTTATTTAAATTCATTGAATCATCAAGCCCTAACTTCAAGAGCTAAACCCTAACAATGGCCGAATCTTTATTAGGTCACGAAAATCCAATTGAGTTGTCCAGAATTGTTCTAGGGATCAAAATAAACACATATCAACCATCAAAAACAATTCATAATACATATATCAATGGAATCGAAAAAATTTATTTTAAGACAAAGATGAGTTCGGGTAGAGCAATATGGTGCACATGAGATGCATATGAGTGATGGTTCATGATCAGAGAAGTCCCAGGAAGCTTGCTATGTGCTTGCTTTACCTTCAAATGGCTTAAATCCAAGAATCCGAATGTGACTTGTGGAGAGGTTTTTGAACAATGGTGAACTTACTCTTGGGCTGTGGAAATCGTGAATGAGGACTAGGGTTATGCTTAGTATATATGTGTGATTGATTTAGGTCAGAAACATGGATGGGTTATGTGAAAATTTGATCCAAAAAATATTCAAAAAGATCATAGTGTAAATTTCAAATATTTGATCATGAGTGCTTGCTATTTTGGGATAATTCACATGATTTCATTCCTCTTTGACTCCAATCACCCTTTAAGACTTTCTAGATTCAATCACAAAAATATATCTTCATGTTTAATATTTTATTTTAATTTAAAATGATTTTAAATGTAATAAATCATAATAAATTAATTAAATAAAATAAAAAATATGAAAATATCATGGAAATTTCGTGCATGTTATTATTGTATGGGTTGGGTCATGACTTGGGCAGCCCATTTGGAAAGAAATACTTTTAAGCCTCCATTTTCAACATAAACCATCACAAAATTTCCCAACTTTGCAAAGGCACATCTCCCTCAATTTTAAAGGTATGAGGGTGTTCTTGGACTTTTTGGAAAGCTTGAAGAGTCCTCTAAACAACCCCATTGGTTTCAGGTTCATATCATTTACCAATCTCAAGTTATGCCCTTTTGAAGTTGTTGACTTTTTGTTGACTTTTGAAATGACCTATAATGTCTTAGATCACATCTTTCAAATGAAGCATTTTTGGGCTTAACTTTCAACATCAAAGTTGTAGAGAATTCAATTTCCTTTAAAATGAGCTTTGGATGGAGACTTGGTGATGAAGTATGTGAAAGTTATGCCTGGTCAAAGTTCAGTTGACTTTTACTAAGGAAACCCTAATTTAGAAACTCCTGATTATTGATGATCTGGAATCTCCTTGATGAATCATGATCAACCCTTGATCAAATGATGAATTTTACTTCATATACTTGATGTTGGCAAAAAATCATGAAGTTTGACTTTGGTTTGACCACAGTTGACCTCAGTTTGACTTTTTAACTGCATTGACTGATTTTGACTTATCTGATCATCTGACTGAGCAAACTTTTGAGAAAAGTCTTGAAACTTGTCATGGAGGTTCTTATACACATATAAGATGTTATGAAACTCACTTGAGGCATTGGAAGTCCATTTAGCCTGATTAAAGTCAAAACCCTAGTTTTGGATGCACTGCTTAGGAGGTGCATTGTCTGAGGGAATTGTCAACTTCTTTGACCAATTGTGAACTTTGTGAACCTTGTGAATCTTCATAAACTGTCTTGTGAACCTCATGGGAGGTATTGTGAAGCTTTTGAACCTTGTGAATCTTCATAAACTGTCTTGTGAACCTCATGGGAGGTATTGTGAATGTTGAGAAGCTTGTGAACCTTGTGAACCTTCAAGAAGTAACTTGTAGACTTCATGAACCTCATGAAAGGTTATATAAGCATTGAGAAACTTGTGAACCTTGTGAACCTTCAAGAAGTAACTTGTAGACTTCATGAACCTCATGAAAGGTTATGCAAGTGTTGGAGAACTTGTGAACCTTGTGAACCTTCTTAGAACACAAAGTCTTGTATTGTGAGGGCAAATTTTGGGGTGCAACAGCTGCCCCTGTTCAATTTTCTGAAACCTGAGGGGTTAGATTGGTATATTTGCCAGTCGTGACCTGGAAGGTTGAAGGGGATTGAACACAAAAGCCCAAAAATTTGCACTCACCAGTGCATAGAGTGATATTGATGGTTGGTTGAGCATGATTGAGTGGGCTTAAAGATGCCACTAGGGGAAAGTTCTTCAACAGTATAATGAGAGTTGTCAGGGGTTTGGAGTAATACTGATGTAACAGCATGTCTTCATGAGGATAGAGCAATCAATAATGATAACCCTAAAGCAGTCTTGAAGAAATAACATGATTTCAGGAGGATAGAGCAATCAATAATGATAACTCTAAAGCAGTCTTGAAAATATGATTCAGGAGGATAGAGCAATGGATAGCTCTAAAGCAGTCTTGAAATAATGATATGACTCCAGGAGGATAGAGCAATGATAACTCTAAAGCAGTCTTGAAGCAATGATTTCAGGAGGATAGAGCAATGGATAGCTCTAAAGCAGTCTTGAAATAATGATATGACTCCAGGAGGATAGAGCAATGATCACTCTAAAGCAGTCTTGAAGTAATGATGTGATATGTCTTCAGGAGGATAGAGCACTGGATAGCTCTAAAGCAGTCTTGAAGTCATGAGAAGTTATCAGGAGGATAAAGTAACCCTGAGGTTACAATAAAGCAGTCCCAAAGTAATAAAAAACTCATCAGGAGGATAAAGTAACCCTGAGGTTACAATAAAGCAATCCTGGAGACCATAAGTTTGTTTGTTGGATAATTAACCTGAAACAAGGTAGCTTTCGTATAATAACATTAGTTTATGCTTTATGTATGCATGTATGATATGATGCACTTAGGTAATGTTCTATATGTCTATGGATATGTATGCTATGGTATGATGTAAATGATGTATGTATGATATGATACTGCCGGAAGCGTCTGGATATCTTCGTATAACAACTGCTGGCCAGGGAAAATAAATCCCGATTCGTTGTTGAAGAATATATAACCCTCCGTCTGCTGGGGATAACAGGGTATAGATAACCTCCCGTTGGTGGGGATGGCAAGGTATATATAACTTCCCGTTGTTGGGGATGGCAAGGTATATATAACCTCCCGTCTTCGTTTGATAGTAGGATAAGTATAACATCCCGTCTTCGTTCGTCGTACCCTTATTGGAAAGTAATTTCCCGTACATCCGTATGAGGATAAAAGAGATGGATATAAATTCCAGGGGAGATAAGACTTTATGTAGATGGATTTGTCCTACTGGGGGATTTGTAACTGTCTTATAAAGGTGAACCGGCGAAGCTTCGTTGAAATCCGTCCCTCGTTCGTCCTTAGTAAATACTATTACTGCATTTTCATGCATTTCTGGTAAACATTAATCATATTAAAAGCATACATGCATTTCTGGTAAACATCAATCATATTCAAAAGCATACATACATTCAAACACAACCAATGGACGTTTCGCTTATGTAAATAGGGTAAAAGTAAATCTGGATTCAAAAGATGGAATTTATTTATATCAAAAGTGACCCATACACGGGTAAGTTTATACAAGGAGACATAAACCCTAGTAAGAGGATCTTGTCCTAAAGTTTTTACAAAACAAAGAAAATCAGCTATGTGGGAAACAATCCTATTGAGCTTCAATTCTACTATTGCCACTCAAGTATCTCATCTTCTTGCTGTTGAGACGGAAACGATTGGATTGATCTTTATCTGTTCGAGCTTGAATAAGTAGTACAACTGGTTGCAGTTTCATGAGTGATCCAAACGAGACATAGTCATACGCTTTAATCCCTAACTTTTGCCTGGATTGCCCTTTCAGGTTTTCAATCCACCGGGATACCCTTTTTTGCCCAAGCCGCCTTTTCAGGTTTTCGACTTGCCGGGTGTACATCTTTTTATATATATCCCTAATTTTTTCCCAAACCCTTTTGGTTTGCCGGGATGCCCTTATTTTTGCCTAGGCCTGTCAACCTAGCGGGTCTCTTTTTATGCGTAGTATTTTTTAACTATGTCTGCGTTTACAGGCTGTGGGAAGTCTTCACCATCCATTGTAGTCAGTATCATGGCACCTCCTGAGAATACTGTCTTGACTACAAATGGTCCTTCGTATGTTGGAGTCCACTTGCCCCTAGGATCACCCTGTGGTAATATGATACGCTTGATTACCAAGTCACCAGCCTGATATACCTTTGGCTTAACCTTCTTGTTAAACGCTTTGATCATCCGTTTCTGGTACATCTGGCCATGACAAACTGCTGCTAACCTCTTCTCATCAATCAAATTTATCTGGTCCAGTCGAGTCTGAATCCACTCATCTTCATCCAAGCCTGCATCCCTCATAATTCTCAAGGAGGGGATCTGAACTTCAATGGGCAGAACTGCTTCCATACCATAGACTAAGGAGAATGGGGTTGCCCCTGTTGAAGTATGTATTGTAGTACGATAACCATGAAGAGCAAATGGTAACATCTCATGCCAATCCTTGTAAGTAACAGTCATCTTCTGTACAATCTTATTAATGTTCTTATTAGCAGCTTCAACTGCCCCATTCATCTTTGGACGATACGGAGAAGAGTTGTGATGCTTAATCTTGAACTGCGTGCAGAGATCAGTAATCATAGTGTTGTTCAGATTAGAGCCATTGTCAGTGATAATCCTTTCAGGGATGCCATACCTACATATGAGATTATTCTTAATGAACCGAGCCACAACATTCTTAGTCACAGATGCAAATGAAGCTGCCTCTACCCACTTTGTAAAGTAATCAATAGCAACCAGGATGAAACGATGCCCATTAGAAGCAGTAGGCTTGATCTCTCCAATCATATCAATGCCCCACATGGCAAAGGGCCAAGGAGCAGTCAACACATTCAATGGTGATGGAGGTACATGAACTTTATCAGCATAGATTTGACATTTGTGACAAGTTCTGGAGTGTTGATAGCAATCAGCTTCCATGGTAGACCAATAGTAACCTGCTCTCAAAATCTTCTTTGCCATGGTATGACCACTAGAATGAGTGCCAAAGGTCCCATCATGCATCTCTTCCATAATCTCAGTTGCTTCCTTCTTATCCACACAACGAAGCATAGTTGAATCATGATTGCGCTTATACAGAATGCCATTACTCAAAAAGAACTTAGCAGAAAACCTTCTCAGGAACTTCCTATCTTTGACAGATGCCCCTTCAGGGAATTCCTGAGCTTCAAGATATCTTTTCACTTCATAGAACCAAGGCTTCTCCTCTGCCCCTTCAGTGTCAATCTCATTGCAGTATGCAGGCTTTTCAAATCTATCAATGGTAATCTTGGGAGCTTCATCATCCCAACTGATCTCAAACATAGATGCCATGGTGGCTAATGCATCTGCCAACTGATTCTCTCTTCGTGGAATATGCCCAAAGGTAATCTCTTTGAAATGTGGGATCATAGACAGCACATGTTCTCTGTAAGGAATGAGATTATCATGCTTGGTATCCCAATCTCCTTTAATCTGACTTACTACCAGGGCTGAATCTCCATACACATCAAGGAACTGAATCTTCATATCAATAGCAACTTTAATACCCATGATACATGCCTCATACTCAGCTATGTTATTAGTACAATAGAAACAAAGTCTGGCAGTAATCGGGGTATGACAACCTTCAGGGGAACTAATTACAACACCAACACCATTACCATGTGCATTAGAGGCACCATCAAAAACCATAGTCCATCGGGATCCTTGTTTAGGTCCGTCATATTGTCCAGGTTCTTTGGTAACAGTCATAATGTCTTCATCAGGGAACTCAAAATTCATTGACTGGTAATCATCTACTGCTTGATGAGCCAAATGATCAGCAACAACACTTCCCTTAATGGCCTTCTGAGTAGTATACTGTATATCATATTCTGTCAAGATCATTTGCCATCTTGCAATTCTTCCGGAGAGAGCAGGTTTCTCAAATATGTACTTGATTGGATCCATCTTCGAAATCAATAAGGTAGTATGGGTCAACATATACTATCTTAGTCGGCGAGCAGCCCATGCCAAAGCACAGCAAGTTTTCTCGAGCAGTGAGTATCTTGTTTCACAGTCGGTAAACTTTTTGCTAAGGTAGTATATTGCCTGCTCTTTTCGACCAGACTCGTCATGTTGCCCCAACACACACCCCATTGAGTTGTCTAACACTGTTAAGTACATAATCAAGGGTCTTCCATCAACTGGTGGCATCAAAATTGGTGGCTCTAGCAGATATCTCTTAATCTCATTAAAGGCAGTCTGGCACTCATCATTCCATTCCATCACCTGATCTTTCTTCAACAACTTGAAGATTGGCTCACAGATGGTAGTCAATTGGGAAATAAATCTTGCAATGTAATTCAATCGTCCCAAGAAACCTCTAACCTCCTTCTCAGTACGGGGAGCTGGCATCTCTCGTATAGCTTTCACTTTTGCAGGATCCACTTCAATACCTTTTCCACTGACAATGAAACCCAGGAGCTTACCAGATCTAACTCCAAAAGTACACTTGTTTGGGTTCAATCTCAACTTGTATTTCTTCAACCTCTCAAACAACTTGTGTAGATGGTCAAGATGTTGCTCTTCATTATGAGATCTGGCTATCATATCATCCACATATACCTCTATCTCATGATGAATCATATCATGAAACAAAGCCACCATAGCACGCTGATATGTTGCCCCTGCATTCTTCAAACCAAATGGCATCACTTTATAGCAAAAAGTGCCCCACTGTGTCACAAATGTTGTCTTCTCCATATCTTCAGGCGCCATCTTGATTTGATTGTAACCAGAGAAACCATCCATAAAAGAGAATACTTTATGCTGAGCAGTGTTGTCTACCAGAATATCAATATGAGGAAGTGGAAAGTCATCTTTAGGGCTAGCTTTGTTCAGATCTCTGTAGTCCACACACATACGTACCTTACCATCTTTCTTAGGAACCGGTACCACATTTGCAACCCACTGAGGATAAGAAGTCACTGCTAAGAACCCTGCATT
Organism: Lathyrus aphaca; assembly: GCA_963966055.1. NCBI lineage: Eukaryota > Viridiplantae > Streptophyta > Magnoliopsida > Fabales > Fabaceae > Lathyrus > Lathyrus aphaca. Next base: position 127,398,442 of record OZ014524.1, read on the forward strand.
GAACTGTTTCATTACCTCTGCCTTGATCTTTTCTGACATTTCAGGACGCATACGACGAACCTTCTGCTTCTTTGGACGACAATCTTCTTTCACTGGTAAACGGTGAACCACAATGTCTGTATCCAACCCTGGCATATCTTCATAAGACCAAGCAAAGATCTCTACATAGTCATGCAACATCTGAATCAACTTGCTCTTGACACTGTCCTCTAAATCAGCCCCTACCTTGACCTCTTTTCTGTTTTCTTCAGTTCCCAGATTCACAACTTCGACTGGCTCTTCATGTGGCTGTATAGCTTTCTCTTCTTGTTGTAACAACCTAGCAAGCTCTACAGGTATTTCACAATCGTCCTCATTTCCGTCTTCAGTTTGATAGATCGGATTCTCGAAATCATAATTGGCAATAGTAGAACTGTTATCAACAGGATCCAGAGTGGATGAGGATCTGCATTTTAGTGATGTGGGTGTGTGTAAGAACACATAGCTGATAAAGCAAAAATAAAGAAAAGAAAGACAAGGAACACAATATTTACTAAAACGAAACGTCCACTGATTTTATTGAATGAAGTATGCAAATGAAATGACAGCCCGTAACAAGCACACCATTGTGCCCCGGGTAAGGCACATGGCTTGAAAGTTTTAATTGTTCAAGAAATTACAAACTTAAAAACATAGTAATAGTATTTACTCCTGACTAAAGGAGATAGGGATAACATCTTCAGCTTTCCAATTATTGAGTCCAGCACCCACAGTAGGAAAAATCCATGCGTCCAAGTTGTAGTCTTCATCTTGATCTCCCACAGCATTAATCACCCCTTGATTGGTGATACGAGCAGCACGAGCACGACGAACAGCCTTCTGGGACTCTGCAGTGAAACCCAAACCAAACTTGTCAGACTTGTACGGAATATTAGGAAGCTGACCCCAAATAGTACAACCACCTTCATCCACTACAGCTCTAGCATCATTGAGGGAGGCCATTGCCATTGTTGGAGATTTTCTGATGACCACAGGAACCTTCTTCACAGCAGGAGGAGTCACACAATCATTACCAACCCAGGGAACCACTTCAAATGACTGACATGGAGTCTCAATGTATTCACCTTCTACTTCCAGATACTTGAAAGTGTTTACATGGCTGACAAAGTATTCTTCCTCTCCAAAGACAGTAACAACCTTTCCATTCACCGGATATCTCAACTTTTGGTGCAATGTAGAGGTTACAGCACCTGCCCCATGGATCCAGGGACGACCAAGCAGACAAGAGTATGAAGGACGAATATCCATCACATAAAATGTAGCAGTAAACACCTGAGAACCAACTTTGATAGGAAAATCAATCTCCCCATGCACTACTCTTCTAGAACCATCAAAAGCCTTTACCACAATATTACTGGGCTTCAGCACCGTATCTTCAGGACTCAGCTTATTCAGGACTTCCTTGGGCAACACATTCAGAGAGGAACCATTGTCTATCAGTACATGAGACAGGGTAGTGCCCCTGCATTCAATTGAAATATGCAAGGCCCTGTTATGGTCCCTCTTGGCAGGGGTCAAATCAGCATCAGAGAATCCTAACCCATTGTCATAGGTCAGGTGAGCAACACAATTCTCAAGTTGGTCTACAGAAATTGCACTGGGCACATGAGCAGACTTCAGAAACTTGATCAAGGACTTGGCATGAGCCTCAGAATACAGCAACAAGGACAACATAGAGATCTTTGAGGGAGTATGCCCCAACTGATCCACAATGTCATAATCACTCTTGCGAATGATTTTCAATACTTCTTCCATCTGCTTAGAGAGATCATCAGCAGCTGGCACATCAGTAGATACAGGCTCAATAACAGGACCTTTGCCCCGAGCATCAGTGGTGGAAGTAGCAGCAGGAGTAACTGCACTCTTAGAAACAACTGGAGGAGAGAAGACTTTTCCACTACGAGTGATCTTGCTAGATCCAGCAATATTATCAATGTCAGCAGGTACATCAGGTAAAGGCTCCTGTTTGACACCATGGATGTAAACATCAGACCCATAGTGCCAAGGCACAGCTTTATCAGATGTATAGGGAATAGGACCAGGAGTAGTGATGATCAGAGGAGCTACTCTGGCTTCAGCAACAACTTTCACAGGACCTTCAGCAGTAATCTTGATTGGGCCCTGACGAGTAATTTTGATAGGACCCTTTGAAGTGATTCTTACCGGTACTTTGTCAACCATGTCAACCTCTTCAATCTTCTTACCCTGAGTCAGATGATTCACCATATCTTCTACATATGCTGGTCTTCTTTCAAACACTATAGTATACTTATCCATGAGACGTTGAATTCCATCTCTCAAAATGAAGCAACTATCTGGTTTATAGGTACAATACAGACAATCTTCACGACAACCTGGAAAGATCCCAGCTTGTACTAACCTCTTTTTGATAACAGACAATGGTGTGGTCAACTCCATAACTGAATAGACATGCAGGTCTTCATCAATGTCTTCATCAATGGCATTGACAGTCTTCTCATGATTTGGCAGTGGTGCTGTAATCACATATGGTGGATCAAACTCAATTTCTCCAGCATCAATCATATCTTGAATTTTGTTCTTCAAGACCCAGCAGTTATTAGTATCATGTCCTGGACAGTTTGAATGATATGCACATCGTGCATTGGGATTGTACTTGGGAGAGGTAACATTGGGATTCTGAGGAGCCTCCCTCAGGGTAATAAGTTCAGCCTTCAACAAGTGTTGCAATGCCTGAGCCATTGACATGTTGATCTTCGTGAACTGTCTTCTAGCCCTCTGTTGGTTGCCTTGAGGCTGCTCTGTTGTTGCAGGAGTTGGATTTGAAATATGAACTGCACTAACAGACTGATGTCTTCTGTTACGATCAGGTTGACCATAAACAGCATTGGATTCTTTCTTCCCAGTGGGAGGCTTCTTTGCAGCACCTGATGAAGAAGTTCCCACTTGGATCTTACCATTCTTGATACCATTCTCTACCCGCTCTCCTGTCATGATCAACTCAGTGAAGCCAGATGATGAGCTTCCAATGAGATGACTGTAAAACGGACCATTCAGCGTACACATGAACATATCAACCAATTCCCTATTAGTCAAAGGGGGTTGAACTCTTCCAGCTAAGTCTCTCCATTTCTGAGCATACTCCTTAAAACTTTCTTTGGCACCCATGGACATGCTCTGAAGCTGCATGCGAGTGGGGGCTAAGTCAGCATTGTATTGATACTGCTTGTAGAAAGCTTCAGCAAGGTCATTCCAATCTCTGATGTTGACACTCTCCAACTGATAATACCACTCCAACTGAGCTCCAGATAAGCTCTCTTGAAAGAAATGGATCCACAATTTCTTGTCAGCAGTGTGAGGTTGAATCCTTCTGACATAAGACCTCAAGTGCAGCTTGGGACAAGAGACCCCATCATAAACAACAAAGGTGGGAACTTTGAAACCAATGGGTATCACAACCCCAGATATCAGACTCAAATCTTCAAAATCCAGCCCAGATGATTTCTGCAATTCCATAGCATCCATCCTATCCACCAGCATCTTGAATTTGTCTTCATTAGGCTCATGGTAGTAATTAGCCTCAGAATCAGAGTCCCCTATAGTGTTGTGGAGACTGCCTCTCTCTTTCTCAGATTCCTCAGATTCATAGTCTTCAACCTGTTCCTTGGTCTTGACAGGACCCTTGAACCTTCTTCCCATGTTGAGCAACCCAGCAGACCTTCTAGTTTTCTTAGTCTTCTTGGCCAGCAGTGCCTTCAAATCATCTTGCCCCTTGGACAGGTTCAAGATCAGCTCTTGGAACTGTGCATTTTGTGCCTGAAGATCCTTAACTGATTGTTCAAGAGCCATTGCTGAAATAAACAGCGAGAAGATGAGAAACCTGTGCACAATTATAAACATGTGATGCAATGAAATGATATGGGAATGCATATGCAATGTTTTCAAGGACCGCAGGATTTAAATTTGCTTAAACAAACAAGAAAGTAACTTTTTATTAGTAATAGCTTGTCTTGCCTTTTAGGCTTACAAAAATGGAAATGAAATAAGTACAAAAGATGGGGTTTTAAGTCTCCCATGGACGTTTCCTCTTTGTGTTGAGGTATGAGTTGAGGTTTCGTTCCTCGTGAAGTTGCTTTGTGAGCTCTAGGATTCTTGCTTGGCTTGCTTTGTAATGAGCCTCGAAAGTATCCCTTTGCTCCTTCAGTTGGATCCATGATCTCTGCAAGTCTTCCTTATCAGTAGGCATGTCTGGGTGAAGGATGGTATAAGCAGTGTCTCCTTCAGCAACAGGTTCCATGGTAACTGGTAGGACGGCAGGATATGGCATCATGAGTGTCTGAGCACGAGATCGTACCCATCTGAGATAAGCCTCCATAGGAATGGTGTACTTAGGCTCCAGTGTCTTGATGTCAACCCTGTTTACTTTTCCCCAAGCTCGTATGAATCTCTGACGGTAACCTTGAAGATCGTTGTCGTAATCAAACACAATGCCCTGAATCAACATGTCATGTGGACCATCACTCCGGGCATAACCAAACTGTCGTAAAGCTAGTGAAGGGTTGTAGGTGATGCCTCCTCTTATGCCTAGAAGTGGCACATTAGGAAACTCCCCACAACGGTCAATGATAGTGACGTTCTCCATAGATCTGGAACACCAATGAATATCTGAATGCGAGAGTGACATGATCCTCTTGGACCATCTGAACCCTTGCTCATTCTTCATTACTGAGCGAGGAAGGTGAGAAATAAACCACCTAGATAGCAAAGGTATGCAGCACATCAAAGTTCCTCTTGCCCTTGTAGTACGGGTATGAAGAGAGTGCAGGATGTCTCCAAGCAATGTAGGCACTGGATTGTGACTCAGGAAAATGTTGATGGCATGAACATCTATGAACTGATCTGGATTGGGGAACAACACTAAGCCATATATCAGCAAGGCTAAGATCTCCTCAAAAGCATCATAGCTCATGGCCTTCAAGAACATTTGAGCTTTATCCACTAATACCTTGGCAAGAATACCCTTAACTCCACTTCTCGTCTCTAGAACAATGTCAGACTTCCTCAGATGTAGAGCTGCAGCAATAACCTCTGGTTTAAGCTCTTTTTCCAAGCCTGTGAATGGTTTCTGATCAAGAACAGGTATGCCCAGAAGTTTAGAGAACTCCTCCATGGTTGGAACTAGCTGGTAGTCAGGGAATGTAAAGCAATGGTGTTTAGGGTCAAAGAACTGAAACAGCACACTCATCATGTCTTCATTGAACCCTGAAGTAACTAGATCCAAAAGGTGACCATGTCTCTTGATGAACTGGGAGTGATCAGACACTTGAGAAACCAACTCTTTAAGCTTGGGAGGTATCCCCACAAAGTTGATCCTTATGGTGTTCCTACGAGTAGAAGCCATGACCTGCAACAAAGAACAAAGATAAATCCTTTGGTCCTTGAAATGGTTAGTGAAAATGCTATGCTCATGATGCATGATGATGTCATGATGTTATGCTCAATCAAAGACATGTGGCACACACAAACAAGTCACACCATAGCCCTAGGTTTAAAGGCTTGCATGAGGTTTAAGGTAAGTACCCTCCCCTGAAGTTAGATGGTTCATCCTGTCCTACAAAAGTAACCAGGTTCTAAGGGATCTCAATATCATTGATCCTTCACAAGGGTGGTTGTTCAGAAGGCAACTTACTTGCCAACCAAAACCCTCCAAGTTTAAGATCTCAATGAGTGTAGCATCGAGTGTCAACCAACTTCAGTCTGCACCAAAGCCGGTTACCTCACTACTTTCTAAAGGCCAAGATGAGTTAACTAGGGTTCTAAAAGTTAGTTAGTGCATTGACAACATATGGAAGCCTCAATATTATCCTCAACTTGACTTAAGGAATATAAGCACCAACCAAGAAGTTGCACTAACTATGGCCACCAGATCAACCGTATCGATATACGTCGTACAGTTTCCTTGGTCTATTGCCATTTACCTAAGGTACACTAGATCCGGGTTAGGACCTTTCACACATAAGAGCACCCCAACAAGTAATATAAAGCAAACAAGGCAAACAATTTAAAGTGATCTTAATTCCTAAGGGTACCCCTCTTAAATAGATCCCCAGCAGAGTCGCCAGTTCTGTAACACGGTGGGAGAACTGATTTTAAACAATGTTGCGGATAGCAAGAGTCGCCACCGACTTTTATTTTATCCATAAGGAAAGGTTATAAAAGAACAGGAAAGACCTTAGAGAATATTTTGGGTCCGGGGGGTAGGTTATGAAAAGGGAAGGTATTAGCATCCTTTTCATCCATGGTTATCCATGGGCTCTTAGGTACTTAAGCTCACTTTAAATGGTTTTTGAAAGTGTAGTGTGTGAATAGAAAATTTTCAGAATAGTTAATAAATAATCCATGTAAGGATGTGTTAAAAACTTGTTTGAAAATTTGTTTGAAATTTATTTAAGTGTGAAAAAGCTTTAAAGTGAGCAAGTATCTAGGAGTAACCTACCCTAATGTTTAAGGTCTTTCTTATTCTTTATCCTTTCCTTGGTAAGACTATCCCTACTATTAAGGAGTAGGTAGTCCTTACTTTGGATGTAAAGGGACATGTGAGGGACAATTTGATTTTGAAGGCCATTGTGGGGTGTAATAAGCATAAAGAAGGGACTATCATCATTTATTTCGAAGGGACTTGATCTGTAAAGGCAACCATAAGGGACTTTGATGATTTTCTTTCGAGGGACTTGCTTTATACACCCCACCTAACCATTATTCGTAGGCAACTTGAGGGATAACCTTAGGAAGTGAGACGGCGATTAAAATCGACTTACGTGTGTGTCGTGTTTAATTTAATTATCTTATATTAAAAAATTATCTAAATTTATTTTTAAATAACAAACATGTTTTGTCACTCCCTAATTACTAACCATAACAATAATAATTAAATAATTACAAATTTACATCCATGAACAATTACATAATAATTATAAAATAAATGGCAAATAAATAAATATAATAGCAAGATATAAATAATAAATAAATAAATAAATTATAATTAGGGGTTAGTAGCAATAATAATAATAATAAGTTAGAAATAATAAACAAGGTTAGAAAAATAATAAATAATAATATGGTTAGTAAATAAGAATAAACAAAATTAATCAAAATAGTATAATAATAAGAAATTAACAATTTTTAATATAAACAACTAAAAAACAAATATGAATAAACAATTATTTTAATTTGCAATTTATTAAGTTATATTTTAATTATAAAGTTACTACAAAAGTCTAATTATTATAAACACAATTATTTCTAAACAAAAGTTATAAAAAAAATGTTTATTTAATATATAAAGAGAAAAATAACTTATAAGTATATTTACAAAATTTGTAAGAATTATAGTAGACATATGTATATAATAATTATATTAGAAAATAAAATTAAAAAAAAAAAAAAAAAAATAGAATTAGATTTGTATTTAAAAAATATTTTTTAGAGTTTTATAAAATTAGGGTTTTATGTGAGAAATAATTTTTTAGGGGCTTAGAATATACAAAAATTTATTTTTTAATGATCATACAAAATTATCTTAATTAATATAAACTATACAAATAAAATTTAAATAACAAAAAATCAAGAGTTTTATATATTTTTTTTTAGAAAATTGTTTTAAGAGTAATTAGACTATATAATATATATACATATTATGATATAGAAAATAATAACATTTTAATTATTTAAATTAATTAAATTAAATGGAGAACAAGAAAAATAATAAAAAAAAAAAGGAAGAAAAGGAACCTGGTGGGATTTGATCCCAAGACCTCTTACTTGCAGGCAGCAACAAGAACCACTGGGCCAGCCAAACGCAGGTGATAGAAGAATGATCCAAGTTTGTTTTATGCCTTGCCCTTTGAAAATCCAGAAAAATCAAAAAAAACCAAAAGGCCTGGGATAAGACTTGAACCCAGGACCTTTACATTAGCAAGCGTACGCATCACCACCCGGCTGGAAGAGCCCCTCTGTTAGCTTGTTGGTAAGTAATAATAATATATTGAATCTTCTTTTGACCTGAAAAATAAAACAAAACAAATGCACTTGGCCAGGAATCGAACCAAGCACCTTTCAACATACATAGGCTGCGCTTACCACCAGGACACACGCATGTGTGTGTTAATGAAACAACCAAACAACATAAAATATATTAATAATATTTGAATTTTTGAAACTGGCGCGCAGGGCCTTCGTCTTCAACCTCCTGAGCTTCGAAATTTCCTGCGAATTCAGGTGCAAATTTTCCTGCGAGTTCTTCAAGCTTTTTGACCTGCGAAAATCAAACTCTTGCCAAACAGTAACGATTCATCAAATTGATTACAGTTTTATGATCCTTAGGTCTCATGGAACACTCCCATGTTCTTAGAATTTATTTAAATTCATTGAATCATCAAGCCCTAACTTCAAGAGCTAAACCCTAACAATGGCCGAATCTTTATTAGGTCACGAAAATCCAATTGAGTTGTCCAGAATTGTTCTAGGGATCAAAATAAACACATATCAACCATCAAAAACAATTCATAATACATATATCAATGGAATCGAAAAAATTTATTTTAAGACAAAGATGAGTTCGGGTAGAGCAATATGGTGCACATGAGATGCATATGAGTGATGGTTCATGATCAGAGAAGTCCCAGGAAGCTTGCTATGTGCTTGCTTTACCTTCAAATGGCTTAAATCCAAGAATCCGAATGTGACTTGTGGAGAGGTTTTTGAACAATGGTGAACTTACTCTTGGGCTGTGGAAATCGTGAATGAGGACTAGGGTTATGCTTAGTATATATGTGTGATTGATTTAGGTCAGAAACATGGATGGGTTATGTGAAAATTTGATCCAAAAAATATTCAAAAAGATCATAGTGTAAATTTCAAATATTTGATCATGAGTGCTTGCTATTTTGGGATAATTCACATGATTTCATTCCTCTTTGACTCCAATCACCCTTTAAGACTTTCTAGATTCAATCACAAAAATATATCTTCATGTTTAATATTTTATTTTAATTTAAAATGATTTTAAATGTAATAAATCATAATAAATTAATTAAATAAAATAAAAAATATGAAAATATCATGGAAATTTCGTGCATGTTATTATTGTATGGGTTGGGTCATGACTTGGGCAGCCCATTTGGAAAGAAATACTTTTAAGCCTCCATTTTCAACATAAACCATCACAAAATTTCCCAACTTTGCAAAGGCACATCTCCCTCAATTTTAAAGGTATGAGGGTGTTCTTGGACTTTTTGGAAAGCTTGAAGAGTCCTCTAAACAACCCCATTGGTTTCAGGTTCATATCATTTACCAATCTCAAGTTATGCCCTTTTGAAGTTGTTGACTTTTTGTTGACTTTTGAAATGACCTATAATGTCTTAGATCACATCTTTCAAATGAAGCATTTTTGGGCTTAACTTTCAACATCAAAGTTGTAGAGAATTCAATTTCCTTTAAAATGAGCTTTGGATGGAGACTTGGTGATGAAGTATGTGAAAGTTATGCCTGGTCAAAGTTCAGTTGACTTTTACTAAGGAAACCCTAATTTAGAAACTCCTGATTATTGATGATCTGGAATCTCCTTGATGAATCATGATCAACCCTTGATCAAATGATGAATTTTACTTCATATACTTGATGTTGGCAAAAAATCATGAAGTTTGACTTTGGTTTGACCACAGTTGACCTCAGTTTGACTTTTTAACTGCATTGACTGATTTTGACTTATCTGATCATCTGACTGAGCAAACTTTTGAGAAAAGTCTTGAAACTTGTCATGGAGGTTATTATACACATATAAGATGTTATGAAACTCACTTGAGGCATTGGAAGTCCATTTAGCCTGATTAAAGTCAAAACCCTAGTTTTGGATGCACTGCTTAGGAGGTGCATTGTCTGAGGGAATTGTCAACTTCTTTGACCAATTGTGAACTTTGTGAACCTTGTGAATCTTCATAAACTGTCTTGTGAACCTCATGGGAGGTATTGTGAAGCTTGTGAACCTTGTGAATCTTCATAAACTGTCTTGTGAACCTCATGGGAGGTATTGTGAATGTTGAGAAGCTTGTGAACCTTGTGAACCTTCAAGAAGTAACTTGTAGACTTCATGAACCTCATGAAAGGTTATATAAGCATTGAGAAACTTGTGAACCTTGTGAACCTTCAAGAAGTAACTTGTAGACTTCATGAACCTCATGAAAGGTTATGCAAGTGTTGGAGAACTTGTGAACCTTGTGAACCTTCTTAGAACACAAAGTCTTGTATTGTGAGGGCAAATTTTGGGGTGCAACAGCAGTCACCTCTTCCTCTCTTGTTATTTCTAATGAGGGCTTTGATCAACTCATCATATTTTTGTTGAGGATTTTGATGACCTCTTGACAAATATTTCTTTTTATTGTCCCTAACTTTTGCCTGAACTGTATCATTTGATCTTACAGTCAGCGGTTTGCCCCAGTTTTTGCCTAAGTCTCCTTCATAGGTTTTGACTTAGCGGGCTTTGATTTTTTTCAATAATTTTTTCAATATCATTTTTTTTGAAAGATAATGACTGCATGGCTTAATGATTACGATGAACCATCATTGGCTTTTGAATTGAGACATCTTCAACACTTCTTGATGTGTACGAAGGAAAACTTGAGATTGCAACCTGTAATGAAAGGTGTCTTGAATAATTCTCTTATACTTGAATGCACATTCGAATTAATTGAGAACTACCCATCCCCGGGTTAAAATTGCGGGTTTTTTCGAATAGAAAGAAACTCCAACTTCAAGGCTCAAAGGGGTTAACAAGGGATTAACTTCCTTATTTCTCCAGTGTTTGGGATTTGAAACAATGCCTGTATATCATCAACCAAGTCTCAATTGAAAGCATACTAACAACAATTATGGGTATCTCGTTTTCATCATCCTCCCTCCAATCATTGTAAAAGCTTTGAGACAAGATAAATGAACTTGAAATGTAAAGCATAAAGATGCAAATAGTAAATGAAATTGAATCAAAACAAAGCAATGCTCATTTCATTAAAGTCAACATGAAAGTACAAACAAATTTAGAAGCAAACAAGTCAATACAATTGAAGGAAATTGCAAACATAAAGAAACAATGGCCTAGTGATCCATCAGCGACAAGGATGAGCTGTCCCGTCTGAGATTCAGCCTTGAAGAAAATCTGACAATTGAAGTCTTTTGAAGATTCACTTCTCATGCTTCGGCAAAGGATTGTTGACTGTAATACCTCAAAATTTGCCCTCATTCTTTTTTCCCTAACTGGCTTACGCTTCGCATCCATCTGCATTTCTCACTAGGTCATTAACATTCATAATCATACATTGCATAGCTCATAAGACATGGCGTCAAAGTGATTCGGTGTAGTGTGAGTTTGTCTGTATTCAAGGGTGTTTTAACTGACACTCAAGTGAAAGCAAGACTGATCTCCCAACATCATGAATATTTTCAAGGTTCATCGGGTAAGGGGTATACTGTCTTCATGATTTCTCAAAGGACTCAAGTAGGTTAGGGGTGGATCAAGGCCATTAACGGTATTCCTCGATTATCATGAAAATGTGGTATGGATTAGAAGATGGTGTTGAAGATAAGGTCCTTGAAGAAGGCAATTTGGATCTATGAATGGTTAGGGTTCGCTTTTAAATGTACAAAGTTGGAAGGATTGTGTTGATCTTTGGAGGTACTAGATGTTTGGAATTCGAGACATCCGTTGACATTATTCTAAGTTCATGCAAGATTTGACATAGTGTCCGAACTCGAGGTCCATTGGCCCAAGATCATATTCGTTATCAATTAGATTCATTTTCCATAACCCATTTTGAACCACTTTTTAAAACCAAATTCAAAAGATTTAGTTATAAATCTCTACCTATTTTTCCATGTCAATTTCTAAAACATTTTGGTTTCATACTTCTAATCCTTGGCCAAATTTAATAAAATAAATCCAATCATCCAAAAATCAGTATATAGTCATTCATTATCCGGTTGTCGAAATTCTTTTCCAATCCATATCGCAAATCCCATTATGCATTTGTTGTGTCCATTGAAATCATCAACCATTTCTTTTAGTACCCATGTTCAATCCAAGCCCAAAATCAAATGTCTCTTGAATGTCTTTTTAAGGCCCATGTTTTTTTTAAGTGCACTAAACCATAAATTTAATCCAAGACCCAAAATAGGACCCCTTGGTTTCTTAGGAGTTTATTTTAATGAGGAAAATAAAAGTTGAGAACATAAATGATAAGGAAAAGTGATAGCATAAATTTATGGGAAATAGTTATAACAAAATCGTGGTGGCAGAATAAAAAATCAGTTTAAAAAAAAAACTGATATGGCAGTTACAGGAAGAAGGAATGGTTGAGAAAATTCGGTTACAAATTGATAACAGAAAGCTCCAACTGATAACAGAAACCTTCATCAAAAAGAAAAAACTGAGAACCAACTGGAATCAATCACCAATCTTATTCATCACTTTTCAATCTTGAACCTCGAAAAAAGAAAAAAAGAAAAAAGGGGATCACTCTCTCACTTCTGGGATTCACCATTCTCACAAACCAAAACTTCTATCTTCACTGCATCTTCAACATCAACATCAATCTCCATCATCTTTCACCAATAACCTATAATAAACCAAAAAATCAGTTATAATTATAATTGATATAACAGAATGAAAAGAGAACAAAATCAGCCAAGGAATTTGGATTAGAGCTAACTGTCAAAACAGAAAATAAGAATAACCAACTCTCAATCCCAGTTAGAAAACTAACTCCTAACAGAAAAAAGAACTTATCTTCCAGAAGGATCCAGAAGATCAATCCCTATAAGTCAGGGTCTTCACCAGTTTTCATTTTTTGGATTCACACTGATTCTTTCTCATCTTCTTCCATTCTTCTCATCCTTTTTCTTCATTCATTCTCCTTCACCCAAATTCTGAACCTGGATCTTTACCAGTCTCCATTCTCGCCCTCTCATTCTTCAGCCATCCTTTCTCCACACATTCATAACCTTCAAGCTTAAGAATCTCCATTCACCAACCTCATTCATCATCTTCAAGCCTTCTCTCTCAGTTTCAATCAATCACTCTCTTCTACCAATCGACTCACCAAAACCATCTTCAACTTTCAGCACCGAATAATCACCAATGATCTTTAGGTTCTCCGTCTACATCAATCATCAACCAAAAATGAATTCCACTGATACCTGCAAATGGCGAAAATCATCAAGATTTCAATTTCAGAGCAATCAGCAGTTCAGCACAAAAACAATAAACATAAGCAGAAACAGAATTGAAGAGGAAGGAGAAGAACGTCAATACGCATCAACACGGTTCAGAACGGTGACAACATATTTGCGTCGATTCGAACAAGAAGTCGCACACACGATATGATAATAGTTATGATTGAGACGCAAGGGGTATCAAAAATGAATAAACCATCGGAAATCTTACCGGAAAAAGGCTTCTGCGAGCAACTCTTGAATCTAGAAATGAACACAGAACTACTCCAACTCTTCAATTCATAACCGCAATAAGAATCGCCAACAAGATCCTTCAGAAAACTTCGATAACTCCTTGCTTTCAGTTCTTCCGCGAGAGTTTTCCGTAACTAGTCTCAAACCTTCATCTTCAACGGAAGCCCTGCAAGTTGCGAAACACATTGAGAGTCCGTACACACAAAGAGCATGAGAGAAATTCGAGAATGATCAAAATCATCAACAATCTCTCATCATTTTCGCACCATTATCACCATCATGTTCTTCTACTGCCAAAGTTACATTCACCTGCATCAATTCAATCAAGAATAAACCATCAATTTCAATTATCAGCACAATACTTTAGATCGAGAATCACATACACGCAAAAAGAAGGAAGGAGAGTCCAAATTAACTTTACCTTTGTTCTTCATGTTGACACTGGTCTGAAGGAGCACCGAATCCGCTCCGAAAAGCACGCTTCAGGGCTTACATCCAGGTTATCGTTCCTTTCACCGAAGATTATGGTGTAAAGTGTCTCTCAGAGGAGGTCATGTGTCGGGTAAAGCCTCTATCGCCGGTGGGATGTGGTCACAGCCGTCTTCATCGTGAAGGTAGAGAAGATGTGATGCGTTTTCCTCGGTCGACGGCAAACTCAGGACGAAGAAGAAGGTGACGTCTTGAGCGAAAGATTGACGAAGGTGAGGTGGAGAAGGGGAAGTTTGTGGAGGTGATGTGACGGAGGAGGATTTGGCCGGCGATTCATGTTGACCGGATAGAAGGAGAGAGGCGCCGTTGAGTCTGTAGTTTGGAGAAGCTTGAGTTATTTTTCTCCTTTTGTGAAATTCTTAGGTTAGGGTTTCAGTAACAAGACTTGGATTGGGCTCTACAAAATTCGGTTCACCATGGGTCTCCTAATCGCACCCCTCAATTTCAATATCCACACCACCAAAATTCAATTCATACCCCCTTCCTGCTATCCATATTGTAGTATTGGGCTTCATAGTCCATGAAATTGCTATCTGCACTGACTAATAACTCATGCAACCCCTCCCTACGACTTTCATAATGGTTTGGGCCTTGGGCCATTTTTTTGTATTATTCACAACATCCTGATTTCATTTACACCCCCTGTGTTCTATTTTTATTATTTTTAATAGATTTCTATATAGGTTTCTTAGTTAATTTTCTTGGTCATAATTTTTGTGCATTAATATGCTAATCTATTTCTAGCTAGTATTTAGTTAGAATTTTCGCACTAATTTTAATTAGTGTTTATGAATAATTTCTTGATTAAAATGTTCATAAAGTTTTTAATCGATATGGATCGATTTCGATTATGGTCAAGCTTCATAAAGTGATTATGGATGATGGGCATTTATTTTGCTCATAGGAGACTACAAGGCCTTGCTTAAGGTTTTTTTCGGATTTCTTTTATGTGAAGAATCGGCACGTCATTCAAGTAAGTAATTTCGATACGCCACTTTAATGCACCATTTCTTTTTTTTTTTTAATTTTTTGTATAGGTTAGAAATAAATCTATAAAAAATAGGAAAAAGCATGAGAAAATTCTATAAAAATTCCAGTAGGCTATTAATTCACATTAGAAATATTGGACCTTTTTATTTTCTGAATTTTGCATCATTTTCAATTTAATACTGAATTTTCTTTTAATTAGCTTCATTTGTATTTCTTTTAATTATGCTGGATTTTGTTCATTTTATTTATGTAACTTCCAGCAACTTTTTTGAGCCATTCTTTTTTCTATAATTAGAGGACTCATAATAGTTCTTAGGATATTTTTAATGGAATTTTTAGGACCTTTTATCTTAGGTTTTAGTGATATAATCCTTATGAATTAGTAGTTAATTCTTAGCTGGAAATAATGAATTGTTAGGCATAGAAAAAATAAGATTTTTTAGAATCCCTCTTTAGTATAATATTTTAGATAGTGGTAAGACCCTATAGTTTAATTTTCACAATTTTTCTAGAGGTTTTAGTATTTTTTTAGAATATTAGTCTTAGGCCTAGTTATGCATAAGTCCCATTAGGTTAGGCCATTTAAAAAATATAAAGTTCAATACAAAAAAAATAAAGTACAAAATATAGTTTAGGCTAAATTTAGTCATAGAATTTAATTTAGACTTAGGTTAGTTCAATTAAATTTTTAGAAGGAATATTAGGTTTGATTTAGATTTAGTACTTAGACTTGAAACTTCATTTCCATGTAGAAGTAGAATAAATAAATAGTCTATTTTTTTTTAATTCATGCCTCTAAATGCATTTTAGAATTTTATTTCTTATGGTTAAATTCATTGTTTTGCTTTATCTTGATCTTACAACTTGTATAGGTTTCCCATTTGTTCTTAGAATCAACTTAACTTCATTAAGAAGTAAGTTGAATTCTAATAGTTTATAGTTTATAGTTAGGCTTAGAAACCTCACTAACCATTAGGACCACTTTGTAAATACATAACAAAATTAGGATTGAGTCTTAGTCCCTTAGATTTTTCCTTTTATCAACTTGAGTCATTCTCTTCTTATCTTCAAACAAAATCCAAAAACACTTAACAAATAAATGAAAGGATTCCTTGTGTATAGCCTTATTCCATGAAGCACTTGCATTCATTCCATCTTGGAGTGGTGTAAGCTTGTTTATCATGATGCACAAGTCTCATCAAGGAGTTGTTCACAAAGAAAACTTAAAAGACACTTTTTCACAAAAGCAACAAAAACACTTAATAAAGTTCAACAAGCCAGTGAACTTAAGCTATAATCCTAGGAAACCAGTCTTGGATAAATTCTCCTTACTGGGTATGCTTGTTCTATTATTCCATCTTGGAATGTAGAGTCAAGTGTACATTCCATGGAAAAGAGTTTGAATTCACTTCCTTGTGCCAAATTCATACAAAACTCATAAAAGACAAAAACAAACAATAAGCGACTATCCTGCGGGAACTTCTCTTTCTCATCTCATTCACTCACAACGCGAACTCGCGACGACTTGTCTTTCATGCAAGACGGTAAACGCACTCGTACCAGACGAGCCTGCAACACCTGAGCATAGACATACGCAGTTCCAGCATAAAAAACACAAACAAATAGTTCCCGCCTTAGTTAGGCGAACTACGTCGACTTTGATCCTCATTATCCCGATGAGGTACGTAGGCAGCGGGGTAGGGCCCGTTCGAGCACATTCTTTATTTTCCCTACATTTCCCCCTTTCTTTCCATTTTCTTATTTCAGTTCCTTTCTCATTTCTCATTCCCATTCCAGTTAGCAGTTCTTATTCAGCAGCAATCATATTTTTCTCACCCTTTGAAACAAAGCAAGAAAGCGTGGATCCCGTCGGGTACGACGGACGATCTGGGGTGCTAATACCTTCCCAGGTCGTAACCGACTCCCGAATTCAGATCTTTGGTTCGCAGGACCTTGTCCTTTCCTTCTTCCTCAGGTTTGTGCAACATTACCTTTCCCATTCTTTCGGGATAAAAATGTCTGGCTGGCGACTCTACTTTTCCGCGCCACTTTCGCGTTTGTACTAGGATGAAAATCCCGGGAGCGACAGCTGGCGACTCTGCTGGGGATTAACCTGATTCTTCCGGTTTCCCTTGTAGAGTCAATCCTAACGCCTGTTTGGTTTTGTTTCTTTGGGTGTTTATCTGTTTGATGCTGTGTGCTTTAGTTTAGCTCTACTGTTTGTATTTACAGTTCTTTACAGCTTTACTTTACCGCATTTATTTACCGCTTTCAGTATTTTATTTTCCATGCATCATATTATACTGGACTGTCTGGCTGTGCTGGTTTTCATTTTTTCTGTAGGATGGGGTTACTGTGAGATGAGCTCGTAACCGGGGCTCGAGTGCACCCTAGGACTTAGAGTGGTTCCACTTTGGCTTCATGGCATCTTGCTATGTTGGTAGTAGTGAGTTCCACACCTTGACTTGCGACCTTCTCGGGAATGTATTGGTTCCGGAATCTTTCTGGGGCAATACGCTACCTTGATAGTTATGTGCAGTCAATGGACCGATCATTGAGAACCTTAGTGGAAACAACCCTCTCCAGTGATGACAGTGGCACACCACATTTGTTGGCAAACCCACTCGCATCCGAGGGCCCACTGGGAACTCGCATAGGATGACCTGGTTCTCTCATAGGAATTCAGTTAAAGAAAACTGTTCGTATGACAGTAGTATTGTACCCTTCAGGATGAATGTACTATTGTTTCTTGATTCAGTGCTTGAAGCTGAGGACTTATGAGGGATGATTGTTTCCTTGGACTCAGCTGAGGCCTCCCTGAGTAGTACATAATGCCAAACTGATTCCCTGATTTGGTCATGAGCCATTTCTCGGAAATGATGAACGTATTATTGCTATTCGGCTTTGAGAGTCTGTGATGTTGACCCGAGTAGCACACCCGTGAGATTGGGAGGGGTTTACAGGTTTGCAGGAACCCTAAACTTCAACATACCCGCTTTGCCAGTGTTGTTTTATGATATTATCTGGTGCTATATGGTTCTTTGGTTCTGAGATCCGGGATTTCTATTCAGAGAGATTGTTACTGTGACTACCATGGCGACCCTGATATTGTGACTGTTATTATGACTCTCCACAGACACTTGGCTCGTTGTTCAACTTCAACACCATCAGTGATTATTATATTATGTGATCCAGTTCTACAGTTATTGGGTTCTCAGTTATGGGGTTCTGTACAGAGATGGTGCTGCTATTATGGTTGTATTCAGACACTTCACTCATTGCTCAACACCGACACCAACATTAGACAGTTGATCACATGCCTGTTGCATACATGATATCATAGCATTTCTGAACATATGTTCAGTCATTTCTGAGGATCACATATCTGAATCATGCTGTAGGACTTTTCTGTGTCAAAACTCGAATCAAAGCAGATAGATTCCTTAGAAATAACTGAACATGGCATTTGCATACATCCTTGCATTCTTGACAGGTGTTCGGGGACAAATTCTTTTCCTGACTTGATTTCTCATCAGAATGGACAACTTGAATCATAGTCATCAAGGTATATATTTGAAGCAACTCCGGGCGGAGGTAATCGAAGGAAGACCCAGCTGAGGCCACTCAGGGCAGAGGTATAAACTTTATTTCAAAACCAGAAACTGTTGAAACAGGAAGTCAACTAGGTGAAGACTCAGATGAGTTTGGTCATAGAAATCCTGAATGTGGTGTCAAAGAAACGAAGTTATTTTTCATCCCTATTGAGGGGAACTACGCTGCTCTGATTCTCCATTGGTCAATGGAGATACGTAGGCAGGAGATCACCTGAGATCTTTCCGAGCAACCTTATTTATCAACTTCATTTATCAACCTCTCCCCCCAGATGTCGTTTTTCTGCATCCAACCTCAGCTTCCTAAGAGAGTCTTAGGACCAAGGCATATGGGAAAAGGCCAGAACAACTCGAGAAGAAGTTTGATCATATTCTGAGGTCGTACGTGTAACAAGTTTCCTTATTTACTCAAATTCGAGCTGGTTGAGCTAGACGCATTAGGATCATCTATGAAAAAGCTTCCTTTGGGGTTTCAATGCCAAGTATGATTACCATTCTGGGACACCCGACCTTTTAATTGAAGATTGCAAGTCTTTCAGAGGTAAAGGTGAAGACAAGGTCCCGAGGTTGATCGACTCAAAGGTTATCATGCCAGAAAGTCTGCTCACATATTGAAGTCTCCTCATCAAATGGGTCTCCCAATTTGCAAAGGCATCTTCAGAATCAATAAGTCCATACGGAGTCAAGTCTCCTCAATGACGGCAATGTTCAGCTTCTTTACTGCATTTTCATTTGTAGTTTATATTGTTTGTTTAAACATTTGTATGCATGCATGAAACTTATTTGTTTTTGAATGATAACCATAATAAAATTAACATGTTTCTCTTGAAGTAATCCATTCGTATTCACTCATGATTTTGTGTATGTGCATTGCAATACCAACTGTTGTGATTAAACTCTATCAGGGAGGACGACGAAATGAAAACGCAAAAATCTCTAATTGTGTGCTTTTGAGAAAGACCCTGTTGACGATGTACAGGCATTGTTTCAAGTCCTAAACACTGGAGATATAAGGGAGATAGACCCTCGCCAACCCATTTGAGCCTTGAAGTAGGAGTTTCTTTTTGCATGAAAAAACCCTCGCACTTAACCCAGGGGCAGGGTAGGCATCAGTTAGTTTGACCGAGCATTCAAATTTCAAAAAGGAGTGCAAATTTGAGGATCCATTACCTTTCGTGGTACCAAATCAAGAGGTCTAATGACCAGAAACCACAATGGTTATCCCAATCAAGAGGTCTAATGACCAGAAACCACAATGGTTATCCCAATCAAGAGGTCTAATGACCAGAAACCACAATGGTTATCCCAATCAAGAGGTCCAGAGACCGGAAACCACAAAGGTTATCCTTCCTCAACCAAGAAGTGAGACAGTCATGACCCTTTCAAAGCAATCAAGACAAACAGTGTCACACGATTTGTTCAAAAAAAAAAAGAAAAAAAATGAATGAGAAAGCCCGCTAAGTCGAAACTTGAAAACAAGCGACTTAGGCAAAAATTAGGGCATCCCGCTGGACTTCACAATCAAAGATTCACAAGAATTCAGTCCAGGCAAAAGTTAGGGATAAACAAAATAATGCAAAAGTGAAAGACAAAAAGGATTACACAAGAAAGATCCTTGAGCAGGAACAAAGTCGTGTGATACAGACACAAAAGACAATAGGGGTGACTGACTCTAAACAATAATTTGATTGTTGCTTAAACCGTTAGTGTAATTGGTTCCTCAACCATCACAAAACCCTTTTTGAGAGGTGAGCGCTTGTAAAAGCTAGCTGAACATAGGAATGGAGAACATCACGAAGATGGGTGGGCACATATGAATTTCGAGCCTATATCTTTTGTTTCTATAACCGTGAACCGGGCCACGATACAACCCTCAAAAGTCCTAACTGAAACAGGGTTATTTTTGAGAGCATACTACCACGAGACCGCGTTCCTGACTCCTATGAGTGGTGTTGAAAGATCCTTGTTGGTGTTGCATGTGCATGCTTTTTATTATTCAAACAAATTTTATGTCGTATCTTAACCAGTGATTCGCTCACCAAGGTTTGCGACATCTTTTTCAGTAAAACTTCAAGATTAATATGTGTGTTGCATTAGAATTTTCATTCTTAGAATAAACATTTTCTGCTTGCATACATTTGTTGGACATCATAAAAATTCACATACGAAACTTCAGTCCAGAAGCTTAATCTTGCCGAGTTGAGAAGGCTAAAACTTCCAAAGGACAATCTATCGAGGTGCACTTTTCAAGAAGACTCCATTGAGTAGGGACTTTCCCGACAGTCGTGGTAAGAGCCAACTAAGCCGGGGCAATCACGTCGAGCAATTTCTTCAAAATTCAACCAAGCTGGGGCAATCACTTCGAGATTCAAATCTCTCAAAGAGCCATCAGGCGGAAGCATTATTCAAATTTCAGCCAAACTGGGGCAATCACTTCGAGATCCAATCTCTCAAAGAACGATTGGCATAGGTGTTTTCTTCAAAGCACAGTCCATCAGAGGTGATCACTTCGAGGCTCGTACTGGGGCAGGCCATCCCAAGAGCATGGGAAGTACTTTCTCCTGAAGACGGTTAATCAGAGGCACCTATCCAGAGTTCAAAATAATGGAGTAGAATATCTCACAGTGATATGAGGTTTTTCATGAATCCTCGCGAGGAAAATTCTTGCACAGACCATGAAGTCTGGGGCAGTTATTTCGAGATCCAACGAATCTCTCCAAGAGTTTGAAGACGCTAAGGCATTTCATATGCCATGTTTTCTGTAAAATCCTCTTGAGACATTTACTTCTGACAGACCTTAAATTGAGGCGAGTTGAAAATTTCAAAGAACCATTGTTCACTCATGATTAGTTGACAACCTATCAACCCGGGGCTAGGGGCAAGGCCAGTGTCGGCACAGTACTGCAAGAGTTGTTTCATCTGCGGACTTCATCGATCAAGATTCCTTAGCAAGTCTCATGGGAGGTTATTTCTTGAGAAGAAGGGTATCATCGTCTCTCATCACCAGCATGAGACGCCTAACATCTCTCATTCCCAACATGAGAGGATTTATCTCTTATCCCCAGCAAGTGGCAACTTGAGCTCTTATCTTCAGCGGGAAGCTTTATCATTGACATCCTCCATCATCCCCAGTAGAGGTGGAAGTTGAAATCTCTCAATAAGGTAGCAGAGAGTGGGTATCATCCCCAAGCAGAAGTTTCCCTTCAGACAGGGGCAATTCTCAGCAGTATAAGGAGTGTTTTGCCTCCCCAGCAGTATCATGCCTTTGGTTCCCCACCAGAGTTCAAGAAGGGTCCATCTCCAACAGGGTCTTGGCGCTCCAATCTCAAAGTCCAATTTATTTTTGGTAGTGGCGGCTATTCAGGGCCAATGAATTATTAATAGCTTTCCCCGCAGAGTCGTTTTCTCCTCATCAGGATGAACCAGATCAATGCAGTGATCATTATGCCTCCCCGGTCGAGTTATCTGGGATACCTGCAGTTTCTTTGGCAGAATATCTCTTTGCATTTGCATATGCATAATCATCATCATGTCTGCATCCTCCAGAGCGTAGCATTTCCATCGTCATGGAGCATTACGCCATAAACTCAAACATATGCATGCCAACATGGGCCAGTTTTGAGGTATATTACATGAGACCTGTTACATCTCCAATCAGATTGAAATATTCCCCGCAGAATACAACTTCATCTCCCAGGGTGGATGCGTCCACCAAGTCTTATTGTGATCCCCAGTTGAGTCTTGTTTCAGTATAACAAACTCATTGCTTTTCGCGTCTCCGTTTCAGTACAACGGTCACGTCTTGGGCTCTCGTTTAAGTACAACGATCCCATTTCATTCGAGTCTCCATTTAAGTACAATGGTCTCGTATTTGAGTCTTGTTTCAGTACAACAGTCTCATTCTTTCGCGTCTCCGTACAACGGTCGCGTCTCAGGTTATCATTTAAGTACAATGATCCTGTTTGCTTGGGCTCTCGTTTAAGTACAGCGATCCCGTTCCTTTCGAGTCTCCATTTAAGTACAATGGTCTCGTCTTTGAGTCTTGTTTCAGTACAACAAACTCAATTCTTTCGCGTCTCCGTTTCAGTACAACGGTCACGTCTTGGGCTCTCGTTTAAGTACAACGATCCCATTCCTCTCGAGTTTCCATTTAAGTACAATGGTCTCGTTTTTGAGTCTTGTTTCAGTACAACAGTCTCATTTTTTCGTGTCTCCGTTTCAGTACAACGGTCGCGTCTTGGGCTCTCGTTTAAGTACAACGACCCCGTTCCTTTCGAGTCTCCATTTAAGTACAATGGTCTCGTCTTTGAGTCTTGTTTCAGTACAACAGTCTCATTCTTTCGCGTCTCCGTTTCAGTACAACGGTCGCGTCTCAGGTTATCATTTAAGTACAATGATCCTGTTTGCTTGGGCTCTCGTTTAAGTACAACGACCCCGTTCCTTTCGAGTCTCCATTTAAGTACAATGGTCTCGTCTTTGAGTCTTGTTTCAGTACAACAGTCTCATTCTTTCGCGTCTCCGTTTCAGTACAACGGTCGCGTCTCAGGTTATCATTTAAGTACAATGATCCTGTTTGCTTGGGATCTCGTTTAAGTACAACGATCTCGTTCCTTTCGAATCTCCATTTAAGTACAATGGTCTCGTATTTGAGTCTTGTTTCAGTACAACAGTCTCATTCTTTCGTGTCTCCGTTTCAGTACAACGGTCACGTTTCGGGCTCTCGTTTAAGTACAACGATCCCATTCCTCTCGAGTCTCCATTTAAGTACAATGGTCTCGTCTTGGAGTATTGTTTCAGTACAACAATCTCATTTTCTCGTGTCTCCGTTTCAGTACAACGGTCACGTTTCGGGCTCTCGTTTAAGTACAACGATCCCTTTCCATCTTGTCCTATTTTCTTTTTGTGTTTGCTTACTGGTCGAGGTTGATATACCTTTGCGTCTCAATTCGAGGACGGTTTCGTATTAGATCCGAGGATCTTGTGAGTTGTCATTCGAGGATGGCATTCTTCCCAGCATATCTCCACCTGGTTCTGTTTTCGCTACCTATTCAGAGGTCAAAAACAACAAAAATACATAAATAAATAAATGGGCGAATGGCATTTCCATTACCCTCAGTGTGCAAATTTTCAGGTTTTGTTCGAATATTCAATCACTCCACACCTTGAACGTCTAAAAGCTGTTGCAATTATCCGTTCAGGTCTGCAGTTGATTGAATAGGGGCAGCTGTAATACCTCAAAATTTGCCCTCATTCTTTTTTCCCTAACTGGCTTACGCTTCGCATCCATCTGCATTTCTCACTAGGTCATTAACATTCATAATCATACATTGCATAGCTCATAAGACATGGCGTCAAAGTGATTCGGTGTAGTGTGAGTTTGTCTGTATTCAAGGGTGTTTTAACTGACACTCAAGTGAAAGCAAGACTGATCTCCCAACATCATGAATATTTTCAAGGTTCATCGGGTATGGGGTATACTGTCTTCATGATTTCTCAAAGGACTCAAGTAGGTTAGGGGTGGATCAAGGCCATTAACGGTATTCCTCGATTATCATGAAAATGTGGTATGGATTAGAAGATGGTGTTGAAGATAAGGTCCTTGAAGAAGGCAAGTTGGATCTATGAATGGTTAGGGTTCGCTTTTAAATGTACAAAGTTGGAAGTATTGTGTTGATCTTTGGAGGTACCAGATGTTTGGAATTCGAGACATCCGTTGACATTATTCTAAGTTCATGCAAGATTTGACATAGTGTCCGAACTCGAGGTCCATTGGCCCAAGATCATATTCGTTATCAATTAGATTCATTTTCCATAACCCATTTTGAACCACTTTTTAAAACCAAATTCAAAAGATTTAGTTATAAATCTCTACCCATTTTTCCATGTCAATTTCTAAAACATTTTGGTTTCATACTTCTAATCCTTGGCCAAATTTAATAAAATAAATCCAATCATCCAAAAATCAGTATATAGTCATTCATTATCCGGTTGTCGAAATTCTTTTCCAATCCATATCGCAAATCCCATTATGCATTTGTTGTGTCCATTGAAATCATCAACCATTTCTTTTAGTACCCATGTTCAATCCAAGCCCAAAATCAAATGTCTCTTGAATGTCTTTTTAAGGCCCGTGTTTTTTTTAAGTGCACTAAACCATAAATTTAATCCAAGACCCAAAATAGGACCCCTTGGTTTCTTAGGAGTTTATTTTAATGAGGAAAATAAAAGTTGAGAACATAAATGATAAGGAAAAGTGATAGCATAAATTTATGGGAAATAGTTATAACAAAATCGTGGTGGCATAATAAAAAATCAGTTAAAAAAAAAACTGATATGGCAGTTACAGGAAGAAGGAATGGTTGAGAAAATTCGGTTACAAATTGATAACAGAAAGCTCCAACTGATAACAGAAACCTTCATCAAAAAGAAAAAACTGAGAACCAACTGGAATCAATCACCAATCTTATTCATCACTTTTCAATCTTGAACCTCGAAAAAAGAAAAAAAGAAAAAAGGGGATCACTCTCTCACTTCTGGGATTCACCATTCTCACAAACCAAAACTTCTATCTTCACTGCATCTTCAACATCAGCATCAATCTCCATCATCTTTCACCAATAACCTATAATAAACCAAAAAATCAGTTATAATTATAATTGATATAACAGAATGAAAAGAGAACAAAATCAGCCAAGGAATTTGGATTAGAGCTAACTGTCAAAACAGAAAATAAGAATAACCAACTCTCAATCCCAGTTAGAAAACTAACTCCTAACAGAAAAAAGAACTTATCTTCCAGAAGGATCCAGAAGATCAATCCCTATAAGTCAGGGTCTTCACCAGTTTTCATTTTTTGGATTCACACTGATTCTTTCTCATCTTCTTCCATTCTTCTCATCCTTTTTCTTCATTCATTCTCCTTCACCCAAATTCTGAACCTGGATCTTTACCAGTCTCCATTCTCGCCCTCTCATTCTTCAGCCATCCTTTCTCCACACATTCATAACCTTCAAGCTTAAGAATCTCCATTCACCAACCTCATTCATCATCTTCAAGCCTTCTCTCTCAGTTTCAATCAATCACTCTCTTCTACCAATCGACTCACCAAAACCATCTTCAACTTTCAGCACCGAATAATCACCAATGATCTTTAGGTTCTCCGTCTACATCAATCATCAACCAAAAATGAATTCCACTGATACCTGCAAATGGCGAAAATCATCAAGATTTCAATTTCAGAGCAATCAGCAGTTCAGCACAAAAACAATAAACATAAGCAGAAACAGAATTGAAGAGGAAGGAGAAGAACGTCAATACGCATCAACACGGTTCAGAACGGTGACAACATATTTGCGTCGATTCGAACAAGAAGTCGCACACACGATATGATAATAGTTATGATTGAGACGCAAGGGGTATCAAAAATGAATAAACCATCGGAAATCTTACCGGAAAAAGGCTTCTGCGAGCAACTCTTGAATCCAGAAATGAACACAGAACTACTCCAACTCTTCAATTCATAACCGCAATAAGAATCGCCAACAAGATCCTTCAGAAAACTTCGATAACTCCTTGCTTTCAGTTCTTCCGCGAGAGTTTTCCGTAACTAGTCTCAAACCTTCATCTTCAACGGAAGCCCTGCAAGTTGCGAAACACATTGAGAGTCCGTACACACAAAGAGCATGAGAGAAATTCGAGAATGATCAAAATCATCAACAATCTCTCATCATTTTCGCACCATTATCACCATCATGTTCTTCTACTGCCAAAGTTACATTCACCTGCATCAATTCAATCAAGAATAAACCATCAATTTCAATTATCAGCACAATACTTTAGATCGAGAATCACATACACGCAAAAAGAAGGAAGGAGAGTCCAAATTAACTTTACCTTTGTTCTTCATGTTGACACTGGTCTGAAGGAGCACCGAATCCGCTCCGAAAAGCACGCTTCAGGGCTTACATCCAGGTTATCGTTCCTTTCACCGAAGATTATGGTGTAAAGTGTCTCTCAGAGGAGGTCATGTGTCGGGTAAAGCCTCTATCGCCGGTGGGATGTGGTCACAGCCGTCTTCATCGTGAAGGTAGAGAAGATGTGATGCGTTTTCCTCGGTCGACGGCAAACTCAGGACGAAGAAGAAGGTGACGTCTTGAGCGAAAGATTGACGAAGGTGAGGTGGAGAAGGGGAAGTTCGTGGAGGTGATGTGACGGAGGAGGATTTGGCCGGCGATTCATGTTGACCGGATATAAGGAGAGAGGCGCCGTTGAGTCTGTAGTTTGGAGAAGCTTGAGTTATTTTTCTCCTTTTGTGAAATTCTTAGGTTAGGGTTTCAGTAACAAGACTTGGATTGGGCTCTACAAAATTCGGTTCACCATGGGTCTCCTAATCGCACCCCTCAATTTCAATATCCACACCACCAAAATTTAATTCATACCCCCTTCCTGCTATCCATATTGTAGTATTGGGCTTCATAGTCCATGAAATTGCTATCTGCACTGACTAATAACTCATGCAACCCCTCCCTACGACTTTCATAATGGTTTGGGCCTTGGGCCATTTTTTTGTATTATTCACAACATCCTGATTTCATTTACACCCCCTGTGTTCTATTTTTATTATTTTTAATAGATTTCTATATAGGTTTCTTAGTTAATTTTCTTGGTCATAATTTTTGTGCATTAATATGCTAATCTATTTCTAGCTAGTATTTAGTTAGAATTTTCGCACTAATTTTAATTAGTGTTTATGAATAATTTCTTGATTAAAATGTTCATAAAGTTTTTAATCGATATGGATCGATTTCGATTATGGTCAAGCTTCATAAAGTGATTATGGATGATGGGCATTTATTTTGCTCATAGGAGACTACAAGGCCTTGCTTAAGGTTTTTTTCGGATTTCTTTTATGTGAAGAATCGGCACGTCATTCAAGTAAGTAATTTCGATACGCCACTTTAATGCACCATTTCTTTTTTTTTTTTAATTTTTTGTATAGGTTAGAAATAAATCTATAAAAAATAGGAAAAAGCATGAGAAAATTCTATAAAAATTCCAGTAGGCTATTAATTCACATTAGAAATATTGGACCTTTTTATTTTCTGAATTTTGCATCATTTTCAATTTAATACTGAATTTTCTTTTAATTAGCTTCATTTGTATTTCTTTTAATTATGCTGGATTTTGTTCATTTTATTTATGTAACTTCCAGCAACTTTTTTGAGCCATTCTTTTTTCTATAATTAGAGGACTCATAATAGTTCTTAGGATATTTTTAATGGAATTTTTAGGACCTTTTATCTTAGGTTTTAGTGATATAATCCTTATGAATTAGTAGTTAATTCTTAGCTGGAAATAATGAATTGTTAGGCATAGAAAAAATAAGATTTTTTAGAATCCCTCTTTAGTATAATATTTTAGATAGTGGTAAGACCCTATAGTTTAATTTTCACAATTTTTCTAGAGGTTTTAGTATTTTTTTAGAATATTAGTCTTAGGCCTAGTTATGCATAAGTCCCATTAGGTTAGGCCATTTAAAAAATATAAAGTTCAATACAAAAAAAATAAAGTACAAAATATAGTTTAGGCTAAATTTAGTCATAGAATTTAATTTAGACTTAGGTTAGTTCAATTAAATTTTTAGAAGGAATATTAGGTTTGATTTAGATTTAGTACTTAGACTTGAAACTTCATTTCCATGTAGAAGTAGAATAAATAAATAGTCTATTTTTTTTTAATTCATGCCTCTAAATGCATTTTAGAATTTTATTTCTTATGGTTAAATTCATTGTTTTGCTTTATCTTGATCTTACAACTTGTATAGGTTTCCCATTTGTTCTTAGAATCAACTTAACTTCATTAAGAAGTAAGTTGAATTCTAATAGTTTATAGTTTATAGTTAGGCTTAGAAACCTCACTAACCATTAGGACCACTTTGTAAATACATAACAAAATTAGGATTGAGTCTTAGTCCCTTAGATTTTTCCTTTTATCAACTTGAGTCATTCTCTTCTTATCTTCAAACAAAATCCAAAAACACTTAACAAATAAATGAAAGGATTCCTTGTGTATAGCCTTATTCCATGAAGCACTTGCATTCATTCCATCTTGGAGTGGTGTAAGCTTGTTTATCATGATGCACAAGTCTCATCAAGGAGTTGTTCACAAAGAAAACTTAAAAGACACTTCTTCACAAAAGCAACAAAAACACTTAATAAAGTTCAACAAGCCAGTGAACTTAAGCTATAATCCTAGGAAACCAGTCTTGGATAAATTCTCCTTACTGGGTATGCTTGTTCTATTATTCCATCTTGGAATGTAGAGTCAAGTGTACATTCCATGGAAAAGAGTTTGAATTCACTTCCTTGTGCCAAATTCATACAAAACTCATAAAAGACAAAAACAAACAATAAGCGACTATCCTGCGGGAACTTCTCTTTCTCATCTCATTCACTCACAACGCGAACTCGCGACGACTTGTCTTTCATGCAAGACGGTAAACGCACTCGTACCAGACGAGCCTGCAACACCTGAGCATAGACATACGCAGTTCCAGCATAAAAAACACAAACAAATAGTTCCCGCCTTAGTTAGGCGAACTACGTCGACTCTGATCCTCATTATCCCGATGAGGTACGTAGGCAGCGGGGTAGGGCCCGTTCGAGCACATTCTTTATTTTCCCTACATTTCCCCCTTTCTTTCCATTTTCTTATTTCAGTTCCTTTCTCATTTCTCATTCCCATTCCAGTTAGCAGTTCTTATTCAGTAGCAATCATATTTTTCTCACCCTTTGAAACAAAGCAAGCAAGCGTGGATCCCGTCGGGTACGACGGACGATCTGGGGTGCTAATACCTTCCCAGGTCGTAACCGACTCCCGAATTCAGATCTTTGGTTCGCAGGACCTTGTCCTTTCCTTCTTCCTCAGGTTTGTGCAACATTACCTTTCCCATTCTTTCGGGATAAAAATGTCTGGCTGGCGACTCTACTTTTCCGCGCCACTTTCGCGTTTGTACTAGGATGAAAATCCCGGGAGCGACATTGACAACATTAGGATTTGTGTCATTAAAGGAAAGGATGTTGTTTCTGATAAGTTCTTGCACTTTAGCTTTCAGTGCAAAGCAATGTTCCAAGTCATGACCAGTTCCACCTTGATGAAACTCACAGCGAAGATCCGATCTATAACCAACCGGAAGAGGATTTGGAACAGGAGGCGGAGGCCTAGTAGTAATTAAACCACTCTTAATCAAGGAAGGAAACAAATCAGTGTAAGGCATCGGGATAGGATCAAAGTTTGGCCTATTGCGATACTGATTTTGTCCAGCAGAGGGATGAGGAGCCTGAGCTTGAGCTCGAATTTGAACTTGAGCTTGAGCTGGTTGAGCTTGAACTTGAAGTTGAGTTTGAGCTGGTTGAGCTTTGACAACAGGAGAAATTGCAGCTACATATGGTTGAACATATCGTTGTTGCGGGTGATAAGGCTTCCTCTCAGTCGAAACAGCATAAGCATCACCATCTTTTCTCTTGTGAAAGTTCCCAAAAGACTTTCTTGCAGTATTAGGAGATTCAGAATTGGTAATCTTACCTTTCTTGATACCTTCTTCTAGTCTTTCTTCAATAGTGACTAGATCAGAAAAACCAGATGAAACACTTCTAACCATTTTCTCCCAAAAGAACGGTTGAAGAGTGTCCATGAACAAACCAGTTAATTCTTTCTCGGGTAAAGGTGGTTCCACTTGAGCAGCTAGCTCTCTCCAACGCTGAGCATACTCTTTGAACGATTCTTTCTCTTTCTGTGACATGTTTTGAAGTTAACGACGGTCAGGCGCCATGTCCAGATTGTTCTTATACTGTCTTACAAAAGCATCAGATAAATCTTTCCAGCTTCGAATGTGACTCTTCTCAAGTCCAACATACCACTTCATAGAAGAGCCACTCAGACTATCTTGAAAACAGTGAATAAGCAGCTTGTCATCTTTGGCATGTGCAGCCATTTTGCGACAATACATCAGCAGATGAATCTTTGGACAAGTATGACCATTGTATTTCTCGAATACAGGAACCTTGAACTTATCAGGAAGAACCAAGTCAGAAACCAAACACATGTCTATTGCAGCAGAACTAAAGACATCCTTTCCTTCTAGACCTTTTACCCTCTTCTCAAGAGTCAAACATTGCTCTCTAACTTCATCCATATATCCAGGTTCACCCTGACTTTCAGCTTGTGGACCAGCAGCTTGATACAAAAAAGGAGAATTCTGATATGTAGTCTGAGCAGTAGTGTGCACAACAGGTTGAGGTTCAACAAAAGTCGGAGCTGAAAAGACTGGCACAACAGACGGACCACCCATTTGAGCAGTAGTAGAAACTGGCACATAATCCAGAGGTAACCCATATTCTGGCCAAGTAGAAACCGGTTGCTGAATAACAGGAGGGTCAACAACAGCAGTAAAAACTTCAGAGATAACAGTCCTTTGAGGTGGTTTACCTCGAGCAATCAGAACTTGCATCATTTCAGTGAGCCTGGTCATACTGGCCTTCAACTCATCAATCTCCATCCGGACTTCCATGTTATGTTGTTCTTGGTGTTCCATTCTCAATCTGATAGCTCTCAATCTGTTAGCAGCTCTAGTACCGTATTTGTGATGAGGAGTCAGCTTGACGGATCAACAGACAACTGAGGAAAGAAACAACCGGGATGAGTTCCCACACAACTCGGATGAACGCAAGAATATGTGAGGATGTAGTGATATGCAATGTTCACTTCCATTTTCAGAAAAACAACTCAATTATTGCAAACATGGTCAACATCGAGAATACTGTCATGAAAAATCTTGACAAAAAGGAATATTTACTTTTTTCAAACATTTGCAATAATCGGAATTGTTTTCCTTGAAAAATGGTTGTGAAGATGATCATGATGAATATGTAGATGCAACAAACACAAACAAGATCACGCAAAGCACATAGGTTCAAAGGTTCGAATCACGAGCATGGAGTCAAGGTAACAGAACACCAACCCACACAGGTAAGTACTAAGGTTTGTCTTCATTGTACCTGCAAAAAAACCAAAAGGGTGCTAACAGAGGTTCCCGGAGTTAACAGCCATCTTTAGAATATCATCGGTACGTTGGATTACTCCCCAACCGATAACATTCTTAAAATAGACCTCGTCCGAGTGTAGTATCGCGTGACAACCACCTTAGGTTTACACCCAGATAGTTTCCGCACTACGTTCCTAAATTGGCTTGGATTGGTTAAGGGTTCTACGGTCCTCAATATGATCAGCTCAAGGTTGGAAAATAATGCCACGTACGATTACTCGTCATGACATTGATAATCCAAGAGAGCCTAACTGAGTGGAGATTATCAAATTGATATCGCTTTGGACTACTCCATCGCGTATCGCTTCGAATATCGCCGTCCTATCATAAGTTCAACTCAGATCCGGGTTAGAATCTATCTCACAGAGGATCACCAAAACCGAAACAGAACAAACAAGTAACAAACAAATCAAACTAAAGCAGTAAATAAATCAAAGTAGGCCGAATCCACTTAGAGATTGACTCCCCAGCAGAGTCGCCACTTTTCTATAGCGGTAAAATCATGAGCATAAGTTATTATCTAACTTAACTCAAGGTAAACAGAGTCGCCACCGCGCTTTTATTTTATTCCAAATGGAAAAGGGAAAAAGAGCGAATAAAACCTAATGAATCTAAAAGCTAAAAAGCTAAAAGAATCAAACAGAGAACGGGTAAGGGGATAGGTTACAAATTGGGAAGGTTTTACGCACCCAAAATGTCCGTGGTACTCCACGGGAGCCCTTTGAAATATTTACTGCTTTTTTGGTTTGAAATGGTTTGCTTGAAAAAAGATTGAAGAGATGAGAAGAGGAATGTTTTTTTAAGATTTTTGTGTTTAAAGAGACGAACGTCTCATGCCTACGTACCCACAAAGTGCAATGCGAGATTAAAACCCCGTAGTTCGTGGTACAAATTGTGAAAAGAAGCAATGAGTTGAATTGATTTTAAAATGTAGAGATAAATCGTCATTCTTTAGCGAATAATTCCGCTAGAAAGAATGAATCATATCTAAACATAAAAAGGTTAAAAAGAAATGTGCACGAGGGCACCAAAAACAATTGAATGAGTTTGAATGTTTTTTTAAAGTTTTGAGAAGAAAGTATCGATATGCTTATGTGGTTTAGCATTTATTAAGGAAATGAAATGAAAAGGTAAAACCGCATGACCTAAGTCAAGGTTTGATTGCGAAATGTTTGAAGTTTGAAAACAAAGAAGGTTTTTGAAAATAGAAAGGAGATTTGAAAATTTAAGAAGTGGGAGGAGATGAAGGGACTATCCTAAAACTTGAATGTAAAAGTTAAAGGAAGAACGATCAAACCGTGTGGTAAACATTCTTTGAGAACAATCGGGATTTCCATCTTCATAAACAAGTGAGCTCAATCGGAGCCAAAGTCTTCAATCCATAACAACTCAAGCAAAGGGATAGATCCTAAAATCTAAGTCCAAACTCCAAGTCCAATGCTAAGGATAGTAACCATAGTCCGAAATTAAAGTCACAAATCTTTTTGATGTTCAATCCTTTATTAATGTTTTTGTGTCCAAATGGACAAAGGAAAAATCACAAGCATAACAATATAAACATAAACAATATGATGGATGATATAGAAGCATAATAAGAGAGATAGGGAGCGAGAGATTGAAATAAAGAGGATAAGGTGCGAGAGATTGAATTTAAATGGTTAGTATATTAATAGTATAATAATATTTACATAGAAATGGTATGATGAACTTAATCAAACACAACCACAAAAAGATAACCAAAATCGAGGCAACCGGATCCAAATGGATCTTATTCCGAATTCGGGACAAGTTTAGGTCTATGTTAAGCAATCGTCGAGTAATTTACGAAGTAATTACCCTACAAATGAGGTCGGCCACCACCAATTAAGGTGGAAAATCTTTGTACTAATACATGTTAGAGAAATGATATAATGAACCATTCTCCGAAAACATGTCGCACAAAAAGAAAAGGTAATGGTCTAATCTTAATCGAGATTTCACATTGGATTATCGAAGACAACCTATCACGATTCCAAAGTATGGAGAATGATCCAAATGATCATTCATCCATAGATTTGAAATAATGAAGATTAAACATCTTCGGAAACCAATAATCGCGAATCCGAGATCTCATCGACCAAAATTAAAAAAAAATGAAATAAAATGGATCTAACAATTGCAATCCACTCAAAAATCAACCAAATCAAAATAAATGAAGAAAAAAATATTCATAAAGAAAATTTAAAAAGAGAAAAAAAAACTAGAGTAATTTCTACTTAAGGTTTTCTTTTTTTTTAAAGTTTTGTTTAAAAAAATTTCCTAAAGGCTTTCATATCAAAATTTATCTAAAAAAAACAACAAGAATTTATTTCTAAAATAATAAAAAAAAAGGAAACAGGAGGCACAGGCAGATTGATGGAGTGAAAATAGAGATTGATCCAAAGCAAGGCCCAAACATACTAAAACTTAACCAGGTTTTATTAAAAAAAGAAAAAATGAACAAAATGAATCCTCTTCTTCGTACGCATGAAAACAGGGGAAAACGCCGGCACTATTCACCTTCTTCTTCTTTCAAAACAACGCGAAGACACTGTACCGCTTCTTCTTCTCTTCAAAACGAAAGTGACAGGAAACTACCACGCACGGTTTCTTTTTCTTCTTTCCTTCAATTCGTCAATCTCACTTCTTCGATTCTCCTTCGCAGATCCGAAGTGGTAAATGTGGAGGTTTGGGGAGGATTTCCGAATGTATTGAAGAAATTGATGAAGATTATGAAGGTGAGGTTGTGTTCTTGTGGTTGTGTTTATGAATCTTCTTTTCTTAATTTGTTTGAAGCTTTGATGAAGGTGGAGGTTGAGGGTGGAATTGGACAGGGGTTATTTGGCTGTTAAAAGCTTGAGGAATTGAAGGAGAATGGAGCTATTTTTATAGAAGAATTTGAAGTTGAAGTGTGATGCCGTTTCAATTGAAATTTCTGCGTTTTCGGATGTGAGGAATGCGTGTTCGCTTGCTGATTTTTTCTGCGTTTTGAGTTGTGAAGGCTTGCGTTTTGAAGTGTGTGTATTTTTCGTTTCGTTTGCAAGGAGTAAGCGTGATATTTCCCTTGTAGCTTGTACGGCGTATTCGACTTTGCTATATTGAATGTGGTTGGAAAATGGAGTCACGTGTGTACTTGATGAAGTATGGAAAGTTGGAGGCTAATACAGCTTGTGGATATTGGTTATTTATTTTTTTCAATTTTTTTCTATGATATGGAATCAAAGAAATAAACATGGGCTTCAAAAACATAATAAATGGACTCTAAAAAAAGGCTAATATTTATTTTGTGATGGGAATGGAAAAAAAGTGGACATTTTAAAAAAAATAAAGTGAATTGGATTATTAATGATAATTGGAAAATGGTTATTGAAAATGGATTAGAAAAATAATGGATAATAGAGAAATAAAAATAAATTGGAATATGGGAATAAAAAATGGATTAAAAGAAATTGATTATTGGATAATGAAAATGGATAAAAAAAATGATAATTGGAAATCGGTGGAATATGGATATTTGAAAAGAATAGGAATTTTGAAAGGTGAATTTAATATAAAAAATGGAAAATGAATAATCAGTAAAAATTAGAAAACGAATAGAAATGGATAATGGCTATATAAAAAAATAATGATGGTTTATGGATCGAATAAAAATGGATGGAAATGGATATAGATCGAAAATGAAAATAATGCGGGAATTAGGAAGGTGGATTTTGAAAAAATGGTTTAGAACGGATAAATGGATATGAAATGATGATCTTAAGCCCACAACCAGCTTTTGATATTTTCACAAGCCACTGATTAAAATGAAAACAACCATTACTGAACCATTGAGCAACTCGCAACTGCAGCACGACCATTTGAAATGTCTGGAAATTTCCCTGATTACTTGAATTCATGCTGAGGAAAATAAATCCACAGATAAACCACTAATGCACTAAACCAAAACAATCAGGCATGAAACTTCTTAAGACCCACAACTTGAGAATTTGATGAGCTTGAACTTTTTGAATACGCATTGTCTGAGGAATAAACCACTGGCACACATAACTTGCGGTTGAAACAATCTTTTGATAGTTTGACCAAGATTAGGTCAAACGTCCATCTGAATCGAATCGTAATTGAACAACTACATCTGAATTTGAAACATTGTTTGTCTTTGAAAACCTGCAACACAAAGAGAAGAAGAAGAGCACTGCAACATATTTTTTTTGTATTTGTTTAGAAGTTAGTAAATATAAACAGATAAAAGCAAGTAAAAACACGGTGATCCCCTGCGAAGCAAAGACCCGCAACTGAAAAGGATAAATGAACCAGCGCGTGATCTTGTTTGTATGCAAGATGCAGATGAGATGCGAAAAATCTTAGGGTCAAAAATTAGGGTATGACACTAGGGATAAGACCTGAGACATATTTATTGATTTCGTCAATTGTCTCTACAGTTGAAGCTAATATTGCTCCTGCCTCAAGAAATTTAACATCCATGAAATTATGAAGTAGATCAGGGTATGTGCTTTTGCATAATTGGTGATATTGGTTTGGTTGTCTTTGGAAGCAACAATTCAAGAAAAATAATTATTCAATAAAGTTGGAGGAGTTGTATCTTGAAAATAAAAAGAATAAAAAAAACTATCTTAGTTAAAAATGATAACATTAAAAACTGTGCTAGTAAAGAAATAAATTGGTTCAGATGTTTACTAGTTAAGATCTCTTTAAGAGAAAAACATATCCATATATGTGGATATACATTGATAGTACTGCGACTATTATAAAAATTTAGAAACAATAGTATAATGATAATAGACATCTAATAAGGAGGAAACACAAAATTGTTAGAGACTATATCTCTAAAGGATATGTAAGAGTCGGTCATGTTTGCATTGATAAAAATTTAACAGATCCTTTGAATGAAATAATTGGGTAGAGTGGAATTCCATAATACATTTAAGAAGATGAGACTAATGTGAAATTCCATAATATATTCAAGAAATATGTTTAATGGATAATAACTAGTTATGAGTAATATGAGAAGATCATACTTATATAAGTAAGATAAACATGAATCTTGAAGCGATAAAAGGATAAGATAATAGAAAATCTTAATTAGATATATACTTTGTATGAGAGAGTACCTAGCTACATGAGTACTCTTAATAGATTCACATGTGTTAATTAGATATATACTTTGTATTAGGTCGGTTCTTATGGAATTTCAAGGCAAAATTCTTAGAACCTTCCCTAAACAGGGATATACATGTTGGGCCATTAAAGTATGTGCTTATTAGAGCACACCATAAGAAAAGTTTGTGTGTGGATTTGGAAATTTTATCCCATACCCCTACAATTTTTTAAAAATGTCAATTTTGTCCTTATTTATTTTTAATTATTTTTTTTTTTACTTTTTATTGTTCGTGTCAATTTTTATTCATCGAAAGAGTTGTCGAAAGTGTATCGGAACACTTAGGCCAAGACTTTCGGTCTTTATAATACAATTTGGATGTATTACTAAAACACCGGAATACATTTTGAAAGTCTCCCGGTAAAAAAAAAATTCTAAACGAGTTTCAGCAACAGTTAAAAACCGTGACCTAAAGTAACAAATATGATTCTGGAACACTTTCCGAAAGTGGTCGGGTAAAAAATTTCTACATGAGTTTCAGCAACGGTTAAATACCATAGCCTAAAGTAACAAATATCATTCCAAAACACTTTTTGAAAGTGCTCTGGTTAAAAACATTTATAGATGAGTTTCTGCAAAGGTTAAACTGTTCTGATATGTTATTCGTTACTTTAGGCCACGGTTTTTAACCATTGCAGAAACTCATTTAGAAATATTTTTCACTAGAACACTTTCGAAAAGTATTCTGGTGTCTTAATAATACATCCAAATGGTATTATTACGACCGAAAGTTTTGACTTAAGTGTTTTGATACACTTTCGACAAGTCTTCCGATGAATAAAAAATGACACAAACAATACAAAAAAAGAAAAAAAAATAATTAAAAAAAAATAAGGATAAAATTGACATTTTAAAAAAATTGTATGGGTATTGGTATAAATGTAGGAGTATAAGATAAAATTTTTGTGGATTTGATGTCTAACATAGATAATTGTATCACTCTTATTGAATCAAAATCCTACTTATTACGCGAATATTCAACTCTTATACAATTTTATAAATGTTTGACGTTACTTCATAAACATTTTTTTTTAATTCAAGTAGTGGATTGTTATAACATGTCAGTATTTCAATATGGTGATGAATTTAAAGAGAAAAAAACTCCTTAAGTCCCATATTGCTAGAAAAATAAGTGTATGTGTTAATTTAAAAAGTTCCTTAATTTTACATTGGTTAGATTATATATATTGGCTAACTTACTTCATTAAAAACTTCTTTATTAGTTTTTCTTTCCTCACTCTCATTACTCTGCATTTTTTAAATTGCGTAAGTGCCAACTTTTTCCCTTCCTCACTCTCATTGTATTTTTCGAATATTTTCTTAAATGGAGAATTATTTGAATTTTTATGTTTGAGAAATTATAAAGTTTTTTTTTAATCTCTTGGAAAAATTATTTGAATTTTTTTTTATTAGAGAAATTATTTTGAGTGGTCAAATAATCATTGTTATATCATCATTTAAAAAATTATTTGAATTTATCATCATTTAAAAAATTATTACACCTGGTTTTTTGTACCACATACTACATTCACATACTACAATTGATATTTATATTATGGAAAATGCTAACGAGTGTCCCAAGGGTATTCGTTGAGAGTTTAAAAATGTATCTTTTTTTAAAATAAATATTTGTATTTAATGTATTGGAAATTAAAACAATTGACATTTCTAAAGAATAAAAATATATTTTTTAAAATACTTGTTGTACTCAATACAATATTTTTTAAGAATTTAATTGGAATGCACTGACAATGTAAACATACAATATTTTTTAAGAATTTAATTGGAATGCACTGACAATGTAAAACAGTTTTACACTTTCATAACAGTTAAATATTGGAACGACTTTGATTTTTATTTTAAAAATAAATAAAGTAATGCAAACGGATGATGACAATAAATTAACAGTGTAAAACTTTTTACACTGTCAATGCATAACAATTAATCTCATTTTTTATTTGGAGTTCTTAAATAATACAACTGGGCATTATTATATAATATATTCTACCGGACTTTATATCATCATATAGTGTATTTTTAGACGAATTATATATCTATCGTGAAAATAATAATCGTATAATATAGAATTAAAATGTATTTTATTTCGGAGGCGTCGTGGTTTATTGTCTGCTTTATACATAGTACCACTAAACGTCTTAAAGAAAACGACATAATTAATGACTCGAACTCTTTTATTTCTTGGGAGACAATTTTAAAAATTCTGAAACAACAACGTACATATAACATATGATGTAGTTGTATGAACGAATATATTCTTTAGTAAAATTCAAATAAAATAATTTGATAACAAATATAGATACATTACAAATTTGAACTAATCTTATTAATGACATTATTTATGAAGGTAGATGCACTACAACGACATCGCTTTAATCATGTCTTTGTCTATTATTTATGTGAGTCTGTTTATATAAATGCTGGCTTGGTTCTCTTGTTTCAACAACTGTTTCTCCAATCAACAACAAGAGAGAATAATTGAAAACAATGATGATGGCAATGTGCACTCAAATAAGAGCACCACGTGCATGGACTCCATCACAATGCCATCTAAAATCCCCATCCAAAAAGACACACTCACTATCTCCTGAGAAGAAAGAAATTTTCAAAACATTAGAAAGTTGGGTAGCAGAAAGTGTGCTGCCACTAGCCAAACCTGTGGAGGAATGCTGGCAGCCTCATGATTTGTTGCCAAACTCAACACTACCTTTGGATGCGTTCATCGATCAAGTGAAGGAGCTAAGGGATCGAACGGCTGAGCTTCCCGATGATTATATGGCCGTTTTGGTGGGTGACATGGTAACCGAAGAAGCATTGCCTACTTACCAGTCATGGTTAAACGGGTTGGATGGGGTTGGAGATGACAATCTTGCAAGAAACAATCCATGGACTATATGGATAAGATCTTGGACTGCTGAGGAGAATAGACACGGAGATTTACTCAAAACTTATCTCTATTTATCGGGTCGGGTTGATATGCACATGGTTGAGAAAACTATCCAATACTTGATTGGAGCTGGCATGGTGATGATGCGCATTTTATATAAATATAGTTTTACAGAGATGATATATGTTTATTAAAATCTTAAATTAATTGAATGCTTGTTGTGTAGGATATAGAAACAGGAAGCAATCCATACAAGACCTTTGTGTACACGTCCTTCCAAGAGCGAGCAACTTTTCTGTCAGATGGAAGCATGGCTCGGTTAGCGAAGGAGAGAGGTGATCCAGTGCTTGCGCAGATATGTGGCACAATTGCTGCAGATGAGAAACGCCACGAAATTGTATATGAAAGGATCGTGGAGAAGCTTTTAGAAGTGGATCCTACAGAGACAATGACAGCCATATCAGAGATAATGAGTAACAAAATAACAATGCCGGGACACTTGATGCATGATGGACAGGATCCACATCTCTTTAGTCATTTCTCTGCAGTAGCACAACGTATCGGCGTGTACACGGTTAGTGACTACATTGAGATTTTGGAGTTCTTGATTCGACGGTGGAGATTGGAGAAGCTAGAGGGCTTGACAAGCGAGGGAAGGCGAGCACAAGAGCTTGTGTGTGGGGTTGCACCCAAGATTAGGAGGCTACAAGAGCGTGTTGATGAGCGAGTGAGAAAGATGAAGCCCAAGTTTAGTTGGCTCTTCAATAAAGAGATGTCCTATTGAAAGTACACAAAAATTTCAAAAGTTCTATGAAGAACAATGACAGCGCATCTTACAATCTCTACCTACCCTAGTGTTTGCCTATCCTGTACTTCTTAGAATAATTAATAAATAAAAGTTGTAGCAAAATTCATGACTGTTGCCCAGCAATATGCATTGAGAGAGTGTATGATAGATGATGCATAAAATAATTAGAGGACAAGTAGATGATGCAGATCCTATCAGATACACATAGTTGAATCTGGTTAAAGCCTAATACTGAGGCAAGCATGGCATTTTTTCTCTTTTGCTGCATCCAGCACTAACTTCCTTAGACATTGGGCTCTGGATTTCAAGTTTTCAACCTGCAGTTGTTTGATGTTACATTACAATTACCTAATCATTTTTCTCATAGTGTATATCATCTTTGAGAATACTTATGTTTCTTTTTAGTTCTTAGTGTTTTTGTTTGGACTTTTACCCATTTTCCTCACCATTTGGAATAAAATCACATAAAATACCACACCAGCAACAACAAAATCAAAGTCTAGCTTATAATGTAGCATTATACTATAACATCAGCAGCACAATTCTTTACGTACAAACTTCACAAATCCTCACAAACTCATAATCCAAAAGGGATTATTTATGAAATTTATTTTCACATAACTAGAGAGTGACCTCAGTCCCCCAGTAGGAACTATTAAATCACTGTTTTAGAGTTTTACTCCTCCATTTTGATGATACATCTGATGGACTCCCCTTTCAACATGTAATCAAAAGCTTTGTTAATCTCAGAGAATGGTATTGTGTGAGTAATGAATTTCTCCAGTTCCAGCTCCTGCAGTAAGTATCACAGTAACATCACATATACAACACAAATAACATATCATTCTGCAATATTAGTCAATCCTCCTAAAACACCGCATAATGCAGCTCATAGAAAAACTTACCCCTTTCATGTACTTCTCTACAACATTAGGGAGATCAGTGCGAGGTTTGTAGTTTCCATAGAAGGTTCCCTTAAGAGTCCTCTCATTCAAGAAATTCATAGGGTGAGTTTTGAATGCATCATCTTTACTGGGCACTCCAACAAGTACAGCAACACCCCAACCCTAATAAGAACAAATCAAGGTTCAGCTTTAGTCTTAGTAAGCTTTATAATTTTTTAAGAAACAAGAGCAAGTGAATTTTGTTTATCATACATCATGGACACATTCAAATGCTGAGATCATAGCCTGGATGCTCCCAGTACATTCAACAGCACGATCCACACCTCCATTCGTCATTTCAGCTATTACCTGCAAATCAATTCTCTCAACTCAATCTCTTTGTATAAGAAAACAAACAGCATTTTCCAAACTATCATAC
Source organism: Lathyrus aphaca (assembly GCA_963966055.1). Classification (NCBI taxonomy): domain Eukaryota; kingdom Viridiplantae; phylum Streptophyta; class Magnoliopsida; order Fabales; family Fabaceae; genus Lathyrus; species Lathyrus aphaca. The sequence continues at coordinate 127,440,397 of OZ014524.1, forward strand.
TCAGAAATTAAAATGGAAAACAGAAATATAATAAACTGCTAAAGTATATATACTAAATAGTCAATAAACTTACTTGTTGAACAGGTTTGTCGTGCTCTTTTGGGTTTACGAACTCGTTTACTCCAAACTTCTTAGCTGCCAACAAGAAAAGAAAATTAAATGTCATTGATAAAAAGGGTCATTGAATCAATATTAACCCACCCACAACTTCAAGGTTTTGGGAGAAGCTAAAAGCAATGTACCTAATTCGAATCGGCTGGAAACTAAATCAACTCCAATGATTCTTGATGCACCAGAGATCCTTGCCCCTTCAGCAGCCTATATTATGGTTTAAATACAAGAGCACAAGTTAGTTAATATTGTCATTTCATTTCCAATCATAACTGCAACACTCACACACATATACAGACAAAGGTATAAGAGTAACATACAGCAAGACCAACAGCTCCAAGTCCAAAGATAGCAACTGAAGAACCAGGTTTTGGCTTTGCAACATTGATGGTAGCACCAAGACCTATAAACATCAATGCAAATTAAATTAGGAAAACATAGATTTAGCCAAGTTATATATTAATATCTTAAATTAGAGATCTTGTATGTGTATACCTGTGCAGATTCCACAACTGAGAATGCAAACTTTGTCAAGTGGTGCATCAGGGTTGATCTTTGCAACACATCCAGCATGGACCACAGTATACTCGCTAAATGTCGAAGTGCCGACGAAATGGTGTACAGGTTGTCCCTTAATAGAGAATCTGGACTTGTTGTCATTGAGCATGACCCCTCTATCCGTGTTGATCCTAAGAAGATCACACATGTTGCTCTCCTCTGACTTGCAATGTGGACATTCCCCACACTCCCCTGTGAATACTGGCAGAGCATGATCCCCTGGTTTCAGGTGAGTTACACCCTCACCTACGCTCTCCACAATCCTGATTAACACCATGCCAACAATTATCAATAACATGCATTCAGATTGCATAATGTACATGAGATAATAACAGGATTCAATCAATAATACATAATAAATTTAGAATATTGAGAAGAGTATCATACCCTCCAGCTTCATGACCAAATATACGAGGAAACAATGGAGTCTGACCCTGAAACAGAGGAAAGCAAGAAAACAAAGTAAAATGACTGCATGTACAACAGAAAAATGAAACCTCGAAGTGGAAAAACAGCATTAGAATATTTTCTAACTAAAACTACTACATCAGAAGACCAAAATCTCTAATATGAATTTGGTTTAATTACAAAGTAGTTTTTCAAAACACTATCTTGAGATTTCTAAATAGATCTAGAATTAAAAAACTGAAATTTAATGGCATAATTTGTAATTAAGTCTTTGAAGTAAAATTAAAGTCCTAATTTAGGGATATAACTAAATTCAGGTAAGTTAATTACCTTAGCTTCCCAGAAGTAAACATCAGTGTGACAAAGGGAGGTGAAGAGTATCTTGAGACGAACTTCACCGGCCTGCGGTGGCGCCACCTCTACTACTTCCATCACGAGCGGCTTCCCAGCCTCCCATGCAACCGCAGCTACAAGTATAATACAATATTTTTCAAAACACAGTCAATGGAGCAGAATATAGTAATTAGAAAAAGAAGGAGATTGTTGACCGACCTCTGCATTTGATGATCTGACCAGCAGTGTTCGACATGGTTAACAGATGATGAGAAAATGGAATGTATGAGTGAGTAGTTTGGTTTGATTTGATTTATGCTATATCTGTATGTGGAAACAACAATCAGTGATCTCTATTTATAGTAGCGAGAAAGGAAATAAAGTACGAGTACTAATATACTACTTTAATAAATGAATAAATAAATAAAATAGATACCGCTTTGGTTTTGTGGGTTACCGCTGTCGCTGTTGGTTTATATATATTTCCAGGTATCGCCTTTTAGCTTTGAAATACCACACCATGTAGCCGCCAATTCTACCTGGTTTTCCAATATTATTATTTTTCTTTTCCCACCAAAGCTTTTTATTTAATCCATAAAATACTACATCATACTAAGTGACTAACTGTTAGCATCTCTTCTATTTTTTATTTTCTTTTTGAATTGTAATTTCTTTTATTTTAAATTAAAAAGATAGTTGATGGATTAACCGATTGACTCATACTTATCAACTAGTATTTATTACATTTTCATTCTTTACGTGACAGTTAAGCAAAAGTAGCTTATGAAAAAATTTCTTGCGTTCTTTTTTCCAATATCACTCGTTTTACAAGGAAAAAAACTAATATGGGTTAAATAAGATTTTCTTCCTCTAAATATTAGCCATTTTATTTTTATTCTCTCTTAAATTTTTTATCATCTCTAATATTTTACATTCATACATTAAATATGTGACGTTAAATTGGTATAACGGAAGATGATGTACGTTAAATTGATATAATGGAAGATGATGTAATTTGATAGATCACGTTATTTGAAATATTATATAATAAAAATGACAATGTGGATTAGCTATGTTAAATTATTCTTATGAATTAAAATAAATAGTAATGTTATGCTTACACCAATATATACACTGTATTTATATGGTGAACACTGTATTTTTAAATAATTTTTTTATTAACAATATCGATGAATAGTAAATCTGTACATGAACAGTAATTTTAAGTAGTGAAATAAAATTGATTAATGCAATGTAAAAATTTGGTTAATCAATAATGAAGTTGGTTAATAAATGTCTAGGTATTAAAAATAATTATCCTTATAATTATGTGTATAACTCTTTTCTAACTACACTCAACTACACCACCTCGATTCCTAAGCATTACTAAGTTAATTAGATAATTTTTCAATTTTTTTCAGAATTAAAAAAAAAATCAGTTTCTCACGCTCCAGGTTTCGCTTAGCGAGCAACTCTCGGGTTTCCCACTGCTCGCTTAGCGAGCAACTCTCGGGTTTCCCACTTTCCCTCGCTCGCTAAGCGAGCTTTACGATTTGTCAAATTGCCCTCTTCGCTTAAACTCCAGCATGTTACGAATCCCACACCAGAAATCACCAATACCACATCATATCACCACAACTACAACAACAACCACATCATATTGTCACAATTTGTCAACCACAACATATCATCACAATTCAACAACAATGACATATCATCGCAACTCAACAACAACAACAACAACAACATATAAAACAACTTAACAAACACAATGTATCATGTAAAAAGAAAATCAATGAATACATACACTGAGCATTAATACACCATTATCATCATATAGGTATTATCGTATTATAACGTCAACACTCCATCATTATATTCTAACTCAACGTAATCATCATTTAACTTTCAACACATAATTGACATCACAAAGTCGTTAGCACTTAATTTTCATCATCTATTCATCGGACTCTACTACAAACAATCTTATTGCATTACCTACACCTCTAAATCAATCTAACTAATTCCTACACATCTTTGTTACCATCCATAATCATAGGACATCACCATCTTCCCTTCTAGGACAAGATTCATCATCTATAGCAACATGTCTTTAAATCAATATACAACGACTCACCTTCCAACATCAATTCATATTATTAAATTGTTTCTATCAATATGAGACTATTTTTAAATGAAAGTACATTGCCTTAGCTTCGCACAGCTTCGAACGACGCGCAAATCGGACACCCGAAGCTTAAGATATGAATTTTCGAAGTTTTCAAAAATTGTTGCCCGAGGGGCCTTCGCTAAGCGAGCTTGGACCTCGCTTAGCGAGCTATTCGCTGTCCCAACGAGTTTCTTCAATGACAGAACTTCTCCCATTGCGATTTCCCACCTTTAAATTGTCTTATTAACCCCAATAACCCCCGTTTGAGTCCTTAAACTCATATCTAACACATATACATCAATAACAACAATTACAACACACCAATTAATCCAAATTCACCAAAATCAATCAAAATCATATAATTCCTAAGAGAGTAAGGAACTCCCAATTACCATTTCATGTTAGATCACCAATATAAAATCTCTTTCTCCCCCCTTACATCAAATTCAATGGATTCTTTGAAAACTCTTGATCTTGGAGTTTTAGGTCTCTTGCTCTTCTCCCTCATTTTCTTTATCTCCAAAGTCAGTTCTCCCTTTTTCCACCAAAACACGATCTGTCAAAATATATCATTTCTCCCCTTCTCATAAAACAATTCTATTTTACCACCTTACCTCTTAGACCTCAAATTCTTACTATTTTATTTATTTAATAATAATATTCCAATAATACCATATTATCATTATATTATTATTTAAATAAAATAACCTTTTACTTACAAATTTCAAAAATACCACCTTATTCATAATAATTATTTTATTAAATAATTTTGAAATCGGGGTGTTACAGAATTATTTAGTAATAATAGTAGTAGACTAATATTATTTGAACTATTATTATTATTTAAAATAAAAAGAGATAATGAGGATATGTTGGTAATAAAATGTGGAGTAAGTGAGGGTAATATGGGAAGATCGTATTAGGGGTCCTAGGGGTAAGATTGACAAAGAGAAAGTTGATGGTTTTGTGATATGATCAGTTTTCACAATCGTGTTTGGGAGATAGAAGAGAAAGCTCTGAAGAAAGAAGGAAAGTAGGCTAAGGCTTGACGAATCTCCGGAGAATTTGAGAGAAGATTGTAGAAAGCTTCATTTAAAGGTATGTGGAGTATTGCATTTTAATATGTATGATATAGAGTTAGATGTATAGGGAATTTTGGGGTTTTTAAGGGAAAACCTAGGATTAAAGATGTAGAATTGATGAATTTTGATGATTTATTTTGTGATGTTTGATGTGATTGATGTATGTGTGTCAGATATAGGTTATAATGCCTTAATTTGGGTCAATAGAGGTAAAAAAAATGCAGTTTAAGAGCGTAGAATCAAAGGGGAAAAGTGTTGTCATCATAGGAACCTCTGGCAAGTTCGTAGACAGCGAGGTCCTAGCGAAGCCCCAGCGAGCGGCTCCTGACAGTTTTGCTCAAAAACTTCGAAAATTTATATCTTGAGCTTTGAGTGTTTGATTTGTGCGCCGTTCGAAGCTGTGCGAATCTAAGACAATTTACTTTCATTTAAAAATAGTCTCATGTTTCTAGAAATAATTTAAATGATATGAATTGATGTTGGAAGGTGATTAATTGTTATCGAACTAAATAAGTGTTGTTATAAATGATGAATCTTGTTCTAAATCGAAGAATGGTGATGTCATATGACCAATGATGGTAAAGATGATGTTCAGGAGTTAGTTAGAATGATGTAGAGGTGTGGATGATGTGATAAGATTGTTTGTAGTGGTGTCCGATGAATAGGCAATGATGAATTTGTGTTGTTGATTGGATGATAGTTATGTGCTAATGCCTTTGTGATTTGATTATGTGTTGAAGAGTATATGATGCTTATGTTGATCTAGAGTATAATGATAGCATGTCGTTATGTTATGATGTTAATTATATGATGAAACTAATATGATGATTATGTGTTGATTACACATGCGATGAAGGTCATGTGAATGGTGTTACTAAACGATGTTATGATGAAATAAATAGATGAGATGTATGTTTTAATGTTTATACATGTTATGTGACAAACATGACGATTTGGTATTGGAATGAAGTTGTGATGCTATAATATGATGTTTATGATTGTTATGTGATGATAATGATGTACTGATACTTATATGACGACAATGATGTATTGATGCCTATATGATGAATTGTGTGTATTTTATCGAGAATATGATGACTATGATGATGTGAGGCATGATGACATGAATATGTGAAGCATGTTAGTTGTATGAATGATGATGGTGATGATGATGAATGCGGATGCACTAGTTGATGAGATTATGATGATGTTGTATCTTGCATTCATGGCATAATTATGAAGGGACTTTGGTATGTTGGTAGCTTCAATCCCATTGCAAGGATTGAAGTGATATGGTGTTTATGATGTACTCCCTTGTGGAGGGTTAATGGCCCAGTGTCTATCCGTGATGATGATTTGGTACCACATGCATTCCTATGACGTTGCATCTTATTCTTGGTGGCATATCATAATTGCATTTGTGTGGATTAGATGATTTAATGAGTTATGTGATGTGTTGGGTGAGAATTTAGGATGTATTTCTATATGATGAATGCTCCTCGTAATATCTTTTATGTATATTGTTTATATTGATTTGTGATTACTCACCATGCCAACCTTTGGTGATGGTCTATTATGCCATCCTGCAAGTTTAGCTTGGAGTTGTTTGGCTTATTTTTGTAGAGTTATATGATGTCTTGCTCTGGTAGATGTAACACCGGGTGGGGGAGCGCTTATGTGAATAATATGTGTTTGTTAGAATGGTTTTTATGAGTTAATGGATGTTGAATTTTTAGTTGATGATGATTTGTTGACAATGACCAAAGGTCTTGATATTTTGATGAAATTAATGAAGTAATTTTGAAGTATGATTTTCGCTGCAAATTTTAATTTTATTATTGATTTATTAAAAAGTGAATATTTTAAATGTTTTGAAAACCCGTGTTATGGAGCAGGTCGTTAGAATTGATGTTTTATGAAGAAAGTGCGACATCTTTCTGTGATGTACTATGAATTATTTAAGTATTATTGTGTTTTATTCCGTGGGGTTAGAAGGGTGTTACAGGATTATGATAATTCATATGTAGGTTGGGTTTTCATATAATTGTTGTGTTCATGTATGATATGTTGTTGTTGATTTTTGTGTGGATCTATCATGAAGAATATGTTGTTATTGTTGTGCTATTGTCATAAACTCGTTTGTGTTGTTGTCATGGTTGTGTTACTCGACTGGATTGTTGCAGGAGATTTGTATAGAAAGGAGATTTAGGACTTGTAATCGATTGTAGAATTACTAGATGAAGTGCATACAAGAGATTATAGGTCTAAAATCAATGTAGAAACCCGATTAGGCTTGAATTGAGTGCTGAAGTTATGTAATTCGTAGCAGAAGTGGGACTAGTGTGAAGTCTGGTGAATCACGTAGTAGATCTGGTGATACGCGTAATAGGGGAAGCCATATGCATAACACATGGCTGTTATGTAGGCATTACACGTAAGGGGGAGTGTGACACGACCCTCTGGCCATTTGAGTAGGATACGCGTAGAAAGTTCAGGCATTACATGTAAGGGAAAGGGATACGCGTAATGGGCAGCGTATGAACAAGTCTTTACGTGTATAGACAGGTCTATACGAGTATGGGTAGAGTTGTGTGCAGAAAGTGCATTTTTTGGCGATTCGTCCTGTTTTTGCATCTGAGTCGAACTGAGTTGATTTTAGAAAATACATAGAGACAAAATAAGCCGATTATATTAGAATTACAGACAAATAATTAATATAGAAATTTTAGTAATTAAGTTGAAATTCGTCGATTTTACGTGTTGTATCGATATAAGCTGTGTTGTCCCGATCTTGGGAAATATTAAGTTGCAGGTCGGTTGACCAATGTTGATATATGTTGTTAAGTTGTTAAGTTGTTTTTTATGTTGTTGTTGTATGCCCTTTACATAAGTTGCATACATTTGCATATTTTCAAGTTGGAGTGAATGCTCAAATCAAGTTGGTTTGGATTGGCAAATATGTTGTTGTTGCCTCGATAAACTAGCAACATTTCAATTTGGGAGTTTACTCTAAATGGCATCACATGCATATACATAAGTTGAGTCGCATTAGATACGTGTTGCTAATTGTTATTGATTGAAGTTGTACGTTGACGTTGCTTGTTGTGTGAAGTGGTGTGATTGTATGATTTCTCGTTTACGTATTGATTATCATACTTTTGTTTATATTATTCGATATCTCACCCCTTCTGTTTGAATGTTTCTCTCTGTTGGTAACGTGCAGGTAACCAAGAGTTGAGTACTTAGTAGCTTCGAGTTGGTGTTTGTCGCTCTGATATGTAGCACTTCGAGGGGATGAACGCATGTCTTATCTTTTATGTTCGATGTTATTTTAGTTGATGAACTTGTTTCAGTTGTTTTATTTTGAAAACCATGTTGAAATAGTTGATGTTGAAAATCAATGATGTTGTTTTAAAGTTGTAACTTTATGAATCCGCTGCGTAGCTTTTGGAGTATTCATATGAATGAGGTCTTTGTTGTTTGGTTTTAAAGTTGAAAATGTGATATCCCATGTTTGTGGAGAATTTTATAACTCTGGTTTAATTTTAAAGTCGGGTAGAAATGGGGTGTTACACCCCCACCCACACTTTCTCAGACCTAACCATATCTGATTTTTCAACATTATGCTGAATATGGGTGAAGTGAGGTTTGCCTCCTAAAAAAGATTGCTTATTGACTTTATACTCCACTTCATCCCCAATATTTACCCCTTCAACTATTTGAGTGTAAGACAATCTATGATTAACACCTTCAATATTGATACAAGTAAATACATTCCATGTTCTAAGAAATCCACCTTCCAACCCCTTCGTCTATGCTCTCCCATTTATATGCCTCGTATTTACACCACATTGAAAGCGTGGGATGTTGGCATATATCTTCTTGTCCTTAATAACAATATTATCCAATTTAATCGCTAGTAACCTCACATCCACAACCTTCTTAAACCTGACAAACCATATCACTTTCCTCTCTTATCTCTTTTGGAGGGGGTGAACACTTCCGCCACAAGACCATAATCTTTAAAAACATCGTACATCTGCTTAACCTCAAATGATTCCGGGAATTCTGTAAAGAAGAAAAAGAATATGTTTGCCCAATATCTATGTCTCTTCAGCGATCTTGAGGTGCATAACTGGGTGTGGGGGTGTGTAGAATTGACCCAACTGTATTCAACGCTTGGGATGGTGACCCAGTTTGAGACCAGACAGCTTGTAGGGTGCCTGAGTTTGTTACAGATATATTTATTGCATGTTCTTACTTTCGTATTTATTTTTTTAGAAATATTATTATTTCTAATTTACCATTTATTGTGATATAAGTGTTGGATCTACGAGCATTTCCCGAGCATATGTGATAGGAGGGTTCGACCCTATGCAGCAGGGGATCCACGGGCGAAGAGGTGGAAGGAGAGGTAGTAACACATTGGTGGCTTAGCTGAGTATATGAGGCGACTGGATGAGCTGACCGTTGAGGACGTGATATGGACACCCTACGATGCTCATGGATTACACTGTGAGTTCGAGGAGTCGTCCTATATTCAAGATATATGTGGTGGAAGACATTTGTTGCCAAACACCTTCCTGAGAGATGTCTATGTCAGTATGGTTACATTCAGACTATATCACCAGGAGTTCCTGATACACCTTCTGCCAGTATTGTTGGTGGTTTTAGAGTCATTTCCTTAGATTTGGTCGTGCCATCGTAGCTTATGTTGTACTTGTTCAGTATCCTGCGCAGTGTGAGGATGACTACTTGGAGTGGTACCTTACTATATCACATCCACACATCACACCACCGCCAACTGAGGATGTACCTTCTGGTGACCAGGGACCTGTTGATGACGCACCTCCGCCTCCTCGTCCTCCTTCTCCAACACATCATCCCGAGGACACACAACACTTTTAGATGATTGCATGGATGATGAGCTCATGTAGTTAGTAGACCCAGATGGTGGTATTTCTGCTGGATTAGCTCGAATTGCACATGTAGCCCATGGGGGCCTATTTAGATATTATTTGTATTATTTTTATTATATGTATCATATGTATATGTATATTATCCTAACATCTATGACATAACATTATATTATTTTGATACCTTCCTTACATTGCAGTGATCTTGATTAAACAACTTAAACATAAAACTTAACATTACAACATGATTAATAAATAAGAAAAACCTAAACACCACCAGACGATTCAGGACGTTTCAGCATCTCCATTATGTCGTCAACAAATCTTGACAACTTCACATCAAACTCGATCGAACCCTTTGTTAGCCTACATCGAAACGATCTCCACATTTCCTTGGCGTTTTCGTCGGTCTTCAACTCTATAAGATTACATTTCACCCTACCGTATGTATCCTCCAAATCTTCACGAAACTCAATCTTTCTCACATTTCTATTGTCGCCATCAGGCAACAATTCATTCAACTTCGCTGTCAGGCCGACAAAAGAGGTGGAGCCATCGGGGAGCTTGAACTCTATAGGACGAGAAGCTCTGTTGAAGTAAACTTCTGCCTAAATCAAATATTCAAGAAGAGGCATTTTTTTAGATGTGTTTAACTAGAAGACCTAACTCCTATTTATACAAACGTGCATCAGTTTTGGGCCGCACAAACGGTCGGTGCAATCACAATCATATAAAATTGTTGACAAAATCGTGACTGTCCAGAAAACCCTAAAAATATAACTACCAGGAATTTTAAGGAATGTGAAATTTCCGGTATCAACCTGTAAATTTCAAATCTCTGGGTTTTTTTTATTTATAAATACCTGAAATTTGAAATTACTGGTATATTCTGAGAATTTCAAATACACTATCGAGAATTTTATTCCATACCAGAATTTTTTTTTACCTACCGAAAATTTCGTCTGAAGATTTATTATAAATATTCTAAGGGTCATTTCTATCATTATGAAAAAGTGGGAGGGTGTCAAGTACAACTGGGTGTTGACAAGTAGAATCATCTCGAAAGAAGGATTTTATTTACATTTGCAACCATTAAATTTTGGAGTTTTTATTTATTTATTTAGAATCTAATCAAATGATGTAAAATGATTAAAATGCAATTAAATCAAAATATTTTTAAAGTACAATTTGATTATTAAAAAAGAAGTTATCAATAAAAACGAAGAGAGAGAATGAAACTAAGAGTAGGATTCAATTTCCTTCCTTTCTATCTCTCTTTATCTTATTCTCTCTTATTATAAAATTATTTTTACTTAAAAGAGAGAGAATGAAACTAAGAGAGACTAAAAAAAAAGAATAGGATTTAAAATCGTGAAATTGAAGCCTAAGTTTAATTGGATTACAAATAAAAAAACTCCAAACAAAAATACACAATTTTTTTAAATAAAAAAGTACACTAGGAAAACACAATGACTATGTAGCATATAATCTCTCCCTATTGTAATGGAAAAATGTTATGATTTAAATACTTAAATATTAAGCCTAAGCCAGAGTCTTCTAAGATCTTTTAAGTGTGGTTGCATGTCGTTAGCTATAGAAAGGATGTAGATAGATTTCATGTGTAGTTTGTTAGAGACTTAGAGTGTATTGAATAGGTCAATTTTGTTATGTTTAACTTGATTAAGTAGAATAGCTAGTGTATATTCTTAGTTCTTATTGTTGGTTTGGACTGTTTATCAATTTTCCTTCACCATAGAATTAAATCACTTCAATTACCACACTACAATAACAAACTTCACAATTCCTCACAAACTCAATAATCCCAGCAGGATTTTTTATTAAATTTATTCAGTCCCCTAGTAAGGACTATTATTACATCATTTTCTTTTAGAGTTTTACTCCTCCATTTTAATGATACATCTGATGGACTCCCCTTTCAGCATGTAATCAAAAGCTTTGTTAATCTCTGAAAATGGTATTGTATGAGTTATGAATTTCTCAAGCTCCAGCTCCTGCAGTAAGTATTCACAGTAACATCACATTAACAACACAAATAACCTATCATTCTGCAATGTTAATTTCTACTTAAACCACTGCAGAATTCAATATATAGAAGCTTACTCCTTTCATGTACTTCTCTACAACATTAGGAAGATCCGTGCGAGGTTTGTAATTTCCGTAGAAGGTTCCCTTAAGAGTCCTCTCAGTCAAGAAATTCAAAGGATGAGTTTTGAAGGCATCATCTTTGTTTGGAACTCCAACTAGCACAGCAACACCCCAACCCTAATAACAACAACAGATCAAGATTCAGCTTTAGCCTTAGTAAGCTATATAATTTTTTCAGAAACAAGAGAAAATGAATTTCATTTTGGATACATCATGGACACATTCGAATGCTGAGATCATGGCTTGGATGCTCCCAGTACATTCAACAGCACGATCCACACCTCCATTCGTCATTTCAGCAATTACCTGCAAACAAATTTTCACATCTCAGTACCTTTTGTATAAAAAAGAAACAACATTTTAAGGCATAGCATCATACAAAAAAATTAAAATAGAAAATAGAAATATATTTACTAAATTGTCAATGAACTAACTTCTTGCACAGGTTTGTCGTGATCTTTTGGGTTTATGAAATCAGTCACCCCAAATTTCTTAGCTGCCAACAAGAACAAGAAATGCCATAAAAAAAGAATATACATTGAATTTATGTTGATCCAAATCTTCAAGGATTTTAGACAAGTTAAAAACATTGTACCTAATTCAAATCGGCTGGAAACTAAATCAACTCCAATGATTCTTGATGCACCAGAGATCCTTGCCCCTTCAGCAGCCTATATTATGGTTTAAAAACAAGAGCACAAGTTAGTTAATGTTGGCTCATTTCATTTCCAATTATAGCTGCAACAGACACATATACAATCAAAGGTATAAGAGTAATAACATACAGCAAGGCCAACAGCTCCAAGTCCAAAGACAGCAACAGAAGAACCTGCTTTTGGTTTTGCAACATTGACAGTAGCACCAAAACCTACAAGAATATATTCAAATTAAACTGAAAAAACATATATCAATATCTGAAGTTAGAGATCTTGTATATGTATATACCAGTGCAAACTCCACAACTGAGAATGCAAACTTTGTCAAGTGGTGCATCAGGGTTGATCTTTGCAACACAACCAGCATGAACCACAGTGTACTCGCTGAATGTGGAAGTACCAAGGAAATGGTGTATGGGCTGTCCCTTGATAGAAAATCTAGACTTGTTGTCATTGAGCATGACACCTCTGTCTGTGTTGATCCTAAGAAGATCACACAGATTGCTCTCCTCTGAATTACAATGTGGACATTCACCACACTCCCCAGTGAATACAGGCAGGGCTTGATCACCTGGTTTCAGATGAGTAACACCCTCACCCACACTCTCCACAATCCTGATCAACATCATCCCAAAAATTATCAATAACATTCATCTACATTACATACTAAATTACCAATACATTAGATAATCAAATGATTCAATCAGAAGAGAAGCACACCCTCCAGCTTCATGACCAAAAATACGAGGAAACAATGGAGTCTGACCCTGAAAATTTATAATTGAGTTTTGAATTTAGGTATCCAAAGTTTACAGATCTAATTAAAATTATAACACTTCAGGATTGGATTAAAAAAAAAAAAGTTAGTTCTTGAATCTATCGGTCTTCATAATATACCTTAGCTTCCCAAAAGTAAACATCAGTGTGACAAAGGGAGGTGAAGAGTATCTTGATACGAACTTCACCGGCCTGCGGTGGCGCCACCTCTACTTGTTCAATCACCAGCGGCTTTCCAGCCTCCCATGCAATCGCAGCTGCAAGTATAAAACAAATTTTCAAAACACAATCAATAAAGAGATGATTAAAATATTGTTGGAAACAAAAGAAGGAGACGGTTGACCTCTGCACTTGATGACTTGACCAACAGTGTTTGACATGATTAGCGGATGATCTTGTTTGTATATTTGTGTGGTAGCAATGACTTGTGAGTGATCTCTATTTATAGTAGTGAGAAAGGAAACAGAGGTGAACACGGAAAGATATTTTCTAAATAAACATAGTACTACTGTTACTGTACTTTAATCTATCAATAAAAATAGAATAAAGTTTTGATTTGATGGGTCACCGCTGTCGCAGTCGTTTTACCAAAACTAATAAATGATTCAATATGAATTTTTGTTATTTATAGCATATTATTGCTAGATTGAGGTAGGTTATTAGAAATTTATGCGTCCAGGACGAGCGCGACTTTGAGGGTCTCATCTCCATTATGCAAAGTAAGTCCTTAGAATAGACTTACTATATCAAGATTTAGAGATCATGAAGCATATAAAATTGGAGTTTGCCCATTGTGCCACATATTTGAAAAGTATTTCGTGATATGCCACCTCCTCAAAAATTATTCTCAAAATGTCACAAAATTTGTCCTGTATTGTATTTTTTTAATATTTTTTGAACATCCTCCAACCAAGATGGCGGATGGGCCCCACCTGCTGTAGGGGTCCTCCATCTTGGAAGGAGTCATTTTTTTTTTCGTTTTATATTTTTAATTAGTTAAAAAACTGGTTTTTAATATATATAAATTATATTTAATAATATAATAATATAAAATATTATATTTTAATTATTTTTTTTTCGTTTTTAATTAATATTAATTTTTTTTTCTATAATTCTAATTCTATATTAAATTATAATAAAATGTTTTTCGGAAAAAAATATTTATTTAATTATTCCCGCCAAAAAAAGACAATACTTGAAGAAATAAAACTAACTAGAAGGCCCAGCCTTGTTAGGACATTTTTTGCGCATATGACCGACTTCGCGGCATATGCCACACCTTCGTTTTTCCTTCTCAGTTGTGTCCATTTCAGTCTGAATCCTAGTACTATTTGGACGACCTTTCTTTCTTCGTCGCATGGTGTCGTTGTGGCATAGAATGTCACCTGTATATTGTGGCCAAGCTGACTCCGTAGGAACCCCGAGGAAACTTTCCTCGTAAACTTTAAAAACACTTTGTACTTTAAAAACGTCTACTATATGAACCGTATAGTCTTGTCTAATGCTTGAACACGCCGCAATAGCATGTGAGCAAGGGACATGAAAAGTTTGAAATTTTCCACATTCACATGTTTGATTTTGGAGATCGACGTTGAAGTGTGTTGTTGGTCTACCATCATGATTCACTGTTTCTTGTACCAAAAAACGAAACATTTGTCGATCAAACTGTCTAACAATGTGGTTGTTTGATTTGAAAGCCTCTTCCTCGATACCCTTCATGCAATTAGCAGTAAAGACTTGTCCAGTTGTCAACTTTCTAGTCCATTCATGTCCTCTTTTACCAAAAACTGTGCCCAACCTATAATATGTTGACTTTACCAAAGTTGTAATCGGTAAATTTCTAGTGGCCTTCAAAACCGAGTTCATTGATTCAGCGAGGTTGGTAGTCATATGCCCCCATCTTTTTCCTCCATCAAACGCCCTTGTCCATTTATCTCTAGGGATATTATCAACCCAATGTAATGCTTGTATGTTAGCTTTACGTAGTTCTGCTCTGTAGTATTCATACACAGACTCAGTTAACGCATAACCTGAGTGACAAAAAAATATTAATACATAATAAATAACTAGTTTTCTATAAAGAATAATTAGTTAAAGACAATACCCATGTTAACAACTTTCTTGCGCAGGTCGTTATCTTTTATTTCCCTCGTGAAATTTTGTGCTATGTGTCTTATGCAATATACGTGCGAAGAGGGAGGGTTCTGCCAACCATTTTCCGGGTTATCATATGCACTCTTTATGGCTCTGTGGCGATCATAAATTAGGCATAGATTTGGTTGGGGGGTTACATGCATCCGGAGATTTTTCAGGAAAAAACTCCAAGCATTAGTAGTTTCACCTTCCACCAATGCAAAGGCTATGGGAAATATATTCCTATTTCCGTCCTGTGCAACAACCATCAGCAAAGTTCCCCTGTACTTCCCATATAACCACGTGCCATCCACTTGAACTACCGGTTTGCAGAACGCAAAACCCTTGATGCAAGGTTGGAAAGCCCAAAATAAACGATTGAAGATTCTGGAACCACTGATTTGTGTCCCACCGGTTGACAACACAGGAAGGGTTTCCAGATCTATTACTGTACCTGGTAAAAATGACTTCATGACCAATAACCATTGTGGAAGATCGTTGTAAGAGGTCTCCCAGTTTCCATAAATAGACGCAATTGCTCTATTCTTTGAAATCCATGCCTTCTTGTATGAAATGGTGTAGTTGTACTCTTCACGAATATGAGTGATGATGTGCCTTACTTTCAGTGACGCATCAGTTTCAATCATAGATTTGATTCTGTGACCTATTAGCTTTGAGTTTAATTTGGTATGATCTTGGTCCATTGTAGAAGAAGTGCACGTGTGTGGCCCGTCAACCTTGGTGATCACCCAATTACCACTTCTTTTTTCCACCGATGCTCTTAGGCTATATCCACATTCTTTTTTTTTTTTGCATTTGATTATTAGTCTTTTCATATCCGACTTATAGACTCTGTAGTCAAGACAATTGCGGATATGGAAATGGTTTATTGCATTCACACAACCTTCCTTGTTGTCAAACTCCATACCTTGCAACCCACCTTCAATCTGCATCGGTTGTCTAGTTTCAAAAACCGAGCCACCCTCGTCGTCTGAGAATATGGAATTTCTCATGTGCAGTGGAGGATTGTATAGGTCCAACACTTCATGTTGTTCCACCATTTGAATTTCGTCTCCTGAACCGCCGCTGCTTGATCCATCAAACAAATTTTGTGTATTTAAGACATTGACTTCATCAATGTCGCTGTCATCCCCGACCTCTTCCTCCGGAAAAAATGGTTCATTGTGAGTTGTAGTTACCGGCTCGGGTGACAAAGTTAAAGTTGTCTCCTGGGTAAGAGGATATTGATGAGATTGAGAGGACTGTGTTGGATAAATAACTTGTGGCACCGCATCATGCTCTACTGTACAAACATATAATTCGATCAGATTCGACACGTTATATGTTGTGTGACAGTCGAACATTAATTTGATGTCGTTGTCGCTTTCAATCTTTGTTGTGGTATATGTGACACTGTTATCGCTATCACTAAAACAAGGATAACGATAATAAATATCTGATATACGTTGTTGGATTTTTGCTTCGATTCTTTCTTGAAGATGACTGTAATTCGACTTTGGGCTGATTTTGATTTTTTTTTTGTGGTTGTGTTTTGAAATATAACTCCAACATATTCATCTGATAAAATCTTTCCATTGTAATGTACCTTAGTTAGAAAATTGTAATGGGCCATTGTGTTTTGAAATAAGTAGTAAATGGTTGCATTTATATTAAAATGCATGCATGTTGAACCATGGGACACTTGTCACGCATGCAGGCTGCGTCCGCCAAGTGAGATGGAGTACCCTTACGGGTCCGCCATCTGAGATGGCGTTTCTGTCCACGTGTCACGCATGCAGGCTGCGTCCGCCAAGTGAGATGGAGTACCCCAAACTTCATTAATTTGTCCGCCAACTAAGATTTTATGTCTCATTTATGCGTTCTGTCTCTTCACACAGTATAAATGCAGTCTTAAAATTCAAAAAAGATGCAAAAAATAATTCTTACGAAAGATTCATCAGGAAAATGGCTCATAAAATTGGTCTAGTGTACATTATTACTCCAAATTCTTCAGAAACGTGTGAAGCTAGCAATGTTGTTTCTGAGCCAATGTCAATCAGATTATTGGAAACATTTAGCCGTGAAGATATAAAAAGTCAGATATGTCGTGTTACTGAATCGGACAGAGAAATTGTTTGCATCATCTATCGCAAACCATACATTAATCCAAACGGAATACTGATGTTTGTAGAAGATAAAATATGTAATGACGATGATGTACGCAAAATGTTTCAAAATTATTTAGAATTCATAACTATAGGTCCTTTAGAGTTGTATGTTAAATATCGTAGAACAGTAGATGAAATTTTAACTATGTGCAAGAAGAAATAATGTTTTTATCATAACTTCTACTATTTTTTCCTTCTAATAACTTCTAACATCTAACCATAATTTCTACTACTATTAATTCTTTTTCTAACATCTAACCATAATTTCTACTACTATAAATTCTACCATTAATAACTAACAACTACCACCATAAATTCTAACATTAATTCACTCAACCACAAATTCTTACCATCCTACTATAAATACCTACATCTTTTTACCATTTTTTCACACACAATTTTTACTTCTTAACTTCTTTTCTTCCATCTCAACTTCTTCTCTACAATATTAGTTGTTTTTAAAATTCAGTTAAAAAATGGCCGAAACTTCGTTTTTTTGGTTGGGAGAAAAACATAGGGGTACAGTGAATAACATCAACTCATTAGTAAGCATGATTTCTGTTGCACTATTATTTTTCCTTTTATTTTCATTTTAGTAATGATTCTATTTTTTGTTTTATATTTCTGTTTTCATCTTACTTATGTTCATATTTTTGATGGAATGGGGGGTTGTGTTATACTACTCCAGGCTTGGGGGTTCACACATATGCCCTTTTTGGCACCAATCAGTCAACTAGAAGTAACCTTTCCATATGCATCAAGGTTAGTATTTTTCTATATATTTTGTTTTTCTTTGTTACTAACTTTTTAAATTATAATAACTTAATTTTTTTTTATATCAGATGGTGTACGGACCCACGAATGAAGAAAAATTGCCACAATAATCCTAGACATTTTCTCAAGGGGTATCGTGGTTTAATTGATCACATGGTTGCAACAAATGTAAAGTTTCCACCATTAATATTTTCTTTTACTTTAATACTATAGATTTATGCATTGTACTAATAATTGTAATTTACATTTTTCCAGTTCATATGGCGGCCATATCTAGGATTGCAAGAACCGCAAAATGACGATCACCTTATCTGGAGCGCTACCACACCCATATTTTGCTTCTGGATTGTTGAAATGCATCAATCCGATCGGGTCAAACTGCAGTTCGGGTATGAGCAGGAAATACCAGGCACACCAAGGTGTTTGGAAGAACAACACCTAATGCAAATGCAAACATCATGGAATTATGCTTTCACAAATTTGTATCGTGCCGATCAAGAACTTTGGGCAAACAGACAACAACTGTGTTTGACTGGGGTGCATTTTGACGGAGAAAATAAGCCTACGCAAGAATACTTATATTGGTTCCATAGGCTACCGTATCAATTTGCATCAACAGAGCAATTCTTGGCAGACCCCCGTCAACGAAACCCGAGAACCCAATACTCACAACCAAACACATCCACTACACAATACACTCATACCCAATACACACAAACAAGCACATCCACTCAATTTCATCAACAACAATCCTCTTACCAACAACCTCACCAATACACATACCAAATCCCCCAACAACCTCACCAATACACATACCAAACCCCCCAACAACCTTACCATTACACTTACCAAACACAACATCAAACTTACATCCGCCCACCACGACATCACACCCCTATCCCACCACCAAACTTTGACTACACACAAACAAACCAACCTTCATCATCCCTTGATGTGTCGGACTATTACGTCGCGACCGTCGCACCATCGGCGCCAAACCCCACCCAATTCACCCAAACCTCACACGAATTTCCATCGCCAGAATTTTTTGAAAATTTCAACCCATTTGAAATTTTTCCCAACCAAACACCTGTTGTCCAAAATCCTAACATTCCACCTGCTCCTACACAAGAATTAGGTCGACAACGACGGATTCGACGACCAACAAGATGTGGAACCGGTAGTTGTTTACCATATATAGGCGACGAAGATGAATTTCAATAAATTGTATAATTTTCAATTTCTTGTAATTATATTTATTATATTAATGACAATATCCTTTTATTCTATTGTTTTTTTTATGTATTCTATTAACAATATTGTGGAAATATTTTAATATAGAATTAGAAAAAATAATTAATATTAATTAAAAACGAAAAAATATAATTAAAATATAATATTTTATATTATTATATTATTAAATATAATTTATATATATTAAAAATCAGTTTTTTAACTAATTAAAAATATAAAACGAAAAAAAAGGGACTCCTTCCAAGATGGCGGACCCCTACAGCAGGTGGGGCCCATCCTCCATCTTGGTTGGAGGATGTATAAAAAAAATTAAAAAATTACAGAACATGACAAATTTTGTGGCATTTTGGGACTTAATTTTGAAGGGGTGGCATATCAGGAAATACTTTTCAGTTTTGTGGCACAATGGGCAAATTCTCTACAAAATTGAGAGAAGCCTCAAGTTATAAAAAAATTGGGTTAATTATATGAAATCCCATGTCATTAGGGCGAAATTTGGTTTTACCCCCTTGAATTTTTTTTTAATGAACTCCCTTTTATAAAATCAAAAATCATATTTCACCACCTCCTTTTACTGTGTCCACTGTTCATAATCTTCCCTCAACTCCCAAATTAAAACATTCATCTTCAAATTGAATCCTCAAATTGAATCGTCCCCAAATTTACTGTGTACACTTTGTTTAACCCTCAAATCCCATCTTCAAATCGAACCTTCCATCGCAAAGGAGAATGAAACCGTTCAATCATTCCTTTCCGAAACCGACGACAAAATCAGAACAATTAGATAGAATTTGGAGGTGGTGGAGGTCATTCATGTTCATCTCAATGTATGTTCTGAAACTATTAATTATTGAATACTTTGAGATCCTTGAGGAACTAAATAGATAGAGTTTGGAGGTGGTGGAGGTCATTCATGTTCATCTCAATGTATGTTCCACAAACTCCCTTCACTCAAATTACCCTCTTCAGAAACAGGTTTGTTGATTACGCTTCTACATTTTCCCCTCCAATAACACTCCACTACCTCTCAAAGGAACCAATCCTCAAATTAACATTCACTTCTTATTCTTCTTCTTCTTTTTCTTCTTCTTCTGTTCTTCCTATTGTAGTTAATAATGGAACCCACAACGTTTTCATATCTAGTAATGAACAAGATTTGAAGAAAGAGAATCAAGTTGTTGATGAAAAAGAGATGACGAGAAGAACCCGAATAGTTGCGATTCGGTGAGATTTGCTGAGAAATAATTGCGATTTAGGGTTCAATTTGAGGTTTGGATGGTGCATCTGAAATGGGTTTGAAGAAGATGAAGTGGGTTTGAAGTTTAGAAGTTTTACAAATAGACTTTGACATATTACTAAAGCCTATGTGTTTGAGGTTGGTTAGGATAGTTACACGAGTAAATTTGAGTTTCGTTATATCCTTTATTTTCAGATGCATATAATTAACCCTTACAATTGTTTGTAATATGCCTTCTCTTTGATTAATGGTGGAGGGATCTTTTTTAAGGTTATGAATAGTTTTGGAGAAAAACTCTTTGGTGGTCTTTTATCTAGTAAGTTGGGTAGTGGAGAGAACCTTTTTTTTCCTGGAAATCAAGATGGGCAAGTAATTTATCTATGATAGAATTATTTCCTGCATTATGGAAATTATCTACCAGTAAGCAAGGGAAGATTGTTTAGTTTGGGGACTGGTCCGATAATTATTGGAGTTGGAACGACTTCTTGTCGGTTCAGGCGGGGGTGCGGCAGCGCTGGAGGCTACAGACCTGCAAGAGTTGCTGGCGGAGATTTCTCCTAATGGGTTGATCAAAGACGAATATATATATGGCCTTTCGATTTCTCTTGTGTTTATTTTGTGAAATCTTGTTATGTTAGATTACATACTGAAGGAGAGGTGGAAGATACAACGGGTGTTGATACGGATGGTTTCAAACTGTTATGAAGTGCGATTTCGCCGCTAAAATCAATTGTCTTTGCTTGGAGAATTTTACATAATCGTCTTCCGACAAGAGACAATTTAAAGGTGTGCGGCGTGATATCAAATACTCATGATTTAGTTTCCCCCCTCTGCTTTATGGAAGATGAATCTCTCTATCATATTCTTTTTTCTTGCTGCAAGTCTAGTATGGTATGGAATAGGATGTATGTTTGGTTGGGTATAAATTTGGAGAATCATTCCTATACAGTGGATCATTTTTACAAGTGGGTGGGTGCTTTCCTTGCAAAGAAACTATCTCCCAAAATTAGTGTGGCTTTGTGGTTGATTATAGGGTAAAATATTTGGATATATAGGAATAAAATTATGTTTAGAGATGGGTTTTTGGGATGAGGAGCTAATTACTCAAAATATTATTTTGATTTTATGGTGGTGGATAGGGAAGAAGCATAGAAAGAAGTTGAATTGTAATTATTATGATTGGTTCAATCATCCTTCGAATTTTTTGTAATGTTTTCCGGAGTTTAGGTGGTTGCGGGATATTATTTTGTAATTGGGTTGGATACCCCTTTGTATCCTTGATATATATAGTTTGCTTATTAAAAAAAAAGCTGGAAAAATTACAATAGGGATTTAGTTGATGAAACACTAAGATAACTCGCAAGACTCATCTTCTTAGTTGGGTGGTTGTTGTATATGTTAAGAAATGTGGTTGGATCTAATTCAATCTTATAAAATTGGTTTGTAGGGGGGGTATTGTTGGAACAAAAGAGTTTTCAAGAAAGATGAAAGAAGAAGAAGAGAGAAAAGAGAGAAAAACTATAAACTGAATTGTGAAAAATTAGGATTCGTATTGAATGAAGTACAAAATATTTACATCATACAAAGCCCTTTATATAGGCAGCTAAAGCTCAGACCAAAAACTATACAACTCAACACCTGTCCAAAACATTTCAACATGCCAACTAAATGTTTTATTCGACAAAGTCAAATACAACTTATTCTTATACCTCAGACTAGCTATTTTGACATAACATTGAATTCTAACTACTTCGACATAGTGAAATGCTAGTTTTCGACAAAACATTGAATTACAACTTCTAACACACCCCCTAATTCACGTTCTCGAGACTTCTCATCCTGATGCTTTTCTTCAACTCGTTGAACCTAACTTTCTTCTGGGGTTTGGTGAGTATGTCAACTAGTTGTGATTATGTCTTACGTTGTTCAAGTTCAAGCTTTCCTTTGTTAACTTGATCCCTCAAAAAATGATTCATTCTTTCTATATGCTTAGTTCGACCATGACACACTAGGTGCTTTGCCAAGTCGATAGCTGACTTGTTGTCGATAAAACAACTTCATTTTCCTAGGTTCCATTATATTGAGCTCTTCGAGCAACATCTCTATCCATGTTGTTTGGCATGTTGCATATGATGCAACCACGTGCTCAGCTTCACATAATGACAAATTCATAATGCTTTTCTTCCTTGGGCTCCATGAAATTGGAGCGCCTTCGATCATGAATATGTAGCATCCAATACTCTTCTTTTCGTCTTGATCTCCATTAAAATTTGAATAAGTGTAACCATATACTTCTGCATTTGTGTCGGTCTTCTTTTTCCTTGCCATCAGCACACCATGATCAATCATACTTGTTTTGGACTGGGTGTGACACCAGGCATGTCGGAAATGTCCTAGTTCGTTGGGCACAAGCCCAAGGCCCAATACATGAGGACGTGGGGAGAGCAACTCCCTCACGTGCTCCACACCTTCCATCAACTGCCCCCGCTATAGTCTCCTAGTCTTACGGAACAGTTGAACCGAAGACAAGACCACATGCTAGGTCTTATCTGCTCCTATGCAAGTTAATTTGGAAAAGAAGCAAGAAACCTTCGCTTGGCATTATCTACTGATGGAATGAACCCATACGGTCTTCAAAGTATCTCACATAGCACTTGGCCTATGATTTTAATGATTTATAACCTACCTCCATGGCTATACCTCCATGGCTATATACGAAGTGTAAGTACATGATGTTATCTATGTTAATTTATGGGCCTAGACAACCAGAGAATGACATACACATATACTTGGCACCCTTAATCGAAGATTTAAATTTTTTGTGGGAGAACGGTGTGGAGGTTTATGATGGGAATAGGAAAGAAGTTTCAACTTGAGGGCGATGTTGTTTGGCACAATTAATGATTTTCCAGCATACAGAAATCTATCAGGGTACAACATGAAAGGTCAATGTGCGTGTCCTATTTGTGAAGATAAAACATATTGGACGCGATTGGAGTTTGGTCAGAAGAATATATTTCTCGGTCATTGTAGATTTTTAAATTCAAAACATCACTACCGTGGGTGGAGAAAAGCCTTCAATGGAGACATAGAACAAGTTAGAGCTCCACCTATATTGACAGGTGATCAAATTTTTGAAAAGGTGAAAGATGTGAGTACTCAGTTTGGCAAGCCTTTTGCACATACACTTGTCAAGAAAGGGTGGAAGAAGAGGTCAATTTTTTTTGAACTTCCATATTGGAAGTCGTTGTATGTAAGACATTTTCTCGATGTTATGCATATTGAAAAAAATGTGTTTGACAGTGTTATTGGCACGTTACTTAATTTACAAGGAAAGTCTAAGGATGACCTTAAAGTAAGAAAGGACTTGATAGTCATGGGGATAAGAACTGAATTAGAACCCTTGAAGAAAGGAAAACGAACATATCTACCACATGCGGCATATACTCTATCTAGAAAGGAGAAAAAAGTATTGTGTAAGTTTCTAAGTGAAGTTAAAGTTCTAGAAGGATACTCTTCAGATATTATAAGACTTGTGTCTATGAAAGACCTCAAGTTAAAGAGTTTAAAAACGCATGACTTCCATGTTATAATGGAACATTTTCTACCAATAGGTATATGTTCTATTCTGCCTAAAAAAGTAAGAAGTGCAATAACTAAATTGTGTTTTTTATTCAAGTCAATTTGCAGTAAGGTGATCGATCCTGCGATCTTACCAATATTGCAAAACGAAATAGTTATTACTTTGTGTGATCTTGAAATGTATTTTCCTCCCTCGTTTTTTGCCATAATGGTTCATCTAGTTGTTCATCTGGTGAAAGAGACACAATTGTGTGGACCGACTTATATGAGATGGATGTACCCTGTTGAATGTTATATGAAAATATTAAAAGGGTATGTGAAAAACCGAAGTCGACAAGAGGGTTGTATTGCCGAACGATACATGGTTGAAGAAGCAATTGAGTTTTGTACTGAATATTTGTCCAATGTATAATCAATTGGACTCCCCAAATCTCATATTTTCGGGAAAAAAATAGGAAAAAAATTAAATGGAAATGAAGTTGTGACAATATCAAAGGTCGAACGAGATCAATTGCATTTGTATGTTCTGCACAATGAGAATGAGGTTGAGCCGTATGTTGAAATGCATAAGGATGTTCTCTGAGGTTTAAATCCGAATAGAAATGAGAATTGGATAGTACGAGAGAACAATCGAAGTTTAATACATTGGTTTAAGGCTCACATTTTCTCAAATTATTATTCAGATCCCGCTTCAATAACAAAAAGATTGAGATGTTTAGTGTCATACCCTAATTTTTGACCCTAAGATTTTTCGCATCTCATCTGCATTTCGCATACAAACAAGATCACGCACTGGTTCGTTTATCTTTCTCAGGTGCAGTCTATGTCTCGCAGGGGATCACCGTGACTTTTCTTGTTTCTATCTGTTTATATTTACTAACTTCTGACCAAAATACCAAAAAATATGTTGCAGTTGCTTCTTCTTCTCCTCTGTGTTGCAGGATTTCAAAGACAGGGCAGTGATTTTCAAGTCAGATGCGTTTGTTCAGTCACAATTCGATTCAGATGGATGTTTGACCTAATATTGGTCAAACTATCAGAAGATTGTCCAACTGCAAATTATTTGTGCCAGTGGTTTATTCCTCAGACAGTGCGTATTCAAAAGTTCAAGTTGTGTTGCATGCGAAAGTCATCAGGTTATCAAGAAGTGTTGCGTGTGAAATTCGGTTTGTTCATCAGTTTATCAGTAGTTCATTTGTGGATTTATTTTCCTCAGTATGGATTCGAATAATCAAGGCAATTTTCAGACGTTGGTTGTGGCTTAATTCGGTGTGGGCTTAAGACCAGATTTCATCCATTATCCCTTTCCGATTAAATCATTCCCTATTCAATAACCATTTTTTTTCATCTTCTTCGACTATCCATATTTCATAACCTTTTTTTTCTCAAGATTTCATATCCATTATCCATTTCCGACTAAACCATTTTTTTTATTATATAGCCATTATCCATTTCTATTCATTTTCTAATTCTTACCGATTATTCTTTTTTTTCATATTAAATTCACATTTTAAAATTCCTATTCTTTTTTTTAATATCCATATTCCACCAATTTTCAAATAATCAAATTCCTTTATATTTCCAAATTTTTACCACAAATTAATTCCTTCTTTTTTTTATCATAAACTTTTATTTTCTTATTTTTCTTTCAAACCATCACAAAAAAAATATAATATTTTTTTAGTGAGCCCATTTTATTTGTTTTATAACCCAAAAAAAAGGGGAAAGGAAATTTTTGAGGGAGGTCCGTTGGCCCATTTTTCTATCAGTCACTTGAAGCCAACTACACATCAATACAAGCCCTCAGCCGCTGACTTTTTCTCAGCCAAGACTTCAATACACACCACGCCAGCTTCACTCCAGCCGAAACAAATGCATCCAGCAACAGCAATCCTGCAGCCATCACATTGCAAGCCAGCAACACTCAAGCCACAACACATTAGCTGAAGTTTCAAAACGCATACAAGCTGAAAGCGGAACACAGAATTTCACAAGTACTATATGCAAGCCGCGGCTCAAAAATCAGCTAAGTGAAAATGCACGCACAAAGCCAGTACGGAACAAAACGCAGCATCCTTCACGCCGCACGAATACCACACGCGGCCTCAAAACGCAGGCCCAGCTTCACAACAAGCTTCACATAACATCCAGCACGTGAATCAACACATAAAACGCACACAGAGAGCTTCAAAACGCAGGCACAACAGCACCTGTTAACCGGCTTCGCACACATATACACACACGATTGCCATGAGTAGAAAGACAACAGAAAATTCAATTGCTATCACGTTATTTCCGTGATTCAAAACGCAAGCTTCATCATCAAAACGGCAGCTTCAAATCCTTTAATTTCTCTATAAATTAACCCTTTCCCTCTCATTTTTCTCAAGCTTAGATAGCCATAAATAAATTCTGCAGAAACAAAATCCAAAAAATTAAGTTTCAATTTTCGATTTCTCTTATTCTTCACCTTCACAAACTCATCTTCAATTCATTACTCTTCACCATCAATCACCATTCTTCATCATTAACCTACAATATATTCAATCACCTTCAATACCAAAAGTGAGATCCGCGAGAAGAAGACCGAACGATTGAGATAGGTAGAGCTCGAGCATTTTGTTTCGCCATTTTTCCTTTCGGATGAACAGTACCGCGCGGTACTTTGAGAAGAAGAAGAAGTGGCTTCTATTTTTTTGCTTTCTCTCTCTCTCTCTCTCTCTCTCATTTTTTATGACTTTTGGTTTTTATTGTTATAAGAAAATCTGATGTGTGTTTGGGCTTGAGGTTGTTATTACTAATTGGATCAATTTCCTATTTCCCACTCCATCAATATGCTGCACCAAATCCACCATCAATTTCTTTCCTTTTCTTTTTGTTTTTTTTTTAAATCCTTTTTAATTAGTTCTTGTTATAGTTTTTTTTAAGAAATAATTTTGTTAATAATTCTTCTTAATTTTCAATTGCAACTTCCTTTTAAGAAAAGTATTAAAAAGAATATTAGTGTTTGAATTTTTTTTTATTATTTCAATTTGATTTTAATTCTTTTGATTGTTTTTTTAATGGATTCTATTTTAGATCCATCTTTCATTTCATCTCTTTTTCTTTTTGGTCGATGAGATCTCCGATTCGCGATTATTGGTTTTCGAAGATGTTTAATCTTCATTATTTCAAATCTATGGATGAATGATCATTTGGATCATTCTCCATACTTTGGAATCGTGATAGATTGCCTTCGATAATTCAATGAGAAATCCCGATTAAGATTAGACCATTCTTTTCTTCTTTTCGTGCGACATGTTTTCGGAGAATGATTCATTATATCATTTCTCTAACGAGTAATCGTACGTGGCATTATTTTCCGACCTTGCGCTGATCATACTGAGGACCATAGAACCCTTAACCAATCCAAGCCAATTTAGGAACGTAGTGCGGAAACTATCTGGGTGTAAACCTAAGGTGGTTGTCACGCAATACTACATTCGGACGAGGTCTATATTAAGAATGTTATCAGTTGGGGAGTAATCCAACGTACCGATGATATTCTAAAGATGGATGTTAACTCCGGGAACCTCTGTTAGCACCCTTTTGGTTTTTTGCAGGTACAATGAAGACAAACCTTAGTACATGCCTGTGTGGGTTGGTGTTCTGTTACCTTGACCCGATGCTCGTGATTCGAACCTTTGAACCTGAGTGCTTTGCGTGATCTTGTTTGTGGTTGTTGCATCTACATATTCATCATGACCATCATCACAACCATTTTTCAAGGAAAATAATTCTGATTATTGCAAATGTTAGAAAAGAATAAATATTCCTTTTTGTCAAGATTTTTCATGACCATATTCTCGATGTTGACTATGTTTGCAATAATCGAGTTGTTTTTCTGAGAATGGAAGTGAACATTGCATATCATTGCATCCTCGCATATTCTTGCGTTCATCCGAGTTGTGTGGGAACTCATCCCGGTTGTTTCTTTCCTCAGTTGTCTGTTGATCCGTCAAGCTGACTCCTCACCCCAGATACGGTACTAGAGCTGCTAACAGATTGAGAGCTATCAGATTGAGAATGGAACACCAAGAACAGCATAATATGGAAGTCCGGATGGAGATTGATGAGTTGAAGGCTGGTATGACCAGGCTTACTGAAATGATGCAAGTTCTGATTGCTCGAGGTGAACCACCTCAAAGGACTATTATCTCTGAAGTTTTTACTGCTGTTGTTGACCCTCCTGTTGTTCAACAACCGGTTTCTACTTGGCCAGAATACGGGTTACCTCCGGATTATGTGCCAGTTTCTGCTAATGCTCAAATGGGTGGTCCATCTGTTGTGCCAGTCTTTTCAACTCCGACTTTTGTCGAACTTTAACCTGTTGTGCACACTACTGCTCAGACTACTTATAAGAATTCTCCTTTCTTGTACCAAGCTACTGGTCCACAAGCTGAAAGTCAGGGTGAACCTGGATATATGGATGAAGTTAGAGAGCAATGTTTGACTCTTGAGAAGAGGGTAAGAGGTCTTGAAGGAAAAGATGTCTTTGGTTCTGCTGTGATAGACTTGTGTTTGGTTTCCGACTTAGTTCTTCCTGATAAGTTCAAGGTTCCTGTATTTGAGAAGTACAATGGTCATACTTGTCCAAAGATTCATCTTTTGATGTATTGTCGCAAAATGGCTGCACATGCCAAAGATGACAAGCTGTTTATTCACTGTTTTCAAGATAGTTTGAGTGGTGCTTCTATGAAATGATATGTTGAACTTGAGAAGAGTCACATCCAAAGTTGGAAGGATTTATCTGATGCTTTTGTAAGGCAGTATAAGTACAATCTGGACATGGCGCCTGACCGTCGTCAACTTCAAAATATGTCACAGAAAGAGAAAGAATCGTTCAAAGAGTATGCTCAGCGTTGTAGAGAGCTAGCTGCTCAAGTGGAACCACCTTTGCCCGAAAAGGAATTAACTGGTTTGTTCATGGACACTCTTCAACCGTTCTTTTGGGAGAAAATGGTAGGAAGTGTTTCATCTGGTTTTTCTGATCTAGTCACTATTGGAGAAAGACTAGAAGAAGGTATCAAGAAGGGTAAGATTACCAATTCTGAATCTCCTAATGCTGCAAGAAAGTCTTTTGGGAACCTTCACAAGAGAAAAGATGGTGATGCTTATGCTGTTTCAACTGAGAGGAGGCCTTATCGCCCGCAACAACGATATGTTCAACCACATGTAGCTGCAATTGCTCCCGTTGTTAAAACTCAACCAGCTCAAACTCAAGTTCAAGGTCAAGCTCAACCAGCTCAAGCTCAAGTTCAAATTCGAGCTCAAGCTCAGACTCCTCATCCTGCTGCTGGACAAAATCAGTATCGCAATAGGACAAACTTTGATCCTATCCCGATGCCTTACACTGAGTTGTTTCCTTCCTTGATTAAGAGTGGTTTAATTACTACTAGGCCTCCGACTCCTATTCCAAATCCTCTTCCGGTTGGTTATAGAGCAGATCTTCGTTGTGATTTTCATCAAGGTGGAACTGGTCATGACTTGGAACATTGTTTTGCATTGAAGGCTAAAGTGCAAGAACTTATCAGGAACAACATCCTTTACTTTAATGACACTAATCCCAATGTTATCAACAATCCTTTGCCGAGGCTTGGGAAGTGAATCTCCTAGAGGAATTCAACAGTTAAATTTTCTTCAAGGCCAGAATCTCAGACGGGATAGCTCATCCTTGTCATTGATGGATCACTAGGCCATTGTTTCTTTATATTTGCAATTTTCTTCAATTGTATTGACTTGCTTGCTTTTAAATTTGTTTGTACTTTCATGATGGTTTTAATGAAATGAGCATTGCTTTGTTTTGATTCAATTTCATTTATTATTTGCAACTTTATGCTTTACATTTCAAGTTCATTTATCTTTTCTCAAAGCTTTTACAATGATTGGATGGAGGATGATGAAAACGAGATACCCATAATTGTTGTTGGTATGCTTTCAATTGAGACTTGGTTGATGATATACATGCATTGTTTCAAATCCCAAACACTGGAGAGATAAGGAAGTTAATCCTTTGTCAACCCCTTTTGAGCCTTGAAGTTGAAGTTTCTTTCTATTCGAAAAAACCCTCAATGTTAACCCGTGGATGGGTAGTTCTCAATTAATTCGAATGTACATTCAAGTACAAGAGAATCATTCAAGACGCCTTTCAATAAAGGTTGCAATCTCAAGTTTTCCTTCACACACATCAAAGAAGTGTTGAAGATAATTCTCAATTCAAAAGCCAATGATGGTTCGTAGTAATCATTAAGCCATGCAGTCATTATCTTTCAAAAAAAATGATATTGAAAAAAAATTATTAAAAAAAATCAAAGCCCGCTAAGTCAAAACCTATGAAGGAGACTTAGGCAAAAATAAACTGGGGCATCCCGCTGGCTGTAAGTTCAAATGACA
Source organism: Lathyrus aphaca (assembly GCA_963966055.1). NCBI lineage: Eukaryota > Viridiplantae > Streptophyta > Magnoliopsida > Fabales > Fabaceae > Lathyrus > Lathyrus aphaca. Next base: position 127,471,154 of record OZ014524.1, read on the forward strand.
CAGTTCAGGCAAAAGTTAGGGATAATAAAAAGATTTATCAAGAGGTCATCAAAATCCTCAGCAAAAATAAGTCGAGTTGACCAAAGTCCTCACTAGAAATATCAAAGAGGAAGAAATGACTGCTATCTCAAAATCCTTTGGCTTATGAACTATCTTCATCTATGCAATCCCAAAATTCTTGGAACTTGAATGCATAGGCTGAATTGATTGAATGTAGGACTGGAGTTCATCACGAAGTTGGGGTGGGTACAAATAAACTTTGAGCCTATATCCTTTGATTCATAAACCGTGAACCAGACCACGTTACAACCTTCAAACGTCCTAATTGAATCCAGGTTTCTTTTGAAAAGCATACTACAACGAGGTTGCGTAAACTGACTCCCAAGTTCGTTACCAATCATTTGTTTTCTTACTTTTCTTTATCTTTAATTTTGTCTCAACCGCCGTGTTTTGACAATGTTTTCATTTACTTTACATCAATAAATTTCATTCCAAAAATGATTCTTGATTTCAAACTTTGCATTGAACTTTGCATTAAAATTACCAGGTTTGTACAAACACTTTTTAGTTGCAAATAAACTTTCCTCATCAAGGAATTTTCAAACAGTTGAGAAACTTGGTCAGTGATCTTATCAGGGACAAGTTCTTCCTAGGTCCTGTGGTTCAAGATTTGTTGTTCAATGCAAGTTGTTCTCAGATTTGGTTAGTTAGAAGATTCTATGCAAGTTTCATACTGGGTTATTTTCCCAACATTTATCTCAAGAACTGAATCCATGAGCAGTTTATTTTCTCAACAGTCATTTCAAGATGTGATTATTTTCTCCAGCAGTAATCATGAACTGAATCCATTATCAGTTTACCCTCATCAGTCATCGAACTTGGGGCAACTTTCTTCAAGAATCTCCAAGAAGCTTTGCATGACTTCTCTCAAAAGATTTTCAGCTTGGTACAGTTTACTGGTGTGACAGAGATTTGTTCAGCAGTAGTATCTCTAATTTCTGAGCAGAATGGCAGTGATCTTTGTGTTGAGGAATCAGTCTTCTATCTTTTCCACTCCTCTAAGAGTCTAAACTGGTTGTCATCATTTTTTCTCATATTATCTCCTTGGGTGTGTTATTCCCCAGTCTTATTTACGTTTGCATATTTGAGTGTGTTATTCCTCATTATGCATTTTCTTTGGTGTGTTACTCCCCTTTCTTGTTTACATTTGCATATTTGAGTGTTTTAGTCCTCATTATGCATATTCTTGGGTGGTTTAGTCCCCATTTTCGTAAATGTCTGCATACTGAGTGTTTTAGTCCTCATATGCATTTCTCGAGGTCTTGTTGTTTTCAGCTTCTTACTTTGTGATCAAAGTCCGACTTACTTGGCATTTGTCTGTCTCCTCATAACTTTTCCTTCATATACCTGTTGTGTCTTCTCATATATTACACCCTTTTATCCGATTGCCATTCTCAGATGTCCATAGTGAAGTCATCATTGATTTGATATATTGTCCTGGACCTTTTTCCATCTCATTCAGTTCTGTTCCTGAATATTGTGACTCACATTTTATCTGATTGCCATTCTCGGATATTGTGATCACTTTCCTTCCGATTGCTATTCTCGGATGTCCATAGTGAAGTCATCATTGATTTGATGTACTGTCCCGGACCATTTTCCCATCTCATTCAGTTCTGTTCCTGAATGTTGTGATTCACATTTTATCTGATTGCTATTCTTGGATGTTGTGATCACATTCCTTCTGATTTCCATTCTCGGATGTCCATAGTGAAGTCATCATTGATTTGATGTACTGTCCCGGACTTTTTCCCATCCCATTCAGTTCTGTTCCTGAATGTTGTGATTCACATTTTTATCTGATTGCTATTCTCAGATATTGTGATTACCCTTTGTCGCTCCCGGCAAATGAAAATGGATCAGATGAAGGTACAGACGCGAACGGTCGGCGAAAGGGAACAATGAGAACACACAGCCGTGAACTCACTGGAGAATGAATAGAGTCGTCAGCTAGGCATTTTTATCCCGGAGGAAAGGCAATGCTGCATAGACCTAGAAAGAGATGGATAAGACGGTTGCGAACCAGAGAGACTGAGAAAGGGGGTTGGTTACAACCTGGGAAGGTATTAGCACCCAGATTGTCCGTCGTACTCGACGGGATCCACGCTTAAAAGATTTGTGTTTTAAAGGGGTAGTGTCAGTGCAATTTGTGTGTATAAAAGGGCTGGAAAGGGATGTACAGGTGTCAGTGTAAAGGGAGTGTAAAGTGTGATATATACAGTGTCAGTGTAAGGATAAGAGTGAAATGCTCATGACTATGAGGCTTAAAAGAATGATGTTGGAAAGAGGGGGAATATACAGAGACTTTTGTTCGATAACTGTTAAGTTATGCCTACGTATCCTCTCGTGCAATGAGGAAGTCAGAACACCGTAGTTCGACCCAAAGAGACTGAAAGATGAATTGACTTGTGAACTGCTTGCTTGTCAATGCTCAAGTGTATGATCTGTCTGGCACAGATGCAAACTGTCTTGCATTAGACGGAAGAAGCGAGTTCTCGTTTGTGAGTGAATGAGATGAGAAAAGAATCCCGGAGGAGACGATTATTGTTTGTTTTTTGAGTTTTCAATCTTTTATTGCTTTTGAAAGTTTGTCATAAGTTAATGAGCTTAAGCCTAAACCAATGGGTTAGTAAACTCATCACATCCTCCCTCTGATTAGGGGTAATGAGAGTACCTTAAGTGTGAAGTCAGATTCTCACACTTAATCACCTTTGATGCAGGATTAAGATCATTAACCTACTTGTGATTATTTAGGTGTTTTTGGTGTTTTTGTTTAGTGTTGAGTAATGAGGTTAAGCCATAATCAAGGATTAAACAGACTCATTACACCATCCTAATAGAAGGATAATAGATGAGAATGTTTAAGCTGAGGAAAGCTCCTCAACTTAATCCATGATTAGGGATTAAACTCATGACAAAACGAGCCTGTGATTAAGTGGATTTTATTTAATGATAAGATGATGAAGTGAGTTTTATGATTTGTAAGACAAACTTGAGGGGGACTTGTCCATTAACACTAGGGTTAGTCCTTCTTAACCATTTAAGGAAGAATTAGAACCCTGATGCAAGGCCCAAGTTACAAGTGTGATGTCTTGATGATTATTATGTGAATTAATTAGAGGATTTAAACACCTTAAGGGTTTAACACTTAGGATTAAAGTTATACACTCCATCCTAAGAGAAGGATGCAGGCATAAACTTAATCACAAAGCCTTAAAGCCTTTAGGGTTTAGTCCCTGATTATGAGATGAGAAGAGAGGACTCAAAGAGAGACACAAAGGTAAAAGCTAAATGGGGGGACTAATCAAGACCCTAATTCATTGTCATGCTTGGTTGTTCCTAAGGTTTGTGAGGTTTTCAGGAACAATCTTCAAAGGAGCCACCAGGAAGCAGATGAAAGGATCAAGAGAAGCAAAGCAACTTGCTTCATTCAAGAAGTCAAGCCACTTGAAGAAAGAAAGTGGGGGGAACAAGAATGAGCAAGCTCAAACTCAAACACAAATAGGAATGCAGCAATGGATGCAAGAGAGATGAAGAGAAAAGTTATGAGAAGTGAAGGCAAATTCACTTCTCAAGTTACTTACCACCTGAAATGTTAGGAAGAAATGCAATGCAATGCTAGATGGGATGAAATGGTATGAAGCAAAACAAAACCAAGAAGCATGTTGATGATGATTATGATGTTATGAGATGCTGCAAACATGAGGCAGCACATGGAAATGATCATACAAGCTTATGGATGCAGATGAAGCAAGTTAAGAAGCATGGGCATACATGAAAAGTTATGAAGCATACAAGGCAAATGGCCTGGCAAATATGTGATGCAATGATCAAACATGCTTCCTATGTGTCTTAAGATGTCAAATGAAACACAAGCATGCATAAAATGCAAAGACAAGTCATGTTATGCAAGAGAATGCAAGAAGGATGCAAATGAAAGCCCAAATTAGGGTTTATGAATCAAACATCAAACAAAAACCAAAAACAGAAGCAAACCCTAAGATAAAAAATGGAAAATGCCACTCAAAGAAACCCTAAACCTATACTAAACCAAGGTCCAAAGGGGAGGTCTCAACTCTTAACCAATCTCAAGTTATGATTTTTCTAAGTTATTAGGGTTTTTAACAAAAGAAATGCCAAACAATTTGAAATTGAAGGATCAAATCAAGACCATTTTATCCTAGAAACTACATGCTAAACACAAAACAAAGCAAAAAGAATCAATGTCCAAACCTTCTTAGATAGGCAGAAATGAATTTTTGAACTTATGATCAAAACAATGCACAAAATATGATTTAATTCAATGAAAAATTCTTAAAATGCATCAAGATCAAAAAAGAAATTTGGTTTGAAGATTGGACAATGTTTCTAAATGTCTTAGAACATTTCATGAATTTTTTTGTAATTTTTAAATACCTAAAGGTATTTTTAATTAATTAATTTCCATTAATCAATTAAAAATAATCTTTTAAATATTTAAAAATACTTTTTTAATGATAAAAAAATAAAACAAAAATATTTTTGGGTCTTAAAAATTAATAAAACTTTTAGGAAAAAGTTTCGTAATTTTTAAGAATTTTTTACTATTTTTAATTAATTATGCAAGTTAAATGAAATAAAATGAAATTAAAATAAGAAAAAAAGAAAAGTAATCAGGATGGAGGGCCAGGATGGGCTCTGGATTCAAATTGGTTGACTGGCGCGTGAATGGAGGGTCTGGATTCAATCTGGCCAAATTAATTTAATTACGAAATAATTAAAACTAATTAAGTGGATTAGGGCAAAATGACATGATCTGGACCATTCACTAGCGCGCGGGAAACAGCATCCAAGGGTCCAAGTTTAAAGTTCACTAATTAATGACAATTAGCCCTAATCACATTCAGGCTGCCGGAGAAGACCTCCGGTCGTCTTCTCCGGCGAGCAACTCCCCTGAAAACTTCCCAACTCACTCAAATCGTATCAAAAATGAAAACTAAGAACTGGGAAATGTTCCTTACACACTCACGAATCAAACCCCTCTCTCAAAACAAATTTATATTTCCTAAATAAGCTGAATCGAAGAGGATAAGAACTAGGGCACGCAAGCTTCAGAAGCAAATTAAATACTCATTTCAAAGCCATTTTCGAAACCAATGACATCAGGATGATCAGTGAGGCACATAGAACAATTTTATAACATGAAAAATGATTTCTGGAAAAATAAATTTCAAGCTACCTGAGATTCGAAGCTTTCACTCTGATGACTTTCTGGCCACTTCTCCTTGTGCAATCCACTCCACTTGATCCCCAGATGATGTTTGAATGCTCAAGAAGAGTTTATGTTGACTGGATAGTGAGTTTCGAAAGCTCCTGCTTCAACTCAGTCAGAAATGGCAATGGTGATTCTGGCACTTTCAGGTCATGGTGAGGGGTTGTTTGTGATCCTGAGGGTGAATGGAGAAGGTCTATGGTGTTTGTTGGTATGTTTGTGAGCTATGGTGAGAGTTTCGAAGGAAACTGCAAAATGAGGTGAAGAATGGCAGTGGGATGTTCTTGCTTGTTTCAGGCCAGGCTCTTGGTGGTTTGAGGTCTATGGAGTGAGGTGAGATGAATGATGAAGATGGTGTGAGTGTTTGCAAGCTGTGGAGGCAGATTCGAAGCAACTTGCAAGATGAGGTGTTTTTGTGAATGTGTGTGTATGAGATGTTTCAGCCTTGCTAGATGTATGGAATGCCTTGCCCTTTGTCCACATAAACCTCTCTCATTGGTCAGATGATTGGACATGTGCTTTATTGATTGGTAGGTCACCTTTTGCAAAAAGTCAAAAATTGTGTAAGGAAGGTATGGCTCATGATCTAGGCTAGTACAAGGCTGGTTCTGGTGCAGCATGGTGTGTGTGTGAAACTAGCTTGGTTCAGCAGCCAATGCATCAAGGGGTAGAAGTGTCATGAGTGTTTTTGCAAGTTGTTGCCTTTTTGTACTTCATGAAAGAAAGCCTTGTTACATGAACCATGAACATGTGATTTTGGTTCAATTCTGATTTTCATGACTTAGAGAATGTTTGTGTGCTGGTTTGAAATGAATTGGAAGTTACAAAATGCATTGGTTCATGATTTTGCAAAATTTCCATTTGAGGCATGCCTTGAAAATCAATGATTTTGGCCAACTTTGCCACACCATAACTTTTGATCCAAGAAGAGTTTGATCATGTTCTTGTACTTTTTGAAAAGGGAAAGATGAGATCTACAACTTTCATGACCAAAGTTTTTCCATTTGAAGCATTTTTGGATCAATAATCAAAGCTTGAAAAATGACCTAAAATAAAGCATTCTTGAAAAGTCAACTATGCCCAAAAAGTCAACATTTGCAAAACTTCCAAATTCTTGATTTTTATGAACTTCAACCTTCTTCCATGATCAAATAAAGATCATATACACTCAAAATGATGAAGATCACCCATTGGTTGGGTCATTGGGGGCCTCAGATGCCCTGATTTTACACTGACTTGTCTGAAAAGTCAACCCTTGATCAGATGACTTCCCCATGGAATTTCTTCATGAAAATTGATATGAATACTCCCTATACCATATAGAGACCAATGGAAACAAGAATGACCAAAAAAAATGGGGTTATGGCCTCTGAAACCAAAACCCTGATTTTAGGTCAACTGTGCAGTTTAAACTGGCTCTGCATCCACTCAAACCCTAGTTCTTGTGATTCCTTTGCATTTTTGACTTTGAGGAGATGGAATATGATATAAGAACACTCATGGACCTCTTTGAAGTGATTGGTGATCTTTGGAGTGGCTCAAGAGGCTCTGGGATTGCTCAGATCACAAACCCTAGGTGCAGATGACTTAGAAACTATGCAGTGACTCAAAAATGAGATATGAGGTGATATGATTGTGCTTATGCATATGAGAATGACCACAAGCCATGGTGTGAATGAGTGAGGGCAAATTTGGGGTGTTTACAGCTGCCCCTATTCAAACATGAGTTAGCTGTGCAGGATGTAAGCGACGGCTTAACAGGCGAACAAGATAACTTGTGGTTGAATACCAAAGACAGTCCAAAATTTGCAATCACAGAATGAAGAAGAAAAGGGATATAGATTGTAAAAGAAGATAAAGTATATTGTAAAGTGGGTGACGGAGGACGACCGTCGAGCAGAGGACGACTGCTGGGTAAATAGCAATGACGGGGACGGCCGACATGCTGGGAAAATGCTGAAAATAAAGCGATGACGGGGACGGCCGACATGCTGGGGATAAACGGTAAAGCCAAGACGGGGACGGCCGACCGGCTGGGGGAAAATAAAATATTATGATGGGGACGGCCATCACGATAAAGCTGTAAAATTTTTTTTGGGATTGATGAAAAATGACGGGGACGGCCATCAAGTTCACAAAGCAAGGTAACCAACGATGGGGACGGCCATCGGGCTAAAAAGGAAAAGGGACCACGACGGGGACGGCCATCGGGTTAAAGAATAAATAAACAGATGATGGGGTACGGCCATCGGGTGAAGGACGATCACCTAGCAGGGGACGGCTGCTCTGTTGGGGATAAAAGAAATATGATGGGGACGGCCATCAAAGGTGGAGGACGACCACCTGGCAGGGTACGACTGCCGAAGATATCAACGATGGGGACGGCCATCGGATAGAAAAGGTCAACGATGGGGACGGCCATCGGACGAGCATGATGGGGGACGACCATCAAGAAGTGGAGGACGACCACTCAGCAGGGTACGGCTGCTCTCGAGGTTTCTCATGACACAGGACGAGTGCCAGATAACCAAAATCAACAATGGGGACGGCCATTGGATAAAATGATGAAGGACGATCATCAAAAGGTGGAGGACGACCACCTTGCAGGGGACGACTGCTAAAAATCACTGATGGGGACGGCCATCGGATGAGCATGATGGAGGATGACCATCAAGAAGTGGAGGACGACCACTCAGCAGGGTACGGCTGCTCTCAAAGTTTATCATGACATAGGACGAATGTCAGATAAAGGAAAATTGCTTTGTTGGCGATCTACTGGGGATATAGTGAACACGGACGAGCGTTCACAACCAAGAAAGGAAAGTATAAGTGTTTGGTATTGTGTATAGATTAAAGATGCGGACGAGCATCCTTAGACTATGATACGAACGAGTATCATGTAGAAACAAATACTAACACATGTTCAGAGATGATGATACGGACGAGTACCATCTGGTTAACAAGGAACACGGACGAGTGTTGAATCTGAAGGGACTCCTCTGGGGAATGGTAGACACAGACGAGTGTCTATATTTAAAAAGACATAAGTGTTTTACACAGTGTATGGATTAAAGATGCGGACGAGCATCCTTAAGACTATGATACGGACGAGTATCATGTGGAAACAAACATTAGACGCAATGTTCTGAGATGATGGTACGGACGAGTACCAACTGGTTAACAAAGAACAAGGACTACCGTCGAATCTGTGGGGATATGAGTGATGGTGTATACAAGATACGGACGAGTATCTGTATAAGCGTACCAATGAATGGTGAGTATATACAGATGAGTGTTTTAACTGCTGGGGAGAATGACACGGACGGGTGCCAAGAGAGAAAAGTGTAATATGAACAAGTATCTGCTATACAAAGTCTAGGCGACTGCGCCGGGGATGTGACACGGACGGGTGTCAGGAAAGTGTATATATAGATATGTGTGGGTGCAAAGAGGATGTCTTTGGCTTTCTGCTGGTAATATGACACGGACGGGTGTCATGAAGTATCTGTAATACGGGTGATTTTGTTGTAAGGAGTGTTCAGGCGGCTTTACTGGGGAAAGATGATACGGACGGGTATCAAAGGGTGTATATGGTGGTATTTGTGAATATGAAGGCAACTGTTCTTGCTGGGACTCTGGTGAGGATTTCTGTACGATGATGATGAACGGTTATTATTCACAAGTGTTAATTCATAACATGGCTTATGATTATGCTATGCGTTTGATTTTTGCCGTAATGCTCCGTATTAGACGGAATGCTACGCTCTGAAGGGATAATATGATGCGAATGCTATGATTATGCAAAGATATCAAACCGGGATTCGGATCCCGTTGCTGCGAAGATCTCTGGTCGATCTGTTTGAAATGGACCTCCTAGCTGGGGATGAGATCATTGGTAGATCTGGTGAGATGTATTCATTTGGGGGTATAGGTCACTGGTTGACATATCCTTGTAATACGGGACCCAGCTGGGGTTTGTAGAAGCTTTCTTCACTCTGTTGTGATCCTTTCCTGCGTTGCTCTTCTGGATAGAGGCCGGGACTCTGTGGGGAGATGGTCCCCTGACTCCTGTACTCAACCGAGGATGAAATGGCAACTCGGCTGGGGAATTGTGAGAGGCAACTCAGCTGGGGATAGCAACAAGAGGCAACTCAGCTGGGGATAGAGCATTTCAGATGCTGAGATTGAGTGTATGTTGATTTGGCAACTTTGCTGGGGAAGTGGGCACCTTCCAGTGCCACGTGGAAGATAGACCGAGTTGATAATGATTTGCCAGCTTGCTGAGACGTAACTTGCATGCCCCAGGTTACGTTCTGGATACCTGCAATCCTGCAAAGATAAGGAGACGCACAAAAGGTCCCGAGGTATCCTTTACTGGATTCCGTCATAGGAGTCAAGCATTCTCACGAGTAAGTATATTCCCTGTAAGCATGTATTTTTAGAAGAAAAGCATCTGTATTTATGCAATCAGTTTTTCTCTTTTAAGACATCAGACATTTTTGCAAATAGAATGTACAAAACGAAACATGACTGAAAATCTGATTTTATTAATTCAAATGCCCTGAATTGGCGAGATACAGCCAAAGAAACAAATCTCCTAAAATGAAGAGACTGGTACAAATTGAGAAACAAAGTGCTGGCAGTGTTTGTCGATGCTTTGAAGGAGCTTCCTCTCCTGCTATGACCCGTATGACTTTTGACTTTCTTCTCGTCTTGCTTTCTGAAGAAAGTTGATTCTGATTGAAGCTTGATTCTGTCAAAGCTTTCCAAGTTGTCAGTGATACAGACGAATCCAGAGTGCAGTTGTTCGCTTATTCCCTTATTTTGCATGGATCTCCCTTTCGGGTTTTCAATCCATCGGGATACCCATTTTTGCCTGAGCTGTCCAATGTGGCTTTTCAACTCAGCGGGTGTACATTTTTAATTTATTTCCCTTATTTTTGCCCGAGTCTTTTATTCTGTTTTTGACTCGCCGGGATGCCCTATTTTTGCATGGACTTACATTCTGTTTTTATGTCCAGCGGGTCATTTTATGCGAAGTATTTTTTAACTGCATCTGAATTCACAGGGGACGGGAAATCTTCACCATCCATAGTGCTGAGCATCAGTGCTCCACCAGAGAAAACTTTCTTTACAACAAACGGTCCTTCATAGTTTGGAGTCCATTTGCCCCTGTGGTCTGTATGAGGAGGGAGGATTCTCTTCAGCACAAGATCCCCCACTTGGTACTCTCGGTGCCTGACTTTCTGATCGAAGGCTTTCTTCATTCTTTTCTGATACAACTGCCCATGACAGATTGCAGCCAACCTTTTCTCTTCGATCAGACTTAGTTGTTCGTATCGGGACCTAACCCATTCTGCTTCGTTCAACTTAACATCCATCAATACACGTAAAGAGGGTAGTTCAACTTCAACAGGTAGGACTGCTTCCATACCATACACAAGTTGATACGGTGTTGCCCCAGTGGATGTCCTGATTGATGTGCGATACCCATGCAGGGCAAATGGTAGCATTTCATGCCAATCTTTGTAGGTGACCACCATCTTTTGCACAATCTTCTTGATATTCTTATTTGCTACCTCAACAGCGCCATTCATCTTTGGCCTGTAAGGAGAAGAATTGTGGTGTTGGATCTTGAAGTCCCGGCAAAGTTCTGCCATCATTTTGTTGTTTAGATTGGAACCATTATCAGTAATGATTCGCTCGGGCACTCCATACCGACAGATGATGTCTCTTTTCAGAAACCTGGCTACCACTTGCCTTGTGACGTTTGCATATGAGGCTGCTTCAACCCACTTGGTAAAATAGTCAATGGCGACCAGGATGAATCTGTGACCATTTGAAGCAGTTGGCTCAATCTTGCCAATCATATCAATGCCCCACATAGCAAAGGGCCATGGTGAAGACATGATGTTCAAAGGGTTGGGAGGCACATGCACTTTGTCTGCGTAGATCTGGCATTTGTGGCATTTCCTGGCGTAGGCACAACAGTCTGCATCCATTGTGATCCAATAATAGCCTGATCTTAACAACTTTTTAGCCATTGCATGTCCTCCAGCATGGGTACCAAAAGAGCCTTCATGCACTTCATGCATCAACAAATCTGCTTCCGTCTTGTCAACACATCTGAGGAGTACCATATCAAAGTTCCTCTTGTATAAAGACCCATCAGTGTTCAGAAAGAAACTTCCAGCAAGCCTTCTCAAGGTCTTCTTATCATTGGAAGATGCCCCAGGTGGGTACGTTTGATCCTCCAAGAAGCACTTAATGTCATGGAACCAAGGCTTATCATCTTTGACTACATCTGTTGCAAATACATATGCTGGCCTGTCGAGTCTGGACACTGAAATCTGAGGTACAAAGTTAGCAGCTTGAACTTTGATCATGGACGAAATGGTAGCAAGAGCATCTGCAAACTGATTCTCGTCCCGAGGGATATACTCAAGCTTGACTGTTGTGAAGAAAGTCAATAACCTCCTTGTATAATCCCTGTAAGGTATCAGATGATCCTGGTGGGTGTACCATTTGCCGTTGGTTTGATTGACTACCAAAGCTGAATCTCCGAATACGGTCAATGTCTTGATCCTGAGGTCAATGGCTTCCTCAAGACCCATAATGCTAGCTTCGTATTCAGCTTCGTTGTTAGTGCAGTTGAAAGTGAGTTTTGCCGAGAAAGGCATGTGAACTCCTTTGGGTGTAATGAGTACTGCACCAACACCACGACCATTCATGTTGACAGCCCCATCAAACATCATAGTCCATTCTTCTTCTGGGTCAGGCCCTTCAGTGTGAATAGGCTCTTCATGATCTTTTGCTTTTATGAACATGATGTCCTCATCAGGGAAGTCAAATCTCATAGGCTGGTAGTCATCAATGGGTTGCTCAGCAAGATATTCAGACAATACACTGCCTTTGATGGCTTTCTGAGATGTGTATTGGATGTCATACTCTGTAAGGATCATTTGCCATCTTGCAACCCGTCCGGTAAGCGCTGGCTTCTCAAATATGTACTTGACTGGGTCCATCTTCGAAATCAATAAAGTAGTGTGAGTCAACATATACTGCCTCAGTCGGCGAGCAGCCCACGCTAAAGCACAGCAAGTTTTCTCGAGCAGTGAATAACGTTGTTCACAGTCGGTAAACTTTTTGCTTAGGTAGTATACTGCATACTCTTTTCGACCAGACTCGTCATGCTGGCCCAACATACACCCCATTGACTCTTCTAATACTGTCAAGTACATTATTAGAGGTCTTCCTTCAACTGGAGGCATAAGGATTGGAGGTTCTTGTAAGTACTCCTTGATCTTGTCAAAAGCCTTCTGGCAATCTTCATTCCACCTGACCGTCTGTTCTTTTCTTAACAGCTTGAACAAGGGTTCGCAGGTTGCCGTGAGGTGAGATATGAACCGTGAGATATAGTTCAATCGACCTAAGAACCCTCGAACTTCTTTCTCAGTCCTTGGTGCAGGCATCTCTTGAATAGCTTTGACTTTATCAGGGTCAACTTCAATCCCTTTCTCACTTACAATAAATCCCAGCAGCTTACCGGATCGCACCCCGAATGTGCATTTGTTGGGGTTCAACCTCAGTTGGTATTTCCTCAGACGCTTGAACAACTTCAGCAGATTCACCAGATGGTCTTCTTCAGTAAGGGACTTGGCAATCATGTCATCCACATAACATTCGATTTCTTTATGGATCATATCGTGGAATAATGTTACCATAGCCCGTTGATACGTTGCACCAGCATTCTTCAGTCCGAATGGCATCACTTTGTAGCAAAACGTGCCCCAGGGTGTGATGAAGGTTGTCTTCTCCATGTCTTCAGGTGACATCTTGATCTGATTGTATCCTGAAAATCCATCCATGAAGGAGAATACCGAGAACTGAGCCGTATTATCCACCAATACATCAATGTGAGGTAATGGGAAGTCATCTTTTGGGCTGGCCCTGTTCAGATCCCGGTAGTCAACACACATTCTTACCTTACCATCTTTCTTAGGCACAGGTACTATGTTAGCAACCCACGGCGGGTAGCTAGTCACAGCAAGGAACCCGGCGTCCCATTGCTTTTGTACCTCTTCCTTGATTTTCATAGCCATGTCCGGGCGAGTACGGCGCAACTTCTGTTTGACCGGTGGGCACTCTTCCCTCAAAGGCAGCTTGTGCACAACAATGTCGGTGTCCAACCCTGGCATATCCTGATAAGACCAAGCAAACACGTCCACATATTCTTGAAGCAGTTCAATCAGTTGTCTCTTCACTGAGTCTTGCAAGCAGGCCCCGATTTTAACCTCTTTCACGTCTTCATCTGTACCAAGATTAATCACTTCAACCTCCTCCTGGTGAGGAGTAATAACCTTCTCCTCTTGTCTCAACAACCTGGCTAGCTCTTCAGGAAGCTCATATTCTTCTTCAACCCCTTCATCAGCTTGATTGATTGGATTGTCAAAGTCATACGAAGTTATAGCCGTGTTGTTGTCGGTGCTGTCAGGAAGGCACTCTCTGCAAGGGTTTAATTTGGTTCATTTTAGTGATCTGATTTTAGTCTTATTTAGAAAAGTGAAATGAAGTTGTCATTTTGAAAACACCGCCATTTATTTTTTTTGTACAAAAAGAAAAATGGAAAACAGTGAACGAAAAGAAAAAGACTCGTTTGCAAAAAGATGTCTGATATTTCATTAATTAATCTTGTTTGCACAAAAAGTACAGATGGCCCGATTACAAAATGAGTCTTGTCATCTTGGGCAAGATGCAAGACTTTGATGCATGCTTATAAAAATTCAGGAAATAATAATTACTCTGCATGAGTAACTCTTATAATTTCCTGGGAAGACCAGTTCGAGACACTGCTCCCCGGGACCTTCGGACGAATCCAATTCTCCAGGTTGCGCTCTTCTTCCAGCTCGTCTTCCAGACAATTGATAGCATCAGGGGTAAGCATCCCCCCACTCACAAAGTTGGGCTCTTTCGCAGCTGCTGTTTGATCTTGTTGAGTTGGTTTGTAACCCAACCCAAATCTGTTCTCTTTCTTCTCCACCGATAGCAGTTTGCCCCAGCCTTGGGCATTTCCTCCCTCAACAACCTTCCGGGCTTGTTGGTAAGATGACATGGAGATCCCAGATACAGCAGATGCTTCATTCACATTCAAGGCTTCAAATCCTTGGCTCATTGTTTCATGGATCTCCCCATCCATCTCAATGTATTTATAAGTAGCCAGGTGGCTAACAAATATATCCTCCTCCCCACAGATTGTAACAACTTGGCCTTCCCACTCAAATTTTAACTTTTGGTGAAGGGTAGACGTTATTGCGCCGGCGGCGTGAATCCAGGGTCTACCCAACAAACAGTTGTAGGCGGGCTGTATATCCATCACGTAAAAGATAGTTTTAAAGGTCTGTGGGCCAATTGTCACAGGTAGCTCAACCTCTCCCAGAACCGATCTCTTAGAACCATCGAAGGCCCTTACTACCAGGTTGCTGGGTCTTAATGCCAATCCCTCATATTCTAACTTCACCAGAGCCTTCTTTGGTAAGACATTAAGGGACGACCCTGTGTCTACCAGCACATGAGAAAGGACAGCTCCTTTGCATTCCATGGTTATGTGCAAGGCTTTGTTGTGGTTGCGGCCGTCCGCTGTCAAGTCAGTATTGGTGAACCCTAGCCCATTGCTAGCAGTAACATTTCCAACCACGGTTTCCAACTGGTTGACAGTAATCTCTTCAGGCACGTAAGCTGCGTGCAAGACTTTGAGTAGTGCATTCCGATGGGCTTCGGAGCACATAAGCAGGGATAAGATAGAGATCTTGGATGGCGTCTGATGAAGCTGATCCACAATTTTGTAATCGCTCTTTTTGATGATTCGCATGAACTCATCAACCTCTTGATCAAAGGGTGTCTTCAAGGCTTCTTTAACAGCTTGATCTTCCTGCACCGGGCTCTTTCCTTTTGCCTTAGCAGCAACTTCTGCTTCGGCGGTAGGTCTTTGAATTGGTGGAGCAAAGAGACGTCCGCTTCGAGTGAAGCCTCCGCCTCCCCCCACATTATCTACTTGTGGTGCAGGTGTTGATGTTTCAAGAGTGATTCTTTTTCCTTTGCAGTACACGTCAGAGCCATAGTGCCAAGGGATGGCCCTATTGCTTTCATATGGTACTGGTCCAGGCACCGTGACAGTGACTGGACTGATTGTTGCTGCTGAAGGGACTGTAATTGTTTGTGGATCATAAAAGATTATAACTGGTGCCCTAATGGGAGCAGCATCTTCTGAATTGTAGGCGGAGTTGTTTTCAGGATCGTAGAATATGGTGACAGTTGAGACATCTTCATGATTTGTTGCTGGTGTTGTAGGAGATATTGGCGGAAGAATGGATGTTGTTGTTGTAGGAGCTTCATAATGGAGTGGTGCTGGAGTTGTAGAAGGAACATTTGTTGACATCTGGTCAGTTGAAATGACAGATGAAGTACTTGTTGATGAAGCCGAAGAATTGTCAGGAACAATAGTTGCTGCAGTTGTAGGAGGTTCTGAAACCGTTGCTGATGATATTGCTGGATTTGTCGGAAATGATGTGGTGATCTGAAGTTGGCCACTCTGAATTAGGCTGTCTATACCGTCCCTTAAATTATCGCACCCATTTACAGAGATATTGCAATAAGCACAGCCTAACTCACACCCTGGGAACATCTGACATTCCAAGAGCTGAGCCTTGATTTCTACCAATGGTGCCCTGATCTGTCCCACACTGGTTATTAAATAAGACGGTTTGTCTTCTTCAATAGCGTTAATCCGGGGACCACCATGGTTTGGCATCGGGTTCTTATTGACATTGGGTGGTGGTGCGAAATTCAGAGCCTTGGAGTCTACCAGGTCTTGTACCTTCATATGCAGAGCCCTGCATTTTTCTGTGCTGTGGCCAGGTGCATTTGAATGGAAGGCACACCTAGCATTGGAGTCATAGTTCCTGGGTAGACTGTTGGGATCCGGAGGTGCCAACGTTCTTAGCTCAACCAGGTTGAGTTTCAGAAGCTGTGGCAGCAATGTAGCATATGGCATCGGGATCGGATCGATCACTCTGTTAGCTTGAGATGGCCTCTGCTGGAATGGCCTTTGTTGACTGTTGTTGTTGGTGTTGCTGTTGTTGTAATTCCTCGGAGGATACTGACTTTGCTGGTGGTACTGAGGTTGTGGTTGATAGTTTTGTTGAGGAGGTTGATAGACTGGCTGAGGATGAGCTGGAGCAGGGATGGTGACTGTTGCTATTGACCTTTGAGCATATTGGGGCCTGCCCCTGTTGGTGTGGATGGCATTGGTCTCGCCAGTTCTTCTCGGGCCTGCAAAAGGCTTTCTTGCATTACTGGACGAGCTGGCACCATTATCGGAAATCTTGCCCATTTTTAACAGGCTTTCAATTCTCTCCCCAGCTACGACAACATCCGCAAAGCTAGTGGAAGAGAAAGCAGCCAACCTGTCAATATAGGTCCCCTGAAGGGTGTTCATAAACATGTCTGCCATTTCCCTTTCAGACATAGGGGGCTGAACAGCAGCTGCCAATTGCCTCCATCTCTGGGCATATTCTCGGAAACTCTCCCTTGAAGACTGTGACATTCCCATTAGGAGGGTCCTGTTGGGTGCCATATCTAGATTATACTGATACTGTCTGATGAAGGCCTCTGCCAGGTCCTTCCAGCACCTAATAGTTGCCCTTGTCAAGTGAGAGTACCATTCTCTCGACGCTCCAGTCAAGCTATCTTCAAAATAGAACATCCACAATTTCTCATCCATTGTATAGGCCTTCAACCTTCCCAGAAACGATTGTAGATGAGTCCGGGGGCATGAAGTCCCATTATACTTTTCGAAACAAGGAGGCTTGAACTTATGGGGGATCCTGACCCCGTCTACCAAGCCCATATCCATGACATCGAAGCCCAAAGAGTTTTGAGATTCTAAGGACCTCAACTTCTCAGCTATCTCATCCAACCGTCTATCATACGCTTCTTCTCCAGCACCCATTACTGTGAACTGGTCCTCTTGAGGGTCTTCCTGTAGTACCCTCCCCGCTGTGGCAGCCCCTTGTATATTGACAGGGATGTTGGCCTCTGGATGGAGATGGGGTCCAAAAACTGGGGGATTGACATGAGGTTGGACCCTCTCGTTGTTACTTGTGCCAGCAGTTCCCACATGGGGCTCCTCTTGATTCCTCCCTTCTACCAAAGCTCTGAGCCTCTCCTGGCTCTGAGCTAAATTGTTCATTACTTCCATGAACTGTGTTATCTGAGTTCTCATCTCCAACCTTTCGTTGGCCATCTGATTTCTGACCTCCGTAAGGTCCTGCTGCATCTGGTCCATCTGGATGCCCGGAAGATTGTTTCTAGTTGGGTACCTGTGTGGCCTGTTGAGGGGAAATACCCGGCGGCGAGCAATAATTCCTGAGGTTCACAACAGAGGTTAGTAACAACAAAACAAAAACCTACAAAACAAACAAAAGGGTTAGTATGCAATGCAGTTATGCTTATTTGCTCTCAAGGTATCCGGTTTGGCCTCCAGTTTTGACCCTTCCAGACCCTTGAAGATGCTGCTGTTGAAGTTGCTTTCGAAGTAAACTAACATGAATATATTACACAAAGTGAAATAATACAATTTGTTCGTTTTACAACACAAGCCCACTAAGGGGTCAAAATACAGTACAAAAATAAAAGTACATGGAAAGAAAGCAACAACAAACAAATGGTCAAACACCAAGACCAAACTCATCCTCACGAACTTCCTTGAGAAGTGCTTCGGTCACAGGATCAGCCGGACGCTCCGTGAGATTCCTGATGAGGAGATTCCGGGTCGTAACAGCTGCTGCTAGCTTTTTGTGCTGAGTTTGGTCCTTGGACCTCTTCACCCCTGCTTTGATCTTCAATTCTGATATTTCCCTCTGGGCTGCTGCCAGGGCTTCTTGCTGTTCTTTTGCACTAGCTTCCAGTTGCTCCATCTTGTCTTGAACTCTCTTGTCTTCCAGGGTACGAGCCTCGGTGATCCTGACCCACCGGGCTTGACTCTCCTTCAAGTACAAGTCTGTCCTCGCTCTCTGGAACTGGGCTTCTTTGCAAGCATTCTTCAGAATTTGCTCTCCAGCCTTAGACTTGTTGATATAATCCCCAGACTTCTCAATCTTAGTCAGATGCTCTACTCTCAACTTCTCCAATCTCTCAATCTCCCTCACACCTTCACTCCTCTCCCGGAGGGTCTTCTGCAAAGCCTGGGTTAGCTTCTCATTTCTTTCCTTCAAGCTCTCAAACTCCTCCAAACTGATGGTGGCAGGGGGTGGTGCTGAAGATGACTCAGGCATGTCCTCTATGGTGAAGGGCATTCCAGAGAATTGAGCCCTGGCACGGGACCATTCATAATATTGTGCTGATGCCACATTGTTGCATTTCCCTAGGATGGTCACTCCCTTGGTTTGAACATTATCCCAGGCCCAGGCAGCCCGCCTAACAACAGCCAAACTAATCTTGTTCTCACAATAGAGAGTCTCAACCAAATCCTGTGCCTTAGGAGTGTGGACCAGTGCATAGCCCAATTGCCTCCTGAACAGCAGAGGGTTGTAACTGATACTTCCCTTAACTCCTATTAAAGGCACATTGGGAAAATGTCCACAGCTGGTGATGATATCCCTGCCTTTGGTGCTCTGAGTGCACCATCTGATGTCTGCTGAAGTTAGAACAGTGAGTCTTTTAGCCCAGTTGCTTGGCTGATGAGGGTTCAAAAATGCATTTGTCCTGGGTAGATGCCTGAGAAGCCAAGTGTGAAATAATGGAGCACAACACCTTACTAATCTTCCCCTCTGCTTTTCATTCCTCTGATGCACTGAATAGTAAAGATCCCCTAATAAAGTTGGCACTGGATTCTTCAGGATGAACAGATGGATTGCATTTTTGCTAATGAATCGAGGCTCATCTGCAAACAACACAATTCCATATATGCACAAGGCCAGCAGGGCACAAACAGCTTTCCATTCTCCTATAGAAGCCTTCAAGGTAGCTTGAGAAATTAAGAAGTCCAGATGAAAACCAGGGATCCCAGCTTTAGAGGTCATATGCTGCTCAACCAAAACAGGTTCCAGATGCAAAGCTTTTGCTACTTCTCCATTAGCAGGAAAGACCATCTCAGGGTTGAAAGGAATTTCTCTCCTGATAGGCATACCGACTAATGAGGTGTACTCTTCCAATAAGGGGCCCAACTGAAAGTTTTGAAAAGTAAAACATCTCAGTGGAGGATCATAAAACTGAATGCAGGTGTGGATGAGGCTCCTCTGTGAAGGGTCCAGATCCATAACCATGTCCAGTATATCTCCATAACTCTCCCTGAACAAGGGTATGTGATCTGGAGTGATCAGGGTTTGGATCCTCCTGATGTCTGATAAGTCTGGCTGGAAGAAGTGATAGGTGATGTTGCTTTTCTTTGGAGCCATGATGACAAATGTTGATGAAGATACTGAAGAGAAGGGCCACTGATTGGCTGGAATAGATAGCTGGTAGCAAGTGCTGATGAAGGCAGGTCAAAACTAAAGATGGGGTCAAAACCAAAACCAGATGAAGATGGATACCCTGAAACACAAATAAGCAAATATTAATGTGATGCAATGAGTATGTATGCAAATGATATGCAAGGGTTTGTGACTGAGCTGGATCTGATCAAAATGCCCTGATATAAGTCCATGTGTGTCCAAGAATTCCAGTTGGAGGTCTATAAATCCAGTAACCAGGGTGGGGGACTCAAATAAAGAGTCACATGTCCAGGGTTTAGAATCACAAGAACTGTTCCAACATGGAGTATTCTTAATCAAATCAAAGTAACAGGGTATTCTGAGGTCAAGGTACCTGCAAACCTGTAAACAGCCCAACCCCCTCACAGGTGGTGTTCTAGAACAAGGATCCTCAGACTTGGATCAGTTATGAGAAGTGTAAACACTTCCAACCCGGAGGTACAGTGTTTACAATAACCATAACAATTCCTCCTCTAATTCACCTCAGTTTCTGAAGGTCAATGCTAAAAGGTCATTCAGACTTAGCAAGCTTCCCAGATAGCCCTAGTATTGCAGGACATCTGCAACACAGAGTTCTCAAGAAGAAACCCATATCTGAACCGTGTTTCATATTCCCGCACCAGACCGAAATGGAATGGGAAAGAATATGATTCACTCTAGCCTAGGTGTCACTCAGGTCCCAGGTATAGGACCTTAACTCTCAATAGAACCCCACCCACCAAAGGAAAACCAGATCCAGCCAGCAGTACAGTATGATATATACAAATGCAATGAGGAAGGTAGTAGAGCAAACTGTACATAAAAGCAAAAACATAAACACAAATAAGCACATAACACCCCAGTAAACACAAATCAATCAAGCGCTAGGAGGAACCCACAAAAAGAACCGGAAGCCCTGGTTGCAGTATAAGGGTCCCCAGCAGAGTCGCCAAGCTGTCGCTCCCGACAAATGAAAATGGATCAGATGAAGGTACAGACGCGAACGGTCGGCGAAAGGGAACAATGAGAACACACAGCCGTGAACTCACTGGAGAATGAATAGAGTCGCCAGCTAGGCATTTTTATCCCGGAGGAAAGGCAATGCTGCATAGACCTAGAAAGAGATGGATAAGACGGTTGCGAACCAGAGAGACTGAGAAAGGGGGTTGGTTACAACCTGGGAAGGTATTAGCACCCAGATTGTCCGTCGTACTCGACGGGATCCACGCTTAAAAGATTTGTGTTTTAAAGGGGTAGTGTCAGTGCAATTTGTGTGTATAAAAGGGCTGGAAAGGGATGTACAGGTGTCAGTGTAAAGGGAGTGTAAAGTGTGATATATACAGTGTCAGTGTAAGGATAAGAGTGAAATGCTCATGACTATGAGGCTTAAAAGAATGATGTTGGAAAGAGGGGGAATATACAGAGACTTTTGTTCGATAACTGTTAAGTTATGCCTACGTATCCTCTCGTGCAATGAGGAAGTCAGAACACCGTAGTTCGACCCAAAGAGACTGAAAGATGAATTGACTTGTGAACTGCTTGCTTGTCAATGCTCAAGTGTATGATCTGTCTGGCACAGATGCAAACTGTCTTGCATTAGACGGAAGAAGCGAGTTCTCGTTTGTGAGTGAATGAGATGAGAAAAGAATCCCGGAGGAGACGATTATTGTTTGTTTTTTGAGTTTTCAATCTTTTATTGCTTTTGAAAGTTTGTCATAAGTTAATGAGCTTAAGCCTAAACCAATGGGTTAGTAAACTCATCACATCCTCCCTCTGATTAGGGGTAATGAGAGTACCTTAAGTGTGAAGTCAGATTCTCACACTTAATCACCTTTGATGCAGGATTAAGATCATTAACCTACTTGTGATTATTTAGGTGTTTTTGGTGTTTTTGTTTAGTGTTGAGTAATGAGGTTAAGCCATAATCAAGGATTAAACAGACTCATTACACCATCCTAATAGAAGGATAATAGATGAGAATGTTTAAGCTGAGGAAAGCTCCTCAACTTAATCCATGATTAGGGATTAAACTCATGACAAAACGAGCCTGTGATTAAGTGGATTTTATTTAATGATAAGATGATGAAGTGAGTTTTATGATTTGTAAGACAAACTTGAGGGGGACTTGTCCATTAACACTAGGGTTAGTCCTTCTTAACCATTTAAGGAAGAATTAGAACCCTGATGCAAGGCCCAAGTTACAAGTGTGATGTCTTGATGATTATTATGTGAATTAATTAGAGGATTTAAACACCTTAAGGGTTTAACACTTAGGATTAAAGTTATACACTCCATCCTAAGAGAAGGATGCAGGCATAAACTTAATCACAAAGCCTTAAAGCCTTTAGGGTTTAGTCCCTGATTATGAGATGAGAAGAGAGGAATCAAAGAGAGACACAAAGGTAAAAGCTAAATGGGGGGACTAATCAAGACCCTAATTCATTGTCATGCTTGGTTGTTCCTAAGGTTTGTGAGGTTTTCAGGAACAATCTTCAAAGGAGCCACCAGGAAGCAGATGAAAGGATCAAGAGAAGCAAAGCAACTTGCTTCATTCAAGAAGTCAAGCCACTTGAAGAAAGAAAGTGGGGGGAACAAGAATGAGCAAGCTCAAACTCAAACACAAATAGGAATGCAGCAATGGATGCAAGAGAGATGAAGAGAAAAGTTATGAGAAGTGAAGGCAAATTCACTTCTCAAGTTACTTACCACCTGAAATGTTAGGAAGAAATGCAATGCAATGCTAGATGGGATGAAATGGTATGAAGCAAAACAAAACCAAGAAGCATGTTGATGATGATTATGATGTTATGAGATGCTGCAAACATGAGGCAGCACATGGAAATGATCATACAAGCTTATGGATGCAGATGAAGCAAGTTAAGAAGCATGGGCATACATGAAAAGTTATGAAGCATACAAGGCAAATGGCCTGGCAAATATGTGATGCAATGATCAAACATGCTTCCTATGTGTCTTAAGATGTCAAATGAAACACAAGCATGCATAAAATGCAAAGACAAGTCATGTTATGCAAGAGAATGCAAGAAGGATGCAAATGAAAGCCCAAATTAGGGTTTATGAATCAAACATCAAACAAAAACCAAAAACAGAAGCAAACCCTAAGATAAAAAATGGAAAATGCCACTCAAAGAAACCCTAAACCTATACTAAACCAAGGTCCAAAGGGGAGGTCTCAACTCTTAACCAATCTCAAGTTATGATTTTTCTAAGTTATTAGGGTTTTTAACAAAAGAAATGCCAAACAATTTGAAATTGAAGGATCAAATCAAGACCATTTTATCCTAGAAACTACATGCTAAACACAAAACAAAGCAAAAAGAATCAATGTCCAAACCTTCTTAGATAGGCAGAAATGAATTTTTGAACTTATGATCAAAACAATGCACAAAATATGATTTAATTCAATGAAAAATTCTTAAAATGCATCAAGATCAAAAAAGAAATTTGGTTTGAAGATTGGACAATGTTTCTAAATGTCTTAGAACATTTCATGAATTTTTTTGTAATTTTTAAATACCTAAAGGTATTTTTAATTAATTAATTTCCATTAATCAATTAAAAATAATCTTTTAAATATTTAAAAATACTTTTTTAATGATAAAAAAATAAAACAAAAATATTTTTGGGTCTTAAAAATTAATAAAACTTTTAGGAAAAAGTTTCGTAATTTTTAAGAATTTTTTACTATTTTTAATTAATTATGCAAGTTAAATGAAATAAAATGAAATTAAAATAAGAAAAAAAGAAAAGTAATCAGGATGGAGGGCCAGGATGGGCTCTGGATTCAAATTGGTTGACTGGCGCGTGAATGGAGGGTCTGGATTCAATCTGGCCAAATTAATTTAATTACGAAATAATTAAAACTAATTAAGTGGATTAGGGCAAAATGACATGATCTGGACCATTCACTAGCGCGCGGGAAACAGCATCCAAGGGTCCAAGTTTAAAGTTCACTAATTAATGACAATTAGCCCTAATCACATTCAGGCTGCCGGAGAAGACCTCCGGTCGTCTTCTCCGGCGAGCAACTCCCCTGAAAACTTCCCAACTCACTCAAATCGTATCAAAAATGAAAACTAAGAACTGGGAAATGTTCCTTACACACTCACGAATCAAACCCCTCTCTCAAAACAAATTTATATTTCCTAAATAAGCTGAATCGAAGAGGATAAGAACTAGGGCACGCAAGCTTCAGAAGCAAATTAAATACTCATTTCAAAGCCATTTTCGAAACCAATGACATCAGGATGATCAGTGAGGCACATAGAACAATTTTATAACATGAAAAATGATTTCTGGAAAAATAAATTTCAAGCTACCTGAGATTCGAAGCTTTCACTCTGATGACTTTCTGGCCACTTCTCCTTGTGCAATCCACTCCACTTGATCCCCAGATGATGTTTGAATGCTCAAGAAGAGTTTATGTTGACTGGATAGTGAGTTTCGAAAGCTCCTGCTTCAACTCAGTCAGAAATGGCAATGGTGATTCTGGCACTTTCAGGTCATGGTGAGGGGTTGTTTGTGATCCTGAGGGTGAATGGAGAAGGTCTATGGTGTTTGTTGGTATGTTTGTGAGCTATGGTGAGAGTTTCGAAGGAAACTGCAAAATGAGGTGAAGAATGGCAGTGGGATGTTCTTGCTTGTTTCAGGCCAGGCTCTTGGTGGTTTGAGGTCTATGGAGTGAGGTGAGATGAATGATGAAGATGGTGTGAGTGTTTGCAAGCTGTGGAGGCAGATTCGAAGCAACTTGCAAGATGAGGTGTTTTTGTGAATGTGTGTGTATGAGATGTTTCAGCCTTGCTAGATGTATGGAATGCCTTGCCCTTTGTCCACATAAACCTCTCTCATTGGTCAGATGATTGGACATGTGCTTTATTGATTGGTAGGTCACCTTTTGCAAAAAGTCAAAAATTGTGTAAGGAAGGTATGGCTCATGATCTAGGCTAGTACAAGGCTGGTTCTGGTGCAGCATGGTGTGTGTGTGAAACTAGCTTGGTTCAGCAGCCAATGCATCAAGGGGTAGAAGTGTCATGAGTGTTTTTGCAAGTTGTTGCCTTTTTGTACTTCATGAAAGAAAGCCTTGTTACATGAACCATGAACATGTGATTTTGGTTCAATTCTGATTTTCATGACTTAGAGAATGTTTGTGTGCTGGTTTGAAATGAATTGGAAGTTACAAAATGCATTGGTTCATGATTTTGCAAAATTTCCATTTGAGGCATGCCTTGAAAATCAATGATTTTGGCCAACTTTGCCACACCATAACTTTTGATCCAAGAAGAGTTTGATCATGTTCTTGTACTTTTTGAAAAGGGAAAGATGAGATCTACAACTTTCATGACCAAAGTTTTTCCATTTGAAGCATTTTTGGATCAATAATCAAAGCTTGAAAAATGACCTAAAATAAAGCATTCTTGAAAAGTCAACTATGCCCAAAAAGTCAACATTTGCAAAACTTCCAAATTCTTGATTTTTATGAACTTCAACCTTCTTCCATGATCAAATAAAGATCATATACACTCAAAATGATGAAGATCACCCATTGGTTGGGTCATTGGGGGCCTCAGATGCCCTGATTTTACACTGACTTGTCTGAAAAGTCAACCCTTGATCAGATGACTTCCCCATGGAATTTCTTCATGAAAATTGATATGCATACTCCCTATACCATATAGAGACCAATGGAAACAAGAATGACCAAAAAAAATGGGGTTATGGCCTCTGAAACCAAAACCCTGATTTTAGGTCAACTGTGCAGTTTAAACTGGCTCTGCATCCACTCAAACCCTAGTTCTTGTGATTCCTTTGCATTTTTGACTTTGAGGAGATGGAATATGATATAAGAACACTCATGGACCTCTTTGAAGTGATTGGTGATCTTTGGATTGGCTCAAGAGGCTCTGGGATTGCTCAGATCACAAACCCTAGGTGCAGATGACTTAGAAACTATGCAGTGACTCAAAAATGAGATATGAGGTGATATGATTGTGCTTATGCATATGAGAATGACCACAAGCCATGGTGTGAATGAGTGAGGGCAAATTTGGGGTGTTTACACCCCTTTTCGATTGCCATTCTCGGATATCCCTAGTAAAGTCAGTAATGTCATCCTTGGGATGCTTCTGATGTATCCTTTTCGTAACTGTTTCTCACTTCATTCAGTGTCACTCCTGGAGGTTGTGATCCTTTCTGTCCAATTTCCATTCTTGGACATTTTCGCCTCAGCTTAGCCATGTGATGGTCTCTAGCATGCTTCTTTTCCCCGTCGGAGTTTTATGCTCCTTATCCCCAGCGTTTATTTTTATTTCTTGTGTCGTTTTGTTCCCTCACGGATTTCTCTGCATTTCATATACATCTCATATCATCTCATAATTTGTCTCATAACATTTTCATATGCTTCATATCATTTCCATATCATCTTCATATCATTTCATATCGTTCGTTTCGTTTCATTTCATTTCATTCCAGTTTTCGGCATCCTAGGATCAAAAATTGGGTTTTTCGATATTTAAGTATCTTCCGTCTTGTCGATACGAAGTTTTTAATCTTCATTATCTCTGGATTGAAGAAACTTAAATAGGGGCATCTATCATACCCTAATTTTTGACCCTAAGATTTTTCGCATCTCATCTGCATTTCGCATACAAACAAGATCACGCACTGGTTCGTTTATCTTTCTCAGGTGCAGGTCTATGTCTCGCAGGGGATCACCGTGACTTTTCTTGTTTCTATCTGTTTATATTTACTAACTTCTGACCAAAATACCAAAAAATATGTTGCAGTTGCTTCTTCTTCTCCTCTGTGTTGCAGGATTTCAAAGACAGGGCAGTGATTTTCAAGTCAGATGCGTTTGTTCAGTCACAATTCGTTTCAGATGGATGTTTGACCTAATATTGGTCAAACTATCAGAAGATTGTCCAACTGCAAATTATTTGTGCCAGTGGTTTATTCCTCAGACAGTGCGTATTCAAAAGTTCAAGTTGTGTTGCATGCGAAAGTCATCAGGTTATCAAGAAGTGTTGCGTGTGAAATTCGGTTTGTTCATCAGTTTATCAGTAGTTCATTTGTGGATTTATTTTCCTCAGTATGGATTCGAATAATCAAGGCAATTTTCAGACGTTGGTTGTGGCTTAATTCGGTGTGGGCTTAAGACCAGATTTCATCCATTATCCCTTTCCGATTAAATCATTCCCTATTCAATAACCATTTTTTTCATCTTCTTCGACTATCCATATTTCATAACCTTTTTTTTCTCAAGATTTCATATCCATTATCCATTTCCGACTAAACCATTTTTTTTATTATATAACCATTATCCATTTCTATTCATTTTCTAATTCTTACCGATTATTCTTTTTTTTTTCATATTAAATTCACATTTTAAAATTCCTATTCTTTTTTTTAATATCCATATTCCACCAATTTTCAAATAATCAAATTCCTTTATATTTCCAAATTTTTACCACAAATTAATTCCTTCTTTTTTTTATCATAAACTTTTATTTTCTTATTTTTCTGTCAAACCATCACAAAAAAAATATAATCTTTTTTTAGTGAGCCCATTTTATTTGTTTTATGACCCAAAAAAAAAGGGGAAAGGAAATTTTTGAGGGAGGCCCGTTGGCCCATTTTTCTATCAGTCACTTGAAGCCAACTACACATCAATACAAGCCCTCAGCCGCTGACTTTTTCTCAACCAAGACTTCAATACACACCACGCCAGCTTCACTCCAGCCAAAACAAATGCATCCAGCAACAACAATCCTGCAGCCATCACATTGCAAGCCAGCAACACTCAAGCCACAACACATTAGCTGAAGTTTCAAAACGCATACAAGTTGAAAGCGGAACACAGAATTTCACAAGTACTTTATGCAAGCCGCGGCTCAAAAATCAGCTAAGTGAAAATGCACGCACAAAGCCAGTACGGAACAAAACGCAGCATCCTTCACGCCGCACGAATACCACACGCGGCCTCAAAACGCAGGCCCAGCTTCACAACAAGCTTCACATAACATCCAGCACGTGAATCAACACATAAAACGCACACAGAGAGCTTCAAAACGCAGGCACAACAGCACCTGTTAACCGGCTTCGCACACATATACACACGCGATTGCCATGAGTAAAAGACAGCAGAAAATTCAATTGCTATCACGCTATTTCCGAGATTCAAAACGCAAGCTTCATCATCAAAACGGCAGCTTCAAATCCTTTAATTTCTCTATAAATTAACCCTTTCCCTCTCATTTTTCTCAAGCTTAGATAGCCATAAATAAATTCTGCAGAAACAAAATCCAAAAAATTAAGTTTCAATTTTCGATTTCTCTTATTCTTCACCTTCACAAACTCATCTTCAATTCATTACTCTTCACCGTCAATCACCATTCTTCATCATTAACCTAAAATATATTCAATCACCTTCAATACCAAAAGTGAAATCCGCGAGAAGAAGACCGAACGATTAAGAGAGGTAGAGCTCGAGCATTTTGTTTCGCCATTTTTCCTTTCGGATGAACAGTACCGCGCGGTACTTTGAGAAGAAGAAGAAGTGGCTTCTATTTTTTGCTTTTTTTCTCTCTCTCTCATTTTTTATGACTTTTGGTTTTTATTGTTAATTTTTTTTGTTATAAGAAAATCTGATGTGTGTTTGGGCTTGAGGCTGTTATTACTAATTGGATCCATTTCCTATTTCCCACTCCATCAATATGCTGCGCCAAATCCACCTTCAATTTCTTTTTGTTTTTTTTTAAATCCTTTTTAATTAGTTCTTGTTATAGTTTTTTTTTAAGAAATAATTTTGTTAATAATTCTTCTTAATTTTCAATTGCAACTTCCTTTTAAGAAAAGTTTTAAAAAGAATATTAGTGTTTGAATTTTTTTTTATTATTTCAATTTGATTTTAATTCTTTTGGTTGTTTTTTTAATGGATTCTATTTTAGATCCATCTTTCATTTCATCTCTTTTTCTTTTTGGTCGATGAGATCTCCGATTCGCGATTATTGGTTTTCGAAGATGTTTAATCTTCATTATTTCAAATCTATGGATGAATGATCATTTAGATCATTCTCCATACTTTGGAATCGTGATAGATTGCCTTCGATAATTCAATGAGAAATCCCGATTAAGATTAGACCATTCTTTTCTTCTTTTCGTGCGACATGTTTTCGGAGAATGATTCATTATATCATTTCTCTAACATGTATTAGCACAAATATTTTCCACCTTAATTGGTGGTTGCCGGCCTCATTTGTAGGGTAATTACTCCGTAAATTACTCGGCGATTGCTTAACATAGACCTAAACTTGTCCCGAATTTGGAATAAGATCCATTTGGATCCGGTTGCCTCGATTTTGGTTATCTTTTTGTGGTTGTGTTTGATTAAGTTCATCATACCATTTCTATGTAAATATTATAATACTATTAATATACTAACCATTTAAATTCAATCTCTCGCACCTTATCCTCTTTATTTCAATCTCTCGTTCCTTATCTCTCTTATTATGCTTTTATATCATTCATCATATTGTTTATGTTTATATTGTTATGCTTGTGATTTTTCTTTTGTCCATTTGGACACAAAAACATTAATAAAAGATAAACATCTAAAAAGATTTGTGACTTTAATTTCGGACTATGGTTACTATCCTTAGCATGGGACTTGGAGTTGGACTTAGATTTTAGGATCTCTCCCTTTGCTCAAGTTATTGTGGATCGAAGACCTTGGCCCCGATTAAGTTCATTTGTTCATGAATATGGAAATCCCATTGTTTTCAAGAGATGCTTGCCATATGGTTTGATCGCTCTTCTCTTAACTTTTACTTTCAAGTCTTAGGATAGTCCCTTCATCTCTTCCCACTTCTTCAATTTTCAAATCTTCTCCCTATTTTCAAATCTTCTTTGTTTTCAAACTTCAAACATTTTCATAATCAAACCTTGACTTAGGTCAAGTGGTTTTACCTTTTCATTTTATCTCTTAATAAATGCTAAACTACATAAGCATATCGAAACTTTTCTTCTCAAAAACTTTAAAACATTCAAAACTCATTCAACTGTTTTTGTGCCCTCGTGCACGTTTCTTCTTAACCATTTTCATGTTTAGATATGATTCATTCTTTCTAGCGGAATTATTCGCTAAAGAATGACGACTTATCTTTACATTTTAAAATCAATTCAACTCATTGTTTCTTTTCAAATTTTGTACCACGAACTACGAGGTTTTGGTCTCGCATTGCACTTTGTGGGTACGTAGGCATGAGACGTTCGTCTCTTCAAACACAAAAATCTTAAAAAACATTCTTCTTCTCATCTCTTCAATCTTTTTTCGAGCAAACCAATTTCAGAATAAAAAAGCAGTAAATATTTCAAAGGGCTCCCGTGGAGTACCACAGACATTTTGGGTGCGTAAAACCTTCCCAATTTGTAACCTATCCCCTTACTCGTTCTCTGTTTGATTCTTTTAGCTTTTTAGCTTTTGGATTCATTAGGTTTTATTCGCTCTTTTTCCCTTTTCCATTTGGAATAAAATAAAAGCGCGGTGGCGACTCTGTTTACCTTTAGTTAAGTTAGCTAATAGCTTACACTCATGATTTTACCGCTACATTTAGCATATGGTCCACGTTTGATTGTGTTTTCTTATAGCGCATACGCAATTAATGGATACACATTTTATACTAAAGAACAAGATGATAAAAGTACTATGCAAAATAGTGGTGTCACCGTGGTAGCTGAAATAATTCACATTTCAAGTGTGAAAGAGTTAAATCTCAAATTTGCAAATCTGTCATATTTTGTGGTTATCGAGCGTATTTGGGTGTTTGATTATGAGAAGTTTCAGATTCCTATATTTTGTTGCAAGTGGGTTGAAAACAATAATGGCATATGATTGGATAAGTCGAGATTTTTACAAGTGGATCTTAATAGAGTGGGGTACAAAGATGAGCCTTTTATTCTAGCCTCTCAAACTAAACAAGTGTTCTATGTCACTAATCTGAAAAATACAAAATGGTTTATAGTGCTTTTATTTAACAAAGTATTTGATGAAAACATTTGAGATCAAGGTGATATTGATGTTGATATTGAATCATTTACTAGAAATGATCGAGATGAAAATATTATAGTGAATGCATCATATACTAGAAATGATCATAATGAGGGTATTGGATCAATCCAACTGTCCGTGTTGTTAAGAGACGGGTAGAACATATTCCAACCAAGAAAAGAAAGAGACGTGCCTAAAAAAGGTACTAGTTATGAATAGATTATGGATTTTTATATTTGTCATTTAATTTTTGTATAGAGATTGTGGAAGTTGTTATGTTATATATAGCTTATATCATTCAATATATTATAGATTATGGATTTTTATATTTGTCATTTAATTTTTGTTTTTCTTTCTTACAGGTCAAATGGCTAGTAATGAGGAAGACACACACGAGGCACATGATACAAATGAAGCTCAAAATGAAGCTTCAAATGTAGAAAGTGAAATAAAACGAGGAATAACGATTATGAAGTCAATCATCCGTGCTAGAGACAAAGGGGTCAAATTTGATGTACATTTGAGTGATGAGAACCAACTAATTGAGCCTAACGGTTCAATGTTGTTTTCAAACATTGGTTCACTTGTCCGCCAACACATTCTAATTATCAGTGATAATTGGAGGAATCCATTGTTGAAAGCTGGTTAAGATAAGATATAGACTGAGATACAGGTACTTACCAAACATGATTGATGTGTTATTAGATTTTTTTTACTTATACTAACACACTTTATGTTTTTATGTGTATGTTTTTTTGTAGAGGTCCTTTAATATTGATGAAAGCCGAAAAAGTATTGTCTTCAATTGGCCGGAAAGAGACACAGAGGGTTTCGAGCCTTATTATCAAAAAAATATCTGAGGGATGAGGAAAAAAAATTGTTGAAGAAGAACTTCCACAGTTGTATGCGGATTTGATTACGCCGGAAGAATGAGGCACTTTTGTAGCCAAACGGAAAACCGAAAAATTCAATGTAATGTTATATTTTCATGTCTATTAATTATATTATATACTTGTTGCAT
Source organism: Lathyrus aphaca (assembly GCA_963966055.1). Lineage (NCBI taxonomy): Eukaryota > Viridiplantae > Streptophyta > Magnoliopsida > Fabales > Fabaceae > Lathyrus > Lathyrus aphaca. The sequence goes on from OZ014524.1 coordinate 127,503,055, forward strand.
TAGTTTGTTTTGATATGAATTAAACTTGTTTATCCAGGATTTGAGTGCCATTAATAGCCAAAGAGCATCAAAACCCGCGTATCCATAAAAAAAGGCGTTTGGGATATGCACGCTTACAACAACAAATGGTAACTATATATAAATGATATGATCTTATTAGTTGTCTCAATATGCTATAATTGACAATCTTATTATTTGTCTCAATGTGTAGTTAGAAGAGGAGAAAAGTGAAGAAACGTCTCTTCTGGAACATGTTTTGTGGAAGGTTGCTCGTGTGGGCAAGAATTGAGTTGTTAATGAAGATGTTCAACATGTTTATGACGAATGTGTAAGTATAACATCCGTTCTTTAAGTTAATCGAAGTTTTATTAAAATATAACTAATTTTTAATCCCCTAATAATTTTCGATTTGTCAATGAATTTCAGGAGACTCTATCTAAATCTTTAACCACCGGTGAGGAGGATTGTAGGAGCATTCTTAGTCGAGTACTAAATGTTCCTGAATATTCTGGTCGGGTGAGGGGTAAAGGATTTGGTGTGACTCCATCTTCGTTGTATAAGCAGACAAAGAGGAAAATAAAATTCCTGAGGTAATTAGCACATATTTATTTTAATCAAATTAACACATTTATTTTAATTTACCTTTATACACATTAACAGTTATGCATTCACTATTGCTTCAGGGCATTTCATCTTGTTGGTTATATTTGTCGTTACCGGCTTATCGCAAGGTTGGCAAGGGAAAAGTGCATAACAAAATGGAAGAGTTACTTCACTATAACCCGCTCCCTCATGGATATCTGAAAGTTTCGGTTGATATCATTTTAGATAGGGATGCGGTACTACCTATGCCTTACTTGGTTTCAGAGATTACATTGTTGCGAGATGCAATAGGTTCGTTTGATGCATGGCCGTCAGACCTCATTTCCACAGATGATGAGGTATGTTTAAAACCATTATGAATCTCTTAGTATTAAAATGTCAATTCTGAATCATTATGAAAATATTTTTGGACCATTACGTACATTTTTTGTACATGGTAATGTTACACACCTACAAAACCCGCATCTAAGGATAAAAGGATTTTTCCAGAAAAAAAGTCTTTTGCATCACAAAAAGAGATACATTTAAAGTGTTATTCTATGATCCGGATTCAAAAGTTTCATGATTTTCTACTTTACCTAACTTATATGATTGTTAGGTTCCTACTCAAGCTTCACAACAGGTCATCAGCGAGAAAAAGGTTCATGCAAGGACCATGTAGGCAAAAAGAGCTCATGTACATCACTTTCGGTCATGTCTTGAGACACTTGTGGCAACATCAGATGTTGTGGAAGGTGTTATTCGTCAAATATACATGGACGAAGGTGCTTTTGGTTTTCCTAATTCCGAGATAATAGGAAGAGGGGACATGGAACATATTTTCAAGTATCTTGAATTAGGCATCAGTGTTATGCATGCATACATCTGGTACTCAAGGTGAATACTCTGCCATTAGTCTGAGTAGCAATAGCAGTCTTCTTCAGCTTCTGGCATTGAGTACTAATATGACCATGTTCACCACAATTGAAACAAGTTGGACCCTCATTCGGGCATTCACTAGCTCGATGACCTTTCCTACCTTATTTGTAACATCTCAACACCTTTTTGTTGCATGCATCAACACTATGACCTGGCTCACCGCACTTGTAACACTTAGAAGGAGCAGGAGATGATCCCCCACTTGTCTTTTTCCCCTCTAAAACCTTTTGTTTTCCTTTGTCAGTTGTTTTACATATTTTCTTTAAGTATGTTTCCTAGTAGTTTCATTCCAGTAGTTTGTACTCAGCTCAATATGAGCTACACACTTTTTTGATGAGCAAAGTGAAGTTAATATAATGTTGTTTTTATGTTAAATGATGTACTATTAAGTGTTTTATTTTGTTATATGTTTTTATGCTATAAACCCGCTTCTCCGAATGATCAACTTATAAAAAGGTAAAAGCTTGTTGTTGTGAGAGATCCAACAAGTGGATTTCATAACAAAAATGGTTAAACAAGTAGGATAAATATATTCACTTAAATTAGTCTTTTTAGAGATAAGAAGCTAAGGTCATAAAGAACTTTCAGAATTAAAATCAGACGTATTTTAGGGTTATAAGTGGGGCTTAGAGATTTGTTCCATTGCCCTAGTTATACATGTTTTGATGTTGTAGAGATACACAATGAGACCATGTTCTGACCCTTTGAGGCATGACACTTCACATCATTGATACATTTATACTATTGATATATTAATGGATCTTGACTCATCAATCACTCTCTCTTGATACTGGAAATAGTATGAAGACTTGTATCAATGTATGAAATGCGGTGTGTCGTGTTACAAGCCGAAGGCCAACAATGGTGATGACAATGAGTATGACAATGTTAGTAGGAAGCATCCTCCTACTAAAGTGATATGGTACTTTCCAATAATTTCACGATTAAAGATATTTTTTACCAATTTGAATGATGCAAAGAATCTTAGATTGCATGCAAATGAAAGGACTCGTGATGGAAACATTCGCCATGTAGCTGATTCGTTGCAATGGAATAAAATTGATTAGTTGTTTCCAGATTTTGGATTCGAGCCAAGAAACCTTAGGCTTGGGATTAACACTAATGGAATGAACCCCTTTGGTAATCTAAGAACTAATCATACTTCTTGGCCTGTTCTTCTCACTATTTGCAACCTATCTCCTTGGTTGTGCATGAAGCGTAAGTATATACTATCAAGTATGATAATTTATGGACCACGATAACCTGGTAACGACATAGATGTTTATCTAAGTCCATTAATTGATTATTTACGACTCTTGTGGGATGAAGGAGTTGAAGTTAATGATGAATATTTTGGGGAAAAGTATAAGATGTGTGCAATGTTATTTTTCACAATCAACGACTTTCCAACTTACAGTAACTTGGCTGGATACGGTTTAAAAGGACATAAAGTGTGTCCTAAATGTGAATATGATACTTGTTTTCATCAACTTGAGTTTGGAAAAAGATTGTTTACTTTGGGCATCGAAAACTTCTAAAACTGAGTCATCCTTATTGTAGATTATGAAAGACTTTTAGTGGAAAACAAGATTTTGCTGAGGCTCCTGAACCTTTAACCGGGGATTAAGTTCATCAACGGCAGGAACACATTAATGTTGTCTTTGGGAAGAGAGAAAAAGAAATAGTTGGGAAGAGAGAAAAAGAAAAAAGGTGGGAAGAGAGAAAAAGAAAAAGGGGCAGTTGCGAAAAATATATGGAAAAAGAGGTCCATCTTCTTTGATCTTCTATATTGGTCAAGTCTTGATGTTAGACATTGTCTTGATGTGATGCATGTAGAGAAACATACGTGTGATAGTTTGATTGGCACACTTCTAAACATTCCAAACAAGACTAAAGATAATAAGACTTCTTGTCTTGATATGGAGAAGATGGGTATACGAAAATAGTTGGCTCCAAAAGAGAAAGGAAAAATAACTTATCTACCTCCAGCATGTCACACTCTATCTAAAAAGAAAAAGAAGATGCTCTGCGAGTGTTTGCAAGGTATTAAAGTTCCGAAAGGTTACTCGTCAAAAATCAAGAAACTTATATCATTGAAAGATCTCAAGTTAATTGGTTTAAAATCTCATGATTGTCATGTATTGGTGCAAAAACTTCTACCACTGGCTATCCGTGGGATCCTTCCAAAAAATGTGAGAGTAACTATAACGAGACTGTGTTTATTCTTCAATGCCATATGTAATAAAGTTATTGATTTCAAAAAAAATGGATGAATTAGAAGATGAGCTTCCATAATCTTGTGTCAATTGGAGATGTATTTTTCTCTATCATTTTTTGACATTATGGTTCACTTGTTCATCTCGTCAGAGAAATCATAATTTATGGTCTAGTTTATTTAAGTTGGGTGTATCTAATAGAGCGATATATGAAGATCTTAAAGGATATACGAAGAATCATCATCGACGAAAGCTTCGATTGTTGAAAGGTACATCACAAAAGAAGTTGTTGAGTTTTGTACAAACTATTTGTCAGATGCATATTCTATAGGAATTCCAAAGTCTCGTAATGCTAACATAGATAGAAGAGGTATTCAAGGTCTATATGTTAAGTAAATGGCTCAGGATGTAGTTATTCAAGCATATTTCTATATATTGAATAATATAGATGAGGTTCAACTTTTCATAGATACTCACAAAAGACTTTTAAAGAGAAAATATCCCCAAATAAGTGACAAGTAGTTGTTGATAGAGAATAACAATAGATTCATGGATTGGTTTAATAAAAGTGTATTTAATGATCGTAGTGCCAAAATTTTGTCATTGCTTGGAGTGCATAAGACATTGGTTATTATACCTATTATACAAAATAAAAAGATGATCGTAGTACAATGCAAAATAGTGGGGGTTATGGTTGAAGCCGAACCGATGTATTTCTCTATTTCGAAAGATAAGAATCCAGTATTAAAAACTACCATGTTTTATGGTGTCATTTATGAGATTTGGAAGATTGATTATGTTATTTTCAAAGTGGATTTATTTAAATGCAAGTGGGTTCCCAATAATAGTAATGGTGTAGAAATTTATGACTTAGGATTCAACCGGGTCAACCTTGGCAATGCATCTTTTATGACCGAACCATTCATCATGACTTCTCAAGCAAAACAAGTTTTCTATGTTACCGAACCATCAGACATATCGGGGAAATGGTCAATCGTTCTCCAAGGAAAACACATTCCTTTTAGTGATGAGAGTCTTGATATTCCATCCACACCTTCGTGTAATGAAGTTGATGGAGATGTCGTGCATGTTATTCGACTCGATCATGAAGAATGAATATGGAAAAATTAACAAGTACGTAATTTATTATATATTCATAATATATTAATTGTATGTTATAGTTTATAAGTATTTTTACTAACAAGTATAACTATTTTAAATTATAGGTATTTAGAGTCAAGACACCAAGAGACATGAAATCCATACACCAAATTACAATTATGTGAAGTTATGTAATGTGTGTAAACTGTAGGTTGTTTGTTCTGATAAATTGTAGGATGTTGTTCTGATATAATTGAATATGATACAATTATGTGATATAATGAATATGATACGATTAATATTATTATGAAAACTTTATCACAAATGTGAACTGTATTTTTTGTTGTGATGTGATATGGAAAACAATTATACAAATTAAAAAATGGGATTAATTATAAAAGCAGTATATGATATAATTAATATTATTATGAAAACTTTATCACAAATGTGAGTTGTAATTTTTGTTGTGTTGTGATATGGAGAACAATAATACATGTAAAAAAATGGGATTAATTATAAAAGAAGGATAATATTTGTTAATTTTGCAGAAAAATTAACGACGGTTATATTTCATAACCGTTATAATATCCGGTGCGCTGTCCAGGAAAAAGTAGAAATCAAAACGGTGCAGCAGGGAATCGTTCACAGGATAATTATTTGTATTACAACAGTGTATTGTAAAATCCATTGTGATAGGTAACGCGCTTTCCAGTTTATTACAACGCATACTAGGTCGTGATTGTAAGTATCATATATACAACGCCAATCTACATAACTGTAGATGTTTAGAATTGGCAGAATTTTTGACCAACAAGAAGTGTTGAACTTAGTTCAGGATGTCACACCAGATGTTGTGACATTGTCAAACAGAGTATAAGTTAATGAACTTAGTTCAGGATGTCACACCAGATGTTGTGACATTGTATAAGTTAATGAATTAAGTTCAGACATCAGGATGTCACACCAGATGTTGTGACATCTCAAACCTGCTACCAGACTTAAATGATGCATAATAGAACTGAGTAAATTCAGGGAATTTATCTGGAATTAATTGTGAATGGATAAACAATACAAGGCGCATCTGTAGGGAGCTTAGTTATCTGATTTCAGTATAACAGAATAACTACCTCACCTAGAATCAAGGAAGTAACAAACCCTAATTCAAGATGATGACAGCATGACTTACCAGGACTGGATAATCTACAGAAAGCCCAAAATCCAAGCATCTATTTAAGGAACAGAAACTCTCAGAATATATCACGAAATTAAGAAGACTGAAAAGGGTGTTTGTGTTTAATAGCAGGTTTTAGTTGTGTATCACTTTATGAGCTTTTAAGCAAAAAGTGTATTGTGTCTTGATTGAAACTTTTAAGTAAAATCAAGCTGTTGTGTTTGAAGTGTAACTTCAGTTTTATTAAACATTGTAACATATCACTGTGTGATTGAGGGGGAGTGAGTAGGTACTCATATCTAAGTTGTGTCTTAGGTAGAAATTGCCTTGGGTAGATATTAAGTGAAGGATTAAACTGATTGGTTTAAGTCCAGAATTAATATTACTTATATTGGATTTCCTTCCTGGCTTGGTAGCCCCCAGATGTAAGTGTGGAGATACACTGAACTGGGTTAACAATTTCCTGTGTTATTTAATTTACCTGCACTTTAAGTTTTGTTTAAGTCTTCAAGTGTTTAAACATCTCATTCGACATCACGTACCTGATCCCAAAATTTCAATTGGCATCAGAGCAGGCACCCTGCCTGTTTAACTGGGTGATATCTAGGGACTGCAAATTTTGGGAACATGGACAGAGATGTAGGATCTGTGAATAGACCACCTATATTGGATGGATCCAACTATGACTACTGGAAGCCAAGAATGGTAGCATTCTTAAAATCACTTGATAACAGGGCTTGGAAAGCAGTCAACAAAGGATGGGAGCACCCTGTCCAAGACAATAAGGATGGGGCAAAAGTGTTGAAGCCAGAAGAAGAGTGGAGCAAGGAAGAAGAAGATTCAGCACTTGGAAATTCCAAAGCCTTAAATGCCTTATTTAATGGCATTGATAGGAACATATTCAGACTTGTGCATCACTGTGAGCTGGCCAAGGATGTTTGGGACACTCTCAAAACCACTCATGAAGGAACATCAAAGGTGAAGATGTCAAGACTTCAACTTCTCACCACCAAGTTTGAAAACTTGAGAATGAAGGAAGATGAGACCATTCATGAGTTTTACATGAACATCCTAGAAATAGCTAATACTTCTGGTGCTTTGGGAGAGAAGATGAGTGATGAAAAATTGGTAAGAAAGATTCTCAGATCACTCCCAAAAATATTTGACATGAAGGTTACTGCAATAGAAGAAGCTCAGGACATATGCACAATGAAGGTTGAAGAGCTCATTGGTTCCCTTCAAACATTTGAAATGGGAATGAATGATACAATTGTGAAGAAACAAAAAAGCATAGCCTTGGTCTCAAATATTGATAAAGAAGAAAGTCATGAAGCATACTCTGAAGAAAATTTATCAGAAACAATTGCTATACTTGGAAGACAATTCAACAAAATTCTCAAAAGAATGGAAAACAAGTCCAGACCAAGTGGAAGAAACTCAAACTCTTCTGAGAATAAAAGACCTTATGATTATGATAGAAGGTCAAATTATGATGAGAAGACCAACCAAGTAAAAGGGATTCAATGTCATGGATGTGAAGGATATGGACACATCAGAAATGAATGCCCAACCTATCTAAAGAAGCAGAAGAAAGGTCTCTCTGTGACCTGGTCAGATGAAGACTCAGGATGTGAGTCAGAAGAAGAATCTGCAAAGCACATCACTGCTCTAGCTGGAGTATGTGAATCTGAAGGGGGATCCAGTGATGAGGAGCTGACTTTTGAAGAGCTTGAAGAATCATACAAGATGCTGTGTAAAAGGAGCACTGAAGTATGCATGGAGAATATAAAGCAGAAGAAGCAGATTGAGGAATTAAAGGCTGAAAAGACAAGTAATCTAGAGATCATTGACACTTTGAAAAGTGAAGTAAGCCTACTCAACTCCAAATTGGAGAATATGTCCAAATCTGTCAGAATGCTGAACAGTAGCTCAAACACACTGGATGTCATTCTCAACAACAACAAGCACTCAGGGGATAGGACTGGGCTGGGATTTAATAAAGCTCAAAAGTTTGAGGCTAGCACCAGCAAAACAGCTTCAAATCCCATAAAGTCAAACAAGATGTCCCAACAGATGTCCCAACATCATGAAAAGAACATGATGAAAAAGAAGTATCAAAGATGGAGATGCCATCATTGTGGAAGGTTTGGTCACATCAAACCTTTTTGCTACAAGCTGCATGGACATCCAAATCAGAGGTATCAGCAACCCCCTAAGCAGAAGACAGAGGTCACCAAGAAAGTGCTGCATAGACATCAAAATCAAAGATATCAGCAACCCCCTAAGCAAAAGACAAAGGTCATCAAGAAAGTATGGGTACCTAAAGCTAGTCTTCATGCTGATCAAAGCTACAAATACATGCCCAAGAACAAGTTCAACAAACAACCTTGGAGCTCTAAAGATGGACACTACACATGGCAGAGGCATCAAAGGAAACCTCACAACAGGCAAAAATGGTCAAAGAAGGTTGTTGCCTATATAGCTCATACATCTCTCAGAGTATCAGCTAAGGAAGACTGGTACTTTGACAGTGGATGCTCAAGGCACATGACTGGATTGAGGAATCTGCTGGTAGACTTAAAGTCACACTCATCCAGATATGTAACCTTTGGAGATGGAGCTAAAGGAGAAATCAAAGGAGTTGGGACTTTGGACTTCCCAGATGTACCAAGACTAGATGATGTGCTGCTGGTAAAAGGATTGACTGCTAACTTGATCAGCATAAGTCAATTATGTGATCAAGGTTACAGTGTAAACTTTACCAAAACTGAATGCATAGTGTCTGATAAAGAACAGAAGGTTGTCATGAGAGGAGCCAGATCTAAAGACAACTGCTATATGTGGGAACCTCAAGATTTCAGTCTCACTTCAACTTGCTCCTTAGCCAAAGAAGAAGAAGTGAAGCTATGGGATCAAAGACTGGGTCATCTTCATCTCAGAGGAATAAAGAAGATCATATCTATGGAGGCTGTAAGAGGTATTCCAAGACTTAAGATTGATGAAGGCAAAGTATGTGGTGAATGTCAAATAGGCAAGCAAGCCAAGATGTCACATCCAAAGCTCCAACATCTGACAACTTCCAAAGTTTTGGAATTATTGCATATGGATCTTATGGGACCAATGCAGGTTGAGAGTCTTGGTGGAAAAAGGTATGCCTATGTGGTTGTTGATGACTTTTCAAGATATACATGGATAAATTTCATCAAAGAAAAGTCTGATGTGTTTGAGGTATTCAAAGATCTATGCCAAAGAATACAAAGAAAAAAGCAAGTTGTGTGGTCAGAATAAGAAGTGACCATGGAAAGGAGTTTGAGAATCAAAAATTCTCAGATTTCTGTTCTTCAGAAGGAATCAATCATGAGTATTCTTCTCCTATCACCCCTCAACAGAATGGGATTGTTGAGAGGAAGAACAGAACTATCCAAGAGTCAGCAAGAGCTATGATTCATGCTAAAACGTTACCACTGTACTTCTGGGCTGAAGCTATGAACACAGCTTGTTACATTCACAATAGAGTCACTCTAAGAAAAGGAACCTTGTCCACCATCTATGAAGTCTGGAAGGGCAGAAAACCTACAGTCAAGTATTTTCATGTGTTTGGAAGTAAATGTTACATTCTGGATGATAGGGATCAAAGAATAAAGATGGATCCTAAAAGTGATGAAGGGATTTTCCTTGGTTACTCCATAAATAGCAGAGCCTATAGAGTATTTAACTCCAGAACCAAGGTTATAATGGAGTCAATAAATGTGATCATTGATGATGCCTCTGCAGATGTAGCTGATGATGTTGGAACATCTGCTGACAGTCAGACTGAAGTTGAAATAAAGAGTAATAATCCTGACTTCACTCTAACTGAGGCAAGGACAGAACAATCCAACAAACCTCCCTCCATCAGAATCCAGAAAGATCATCCTAAAGATCTGATAATTGGTGATCCCAACAGTGGGGTAATCACTAGATCAAGAGAGATGATTTCAGGCTCCTGCTTTGTTTCAAAGATAGAACCTAAAAACATCAAGGAAGCTCTGAATGATGAGTACTGGATCTCTGCTATGCAAGAAGAATTAGGCCAGTTTACAAGGAATGAAGTGTGGGATCTTGTTCCTAGGCCTGATGACATAAATGTGATTGGCACTAAATGGGTGTACAAGAACAAGTCAAATGAACAGGGAGTTGTTACAAAGTACAAGGCCAGACTTGTAGCTCAAGGATTCACACAAATTGAGGGAGTAGACTTTGAAGAAACCTTTGCACCAGTAGCAAGGCTTGAATCAATCAGGCTACTTTTAGGAATTGCTTGTATCCTGAAGTTCAAGCTATTTCAAATGGATGTTAAAAGTGCCTTTCTAAATGGGTATCTTAATGAGGAGGTATATGTGGAGCAGCCTAAGGGATTTGTTGATCCAAGCTGTCCAGATCATGTATACAAACTAAGGAAGGTTCTTTATGGTCTGAAGCAAGCCCCAAGAGCATGGTATGAAAGACTGGCCACTTTTATCATAAAACAAGGCTACAGGAAAGGTGGAATAGACAAAACCTTGTTTGTGAAGGATGAAGAAGGAAATGTCATGATTGCTCAAATATATGTAGATGACATAGTCTTTGGTGGGATGTCAGACAGGATGGTTAAACATTTTGTTACTCAAATGGAATCTGAGTTTGAGATGAGTCTAGTAGGAAAACTAACCTATTTTCTTGGACTGCAAATCAAGAAGATGGAGGACTCCATGTTCATATCCCAAAGCAAGTATGCAAAGAACACTGTCAAGAAGTTTGGGATGGACAATGCAAGTCACAAAAGAACACTTGCCCCCACTCATTTAAAGCTGACAAAGGATGACAAGGGTGAGAATGTGGACCAAAGCTTATACAGAAGCATGATTGGAAGCCTACTATATCTGACTGCTAGCAGACCAGATATAGCTTTTGCAGTAGGTGTATGTGCAAGATATCAAGCTGAGCCAAAAGCAAGTCATCTAAACCAGGTTAAGAGGATTTTGAAATATGTCAATGGTACTTGTGACTATGGCATAATGTACTCTCATGGATGTGAACCAATTCTCACTGGCTTTTGTGATTCTGATTGGGCTGGAAGTGCTGATGATAGAAAGAGCACATCAGGAGGATGCTTCTTTCTAGGAAACAATTTGATTTCTTGGTTCAGTAAGAAACAAAATTGTGTATCCTTATCCACTGCTGAAGCTGAATATATTGCAGCTGGTAGCAGTTGTTCACAGTTGGTATGGATGAAGCAAATGCTCACAGAATACAATGTCCCACAAGATGTCATGACATTGTACTGTGACAATTTAAGTGCTATTAACATATCAAAGAATCCTATCCAACACAGCAGGACCAAGCACATTGATATCAGGCATTATTTCATCAGAGATCTTGTGGAAGAGAAGGTGATCTCATTAGAACATGTAACCACATATCTGCAATTGGCTGATATATTTACTAAAGCTTTGGATGCTACCCAATTTGAAAACCTAAGGGGTAAATTGGGAATCTGCTTATGTGAAATATAGCAGTTATGGAGAAGTGCCAACATGTCCTATGACATCGTGTGGTATGATCACCAGATGGCAGCACCAGTCTGGTCAGTAACTCTGTGTATTCCACTTTTTAGAATTCCACCAGTAACGGAATTTATAAGAGCTCAAACTTGCTCTCAGCTCTTCATCTCCTCACTATCTCCTCAAAACAAATTGCATGCTAAAGTTGATTTTCTGAGCTCATCAAAATCAATCAAACCTAAACTCTTCTTCCACCACATTCGAAAATGTCTCAACATCAAAACCCTAACTTCACTGATGAAAATCTCAACCAAGAAGATGTAGTGCATGCAACCCCAATCTCTATGGTACCAATGGATACTACTCCCATAGACGAAATCAGAGGAAGTGTTCCTCTTGCTCAAAAACCTAGAACTCCAAATGTGAGAAGAGCAAAGGAACCTGTATTCAGCAAAAGCAAAGGGACTCCTTCAGCCTCAAACACCACCCCCAAAGCTTCTGACTATGTGGATGCATCCATCAAGCATCTTTTGAACAGGATTCTATTTGAACAAAGAGTGGTGCGTGGGGTATCTGTTCCCCTGAACAGCATGCCTGCTCCACAAGAAGAACAAATAAATCAGGCTGAAGAGGACACTCCTACTCAACAGGATGTCCCGATAAATGTTGAAACATATGAGGACCAGAACAAGGCCTCAACTGATGATGATGATGAAGCCACTGATGACCAAGCTTCTGTTGATCCACCTGCTGAAAAGGAGGCTTCTCAACCTCCTCCTGTTGAAACCATAGATGATGACTCTGATACAGAGATCATTGCATCTGTTGACCCTAGCATAGCCAAAAGGCTTAGGGCTAGGAAGGAGAAGAAGTCTGCTGGACATGCAACTCCTGAAAAGAAACAGTTTACTCCAAACAAAGACAAGGTCAAAGTTGCATTTGGACCTACTAAACAATGGAGCAAGGTGAGTACCTAGAAGAGGAAAGCTGCAACTCCACCTGATTCAGATGTTGAAGAGGATGTCCCAACATCCCAACCAAGGAAGAAACCAGCACCTCCCAGGTCTACCTCTGTTGTTCCAGAAGCTCCTCTAGACAATGTGTCCTTTCATCATGTGTCAAGTGTGAGCAAATGAAAGTATGTCTACCAAAGAAGGGTGGCACTGGAAAGAGAGCTGGGCAACAATGCATTGGAGTGCACTGAGGTAATTGACTTAATATCCTCTGCTGGCTTATTCAAGACTGTTTCAAATTTTTCACCCTGCTATGAGCTGCTGGTCAAGGAGTTCATTGTCAATCTGCAAGAAGACTGTGCTGATGGAAAGTCAGAAGAATTCAGAAAGGTCTATGTAAGAGGGAGATGTGTTGAATTCTGTCCTGGGGTTATAAATCATTACCTAGGGAGAGAATCTGATGGGCCTAATGAGCTGGGGAAAACTGACAACCAAGTTCGCAAGATCATCACTGCCAACCAGGTCAAAACTTGGTCAGTCAAAGGCAAACTTTCTGTTAGCTTGCTTACAAGGAAGTATGCTATGCTGCATAGAATTGGTACTGTCAAATGGGTCCCTACAAACCATACCTCTTCAATAGCTACTGGATTGGGAAGATTCATTTATGCAGTAGGCACCCAAACAAAGTTGGACTTTGGGGCTTACATCTTTGATCAAACCCTAAAGCATGCAGGAACATCAACAACAAAGCTTCCCATTGCTTTTCCCTCTCTGCTCTGTGGAATCATCCTCAACCAGTATCCAGGCATCCTCACTGAGAAGGATTCAGTCTGCAAAAGAGAAAGTCCACTGGCCTTCCACTACAAACTGTTCTTGAGCCATCATGTTGCTGATGTTGAAGCTCCCAGTGGGACATCTGCTGGACCATCAAATGCAAAGACTCCTATATCCAAAGCAGCCTTGATTGCAGAACTGAAGAACACTTGCAAAGAGCTGGATTCCAGGAAGAAAAAGCTTGAGGAAGTAATTCAAAGGCTGGAGCTGGAAGAGGTTGCTCAGAATGTTGATGAATCTGATGATGAATCTGAAGATGAAGAAGATACTGAATATGATGAATCTGAGTGAAAATGTGTGAGGGAAGTGTACTGCCTGTATCAGCATTGTAATTTTGACTTTGTAATTTTGAATGTTTTCTCTCTGCTTGTGTAAAATTTGGCCCCAATTTCTGTCTAACAAGGGGGAGAAGTAATGAACAATGCTGCTGCTGTTTGTCTGTTTAATGCCTGCTTCTGAACTAAGTTGTTTTAAAGAAAATTTTGTTGAACAAGTCAGTATACATACAGGTTTGAGGGGGAGCAATTTATTATAAACTCTCACATGATTCAACAAAAAAGAACTGATGCACTCTGATAAATAAAACTCTGCTGCACTCTGATAAAACCAGAAGATTGTGTTAGCCAAAAATTAGCCAAAGGGGGAGTTTGTAGATGTTTAGAATTGGCAGAATTTTTGACCAATAAGAAGTGTTGAACTTAGTTCAGGATGTCACACCAGATGTTGTGACATTGTCAAACAGAGTATAAGTTAATGAACTTAGTTCAGGATGTCACACCAGATGTTGTGACATTGTATAAGTTAATGAAATAAGTTCAGACATCAGGATGTCACACCAGATGTTGTGACATCTCAAACCTGCTACCAGACTTAAATGATGCATAACAGAACTGAGTAAATTCAGGGAATTTATCTGGAATTAATTGTGAATGGATAAACAATACAAGGCGCATCTGTAGGGAGCTTAGTTATCTGATTTCAGTATAACAGAATAACTACCTCACATAGAATCAAGGAAGTAACAAACCCTAATTCAAGGTGATGACAACATGACTTATCAGGACTGGATAATCTACAGAAAGCCCAAAATCCAAGCATCTATTTAAGGAACAGAAACTCTCAGAATATAGCACGAAATTAAGAAGACTAAAAAGGGTGTTTGTGTTTAATAGCAGGTTTTAGTTGTGTATCACTTTATGAGCTTTTAAGCAAAAAGTGTATTGTGTCTTGATTGAAACTTTTAAGTAAAATCAAGCTATTGTGTTTGAAGTGTAACTTCAGTTTTATTAAACATTGTAACATATCACTGTGTGATTGAGGGGGAGTGAGTAGGTACTCATATCTAAGTTGTGTCTTAGGTAGAAATTGCCTTGGGTAGATATTAAGTGAAGGATTAAACTGATTGGTTTAAGTCCAGAATTAATATTACTTATATTGGATTTCCTTCTTGGCTTGGTAGCCCCCAGATGTAAGTGTGGAGATACACTGAACTGGGTTAACAATTTCCTGTGTTATTTAATTTACCTGCACTTTAAGTTTTGTTTAAGTCTTCAAGTGTTTAAACATCTCATTCGACATCACGTACCTGATCCCAGAATTTCAATAACAACGCCCTCGCCCACGTCATTATATGTTATTTCCAATGGTTGTTAAATGGGTTTTTTTGTAGTAGTGATAGTTCCAACATAGTTGGTTTGTATGACATTCCCATTAGGGATTCGAAAAGTTATAGGTTTGATTGCAAGTAAATGCGTGAACATATCTTTAGAGTGGCACATGTGATATGTGGCCCTAGTATCTAATATATTCAACTATGATATATATAACTATTAGAAGGTAAGTGATTGATGTTACCTAAAGGTGAAACATATGATGTGTTAAGGTGATTGACGGTAGAATTGGATGTAGCAGCCAATTGTCTGAGAAGAGCAAGAAATTCATGTTGTTGTTCAATAGTGAAGCCAATGGAAAGTCCTTTAGGGGGAGTCTAGCTATGTTGTTGATTGTACTCCATAATGGCATCTTCAGAAGCAATAGAGTGAGCCAGGTCATCCTTTTTTAGGTATAGAGGTAACCCGTGTTTTTTCCAAAGAAAACAACAATTGTGTGGCCCGATTTCTTACAGTAGGAACAAATATTGATGCTACATCCTCGACCTGTTGAAGTTGATTTGTTGTTGGGTTCCTAAGGTTTGCCTTTGTTGGAAGATTTAAACATCTAAGCGACGAATTTATCCTCTTCAATGGGTGAGGCAAATTGTCGTTCTTGTTGAATCATAAGGGAAAACACCCGGTTGATGGGTGGAAGAGGATGCATCAACATGATGTTGGAGTGGAATACTGATTGTTGAGACCCTTCAAGAAACGAATGACATAGTCATTTTCATGGTATTCTTTGATAGATTGGGAAAGGGTACAAAAGCATTTGACAGGGAAAATACAAGAGGGAAGAGGTATAAACTCTAAAATTCTCCAACACTTGCCATAATTTTTTCAAAGAGGTGAAATATTGGGTGATGTTGGAGTCACCTTGCTTGAGTGTGAAAATTTATTCTTAAAGGCCAAAAACCCTAAAAATGTCGCCTTGGTGGTAACAATCTTGCAATTTTGATTTAGTGTGCGGTATCCATTCATAAAACACTTTCAGCAATTTCAGGATCTATGGAATTAGTGAGGCATGCTATGAACATCGTGTTACATCAATCCCTAGCCAACGTCGTGCAGTTAATAGAGGGGGGACAAATTAGGTTTCCATCGAGGAACCCTAATTTGTTATTGGGTCGAATCGTTATTGGGGTTTTAGGCGAATAATCATCAGATTGTTCGAGACGATTTAGGGTGAAGAGAGAGGAAACGATGGATATGGGACGAAGAAAGAGGGATGTAGAGAGAAAAGGGAAGGATATGGGGTAAAATATAGTTTGTGTGGAATGTCCAAAAAGATGTTGACACGTAATTGTGTGGATACCTTGTAGAAAAAAATGGTGAAAGATGAAGAAACATGTGAAAAAAGGCAATGAGAAAAAAATGAATATCAGAGCATTAATTAACTGATACAATATTAACATTCTGGCCAAGAATTATTGAAGCCATTGAATTCATTGAAGAAAATAGTCGCATTGTGGAATTATTTCATAATTAAAATGGGAAAGAGACTATCCATATATAGTCTATCAAAAGCAGAAAAATTAGGGAAAGTTATTTACAAAGTAACGGGTATATACTCAGAGAGACATTATTGTGGGTAACAACATGGTTTTTCACTGCAGAAGATCCAAAATCAAGATCAGGTTGTACAAGTCATTAGCACAAAAGAAAATCATAGAATTAAAAAATAAGCAAGTGAGAAGAGTACTACATAAACATAAAAATAGAATAGAGAAACATATAAAAGGAAAGCAAAGACGTCAAATATTATTGGATAGATTTTTCCTCACACTAAAAATTTTTCTTTATATTTTTTAATGATAAATATTTATCTCATGCTTATTTAATTATTTGTCGATGAAATGCATTTGTCCTGTTGTCCCATTTATGATGCAGGTTCTTATGCCCAACAAAGAAGCCATGAGAATCCTCCTATATATTTCTTGAGTTCTCCCATTTTAAGATGATTTTGTATTAAAAAAACAATAAACTATCTAATTCAATTGCATCAACATCCTTTCTTCCATTTTATTTTCTTCTACTTTTTTTCAAAATATTCCCTTCCCCATCCTAAGCTACCAAGACACCTAGAAGAATGAGGGATCACCACACTCAATTAAGAGCAAGCACCCTTCTCTCTTAAAAAACAAGATGCCCTAAAACAATGAGAATAACCACTATGGAATAAGAGGAAGCATCCAAATGGCTTGGACATTAGGCCTTCACTCTAAACTTAAGAAGTTATGTCACCTAGGACAATGAATGTAATTTTTTAGAGGATTGATTTTGTTATCCAGAAAGAGATAACGACATAACTTATTACCCGTTTGTCTGATATATCTATATATTTTTGGATTATTTGTTAAAGGGTTAAATAAGTTATTGGTCCTTGTAAATATGGTCATTTTCAATTTTAGTCCCTCTAAAATTTTCCTTTAAGATTTGGTCCTCACAAAATTTTCCGTCTGAATTAAGAGCCCCTGACGTTAAAATGGCCTAACAGTGGCTGACGTGGCATGATGACTGAATTAATTAATTTGTTTTTTATAAAATATTATGAACATCGTGTAAATGTATGAATAAATGAGGGAAAGCTTGACCTAATTTGTGTTTCCCTTTTCTTCTTCCACCTTGGTGTTCCACCATTCACTTCTACCATCCACCATTTTCATTCACAACTGTACAAAGCAAGAGATACAAAACCTCTATCCACAATTTGAGAGCAAATATCTTCTACTGATGATCTTAGGTTGTTCATAAAGCATAGTATCTCCTGCCTCATCATAAGAACATCAAAATATATTACCATGAATTTCTTTTCCACGTCAGTTTGCATTTGCAAAAAACACTCTTCTAGCGTGGAAATTGAATTTGTCATCTCTTTCAAGCTGAAATTGAGATGTTCCTTCAGTAATTGATTATCTTCCTCTGTTTGGTGTGTTGAAAGTTTGAGCTTTTGAATCTCTTCTACCAGGCTTGCCCTATTGGTCGTCAAGTTTTCACAAGCCTGCTGCCACATGGCAGTTAACTGTTTTGAATCTTCATCTGCCAATTGAAACCTGGACACATCTACATCTTTGCTAATACATTTCTCGATGATATTCAATCTTTTATTCATTAAAACAAGTTTTTCTTGTATCTGATTCAATGTGTGATGCTGGTTTGCAAACACTTGACAGTTGTTTGTATTAGATATAGAGGAGTCAATTGTATATCCGCCAGAACTTATCTGGTGCATCTTTAAATTCCTTATTTCTTCCCTCATATCCTTTGTTTCTTTGACTGTATCTTGAATTAAATCCATATAAGCAGAAAAAAGACTCAGGACACCAGTTTGGAAACCTGCCGTCTGCATTTCCATATCTACAAAACTAGTTTTTATAGCATTCTCCTTCTCCAACACTTCTAGTTTTGTCAATTCAACTTGATTCGTAAGATCATTTAGAACCACATGATACCCAACATCAAGATTCTCAGAAATAGTACAACTTCCAAATCTGCCTTGCATATCTAGATTAAGGATGGAAATGTCTTCTACATCATTATTCATGTGAGTTGCATAGAACCTATCAGAAATCCATTTTGCTACAAGGAATGAAACATCAACTTGTTTAGTTTCTCTACAGAGTTGATTGCTTTTATATTTTATTTCACTTTCTAGAGTCCTTATCACACTGGTCTTCTCATTTAGAAGAACTCTTAATTGAATTGCCTCTTCAATACCATTTTCATTGTCTACATGTTCAAATGCACTTAAGGTTAGAGTTGCTTCCTTTAAGGAACATATTTTCAACTCCATTTCCATTATCATCTTCCGTGCATCCTCCAAGTTATTTTGCAGTTGATGAGTTATTTCCTCCTTCTCAATATACTTTTTGACAGCCATGCCAACATGTTCACTAATCCAAGTATTGACCTTTGGAAATGAAGAAGAGATGTTTTGAACTTGGCCATAAGCATCTTTGAGGATCTAGAGCCTTCAAGAAGGAAGGTTGTCAGTTCAAAGACTACCTTTTCCCAGTGCAAACAAAGTGATTTTATTTCCTCTTCCTTTGCTGCAACCACATTTCTTAGCTCTGCATTTTCTTGATCAATGGATCATAGCCTCCCTTCTAACTCTGATTGAAGAATGGCAACCTCTTTCTGCAAATGAAGAATTGTGCTAGTTGTCTCCGTCTAAACATCTTGACATGCTCTTTCCATCTGTTGTTTTTTGAGATAGCTGTAATGCCAATTTCTCTTGATGTTGGTCATTAAGTAACCTCACTTCTTTCAGATCATTGCTCATTCTTTCCAATTTGGCTTCTAACTCTTTGGGTCTACACCACACCTACCAAAAATTGCATTCTTTAATGGTGGGTCTAAGAATCTCTGCGCAAGCTTGTGCAATGAAGGAAGAGACCACCAAAGGAGAAGCTGACTTCAAGTTGACTGTGAATAGTTCAATTAGGGTTAATATGAAAGGTTAAGGATGACAATCTGATTTCTAATTCAAGATAACATGTCAGCCATTAAAGAAATAAAAAAAACAAATTAATTAATCCAGTCATCATGTCACATCACCCACCGTTAGACCATTTTAACGTCAGAGACTCTTAATTCAGACGGGAAATTTTGTGAGGACCAAGTCTTAAAGAAAAATTTTAGAGGGACTAAAATTGAAAATGATCATATTTACAGGGACCAATAACTTATTTAACCCTTTGTTAAAATAGTGCGAATCAATACCTATTTTTGTATCCATTGTGATTGAATAGGTCAATTTTGTAATGTTTAGGTTGTATAAGTTGAAAATCTTTGAAGAGTAAAACCCTAAAAGAATATTTTGCTGCTTTCTGCACTAATTTCTTTATACTTTGGCTCTGGAAATTGTTTGATGTTGGGCTCTGGAATTTGTTAGATGTTACATTACAATTACCAGTTCATTTACTCATGGTATATATATCATCTTTGAGAGTAGTAAAGTTTCTTAGTTCTTATTGTTTGTTTGGACTGTTACGAATTTTCCTTCACCATTGAATAAAAAACAATTTCATCCCACATAATGTCTGACACTGAGTCCTCACTTTCACCCAAACATTCCTCACCCAAACCTGAAACACCTCAATTAATCCAGACGTACCATGAAAACCACCTTGTTCGGATCACAACAATTCGGCTGAACGGTGGTAATTATCTTCGATGGTCGCAATCCGTTCGTATGTATCTCAGGGGGAGAGGAAAGATTGGCTACATCACTGGCGACAAAAAACAACCAGACAAGGCAGGTACAGATTATGATACATGGGATGCTGAAAACTCCATGGTCATGACATGGTTAGTCAACTCCATGGATGAAGAGATAGGTGCAAATTATCTCTGTTATGATACTGCAAAAGAACTTTGGGAAGGTGTCTCCCAAATGTACTCTGATTTGGAAAATCAATCCCAAATCTATGAATTAACTCTCAAACTGGGAGAAATTCGGCAAGGTGAAGATTCAGTCACCAAATACTTCAATTGTCTCAAACGTATTTGGCAAGATTTGGACCTTTTCAATGAGTATGAGTGGAAATCACCTACCGACAACAAACATTACAAGAAGATGGTGGATACTAGTCGTGTTTTTAGGTTCCTTGCAGGTTTAAATGTTGATTTTGATGAGGTTCGTGGCCGTATTTTAGGCAGAAATCCTATCCCTCCAATTAGTGAAGTTTTTTCAGAAGTACGTCGCGAAGAGAGTCGTCGACAAGTGATGCTTGGCAAACATACAACAGTTGTCCCTCCACCAGTTGAAGGATCTGCCTTGGCAATTCCCCATGTCAATCGTAAACCACTTCCTAATCAACAAGGTAGAGATAAGACTCATTTATTCTGTGACTATTGTGGTTGCAATCGCCACACTCGGGAAACTTGCTACAAACTACATGGACGACCAAACCATGGCAAGGCTGGTAAGTTCGGTGACCGTCCCATACCTACAGCCAATGAGGCTGATTCGTCTCCATGTACGAAGGAGCAAATGGATAACCTTCTTAAGTTTCTAAAGCTCAATTCATCTCTTAATATTCCTACTGGAACTGTGGCACAAACAGGTAAGGATTCTTGGGCACTATCTGCCTACAACCACTCTAACCCTTGGATAATAGATCCAGGGGCATCTGAACACATGACTAATTGCTCTCGTCTATTCAGTTCTTATTTTCCTAGTTCAGGTTTTGAAAAAGTTAGGATAGCTGATGGTAGTTACTCAAGTATTGCAGGCAAAGGCAGCATAAAAATTTCAGAGCAAATCACTTTGCAATCTGTTTTACATGTTCCTAAATTCGCTTGTAATCTTCTATATGTTCATAAATTGTCTAAGGACACTAATTGTTCTGTTCTTTTTCGTCCTTCTACTTGTGTTTTTCAGGACCAGAACTCGGGGAAGACGATTGGAACTGCTAGAGAGATGAATGGACTGTACTACCTTGATGGAATTTAGTTTGGTAATACAGCGTTTTTCGGTTCAAACAGTACAAGCTCATCTCCTGTTTCAAATCAAGTTATGTTATGGCATAAAAGATTAGGCCACCCTAGTTTTTCGTATCTTAAGCATTTGTTTCCTGCTTTTTCAAAAGAAATAAATTCCTCACAATTTCATTGTGAAGCTTGTCACTTAGCTAAAGATCATCGTGTGTCTTTTAAATCAAAAGCCTATTCTGCTTCCAAACCTTTTTATTTAATTCATAGTGATGTTTGGGGTCCTTCAAAAATTAAAACTATGTCTGGAAAAAAATGGTTTGTGACATTTATTGATGATCATACACGGCTGTGTTGGGTTTATCTCATGGAGAAAAAATCAGAAGTTGAACAAAGATTTCAAGATTTTTTTAACATGATTAACAATCAATTTTAAACCAAGATTGGCATTCTAAGGTCTGACAATGGCACTGAATATTTCAACAAATACTTAAGTACATTCCTTGTAACTAAGGGGATAATTCATCAATCCACTTGTCGCGATACTCTGCAACAAAATGGTATTGCTGGAAGAAAAAATAGACATCTCCTCGAAGTTACGAGAGCTATTATGTTTTCTATGAATGTACCTAAGTATCTTTGGGGAAATGCTTTATTAACTGTTTGTCACCTCATCAATCGAATGTCATCTCGGGTGTTACAATATGAAAGTCCTGTACAAGTGTTACAAAACAATTTTCCTACATCTCGTATTACTACGGATCTTCCCCTTAAAGTTTTTGGTTGTCTCTGTTATGTTTACATCCCCAATGTTTTTCGTTCTAAATTGGATCCTAAAGCTGAAAAATGTGTTTTTCTTGGCTATGGTTCCAACAAAAAGGGATACAAATGTTTTAACCCAGTTACAAAGAAATTTTTTGAAATCATGGATGTTCACTTTCTTGAAAATCAACCTTTTTTTAAAAATTCTCTTCAGGGGGAGAGTCAATGTAATAATAAAGAAGATAATTTTTGGGAAACCTTGCCTGCTCTAGATGATATTGTGACTACTAATCACCCAAGTGCCAAGATAAGAGAATCTGAAACAGGGGGAGAAACACTGATTAAGGATGATAATCGTGAAATTAAAGTGTATGTTCGGAAAAAATTCCACAAAGGTGGTGCAAGGCCTATTGTCTCTCCGGTAGAAATCCAATCTGATTTACCAAGTGAAGGTCCTACCGATAATCTGCCTTCTAGTTCTTCATCTGGTAATCCTTCTTACTCATCCAATGATTTACCTGATTTGTCTTTTCCTGATATTAATCTTCCAATTTCTGTGAGAAAAAATATTCCTGACCTCAATGTCCCAATTGCTGAGAGGAAAGGTTCTCGTATGTGCACTAAACATCCTATGTCTAATTACTTGTCATATGACAAACTATCACACACCCACAAGGCATATGTGTCTAGGATTTCTAATTTTTTTGTGCCCAGAACTATTCATGAAGCATTAAGTGATCCGAATTGGAAATTAGCGGTGAAAGAAGAGATGGATGCTCTAAACAAAAATAATACTTGGAGTATCACTGATCTACCACAAGATAAAAAGGCAGTAGGGTGTAAGTGGGTCTTTACGGTGAAATGCAAGGCTGATGGAAGCGTGGAAAGATACAAGGCGAGATTAGTAGCAAAAGGATTTACTCAAACTCATGGTATTGATTACCAAGAGACTTTTAATCTAGTTGCTAAGATCAACTCCATCAGAATTCTTCTCTCTCTTGCAGTAAATTTCAACTGGACACTATATCAATATGATGTTAAAAATGCCTTCTTAAATGGTGAATTACATGAAGAAGTATATATGAGTTTACCTCCTGGATTTGAAAAAAATCTTGGAGAAAACAAAGTCTACAGATTGAGAAAATCCTTATATGGATTGAAACAATCGCCAAGGGCCTGGTTTGAGAGATTTGGAAGTGTTGTTAAGAGACATGGCTTCACCCAAAGTCAAGCAGATCACACTATGTTCTTTAAAGACTCATGTGAAGGTAAGATTGCTATCTTAATAGTGTATGTTGAAGACATTATTATTACAGGAGATGACGTTAAAGCAATTAGTGATTTGAAGAGAAAACTTGAGGCTGAGTTTGATATCAAGGATCTTGGAAAGTTAAAATACTTTCTTGGGATGGAGTTTGCAAGATCTAAAGAAGGAATTTTTCTCAACCAGCGCAAGTATATACTCGATTTACTCGCAGAAACAGGGATGACAGGGTGTAAAGCAGTAGAAACACCAATGAATCCCAATGTGAAACTAAAGTCAGTTGTTGAAGAGGAAATAGTAGATAGAGAACGCTATCAACGATTGGCTGGAAGACTAATTTATCTGTCACATACAAGGCCAGATATAGCCTTTGCAGTGAGTGTAATAAGCCAATTTATGCATGCACCAGGGGCAGCCCACTTTGAAGCTATTTTCAGAATATTAAGATACTTGAAAGGTACTCCTGGAAAGGGGTTGATATTCAGAAATAGAGGGCATATACAGATTGAAGCCTATACATATGCTGATTGGGCAAGTAATATAAATGATAGAAGGTCTACCTCAGGATATTGTACCTTTATAGGTGGAAATCTAGTAACATGGAGGAGCAAAAAACAAAATGTTGTAGCCAGGAGCAGTGCAGAAGCTGAATTCCGAGCTGTGGCCCATGTTTTTTGTGAAGTATTATGGATCAAAAAATTCATGGAAGAATTGAAGTTTTTTGGTTCAACTCCAATTAAAGTTTACTGCGATAATAAGGCTGCTATTTCTATTGCCCATAATCCTGTCCTACATGACAGGACGAAGCATGTTGAAGTGGACAAACATTTCATCAAAGAAAAAATTGACAGTGGTGAGATTTGTATGTCCTACATACCCACCAAAAGTCAAGTAGCAGATGTGCTCACAAAGAGTATTCCCAAGAGACTTTTTGATAACATGGTGTGCAAGCTTGCTATGAACGATATATTCATGCCAGCTTGAGGGGGAGTGTTGAAATTCTGTTGTACAGCTAATTATGACTGGATATATATTGTAATTAATAGTAATCAATTGTATTACGATTTTTACCTTATTTAGGATTAACATTAATAGGGAGAATAATTACCCCTATTTTCTAGTGTAATTTATATTCTATAAATACCTCTTTATACTGTGTTACTAATATGAAATAAAAAAGCATATTTCAATACAAATTAATTAATCCAATCATCATGCCACGTCAGCCACCGTTAGGCCATTTTAACGTCAGGGACTCTTAATTCAGATGGAAAATTTTGTGAGGACCAAGTCTTAAAGAAAAATTTTAGAGAGACTAAAATTGAAAATGACCATATTTACAAGGACCAATAACTTATTTAACCCTTTATTAAAATAGTGCGAATCAATATCTATTTTTGTATCCATTGCGAAACTTTTACACACGCGTTGCTGAGTGTATTAAATAGGTCAATTTTGTAATGTTTAGGTTGTATAAGTTGAAAATCTTTGAAGAGTAAAACCCTAAAAGAATATTTTGCTGCTTTCTGCACTAATTTCTTTGTACTTTGGCTCTGGAATTTGTTTGATGTTGGGCTCTGGAATTTGTTAGATGTTACATTACAATTACCAGTTCATTTACTCATGGTATATATATCATCTTTGAGAGTAGTAAAGTTTCTTAGTTCTTATTGTTTGTTTGGACTGTTACGAATTTTCCTTCACCATTGAATAAAATTACTTAAATTACCACATAAACAACAACAAACTTGATGTCTAATTTATCATGATTAGACTATCCCAGCACAACAGCACAATTCCTTGAGTACAAACTTCACAAACTCAATAATCCAAAACAGATTATTTATTACATTTATTCTTACAAAACTAGAGAGTGACCTCAGTCCCCCCCAGTAGGGAGTTGGGACTATTACATCTTTGTTTTAGAGTTTTAGTCATCCATTTTGATGATACATCTGATGGACTCCCCTTTCAGCATGTAATCGAAAGCTTTGTTAATCTCTGAGAATGGTATTGTGTGAGTAATGAATTTCTCAAGTTCCAGCTCCTGCAGTAAGTATCCACAATAACATCACAAATAACATATCATTCTGCAATATTTATTAGTTAATCCTCCTAAAGCACTGCATATTCCAACATGTATAAAAACATACCCCTTTCATGTATTTCTCAACAACATTAGGAAGATCACTGCGGGGTTTGAAGTTTCCGTAGAAGGTCCCCTTCAGAGTCCTTTCACTTAAGAAATTCAACGGATGTGTTTTGAAGGCATCATCTTTGTTGGGAATTCCAACAAGTACAGCAACACCCCATCCCTAATATATAAGAAGAACAAATCAAGGTTCAGCTTTAGCCTTAGTAAGATTTATAGTAATTTCTTTAGAGTAAAAGAATTTTGTTTTGCATACATCATGGACACATTCAAATGCTGAGATCATGGCCTGGATGCAACCGGTACAATCAACAGCACGGTCCACTCCTCCATTCGTCATTTCAGCTATTACCTGTACAGCAACAGCATTTTAATCCATAGAATCATACTCAAAATTAAAATTACAAAAGGCATATAGAACATAAATATAATAAACTGTTATTGATGAACTAACTTGTTGAACTGGTTTTTCATGATCTTTCGGGTTTATGAAATCGGTTACCCCAAATTTCTTAGCTGCGAACAAGAAAATCATAAGAAATGCCTTCAATAAAAGAATAGTCATTGAATTTATGTTGACCTCAATCTTAAAGCATTTGATGGATGATAAAAACAATGTACCTGATTCAAATCGGCTGGAGACTAAATCAACTCCAATGATTCTAGATGCACCAGAGATCCTTGCCCCTTCAGCAGCCTATATTATGGTTTAAAGACAAGAGCAGACGTTAATAATTTTGGCTCATTTCATTTCCAATCATAACTGCAGCACACACACATGCAAACAAAGGTACAACGAAACATACAGCGAGGCCAACAGCTCCAAGTCCAAAGATAGCGACAGAAGAACCTCTTTTTGGTTTTGCAACATTTACAGTAGCACCAAGACCTACACAGGCATAAATGCAAATTGGATTCAGCCTAGTTATATATTAATATCTCAAGTTAGATATGTTGTATATATAATTATATATACCCGTGCATACTCCACAACTGAGAATGCAAACTTTGTCAAGCGGTGCATCAGGGTTGATCTTTGCAACACATCCAGCATGTACCACAGTGTACTCGCTAAATGTCGAAGTGCCGACGAAATGGTTAATTGGCTGTCCATTGATAGAGAATCTAGACTTGTTGTCATTGAGCATGACACCTCTGTCAGTGTTGATCCTAAGAAGATCACACAGATTGCTTTCCTCTGACTTGCAATGTGGACAATCACCGCACTCTCCTGTGAACACTGGCAGGGCTTGATCTCCTGGTTTCAGATGAGTCACACCCTCACCTACGCTCTCTACAATCCTGATCAACATCATCCCAACGATTATCAATAACATGCATTCCCATTACATAATCCAAATATATAATTAAAAAAAAAAACAGACAAAAATATATAAAACTAAGATTTATAATAGGTGATACAGCTTTCAGTATTGAGAATGAGAAGAGTATCATACCCTCCAGCTTCATGACCAAATATACGAGGAAACAATGGAGTCTGACCCTGAAACAAGGGAAGGCAAGAAAACCATGTTAAGTTATTGCGATTCATAACATGAGGAAGAAACAAAACACACAATTTTCATTATAATTTACCTTAGCTTCCCAGAAGTAAACATCAGTGTGGCAAAGGGAGGTGAAGAGTATCTTGAGACGAACTTCACCGGCCTGCGGTGGGGCCACCTCTACTTCTTCAATCACCAGCGGCTTCCCAGCCTCCCATGCAACCGCAGCTGAAAGTATAATACAAATTGTCAAAACACTGTAAATAAATCGATGATTAAAATATAGTAGGAAACAAAATGAAAAAAAGATGGAGATGCGGTATACCTCTGCATTTGATGATCTGACCAGCAGTGTTTGACGCCATGTTAACAGATGATGATCGAAATGTATGAGTGAGTTGTTTGCTATATCTGTGTGAAATGAACTATGTGAGTGAGCTCTATTTATAGCCGTGGGAAGGGAGAGAAATGGGAACACGTAGAGATAACAATAACAACTGTTGCTGTTTGTTTTATTTTCGGGCGGCACATTTTGGCTTTCACTAACCAGACACAACTCTTCTTATATTCTTATCATTCCAAGATAAACTTTTTATTTCATTTCATATTCTATAAAATGGTTTATAAAATAATTATCACGTATATGAAAAATAATTTAATTTAAATTTTGTCTTTTATTTGAAAATTAATTAATACAATAACATAATCTATTATAAGTTAAACATAACATATTTATAATGCTATTTAATGAGAAAGAATTTGAAGAAAAAATATAAAAAGGTACCCATGTCATTATTTTAAAGATTAATTTTAATTTGATTTTAAATTTAAATTTATTTTTGATAGGAATCACATAATAGTGATGAATTACTTTTTTTTTTACTATTAAGCATTTACCTTTAGGTAAATTTAAATATGAATAAAATTGTAAGAAAAACTAACACTTTTATTAAATTAGTCTTAATAACTATTGATATTTTTTCTATTGTCATAAATATATGTTTTTTTTAAAATATTGTATGTGGTATGAATTAGATGACATATTATAAAGATTTAATTGAAATGCATTGATAGTGTAACGAAGTTTTACATTTATCATCATAATCGTTGGATGTTGGAACAATTTTGATATTTATTTTAAAAATTTATAAAATAATACAAACGGATCATGATAATAAATTGACGGTGTAAAATTTTTTACACTACCCCATAGTAATTAATCTCATAGTATAAATAAAATAATTTTAATTTGACTTAATCACTTATTTTAATTTAAGATTTCATTTTATTTCATTAACTAATAACCATTATTATTTAGTCTCTAAAAAACGAGACTTTATCTTTTCTATTAAATTTTATGGAAAGAAATTAAGTTATGCATATGCAACAATCTAGTTGGTATAGTTGGCATAATGTAATCTGTCATCGATTTTTATTTATTTATTTATTTATAAGTTATTATTATTTATAAAACAACAAAAGAGACAAATATGAGTGAATTCTAGATAGTACCCTTTATTTTCTACAAAAACTAAATCACAAAAAGTGTGAGGGAACGAAGAGACACTACTATGGAAACATGGAAACATGTAATGTTCCAAATTTTATTTAATTATTTTATTCGGATTATTGCGTGTTGTTATGTTTAGAATAATAGATTATCGAATATAATTGTGATTGAGAATTATATTGTGGTGGATAATCGTATTATTATGTGATAAATAAATTAAATGGAATAAAATATGAGGTGAGGACAGGATGGTCAATTGGTAAAAGTAATAAGGATAAAAGTGGAAGATCATAAGTTGGATCTTAGAGGTTATGTTGGAAATAAGGAAAAAGGGAAAACATAATCATGTCAGAGAGAACAAGAAACGATCGTGAAAGTTGTGAAGAGAAAAAGAAGAGGAAAGTGCTTAATCGTGAAGAGTTCGCGAAGAAGAGGAAATTCTCAACAAAACCTAAGGTAAAAGGTGAGATTCTTCCATCTTAAGAGTTTTATAATGGGAATTGAATAGGTTGAGGATTGAGGTTGTGGTTGTGGTGGATTGAGGAGGAATTATGTTGAATTATGAGTTGTTGGTTGTTAGTAGTTGATAAATTGTATGAATTAAATAGTGAAATTGATGAATACTGTGATTTTTGGTTGTTGGTGTTGGGTATGTTGTTATTCGTAGCATGTTTGAGTGTTGAGCGCAGAAGTGTGATTTGCAAAATCGCAGAGCTCGCTTAGCGAATAGAGTTAGTGAGTTCGTCGCTTAGCAAGCAATGGCCCTCTCTTAGCGAGTCCTGTAGCATGAACAAATAATTTTTAAATTTCGAAAAATTAATGAAAATTATTTAATTACTTAGTAATTCCTAGGAATTGATGGAGTGTAGCTGGAGGTAGTGTAACTTGACCATAAACATAATTGATATGTTCGTGACGTCATTGTTGTTGTTGTGATGAGTAATTGTTGTGATGATGTGTTTCATATGCTTATTAATGATATATGAGTATGTGATATATTGTAGTATATTTTGTGTTGTGTTGTCGTGGTATAAGTTAAATTATGTGATTATATGTTGTGAATGTATGATAATTGTGAGGATAATGACTAGTATGTGATCGATGTTGTGATAAGTGGCTTTTGTTGTCAATGTTGTATTGATGTAGTCACTGTGAGTATGCATGTATGTCATTGATGTTGCATGACATGTTGCATAGTTGAATAACATACCAAGGTGGGGTATGTCGTTGTTGTGATGTTGGTGCGGTCATGAAATAGGGATCGTACGTGACCATGAAATAGGGGTCGAGGGTGTGATCATGAAATAGGAATCATATTGGACCATGAAAAGGGTCGAGAGTTTCGACGGGAACTGGATCTTGAAATAGAGATCGGATATGGTACCGCATGCATAAAGTCAAGTAGTGTCTCATTGCATGATTGTTGTTGTTATAGGTGATGTTGTGACAATATGCGATGTTGATGTATGTGTGTTGTTGTTGTATGTGATGTTGTGAAATAATGGTTGTTGATAAGTGGTGTATTGTTTTCTGATACTTGCTTAATGCTTATTATATTACTCCTTGTGATGTAAGTATCCCACCCCTTCTGTTTGATCGTTACCCTCATGTTGGTTACGTGCAGGTGAGCAGGATAAGTCGAGTGGTGGTCAGTGAAGTCAGTGTACTTCATGTCTTTAGGGTGTCGGCTCTGATACGTTGCTTTAGGAGTCGGGACGACGTTGCTTTTACATGTTATTTCTTTTAGAAAATAATTTTTGTAACCGAAGTTGATTGATGTTGATTTTAAAATTATTTTCGCTGCATGTTGAATGTTTACTTTTAAAAATGTATTATTGAGTATAGTGTGTTGTGATGAATTGTAGCACTCAATTGGTTTTTAATTAAATTTTACTCTGATAATTACAAATAATTTCGTGGGGGTAATTTAGGTGTTACAAAACACATTTTACAATGGTTGGTAAATGGTTATTGATTTCACCTGATCATAATGGATCTTCGTGGCCTTCAGCAATGGACAACAACAATGTTTGTAGGAGAGAAGGAGGTGTATTTGTAAGACACTTCGATGTTAAAGTAAAGATCAGAGAGAGAGAAGGAAGTACAAAGTAAATGTGTTAGAATGATTAGAATACCTGACCCTCCAGTGGAGAAGGGTATTTATAAGAGACCCTCAGTGTTGGGCCAAGGTCCCCATTTAGGATGAATTATCAGGCTAACAATGAGAGATTGTCAGTGTCTTTGTAAAAGTAAGAAAGACCTAGCACGTGGCCTTCACCCTGGTCCAACTGAATCTGTAACACCCTTCTAAACCCTGCAATATATATATATATATATATATATATATATATATATATATATATATATATATATATATATATATAAATAATCAGATTAAATCATTATGCATCTCAAATAAGGGTGTCACATATATCTTTAAAAAAGTCACACATACACCTATCTTGCTCAATAACACTTAAAATAAATTCAAGCTTTTCATATACTTTCACTTAGCATGTAGCAGCGGAACTATATCAACCATAATACACTTAATGAAAGTCTCATGATCAACTCATTCATAATCATCACTTAGGCATAAAATCCAATATTTCACATAATTCGAAATAACAACAACCAAATGAGGTAGAGTACATAAAGTATCTCTCAAAACATGAATCTTAGTGTTACATAATCAGAGCACGACTCGACCCTAAATAAATAAAGAAACTAAGATAAGCTACTGCAAAAACTACCTCGCGCTATAAGCAACTCTACTCCTCGGGACCTGAGCGATGTTGTACAAAACTTCATTATAACAGAAGGGTGAGAATTCACATAATTATCGAAATCATAGGATAATATATAATTTATGGCATATTGTAACATGGTGGGAGAACTGACTTTTAGTTTTTTGTCGCAAAATATGTTGCGGTAAGCAAGAGTCGCCACCGACTTTTATTTCATCCAATTAAGAAAGACATAAAAGAACGGGAAAAACCTTTAAAAAGACTTTGAGTTCAGGGGTAAGTTATACAAAGGGAAGGTGCTAACACCCTTTGTATCCATGGTTATCCATGGATTCTTAATTGCTTAGCTCATTTTATTTGTTTTGTTTGAAAAATGTAGTGTGTGGTTTAAAATATTTTCGTAAAGATTTAACTTTGTAATGATTATCGTATGAATGTATACAAAGTTTTTACTTGTTTGAAATTATTTTGAAAAAAAAATAGTGGGTTGTAAAAAGTATTTGTTTTAAAAGTTGTGAGCAATCATTTAAGAATTAATTACCCTAAGTTATAAAGTCTTTCTTGTTATTCCATTTCCTTAGGGATAGAATTGTCCTTACTATCAGTTAGTAAGTAGTCTTATCCTTGGATTTGGATTTGAAGGGACAAGTGTAGGGTCATCGTTATGGTCATAGAAGGCAACATTTAGGGATACCTTAACAATTCGAATGGAATATCATCATTCTTATAGGGACAAGATCATTTATTCGAAGGCAACTCGAAGGGTCATCGAGGGACTATGATCTTTTCCGTAGGGTCATCGAGGGACGATATCATCTTTTAGTAGGCAACTCGAAGGGACAACGGGGGACTATGATCTTTTATTCGAAAGGCAACCATGATGATTTATTTCTGTTAGGTAGCAAGCTAAGGTATCCCCACGTTCGAGGGACTTGAACATTTATTATAAGGCAACAAAGAGAGGTTACCCTAGAGGTGTGAGTGGGCAAGTGTATTCAATTCAGTTATTTTAATCTTGGAAATTAGGGTTATCTAACGGTTGATTTTAGTCTTGCCATACAATTCTATTAAGCATACATCTAAGAAGTTTATAGGTGCGGAAAGTAAAACTCTAATTTAAACTATTACATGGCTTCGAGAAAGATACATAAATAAAACCTAACAGAAAACGTAAAGTGCAGAAACTAAAACCTAAAACTATTACATGGCTTTAGCAGTTACATTATTTGAAAGAAAATAAAATCGTGCGAGAAAAATAAATCTAAAATATTACAAGTTTTGTGCATCATATACAATGATTCTAATAAAATAAAATCGAGAAGAAAAATATAAAGGAAATATTGATTAAAATTTTGATTAATTGATTTTTATCAAAAAAATGTTTGATAAAAAAAGAATTAGTTTAATGAAATAAATTAAATTTGAATTAATTATGTAAAAGTAAATATTTTTTGATGTTTTATGATTTTTATGAAAATAATGATATTATTAAGTTATTTTTTTATTGGTTAGAAAAATAGTAATTTAAATTAGGTGATTATTTTTTAAAAGAAAAAAGAAAAGAAAATAAGACATATAAACAAAGAAAAAAGGAAAAGGTTCAAAAATAGAGGGAGGGACGCTGAGAATTGTCCTTTGAGTTCATTGGTCCATTCAATTTGGTCTGAAATTGCTTCTAGCTAGGATTGCCCAA
The DNA here is from genome assembly GCA_963966055.1 of Lathyrus aphaca. NCBI lineage: Eukaryota > Viridiplantae > Streptophyta > Magnoliopsida > Fabales > Fabaceae > Lathyrus > Lathyrus aphaca. The sequence continues at coordinate 127,536,093 of OZ014524.1, forward strand.
ACTCACGGCTTCCAACCCTAACAATGGCAGATCATGATTCTTGCACCTTGATGGGCTAAAGACGTACTCTAATATGTGTCTAGCGGTATCTTAACTGCAAGCGCACAGCCTATCGAAGTAATATTTAAGATTATCGATCCCACTGGGACTTTATGATTACTTAGTGCTAGAGGATTTACTAGTTTAGCTAAGGTGAATGATTGTCACGATTTTTTGTTGTTTTTAAGGATTAAAGGCGGGAATTAAATTTAAGTTTAATAATAATAATAAGGCGGTCGGTATGTAATTATGTTAACTTAGGCGGGTCAATCTAACCTAGGCTTATAAAGATGGTTCACTTAATCTATTCTGTAGAGGTTACCAGTTTAAATACCTTTAACTCACACTCTTGTGATCTTATCTCAGATCTTACCCCTAAAGCCCTATGCCTGCTCTCGCTAGCCCATAAGTGTTTAGAAGTAATTTTTGGAAACTTAATAATTCTAATTCATTTTAAAGCGCTCTCGCTGTGTTTAAATTAAATGCCTAACTTTAGCTATCTGGTTAAAATCTCACACTCTCGTGGTCTCGACCTAACCTATTACACTTTCCTTACTCTCGTAACAAAAAGATTGATTTTATTATAAAAAGTTACAGCCAGAATTTTAAGTTCTTAATTATTTTAAGTCTAGAATTGATTTTACCAATTTAGTTGATTTTAATTACATACCGCCCTAAAGTGTTTAGCTACTCATGATTGTTGTACCAGACAGAGGCAGAAATAGAGGAATACAAAATAAAATATGCATAATAGAAAAATAAATTCTTAACATTAATATAAATGCAAATTAAATAAAAACCTGAATAACAAATATAATGTTAGACTCCTTCTTCCACAATCTGGTAAGCTCGGAGTACGGACCGGAATCGGAAATAAAATTACTAAAAAAAAAACGAATGCTGAAGGCTTTGAAAGAAATTAATTTATAACAATTTCCTAATGTTGGAAATTGTTATTTGATTGGTTGGGATACAGAAAATTAAAGCAAGAACAAAACAAATGCTGGAAAAATAAATGAAACAGGGTGCAATGGAAATACGGCAGAGCTTCCGCAAGAAAAATTAAAATAAAACTCTGTAAATTGTTCTTTGAAACTAAGCTATTTATAGGATCATAATTTGGGCTTGGCAGTTGGAATAATTCCTTGGGCTTCGTAGATGCTGAGAAAATCCAGGGAAAAGTTGAATTACCTGGTCTGCGGGAGAATAGGAAATTTGACTTCACGTAACACACACGTACATGACCAATTCTCAGCAAGTTAACCTAAATTCCCCTTGTCACTTTCGTGACAAGGGTGTCACGCTCGTCTCCCTTGTAATACGCGCGTCACGGTCGTGAGGGATTGGTGACGACCGTGACTGCTCCTTTTAGCGTGTCACGGTCGTGACTCCTAGGTGACGGTCGTGACAGTTACAAAAAATGCAGATTATGCAGAATTCCTCTCTTCTTCTTCTTTTCATGGTTGTTTTTGCTCATTTCACTTGTGGTTTATGATTTAGCTCTGTAATTGATATACCTACAAAATGACAGAGAAAACTCGAGGAATCGGGTGTTAAAACGGCAAATGTGCAATAAAACGACATTGAAACATAGCAATAAAACGATACTTTTTCTCGTTATCAAACTTCCCCAAACTTAAACCTTTGCTTGTCCTCAAGCAAATAGTCGGTTGAAAAATGATCGGACAGGTTTTCATCGACGCACACACATAACAAACCATACGAGGAATCGTTTTGCCAGATAAACCGGTACTAGAATAAAACACTAACGATACACTAATGACACAAGCAACAAGCTAAGTCGTCAACTTCCCGTTAAACGAAACATTCGGTAATTGTGTTACGGTTCCACCTAGAGTCTTTCGATCTTATTTCACCCGGTTTCATTCTAGCGCAATCACATTAAGCCCTTTGCCTTAGCACGCACGTAGTGGAGTAGCCGGTTAGTGACTTTGATCCTTTATAAGCACGGGGTCTGGTACACGAATGTGGTAACCCTACATACATTATCCGATTTGGAGGTTGTGGGGGATCGAGCCGTAGCACGCCCTACCAAGTTCAGAACCAGGTACCTCTGAACCAACCCGCAATGGACTCCTTTTCATACTTCTCGTTTCTTTTATGCGACCGTGTACTTTGGTGCAATTTCTTTTCATTGGCATCGAGATATGAAGGATCATTATAGATTAGGCATCAAACACTTATATTCATCGGCTCCCCACGTGGTTTGTGTTCAGACGGTGCTGACTGCTAGTATAAACTACTAGGGGTTACTTTTGAACTGAAACTTAAGGTGTAGTCGTAACAATTATCGGAACGGAATGCTTAAGTAGGAAGTCTAAGGTGTCAAGACTGTATTGATCTTGTTGAATCGTTCTCAGCTTCCTAACTATGATTTCGTAGGTAAGTCGGGTAATGCGAAGATAAAATTAAAAAATTTCGGTATGGCTAAACAAACGGGGAAAATTCGAAACTAAAGAAATAACACAGATATTACTTTGTTTCATTAAAATACGAAAAGGAAATACAACGGAATGGAAAGTGCGGAAAGGGAAAATGCGGAAAAATGAAAGGTATCTCTCCCACACTATATCAGACATTGTCCTCAATGTTGTGATATAATAGCGGGTAAAATACAATACAAACAACGGAAATGGAAAAACATAAATAAAAACTAAAACTAAGGCTGCTGATGACCACGGCCTCGGCTTCTGGTGCGGGAGCGTCTGGTCGGAGTCGCTTCAGGATCAGAACCGGTGCCAGTGAGAGCAGTGATATCAATTCGCAAAGCCTCTAGCTCGCTAAAGATCTCTCAAAGCTTCTCATCAGTCGTCCTCTGGTTAGCGGCAACAGCTGAAAGTAGTGCATCATGTTGCTCTTTTTGCCTTCGCTCCAATGCGGCACTCATCTGGTTCTGCTGATGAATCGCACGGAGGACGTCTTCAAGTGTGAATTCTTGTGCAGGTGGCTGTCGGGTGGAGGACTCAGGAATGTCCTATACAGGCTCAGTTGCATCCATGGTGTCTTGCATTTCGTCCACTGGTGGATCGGCCTGTTCATCAATAATGGGGACATGTCCGGCAGCATCCGGTAAAGCAAATAGCCAGTTGGCTCGGTTGGACGGATCGATACGGTCACGGCACGGCAAGATGATGTGGTGATAAATAGTGCCTTGGATAACAGGGCTGAACCTGCCATCCTCTCTCTGAGAAATCAAGTGGACGGACCTGCAATAGTTTTTTGTTAGCAACTCTGCGGCTCTGCGAGGCAAATTGATAATCAAGTCACCAAGCTCCAGCTGAATGGCGAGGGTGGTGACAATCCCGCCTATGTAGAAGGGGTTTGCGCCTCTTTGCGCTACGGACTGGATATGGGACAACAGAAATGGGGCAGCATTGATGCGCTCGTCATTTAAGGCGCAGTGCAAGAACAGGAGCTCCTTGGAGTTAAGCTTGTGATTGCTCTCTCTTGCAAAAATGGTGTTGTAGATGATGCGATGAAAGTATCGGATCGCCGGGTTATGGATATGGGTAGCATTCAGGCTCTGAAAGGCAGTAGCACGGGAGTTGGTGATGTCGTGCCATAAGGTGAAAGCGGTTTCACTGAAGTTGTCCGGCACGCGGAGATGAGCATCATCGCCGTGATCGAAACCTAGCAGTTCGGCGATCCTTGTTTGTGTAACTTCGAACTCCCGGGCAAGCATTCTGAACTTAGCAATGTCGGTGAGTTGACTTTGTGAACCGGGAGGCGTAACATATTGAAACGGACTCAGAAATTCCAATGTGAGGAGTTCGAATGTCGGCTGTGGTTGACTGCACAAGTGCCACAGACCAACCTTCCTAAGCAGGAGCTTCACACCGTTGAGCAGTCCCAACTCCCTCAAGCAGTCAGTGTCGACATACCGAGTGGGTTGAACGCCACGGTTCTGAAACCTGATGAACTTTTGTCTTTGATTTTCTCCATGCTCACCATCTCTAAACTGAATTTCTTCCATTGCATGCAAGTACGGGAATGGGAGATGAGAGGTTTTTGAGTTTTGTGAGAAAAGTGAAAAATGTGAAGAAATTGGTTCTGATTATAGTGCAAAAAGTGAATGTGAGAGGTTTGGAGTAAATGGAGAGGTTAATGGAATTTATTTAGGGTAATGGGAGGTTACGGGATAGTGAGGAGATAATGGGGGGTTTCTAAATTTTGTGGAAGTTGAAAAAAAAAGAGGTTTCTGCGAAGAACAGTTCTGGTTCTGAGAATTCGTATAACAGGGTCGTCACGGTCGTGATGAGTGAGTGACGGTCGTGACGCGCTAATTAGCTTGTCACGATCGTGAGAGGGCGATGACGACCGTGAGGGATTAAAAACTCTTATAATATTTTCTTCACAGAGTGCATTATCTCACACGTTCAATACAATTTTTATTTTTATTATCACCTCTCAATTGATTATAACACAAACAATATATATATAAATTATATCAACATAAATTAGAACAAATTTCATCACACGAGAAATAAAAATATTAATCAATTTAAATATAACAGTAATGAATTGAAAGCATAGAAATTGATTAAATTGGAAAATGGTAAAACTAGAGGTGCTTTGCTTTTGATATAATTGAAGGGAAATTACATTAATAAAAATAAGGTACGAAAATGTTTGCGAAATGTTAAACTAACTAGAAACGAAAAACAATAAGTAAAATAAGTTAGATCACTACAGCATTTTCAAAAGTGCTTCTTCAAATCTTCAATTGCAGAGTTCAGGTGGTAGAATTGCTCACACGTTATGTCAGTTAAACCTATAACGTCCAATCGCATGCTTATAATCTCATCCTTAACAGTATTTATATCGGCTTGGTAAACTTCAAGAGTATTCATGATTTTCTTTAAGTTGTCAGCATATTCTACTTGATTCACTTCAGGGGTTTCAATCATTTCATCAGTGTGTGCAATGTCATGGTAACCAGGAGGTGTCTCAGGGTCACTTTCTACATCGGTCATTATATCATCCCTTATCTTGTAAGATTGAGGTGTTTCAAGAGTGGATGGATAGTCAGGAGGGGTAAGCTCATAAAGCCAATTATCTTTATTGTGAACACTGACTCTAGCATGGTTTGGTAGTGTGAACAGGGTTACTACTTCATTCCTGATTAGGTACTCGTAAGGTGGTTGTCCTAAATTTCTTATGATATGGCGGTTAAAGCAAAAGTTAAGATTCATAGGACGGATGGTACCTAAGCGGTTACACCTGTGTAATTGGTATCTAAGTCCTAAGGCATCAGCAATCATGGTGACAAGACCTCCTACTAATATGGGTAGATCAGGTTCTTCTTGGATTCGGGTGAAGGTTTGCATCATGAAAGGCACACCATTGACTGGCTGTCCATTAGTCAGACATGACATAATGAATATCTCATCTTTAGATACTCCAGTAAGGTTTTCTTCTTTTCCAAAGAAGGTGTGGGCAAGGATCTTATGGAAATAGCGGATAGCAGGGTTATGTATCTCATCATTGTTCATGTTATTTGGTTCAGGATGGTAATTTCCGGTTAAGGTTCCCCAAAAGAAGTCCAGCTCAATGTCCATCAATTCTACCTGTATGGTAGTAAAAGCAAAGGGTCCACTAGGGAATCCTAATAAGTCAGCTAGTTCTCTATGGTTAAAGTCATATTCTATTCCGAATAGTCGGAAACTGATAAATCCTTTCCTAAATCCAAAACCGCGCTCGGGTAAGTAAATTAAGTAGCTTAGGAACTCAAGGGTGAGCTCGCGGTAAGTCACAAACTTTTGTTTAATCAGTGCATTCTCCCATCCAAGTCGGTTAAACAAGTATAGGATGCTATCATGTATACCTAAGGTTTCCATAGTCATATCATCCGGGTACAGAGTCAAATCCATTGGTCTCTGTGATAACTCTTCAAATTTCATTCTTTGGTTCCTACCTCTAAATTTGGTTTCCATAATGTTTCTCGGTTGGTTAGCCATAGTTAGTGTAAATACGGAGGAAACAAATCAGGGGGAGAAGGAAAGTGGAAAAGACTTTAGAAAATCTGTAAAAGTGATTTAAAAATTAAAATAAGGAAAATAAGAAAATAAATGCATAAATAAAAGCAATAATAGTAATAATGAAATAAAACTATAAAACAATAAAATGACAAAACAAATAAACGAATAATAAAATGATAAATGACAAAATGATAAAATGATTAAAATGATTAAATGATTAAATGATTAAATGAGTTGCCTCCCACTAAGCGCTGTTTTTATCGTCAAAAGCCTGACGTAATGCTTAGGTGTAGATTAATCAGGGAAATTAGTGGACAACTCTAAAAGCCTTAGACTATTTGCATAATCTCTATTTTCAACTTTATGGTAATGTTTTAAACGTTGTCCGTTTACTGTGAACGGTTCACTATTCCTACCCTTAATTTCTATTGCTCCGCTCGGGAACACTCTAGTTATTTCAAAGGGTCCTGACCATCTAGATTTTAGTTTTCCAGGAAAGAGTCTAAGTCTTGAATTAAAGAGGAGTACAACGTCTCCCACACTAAATTCTTTCCTAGATAGGCGTTTATCGTGTCATCGCTTAGTTCTTTCTTTATATATCTTAGCATTCTCATAAGCATCTAACCTTAACTCTTCTAATTCGTTAATATCGAGGATTCGCTTTTCTCCTGCAGCATTATAGTTTATATTGAGAGTTTTGATCGCCCAATATGCTTTGTGTTCTAGTTCTACCGGGAGATGACAAGACTTTCCATATACTAATTTGAAAGGTGTAGTTCCTATGGGTGTCTTGTAAGCTGTCCTATAAGCCCATAAAGCTTCATTAAGTTTAGATGACCAATCTTTCCGAGATATGGTGACAGTCTTTTCTAAGATTTGTTTAATTTCTCTGTTTGAGACTTCGACTTGTCCACTTGTTTGTGGATGATATGGTGCTGCCACACGGTGTCTGACTCCATACTTAGATAGTAATTTGTCAAAGATTTTTGAAATGAAGTGCGAACCACCGTCACTTATGACGAGTCTAGGTACACCAAATCTGGGAAAGATTATATTTTTGAAAAGTTTTAGTACTACTCATGTGTCATTTGTAGGAGAAGCTATAGCCTCAATCCATTTTGAAACGTAATCAACAGCTACGAGTATGTAATTATTGCCGAAAGATGATGGGAATGGTCCCATGAAATCTATTCCCCAGACGTCAAAGACTTCTACTTCTAATATTCCTTTTTGAGGCATTTCATCTCTTCTTGAAATATTACCGGTGTGTTGACACCGATCGCAATTTATAACAGCGATGTGGACATCTTTCCGTAAATTAGGCCAGAATAGGCCGACTTGTAAGATTTTTGCACAAGTCTTGGAAGTGCTTGCATGTCCACCATAAGGAGATGAATGGCAATGAGCAATGACATCTTTTATTTCTTCTTCGGGAATACATCGACGAAAGATTTCGTCGGGTCCTCTTTTGAACAATAATGGTTCATCCAATAGTAATGTTTGAGATTGTGAAAGAATTTCTTTTTCTGCTGATAGGTTAAGTCAGGTGGAAGAGCTCCTGCAGCTAGGTAGTTGACAATGTCAGCGTACCATGGCAGTCCTACAGTTGTTTGGATTGTTTCCACGGGTTCTGGTTCATCTATGTCTAACTGAACTGGGTTGCTTCCTATTTGTGCTATCAGCCGTTCATATGGAAAATCATCGTTAATCGGCACTTGTTCGGGTTTAATACCTTCTATTCTAGATAAATGGTCCGCTACGACGTTTTCAGTACCTTTCTTATCTTTTATTTCAAGATCAAACTCTTGTAAGAGTAAAATCCATCTCAAGAGTCTTGGTTTAGCATCTTTCTTAGTTAATAGATATCTGATAGCAGTGTGGTCTGTGTAAATGATTATTTTCGCTCCCACTAGGTAAGAACGGAATTTGTCAAGCGCAAAGACAACTGCTAACAATTCTTTTTCAGTAGTGGCGTAGTTCATCTGAGCAGAATCTAAGGTTCTACTGGCATAGTAAATCGCATGAAGTTTCTTGTCCTTCCTCTGGCCTAGAACTGCGCCTACAGCATAGTCACTCGTATCGCACATGATTTCGAAAGGTAATCTCCAGTCAGGGGGTTGCATGATTGGTGCGGTGATGAGGGCTGTTTTTAGAGTTTCGAATGCTTTAAGACAATCTTCATTGAATATGAACTCAGCGTCTTTCATTAATAAACCGGTAAGAGGTTTAGTGATTTTCGAGAAATCTTTGATGAATCGTCGGTAGAAACCGGCGTGTCCTAAAAAGCTTTGTATTTCTCGAACGGTTTTAGGGGGTTGAAGATCTTTTATGACTTCTATCTTAGCTTTATCAACTTCAATTCCCTTGTCAGATATAACGTGTCCTAGTACAATTCCTTCTCTGACCATAAAATGACATTTCTCCCAGTTAAGCACGAGGTTTACTTTTACACATCTTTCTAACACCATTTCTAAATTTGATAGACATCCTTCAAAACTTTGCCCGCATACAAAGAAGTCGTCCATGAACACTTCCATGATGTTGTCTATGAAATCTGCGAAGATTGACATCATACATCTTTGAAAGGTTGCAGGAGCGTTGCATAATCCAAAGGGCATTCGTCTATAAGCGAATGTTCCATAAGGGCATGTGAATGTAGTCTTCTCTTGATCATCTGGGTGGATAGGGATTTGGAAAAATCCTGAGTAACCATCAAGATAACAGAAATATGAATGCTTGGCTAAACGTTCTAACATTTGATCTATAAAAGGTAGTGGGAAATGATCTTTTCGAGTGGCTTTGTTTAGTTTACGATAATCGATGCACACTCTATGTCCTGTCACTACTCTTTGTGATATCGATTCGCCTTTAGCGTTTTTCACAACAGTGATACCTCCTTTCTTTGGTACTACATGTACTGGACTAACCCATTTACTATCAGAGATTGGATATATTATTCCAGCATCTAGTAGTTTCTTAACTTCTTCCTTTACTACAGTGCTAAGGATTGGGTTAATTCTTCTTTGAGATTCTCTGGAGGTTTTGCAATCTTCTTCTAGCAGAATACAATGCATACAGATTGAAGGGCATATTCCTTTGAGATAAGATATGTTATATCCTAATGCAGTTGGATATTTCTTTAAGACATCTAAAAGTTTCTTTGTTTCAATTGTTCCTAAACTGGAATTGATTATAACTGGTCTTGTACATTCAGTGTCTAAGAATTCGTATCTTAGGTTCTTAGGTAAAGTTTTTAACCCTAATGTAGGTTTATTCTTACTTGGCATGGGATCCGGTGTAAGTGCTAAACTTTCGCTTAGACTATCATCCTGATATTGTTCACGCCAATTATCATCTTCGAAAATCGGAGGGATTTGAATTTTCATAATTTCAGAATAGGTAGTTTCTTTCATTTCCATTTCTCTTACACATTCGTCAATTACGTCCAATAGATAGCATGTATCCTCTATAGCTGGTGATTGTAAGAATTGTGTTAAAATAAATTCAACTTTCTCTTCACCTACTTCAAAGGTTAGCTTTCCTTTCTTTACGTCTATTATAGCTCTGGCGGTAGCTAATAATGGTCTTCCTAGTATGATAGGTGTAGTGGAGTCTTTAGAGATGTCCATGATTATGAAATCAGTAGGAATATAGAATTGTCCTATACGTACTGGGACGTTTTCTAGTATGCCTACAGGATATTTAATAGAGCGATCGGCTAGTTGAACATACATTTTAGTTGGTCTTAGGTCTCCCATGTCTAGCCTTTTTCAAATCGTTAAGGGCATAACACTGATACTGGCTCCTAAATCGCATAGAGCTTTGTCAATGACGAATTTTCCTATTACACAGGGTATAGAGAAACTTCCTGGATCTTTTAGCTTAGGAGGCATATTATTCTGAATTATTGCGCTACACTCAGCAGTAAGTGTAACGGTTCCGTTATCCTCTATCTTTTTCTTATTGGATAAGATTTCTTTTAAAAACTTAGCGTACGAGGGCATTTGAGTGATAGCTTCTGTAAATGGAATAGTAATATTCAACTGTTTCAGAAGTTCAACAAATTTCTTAAACTGGCCCATCGTCTTGGAATTGGTTAATCTCTGAGGGTACGGAATTGGTGGTTTATAGGGTGGTGGAGGCACATAAGGCTTTTCTTTCTCCAATGCCTCTTGATTATCTTCCTTTTCTTCTGGTTCATTCACCATTTCAGTCGGTTTATCCGGTTTTTGGTACATGGCTGGATTGTCAAGTCTCGGATCGGTAGGTCCGTCAAGTTCCTTGCCACTTCTTAATATCACAGCATTGGCCTGTCCTTTCGGATTAGGTTGAGGTTGTCCAGGAAATACTCCAGCTGGTGCAGCGGTAGGTGCTTGTTGTTGAGCTACTTGTGAAATCTGAGTTTCAAGCATTTTGTTATGTGTAGCTAACGCATCTACCTTGCTCACTAATTGCTTAATCTGCTCACTAGTGTGTATGTTTTGGTTTAAGAAGTCCATGTTTGTTTGAGATTGGTTAGCTATGAAGTTCTCCATCATCAACTCAAGGTTCGATTTTCTAGGGACATTGGGAGCAGTCTTTTGATATCCTGGTGGTGTAGCTGGTGCTTGACCTGGTGCGTATAAAGCATTGTTGTTCTTATAGGAGAAGTTCGGATGATTCTTCCAACCTGGGTTGTATATGTTTGAGTACGGGTTTCCTTGAGCATAATTCACTTGATCTGTGGGAATTCCTGCTAATAGTTGACAATCAGGAACATCATGTCCTGGAACTCCACATAACTCACAGTTAGGTGTTACTGCAGCCACGGTGGCTGTTGTTGTTATGGCCAAGTTGTCGATCTTTTGGTTTAGTTGGTCAAACTTTGCATTGACTTGGTCCATACTACTCACTTCGTACATACCTCATTGTGTTGGTTTCTCAGTTGCGACTCTCTCACTTCCCCATTGGTAATGGTTTTAAGCCATACTCTCGATAAGTGCATATGCATCGTTATATTCTTTGTCCATTAGTGCACCGCCTGCGGAAGCGTCAATTGTCATTCTTGTATTGTACAAGAGTCCATTGTAGAAGGTATGGATCACCATCCATTCTACTAATCCGTGACGTGGACAAAGTCTCAGCATATCTTTATAGCGTTCCCAAGCTTCGAAAAGTGATTCGTTTTCCTTCTGCTTAAATCCGTTGATCTGAGCTCTTAGCATAGCTGTCTTGCTAGGTGGGAAATATCTGGTCAAGAAAACTCTCTTTAGTTCCTCCCACGTAGTTACTGAATTCGAGGGTAGAGATTGAAGCCAGGCTCTCGCTCTGTCTCGAAGTGAAAAAGGAAAAAGACGTAGTCTAATAGCTTCTTGGGTAACTCCATTAGCTTTTACGGTATCTGCGTATTGCACGAATATCGAAAGGTGAAGGTTCGGATCCTCGGTAGGATTTCCGGCGAATTGATTTTGTTGCACGGCTGATATCAGCAAAGGTTTCAGTTCGAAATCGTTTCGGTTGATAGCCGGTGCGGCAATGCTGGAATGCGGTTCAGCTTGTGAAGGACTAGCGTAATGTTTGAGTGGGTGATTCTGTTCTTCAGCCATCTCTGCGTCCTTTGATGTTACGACTGGTTTAGGTGGATCTATTTGAAGATCTGGAATGTTGTAATTTTGTTCGTAATCGAATATCCGTCTTCTTACGTGTAAGAAGCGTTCCGATTCTGGGATTAGAGGTTGCAAGTCTTCGCCTTGAGAGCGAGTACTTGGCATACACTCGGGAATTTAGAAAATAAATAGTTGTTACCTTAGTCTAGACAATGCTACTCTAAAGTGCACTAGTAACTAAATTAAGGTCCCGATAATGGCGCCAAAAACTTGATGGGCTAAAGACGTACTCTAATATGTGTCTAGCGGTATCTTAACTGCAAGCGCACAACCTATCGAAGTAATATTTAAGATTATCGATCCCACAGGGACTTTATGATTACTTAGTGCTAGAGGATTTACTAGTTTAGCTAAGGTGAATGGTTGTCACGATTTTTTGTTGTTTTTAAGGATTAAAGGCGAGAATTAAATTTAAGTTTAATAATAATAATAAGGCGGTCGGTATGTAATTATGTTAACTTAGGCGGGTCAATCTAACCTAGGCTTATAAAGATGGTTCACTTAATCTATTATGTAGAGGTTACCAGTTTAAATACCTTTAACTCACACTCTCGTGGTCTTATCTCAGATCTTACCCCTAAAGCCCTATGTCTGCTCTCGCTAGCCCATAAGTGTTTAGAAGTAATTTTTGGAAACTTAATAATTCTAATTCATTTTAAAGCGCTCTCGCTGTGTTTAAATTAAATGCCTAACTTTAGCTATCTGGTTAAAATCTCACACTCTCGTGGTCTCGACCTAACCTATTACACTTTCCTTACTCTCGTAACAAAAAGATTGATTTTATTATAAAAAGTTACAGCCATAATTTTAAATTCTTAATTATTTTAAGCCTATAATTGATTTTACCGATTTAGTTGATTTTAATTACATACCGCCCTAAAGTGTTTAGCTACTCATGATTGTTGTACCAGACAGAGGCAGAAACAGAGGAATACAAAATAAAATATGCATAATAGAAAAATAAATTCTTAACATTAATATAAATGAAAATTAAATAAAAACCTGAATAACAAATATAATGTTAGACACTTTCTTCCACAATCTGGCAAGCTCGGAGTACGGACCGAAATCAGAAATAAAATTACTAAAAAAAAAAACGAATGCTGAAGGCTTTGAAAGAAATTAATTTATAACAATTTCCTAATGTTGGAAATTGTTATTTGATTGGTTGGGATACAGAAAATTAAAGCAAGAACAAAACAAATGCTGGAAAAATAAATGAAACAGGGTGCAATGGAAATACGGCAGAGCTTCCGCAAGAAAAATTAAAATAAAACTCTGTAAATTGTTCTTTGAAACTAAGCTATTTATAGGATCATAATTTGGGCTTGGCAGTTGGAATAATGCCTTGGGCTTCGTAGATGCTGAGAAAATCCAGGGAAAAGTTGAATTACTTGGTCTGCGGGAGAATAGGAAATTTGACTTCACGTAACACACACGTATATGACCAATTCTCAGTAAGTTAACCTAAATTCCCCTTGTCACGTTCGTGACAAGGGTGTCACGCTCGTCTCCCTTGTAATACGCGCGTCACGGTCGTGAGGGATTGGTGACGACCGTGACTGCTCCTTTTAGCGTGTCACGGTCGTGACTCCTAGGTGACGGTCGTGACAGTTACAAAAAATGCAGATTATGCAGAATTCCTCTCTTCTTCTTCTTTTCATGGTTGTTTTTGCTCATTTCACTTGTGGCTTATGATTTAGCTCTGTAATTGATATACCTGCAAAATGACAGAGAAAACTCGAGGAATCGGGTGTTAAAACGACAAATGTGCGATAAAACGGCATTGAAACATAGCAATAAAACGATACTTTTTCTTGTTATCACACCTAAACTTCAATTCGATTGCCCAGATAGCTTGCTCACATCATACAAAACACAAATATGCAAAGAGATTAGATGTATCATGTATAAAAGTATGAAATCGAAAAATTGAAAAAATAAACCAAGAAAATAAATTCGGTTATGGCATTGTAAGAGTCTTTGGAGCAAGGTGATGATTGGGACACCTTCAGAGGAACCTCATGAACGTGTTTGGACCTTCAAATCTCCTTGAGAATGGTTGCAACCCTAAAACTGTATCCTACTTACTCTTGAATTTTTTTGAAGTTTTGTGTGCTCTCTTTGATCAAAAAATTTGTGTCCTTGCTATCTGAAGGTGTTATGTATTTATATAGGAAGGATTTAGGTCAACTTGTGGACCTGGGTTCAATTTATTTTGGGATGATAAGATTTGATTGAAATTTGATTTGAAAACTTTCTATTTTGGTCATATTTGGCCATCATATCTTTCTCCTCTTGTTTTACACGAATTTTGGATCAAATATTATGTAAATAAACCTCAAAATCTGATCCCAAAATAATCCATAGATCAAATATTTTATTTTTCAATATTTATTTTAATTAAAATTAAATTTAAATGAATTAAATTCAATAAAATATAAAATAAACAAAGAAAATCAAAATATATGACTTATAGGTCATGGATCATCTTAAAGTTAAGTTTGGATTGTGAAAACATAGGCCCATTTGGTAAAAACTCAAGTTTGGTCATTGTTTGCCTTATACACCTCCTCAAATTTGCTCAACTTTAACAATGCATAACTTCCTCCATTTTTATCATATGAATGTGTTATTGGAATTTTTAGAAATATTAAAATGTCCTTTAATCACTCCTTTTGGTTTCATGTCCATTTGATCTTCCATGTTCAAGTTATGAGCTTTTGAAAAAGTTGACTTTTTGTTGACATTTTAGAGGACCTGTAATGTCTTGGCCCATATCTCTCAAATGATGTATTCCTGACCTTGGCTTGTGAGTCACAAAGTTGTAGGGAATTGAATTTCCTTCACAATGAACTTTGGATGAGAAATTTATGATGAAACATGTGAAAGTTAGGTCTGGTCAAAGTTCAGTTGACTTTCTCCTCAAGAAACCCTAATTTAACAACTTTTGCCTTGTGATGAATTTGAGGTTTTCTTGATGAATCATGATCAACCCTTGATCAAATGATGAATATTACTTTACAATCTTGATTTTGACCAAAATTTTTAAAGTTTGACTGTATGTTGACCACAGTTGACTTTTTACCCAAGTTAACTGATTATTGATTATCTGAGCATCTGACTGCCAAACTTGTAGGGCAATTCTTGAAACTTGACACGATGATACTTTGAAGTATATAGGATATCATGAATTCCACTTGAGGCCTTGGAAGTCCAATTTACTTTGAGAAACACAAAACCCTAATTTGAAATCTATTGCTTATGAGGAGGCTTTGTTTGATGAAACTTTGAGTTCCTTTGAGCAATTGAGAATCTTATGAATATTAGGAGACCTCTTGAGACATATTGTCAAGAAGATATGAGGTAAAATTTTGGGGTACAACAGCTACCCCTTTTCAATTTTCTAAAATCTGAGGGGTTAGACTGGTATGCACGCCATTCGTGACCTGAAGGTGGAAGAGGATTGAACACTTAAAGCCCAAAAATTTTCACTCGTCGGTGCAAAAGTAACACTGTTGGTTGATTGTATTGCTTGAATGAGCTTAAAGATGTCATTTGGAGTATTTTGAGTATTTGGAGATGGGCTTATAGATGTCATCCAAAGTATCAAAATGTGTCTACGTTTGACTCTATCTAAATATTGTTCTGGAATAAGTATCAGGACTAGATCTTTGTCTTGATCGTCTTTGAAATGTCTCTATAAAATATCCTGAACTAAGTATCAGAACTAGATCTTTGTCTTGATTGTCTCTAGGGAGGCTCAAACATTAGTTTATATGCGCGTTAGCAATGATCTAAATGAAACTCTTTTAAGAAAGATATTTGATCTTGATTAAGATGTTTTAGAGACGAAAGGCTGGATGAATCACAACTCAAGGGCTAGCCTCAAGAGCGATCATTCAAGAACCCAAGGAATGCGAGATTCCAAAAGCTCGGTTCTTTCGTTAATTAATTATGAAAAAGATTGTGTATTTGTTGGAGAGATTTTAAGTTGGGTTTAAAAGAAATAGACAAGTCGTCATCTTAAAGGGAGAAAATAAAAAGAGGAAACTTTAAACTTGGATATAAGATTAACAAGAAATTGCCACATTCTTCCTTAAGAGAAATTATTTGAAAAGTTTGATTTTGTGTTTGTGGAGATAAGAGAAACGTCTTTTCTATGGAGATAAATCATGTCCAATCTCTTCGGGGAAGTTGAGTTGTTTTGAAATGAAAGATTTAAATGAATCGCAACTCAAGAAGCTAGCCCTAAGAGCAATCATTCAAGAATTCAACGAATGTGAGACTACAAGAACTCAGTTCTTCCATTATTTGTTTAAGGAAAGAAAGTGAAAGTTGTGTATTTTAGGAACGAAAGATTGAATGAATTACAACCCAAGAAGTTAATCCTAAGAGTAATCATTCAAGAATTCAGGGAATACGAGACTCAAAGAAGTATTTTCTTTTGTTATTTGATATGTAAATTAATAATAACATTTTGTTAAAGAGATTTTAAGTTGGACTTAGAAAGACCTATTTGTACTCGAAAGCAACCAAAATTGAAGGTGTCAAATTTAACTCTTTAACTATCTTACAGTGGACTCATGTGCGAATCACTCTATAAAAAGTTGAACAAGTAAATTTATGCATCCATATGATTCTCGAAAGTATAATTAATTTATGCTCTGAAATCACAATGCCATAAAATCGAGACAACAATTAATCAAATAATCTATCTAACAATTAAAAATGTAATTTATCAATTAAACTATATCTAATCAAATAAAAAAAACTAAACAAAGAAATTAACTAATATTTTAAATGGTTAACTTAACCTCTGATAAAAATAAATAAATAATAAAAAATAAAACATTATAAAAATAAAAATAAAAACATAAGAGGGGTATAAACATAGATATGAGTGTAAATTCTAAATGGGTCAAACCATAGTAAATTAAATCACTTCACAAAACTAGACAGTGACCTCAGTCAATTTATTAAATTTATTCTTATAAAACTAGACAGTGGCCTAAATCCCCCAGCAGGGACTATTACATCTTTGTTTTAGAGTTTTACTCATCCATTTTGATGATACATCTGATTGACTCTCCTTTCAGCATATAATCGAAAGCTTTGTTAATCTCTGAAAATGGTATTGTGTGAGTTATGAATTTCTCAAGTTCCAGCTCCTGCAGTAAGTATCCACAATAACATCACAAATAACATATCATTCTGCAATATTTATTAGTTAATCCTCCTAAAGCACTGCATATTCCAACATGTATAAAAACTTACCCCTTTCATGTACTTCTCTACAACATTAGGAAGATCAGTGCGGGGCTTGTAGTTTCCAAAGGCGGTACCTTTAAGAGTCCTCTCATTCAAGAAATTTATAGGATGAGTTTTGAAGGCATCCTCTTTGCTTGGCACTCCAACAAGTACAGCAACACCCCAACCCTAATAACAACAAATCAAGATTCAGGTTTTGCCTTATTATTTAAGATATATAATTTCTTTAGCAACAAGTAAGAACAAATTAATTTTGTTTTTCATACATCATGGACACATTCGAATGCTGAGATCATGGCCTGGACGCTCCCGGTACATTCAATAGCACGATCCACACCTCCATTCGTCATTTCAGTTATTACCTGCAAACCAATGTTCACTGAGAACCTTTTGTATAAAAAACAAACAACATTTTAATGCATAGCATCATACTGATAGAAAACATAAATATATTTACTAAATTGTTAATGAACTAACTTCTTGCACAGGTTTGTTGTGATCTTTTGGGTTTACGAACTCATTTACCCCAAAATTCTTAGCTGCCAACAAGAAAAGAATAAGAAATGGCATCAACAAAAGAAAATTCATTGAATTTATGTTGATCCAAATCATCAACGATTTTAGAGAAGTTAAAAGCATCATACCTAATTCAAATCGGCTGGAAACTAAATCAACTCCAATGATTCTTGATGCACCCGAAATCCTAGCCCCTTCAGCAGCCTATATTATGGTTGAGGAAAAGGGTCATTATATATAATAACTTTGGTGACAGCATATTTTATGTGTTTGGAAAATTAAGAATGTCTGAAACTCTTTTTCGCAGGTAAAGGTGCAGAGTTTGAATACACTGTGGAACTTATCTGTTGATGAGAATCTCCGCGTTAAACTAGAAAAGAGGGATATTTTTTTGTTAGCTATTAAGTACCTTGGTGATGATGATATAAAGATGAAGGAAGTTGTTGCGAGTGTTTTGGAAAATTTAGCATTGAGTCGTGTTAACCATGATGTCTCATGGTTGAAGCAGGTGTTATTCCAAAATTGGTGAGACATTGGACAATGGTTTCTCTAAAATGTTTACATGTTGTTGCTAGTTTTATTTCTTGATATATCAGCTTATGTCATCATTGTTAAGATGAATTCTGCATGATGCAGAGTCATTTAAATGGAAAAGGAAACAGAAGAACTATATGCTATTTTTGGCTCATTTCATTTCTAAAACAACAACAACAACAACAACGTACACACTCAAGATATAAGAATAACATACAGCAAGGCCAACAGCTCCAAGTCCAAAGATAGCAACAGAAGAACCAGGTTTTGGCTTTGCAACGTTGATGGTAGCACCAAGACCTATAAACATCAATGCAAATTAAATTAGGAAAACATAGACGCCACGAGTTATATATTAATATCTCAAGTTAGAGATTTTGTATGTAAATACCAGTGCAGATTCCACAACTGAGAATGCAAACTTTGTCAAGCGGTGCATTAGGGTTGATCTTTGCAACACATCCAGCATGAACAACAGTGTACTCGCTGAATGTAGAAGTACCGACGAAATGGTGTATGGGTTGTCCCTTGATAGAGAATCTACATTTGTTGTCATTGATCATGACACCTCTTTCAGGGTTGATTCTAAGAAGATCACACATGTTACTTTCCTCTGACATGCAATGTGGACATTCACCACACTCTCCTGTGAATACAGGAAGGGCTTGATCTCCTGGTTTAATATGTGTCACACCCTCACCTACGCTCTCCACAATCCTGATTAACATCATCCCAATAATTATCAATAACATTCATTCACATTACATACTAAATTTCTAATACGTTAGATAATTAAAAGATTTAATCAGAAGAGAATCATACCCTCCAGCCTCATGACCAAATATACGAGGAAACAATGGAACTTGACCCTGAAACGAGGGGAAAAGAAAACCATGTTTAGCTATATTACGACAATAGAAAGAAACAAAACACATAATTTTCATTATAATTTACCTTAGCTTCCCAAAAGCAAATATCAGTGTGGCAAAGAGAGGAGAAAAGTATCTTGAGACGAACTTCACCGGCCTGTGGTGGGGCCACCTCTACTTCTTCAATCACCAACGGCTTCCCAGCCTCCCATGCAACCGCAGCTGCAAGTACAATACAGTTTTTCAAAACACAATCATATAAAACCTGTGATCAAAATATTGTAGGAAACGAAATAAAAATAATCAAAACATAATTTGAAAAAAGAAAGAGATGGTAGACCTCTGCACTTGATGACTTGACCAATAGTGTTCGACATAATTAACAGATGATGATGATGAAGATGAGGAAATCAACAGATTAAGAACTTAATTAATAAACGAGAACATAGAATGTATGTGTGAGTTGTTTGGTTTGATTTTACTTATGCTATATCTGTACGTGGAACCATCAATTTGTACCTGATCTCTATTTATAGTAGTGGGAAAGGAAACAAAGTACTACAACTATGCTTTAGTAAATGAATTAATAAATACTACCTTCTTTTCAAAATATATATAGTTTAAGATTATTGATAAGGAATATAATGATATTATAAGATGCACTTTTATTAAATTAATCAAATTTATCTTGTATTAGTATTGGGAAAAAAAATTCTTACATAGACATAATATAATATAATTTTACATAATCAATCACAATTTTTTTATTAATTAAAAAATAAAAATAAATTTTTTTTCTCTCCTTTCATATCACAACCACTCCATAATTTCAATTAAAAAATAAATAAATTAAAATTTTCTCTTTTATTGATTGTTTCTAAAAATATGGATACATATTTGTTTTCCTACAAGTATTTCTCTAGTGTTGGAAGTATGGTACAAAGTAATAATTAAATAACACAATTGAAAAAATAAAAATTATTTATACATTAAAAAGAAAAATGACATTCATTTTGAAATAAATTTTATTTGTTAAAGTGACAGTCATTTTGAAACCGAAAGAATAATAAAATAGAATACCATTTTGGTTCTGTGAGTTACCATTGTCGATGTTGGTTCATAACTTTGTTTTCAGGTATCATGTTATGGCTTTGACATACCACACCATGCAACTGCCAACCATACCTAGTTTTTTAATATCATTTTTTTCCGTAAAGACAACTCAGTTGATTGTTGTGCATAGACATCAGATGCAAAGACATAACATATACGGATTCAAATATGTGACATCCCACTTGTTCACATTTAAAATAATAAATTTCAGCCACTTGCCTACTTGACAAAAATAACTTAATTTCATCTATAAAATACATTAATTGTTTAGCATCTCTTCTATTTTTATTTTTATTGAATTAGAATTTATTAATTATCTTTAAAATAGATATTTTATGGATTAATTATTGAATTGTACTAATTATTTATCAATTATATTGAAAATGTACTTGTGTATAATGTTGTGTGTCTAATGAGACCACACAATAAGATATTTATATTCATGTGAGTGATATACAATAGATAGTTACGATTGATACATATTGATGGTAATTGATACACCTTAATTATAATTAATTTTAACACTCTCCATCAAGCATGGTCATATATGTTATATGAGTCGAGTTTACTACTAAAATTCTGGTTATGCATATACTCCAATGTCATATCTTAATGTTAAGACAATGCTTACTGCACTTTAGTAAACAAGATAATAACATAGCCG
This sequence comes from Lathyrus aphaca, assembly GCA_963966055.1. NCBI lineage: Eukaryota > Viridiplantae > Streptophyta > Magnoliopsida > Fabales > Fabaceae > Lathyrus > Lathyrus aphaca. The sequence goes on from OZ014524.1 coordinate 127,556,743, forward strand.
TTGTTTTGAGGTAGTGCAACTCAAATACCAACAGATGTCAAGACAACATGTTGGGACATCTCAGTCAAGAACATACATACAGAAAAATTGTAAATCTGCAGAATATAAATAACACAGTAATTGTTGACCCAATTCGGTGTTAACAAACCTACATATGGGGGATACCAATCCAGGACGAAGACTTCACTATATCATAGTATTATCACAAAGTTAAACTCCCTCGTTTACAACTTTGGCTCCTAATCACTACCCTATTGAACATCTTTACAAAATCTAAACTCTCTGATTTACAACTCTGATATGAGAGACTTATCACATCCTTCACAACCTGCGTTGCATCTGTCTTCTGCCAATCTCCAAGACATGTCACGGTTTCTTGACCTACAAGTTATCTTGGACATGCTTAAAAACTTCGCCCAAGAACAATAAAACAACGTACATGCACCTATGTCGTCTCTTTAAATCCCATACTGCATATAGGAACTACAGCCTTAAGAGCCAACGACTTTCAAAACCTAAACCCTTATTTTTACAAAAGAGAACTAGGTTATAATTGTTACATAAGGCATAATGTCATCCAAGGTCTAAGTCTTTTTTATTGTCTTTTGTTTTCTTTCTTGGGCGTTCTAATTATATCTTGATCCATCCTTTAAAAGCGTAACAAATCTTAACCAGATTTGTTTACAATTAACTAACTAAACCAGTAAGATGTCCTATCAGCTGTTAGGACATCTCCTTCGACATCTTTGTCTTTGTCCAGATTTCTTCATCTTTATCATCAATGTGTTTTACCAAAATTTTAGTCAAACTTTAGGAGCTTTCAATCTCCCCCTTTTGACAAATTTTGGCTAAAACATTTCTTGAACGAGCCTTCACTCTGAGTAGTGGATATGATTAGAATACTGAGCAGACTGTGTTCATGTTGGTGTACATGAGGAAGAAGATAATACCAACACTCCCTAAGTCTATGAACCAGTACTGTCACCCTTGAGGAGAGTAGTAACCCTGACGAAGTGAACTAGCAAAAGGTCTTGGCAATAGAAACTTCTAAAGACCAAGAACAAAGAAGAACTTCACAACTTCCTTTAACTCTAATCACATGTCACAAAGGATTCTGATACACTGATGTTAGAGCATCATGTTTATCTTCCTTGCAAAGAAACTGCATGAACAATCCATGTAACTACTGACCAGATAATCAATAATCTTCCTTTTTAGTCAAAAATTGGCAAAAGTAACCAAGGTATTCCCATAACCAACCAATACAAGCCCATATTTGAACGAACATTTTGAGATAAATACTTCAAAGAACCTGATACTGATATGCACTCCCTGAGCACCTGCATAGGATTGAATGGAAAACATAAGACGCATCTTCAATGTCTTCAAGAGCAGCACTCTCTGTCAGCCACCTGCTGAAACACATTAATTTTGGCAGCATTATCCCTTCTAACAAGAAATAACAGTCACTCACACATGAAAGCCATCATGTTATCTGTGAGACACATAGGGATCACCATCCTCATAGTAACAAACTGTTGGAACAACATCAAAGTTTAGGTGACGTTACTATCGGAGCAGTTGGAGCGAGAGATGGTGTTGGTGGATCAATATCATCTCTTACTTTCTATGTATGGTGTATCTGTCACTGGTAGACTTGTAATGTAGGTGTAGCGTATACAATGGGTGTAGTGTTAATAGAAGGGATATCTCGAACAACTGAAGTATAATTCTCATCGGGTGACATAGAGGCAGACAATAATGGGGAAGTTTTAAATAATGTCACATAAGAGAAAACAATGTATTATTAAAGTTGGGGATAAAAATAACAATATCCTTTTGTATAGATGAGTAGCCTAGAAAAATACATTTGAGGGATTTGGCAGAAATTTTGTCTTTACCTAGACTGAGGTCGTGAACAAAGCATGTGCAACCAAAGACCTTGGGAAGAATGGAGTTGAGATCATATTGAGGGTTCAAGATAGAGTATGGAAATTGATCTTGAAGGACTGAGGAAGGCATTTAGTTTATAAGTTGACAATTTATGAGAAGAGCATCACCCCCAAAACAAGAAGGGATGTTGTGGTGAAGCAAAAAAGTTCGTGCAGTTACAACTAAATGACAATCCTTTTGTTCTGCGACATCATTTTTTGTGGTGTGTAAGCACATGATGATTGATAAATAATCCTATGTGATTTTAAAAAATATTGAATCTAGGATGACATATATTCACGAGCATTATCAATGCATATAATTTTAATGGAAATGTCAAATTGTTTTCTAATTTGGTATAAAATTCTTGGAATATATGAAAAACATCTTAACGAATTTTTATTAAAAAAACCAAGTACATCGTGAAAAATTATCGATGAAAGTTACAAAGTAATAATATCCTAACGTTGACTTGACACGGTTAGGACCCCAAATATCAGAATGACCTAAAGAAAAAGGTGATGCAATACTTTTATTTACTCATGTACAATAAGTGTGACGAGTATGTTTGCCTAATTGACACGATTGACACTCAAATGACAATTAGGTTATTATTATACTGATGGATTCCCATAATGGAGTTTTGGATGGTTTTTCTAGTTGGGATGGTACCTATTAGTGGTTAGGTCAGGAGTATTATACCTATACTGGTTGTTTATCTAAGGATTGTAAATTTTTGTTGTGTATGTTTGAGAAAAATCAGTCATTACACCCTCTTGTAAGGTAGGACATGTATTTGTTGCGTGTTAATGGGAAGTGCAAATTCCACATTACTCATCTCTTTGAGTTTTTACTACTACTAAATGTCTCACCAATGAAGTAAGCTCATCAATTATGGTTTGTAAGGCCTTGTTGGAAGAAGCAACTTATTCTTATTCACTTCTTTTGTTCGAGTCACAAAGTTGTTTCTGGTTTTGAATTATTGGGATTTGAGTGACATATTTTCAATTAAGGTTTTAGAAGTAGTTGGTGTCTTATCAACAAGTGCTCTTCCACTAGCAGCATCCAAAATGTTTATGTCCATAGGTAGAAATCCCTCATAAAAGTATTGGATTAATAATTGTTCAGAAATTTGGTGATGATGGAAACTCAACACTAATTTCTTAAATATTTCCTAGTATTCAGCCAATGATTTCATGTCAACTTATCTAATACCACATATTTATTTTATGATCGAAGCGACTCTTGATGTAGGGATAAATCTTTCTAGAAACACCTTTTTCAAATTATTCCAGCTTGTAACAAAATTTTCCTCAAGATAATACAACCATTCTTTCGCAATACCTTTTTGTGGGAATGGAAAGGCTATGAACTTGACATGATCGTAGGTGATTCCTCGAGGCCTCAATGGTGTAGAGCACACAACTTAGATTTCTTACAAGTGCTTATGAGGATCTTCACCTACAAGACCACTAAACCTTGGCAACAATTGTATTAAACCATATTTTAATTCAAATGGTACATCAACTTCGGGATATTCAATACATAATTCATTATAATTAACATATGGTGCAGCAAGTTCTCTTAAGGTTTTATTTTGATCAGTCATGATATGATTATCAAATCAATACATAATCAATTAAAATTAGAATCAAATCAAAATAAAATCTAATAACATCACTATCAAATATGAATATAATGAAATCATTAATAAAATCAAAATCAAAATCAAACCAACACATAATCAACACAAAATCAAATAAAATAATAAAGCACTATAATGCAATAATTACAAAAATGCCAACAATGTCCTTATTGGAAAAAAAATGGAAATGTAGGAAAATGATTAAAATAAAATTTAAAAACTATGAAAATATGACTAAAAATCAAATAAAACTAAATAAAGAATCTATAAAAAAAATTGGATTTTTAAAAAAAAATACAAAAATTAAAAAAAAAATCAAATAAAATAGAAAAACAAGGAATTTGCAATTTTGAGGATCCAAATCCCTTAGAAGAGTCTTCAAAGGGAGTAATATTTGTTGATTTTTTCATGATTTTCTGGAAGAAGAAAAAATCAAAGGAATTCGAAATAGTAGCTTACAAAATCAACTAATAGGTTGGGATACTTACCACTATACTACAACCCTGAAAATCAACAAAAAAATCCTAACAATACTCTAAACTAGGATTATAAAGTTAGTTAATATTATCAAAGAGTCTCCAGCAACTGCGCCAATTTCGATCCAATGTCGCACATGGATAAAAAAATGAGCTTAAAAGGGTAGTATATGGAAGTGACATTCGAGTCGTATCACAATGACTCTTGACTTAAGTTAACTAACTGATTAGAATAATGGGGGGTTTTAGGTTTTCAATTAAGAGTATGATTAACATAATTTTATTTCGAATAAAATTAACGAGTTAATCTACTGATTTGGGTTCCGACCTATCACTGGTTATTATAACCCTAATTCCTTAAGTGGATACAATCCTTATTTGATTACAATTTTGATTAAACAAGTGTAATCAGTCTAAGTAGAATTGCAGGTTTACTCGTAAAAATAGACGACTTTACGTCCCAAACTCATGTCGACGTGTAGACTCGGATGGTCAAACTTGATAAACTCGTTTGAGTTCAAAAAGTTGACTCGTTCCAAACTTTAAGAGGTAGCACTTTAGATTTTAAAGGTTTTTTAGAAGAAAAAAAAACTAATTACTTTAAGAGGCGGCATTCCAAACTACAAAATAGACCTTTCGTAACACTAATTTTACGATGGTCTTCCTGTTAATTGTGGTAATGGTTCTTTTTTGGGAGTTTTTTTGTATTTACTAAAGGACATTTCACAATTTCATAGGTACCAACCTTAGTGAAATGTACCTAGAGTGAAAGAGTTTGAATCCGATACCAACAATTTTCCATTTATCGTGACCTCATGGGCTTAACCTTGTATATCTCCACGATTTTTATAATTAATTGTGGTGTAAGTTGCAATCATTTCGTCACGATTCGTATTGTCAACCGCGGTGAAAGGTGTTACTTGTTTATATATAAGAAAAATTATCTCTTGCTTCAGTATATTATAGTTATCTCACTCAAAATAAATCCATGACATCTCTTTCACTCGTCTTTTTCAAAATAAAACCCTAACATCTCTGTTATTTGTCTCTCTCATATGGATACCCCAAATTTATGCATCAAACTCGTCTTCTTCGAAGGATACCTTGTTGCATCAAATACTAGAAAATGACTACATTACAGGTTCGTCTTCACTATAGTTTATGTTTCAAATTTTGTTTATGTATTATTATTTATGTTTCAATAGCTTATTTCATAATTTTTGAACTTTCTGCTTGTTTTAACTTGTAGGTAGGGATGCTTGTTTTGATAATAAGGACGAAGCTAAGTGAGCATTGAAAATTTGTGTTAAAGACCCAGAATGATATATATTCAAAATAGACACAAGTTTGTAGCTCTCACTTCAGCTTCATCCTCCCTTCATTATGGATGCCATTATAGGATATGTACGTTTCTAAAATATTCTATGAGTTGATATATTTTTTGTATTATATATGTTGTTTATGGTTTGTTGTTGATGAATGTTGTCGTTAATGTTTTTTGTATCGTGTATGTTGTTTATCATTTTTTGTTTTAACCGATTGGAATAATGGGGTTTTAGGTTTTCCATTACGAGTATGATTAACAGAATTTGATTTCAAATCAAATTAACGAGCGAAAAACCCTTAAGCGGATTCGATCCCCGTTTGATTACAATATCTATTGAAGAAATGTAATTAGTGTAAGTAGAATGGCAAGTTGACTCACAAAAACGGGATAGTTTACGTCCCAAACTCATGTTGGTGTGTTGACTCAGCAAGAACTCGGATGGTCAAACATGATAAACTCGTCTGAGTTCAAAAAGTTGACTCGTTCCGGACTTTAAGTGGTGGCGCTTTAGATTTTAAGGGTTTTTTAAAAGAAAATTAAAAAACCTAATTATGTGAATTTAGTCGGTTTAGGTTTTTTTTAGTATTCAATGTTGGGTTATTTTATTTTTATTGATTAGGAATGTGTAAAGACACCATTAAAACATTATATTTTTTCAAGAGGAACTTATGTATCATATCTTGGAATGGATCAAAGCTACCATTGAGAAGTTATTGCAACATAAATTTTCTTTCTCCCATTCAAGCTTCCTCTTCGTCATTAACAAGTATTTGTCATGATTACTTAATATTTTCTCTTTTCATCTTCAAACTTATTCATCCTCTTTTACATTCAAGCAGTATTTTTTCTTTCGCTAAATTCCTATCCACGCCGACTCACTGCTGCAAAAGGTCTAGAGAAAGGAGAGGTAGGTCAGGAGTGTATAGGAGGTCAAAAATGAAGGAATTCGGAACTTCTATTGATAAAAGTAAATTGGTGGATATACCATGCAAATGGAAGAATTTCAGTTGGTATAGTAGAGACGGGAAGTCTATGAGTCGGATCGATCGATATTTAGTTGTTGATTCCATAATGGATAGATGGAGGTGGTTGACCAGTTAATTGGGAAGTGGTACATATCATACCATTGCCCTATATGGTTGGTGGTGGATGGGGCGGACTGTGGCCCGAAGCCTTTTAGAGTTAACAATGACTGATTCTTTGATAAAAAGTTAATTCCTTTTATCAAAGAGTAATGGAGAGGGTTGATGGTGACTGGTAGGAGCAAATTTGTTTTAAAGGATAAATTGAGATTGCTAAAAAATCGACTTAGATGGTGAAATGCGGAGGTGTTTGGGAGATTTGAGTTGGAGGTAGAGGAGGGTGTGAGGGGAATGAACGAGACGAATGATCATTTAATTAATCTTAATGAGAATGCTTGTGGAGCTATTATTTCTAAGAGGAAGGATGCCACTAGTCTATTTTGGTTAAATCTTAAAATCAAGGAAAATATGCTAATCCAAAAGTGTTAGGTGTCAAGAAGTGTTTATTTTCATAAGTTATTGTGATGCCTTTAAGCTCTTTTGATCGATTTAATTGAGAAACGACTTAATTATTAGCGATTTTTGCATTTGTGTAATTATTAGATATTTTGATGTGTTTTTCTGTTTTTATAGCATTTTAGGAAAAAAGATCGCAACTCGATTCGCAAGGAGACACTTTGATCAAAAAGTTTGTGTGTCGCTTCTAAGGCCTCCTCCACCGCCCAGTCATGCTTAAGCCTCATGTACCGCACACCCGTGCTAAGGCACTGGAAATGGGATTTTTATCCCATTTTCCAGTGTTGTTCCTTGTTGCGCCTCTTGTATACCTCCCGGCGGTGATGAGGCGGTGGAAATGGGATTTTCATCCCATTTTCCAGTGTTGTTCCATGTTGTACCTCCTTGAGCTTCGTCCATCCGTATTGCGTCATCTGGTAGAAGGTTGCACTGCCCAACCATGGAATATATTTTATAAATTCTCATATGCCACTATTCATGTCACGTGTTTCATTTTCCTACTACCGCCCAACCGTGAATGTGTCGCCCGACATTGCTTTCTGGGTTGCAAAAAGTGCTTCAGTATATTTTGTAGATATTTTATGGATCCTTCACTTTTCATACATTTCTCTTGTAACCTAAAACCTTGTTTGAGGAGAAAAACACCATTGTTACTATTTTCTTTATTGTCCAAAGCTTTTATGCTTCAATCCTTGAATCTTTGAAGATTGATGCTCTAAAAGCTTTGCTACTTACTTGTCAAGCAAGCTAACATGTCTATGAGTAGCTAAAGCTCTTTTGTGTCAAGATTAGAGGTAGATAATCCTCTCTTTTGTATGTATTTTGTTTGATGTAAGCTTGTGAACTTGTGGATGATGAATATATGGTGAAAAAACTTACTTTTATGGTTTATATTTTGTTTTAGTTCATGATTGAGAAATATGTTCTAAATATTTACCTAGGTTTTAATCCATCAACAAACATAGGCTAGAGATAGTTGTGTGAGTTGTTGTTCATAAATATTGAGCTTTGAATGCTAACATTTTGATAGTTAGAGTGAGAGATCATCTAAGGATCAAAGTGGTAAAACTCACAATATGTGTTAGAGATAAACATATTGAAAGGATATGTAATTATGTTTATCATTGGACACACGTTCACTTGCTTGATCGAACAAATACGCACCAAACGGATTATTGAACCCTAATCTTGGCATATTTTTATAAATCTTTCAAACCAATATCTTTTACCGTTAACTTTTATCACTTATCCAAATGATATGTTACCAATAAAAAATTGCTTTGTTACTTTAAGTTTAAGAAGAATTTGACTATAGAACGGCGGTAATATCATAACAATCTTTGTGGAATGATAACAAAAACCAATACTCTATTTGTATTTCAACAAATTGGCACAGTTATCGGGGATTTTTTTTATTGATATTGCAAGCATTGCAATAGTTGTGAAGTTTTAAGCTTGTATAATTTTTTCTTGTACTTGTTAATCTGTTTGGTTAAGTTTTTTTGAAGAATTTGTTTATGCAAGGAAAACTTCCTGCAGTCCAAATTCTTTTTGATCCTGAGATTGAAAGAACTACGAGGAAGTTAAATAGAAAAACTAGACGGAAGAGGCAACTTGCCAAGGAACGAAGAGTTCAAGGAGAAAGTTCTACTTCAACACCACCACCACCACAGTTCACACCAACCATGGCACAAACATCACCACCTCCACCTCCTGCTTCCACACCATGTGTCAACAGTCTGCGTCATACAGCTCAGTTGCTCACAATGAAAATAATGGGAGGCAAGCTGAGATGAAAACAAGGACTCTAAATTTGTTGTATGAAAGTCCATTCACTGGTATGGATCATGAAGACCCTTTCGCTTTTCTCACCAAGTTTTACGAGATAGCGTTAGCGACCGGAGTGGATCAAGCACAATATTTACCTTTATTCAAGAGAATATTTCCTCATGCTTTGTTAGGCAAAGCTAAGGATTGGTATCTCAACCAACTTCTTATTTTGATGACTGATTGGAATGTTCTAGAGGAGAAGTTCATAGAAAGGTTCTTTTCTCATAATCATTTCATGGAGTCGAAAATCGCAATTTGTGTGTTCTCTCAACTCTATGATTCGATAATGCAAAGGCCACAAGTTTGACGAGTTAACTCAAATTCACATCTTCAGAAATGGTCTCCAAAAAAATTGCAAGACATTATTGGATGCCAGAGCTTTACTATCAAAGAATGTCGAAGAAGCAACTAATATCATCAATATAATGGCTCTCAATGATCTCCAAAGTCAAAACCGTAGCAACTCGCAAAAGAAACCTGGAGCACTTGAGTTGGGAACCAATGATGCAATCCTTGCTCAAAACAAACTGTTATCTCAACATATGGAACTTTTGACTCAACAAATGTCAAAGCTTCCACAACAATTGAAGTAAATGCAAGAGCTACCAAAAAAGATCAATAAATAGCATGTTGAGAACTTTGCGAAGGAGATCATGATACCATATTTTGTCCTCCACCGGGATATGAAGAAGTGAACTACATGAACAATCAACAAGGTTATCAAGGAAGACAACAACAACCTTATCAAAATAATTCTCAATAACCGTACCAAAACAATCAAGGATACCAACTGAGGGGGAGCTACTAAAATAATCAAGGTTATGGTGTCGGTACTTTAAGCCGAAAAAATCCTTATCAACCTCCACCACCTCCGATTGCTAGTTCAAAGTTAGAAGATAATCTCACACAATTCATCCAAATGTCAATGGCCAACCAAAGTACTAATGAGGCGGCTATCAAAAATCTCGATAATTAAGTTGGGTAACTTGCTAAACAACTAGCCGAGCAACCTCAAGGGTCATCTTTTACAGGTAACGCTCATATAAATCCAAAGGAACATTGCAAAGCAATTCCTACTATAAGTAGAAAGGATTTAGAAAAGAATGAGGAAATTGACAAGAGGGTGGACGGTGTGATTAGTGATGAGATTTTTGAGGAGGAGGAAATTGAGGAGGAAGTAGTTGAAAGGAAACTTGATGAAGAAGTTGTAGTTGAAAAAGAAACTCATGAAAAAGATGTGGAAGACAAAAATAGAAGGAGCAAGAAGGGAAAAGACAAAGAAAATTTGATTCCAATTCAAAATCTACCTTATTTTCATATGCCTACAAAGAAAGACAATGTTAGGTGTTATGCTCGGTTTATGGATAATTTTAAGCAATTGTGAATTAACATTCCATTTTCCGAGGCTCTTGAACAAATGCCAAAGTATGTCAGGTTTTTGAAGGATATTCTTACAGAGAAGAAACAATTTCGGAACCAGAGACTATTGTTCTTAATGCTAGTTATAGTGAGATAATTCAAATAACCTTGCCAAAGAATGAAGCGGATCAGGGGCATGTAACGTTTTCGGTTATCATTGGAGATGTCTATGTTGGCAAGGGATTAATTGATTTAGGATCAAGCATGAATTTGATCCCATTGTCTATTGTGAAGTGTTTGGGAAATATTGATATGAAGTCGATAAATATGATTTTACAATTGGCCGATAAATCTACAACTCATCTACGTGGGTTGGCTCAAGATGTGTTGGTCGAGGTGGAAAAGTTCTTATTTCCGGTGGATAAGGCACTCGAAAGACAAGCATAATAGTTTTCGTATCGATGCAACGGATGAGGCCATAATGGCGGTAGAAAAACAAGTTCATTTGTCTACTCCTTTTGAAAGAGCTTTTGATGAAGCTTTTGAAGCCCTCACAAAAGAGGAAGAAAGTGAACTTGAGGCTTTCTTGGATGAACTAACTTTGAAGGAAGTTCAATCGTGGGAAGAAAAAGTAAAGGAGTTGAAGAAAGAGCCAAATGATGAAAAAGTTCAAATTGAATTGAAGGTTCTACCTTCTAATTTGAAGTATGTGTTCCTTGATGAAGGTGGTAACAAGCCGATTATCATAACCAACGTTTTGTCTAACAATGAAGAAAATCGTTTAATTCAAGTTTTGAAGAAAAATCAAGAAGTTATAGGATGAATCTAAAGGGAATTAGTTCATCCTATTGTATGCTCGTGATTCTAATGGAAGGTGATTTCAAACTGTTAGCTCAACAACAACACCGTTTGAATCCTACTATGAAATAAGTTGTTCGAAAAGAAGTGGTGAAGCTTTTGGATGTCGGAACGATCTATCCGATCTCTGATAGTCCATGGGTGAGCCGGGTGCAAGTGGTACCGAAAAAGGGTGGAATAATCGTCATTCAGAATGAAAAGCATGAGTTTATACCTATGAGAATTTTAACGGGATGGAGGATGTGTATCGATTATAGGAGGCCAAATACGACAACTAGAAAAGATCATTTCCCACTTCCGTTTATGGATTAAATGCTTGAACGGTTATCAAGTCATCAATTTTATTGCTTCTTGGATGGTTATTTCGGGTATAACCAAATTGTTGTGGACCCGGAAGATCACGAAAAGATGGCTTTCGCTTGCCCGTTTGGAATTTTTGCTTACCGGAAGATGCCTTTTGGTCTTTGTAATGCACTGGAAACTTTTCAACGGTACGTTCAAGCTATATTCTTCGATCTCATTGAGAAGACAATGGAAGTTTTCATGGACTACTTTTCCATGTTCGGTGTTTCATTTGATTTATGCTTGAAAAATCTTGAAGTGGTGTTGGAAAGATGTGTGAAGACAAATTTGGTGTTAAATTAGGAGAAGTGCAACTTCATGGTGATGGAAAGGATAATGCTAGGTCACAAATTCCCCTCCAAAGGCCTTAAGGTTGACCAAGCCAAGATTGAAGTGATGGTGAAGCTTCCTCCACCAACTAATGTCAAAGGAATTCAATGTTTTCTCGGTCATGCGGGGTTTTATCGATGTTTCATCAAAGATTTCTCCAATGTGGCAAGGCCATCGAGCATCTTCCTCAACAAAGATAAGTTGTTTATCTTTGATGATGAATGTCTTAATGCTTTCCAAACTTTAAAATAAAAAATGGTTACCGCTCCCATAACCATCGCTCCTAATTGGACTTTAAATTTTGGACTCATGTGTGACACGAGTGATTATGCGGTAGGAGCGGTACTTGGCCAAAGGAAAGAATATAATTTTCTTGCGATACACTATGCAAGCAAAAATTTAAATGAGGCATAAGTCAATTATGCCACCACTGAAAAATAATTGCTTGCTATTGTGTATGTACTTGAAAAGTTTCGTTTTTACCTTATTGGGTCGAAAGTTGTAGTTTACACTAAACATTCGGCGATTAAGTATTTTCTAACCAAGTCGGATTTGAAGCAAAGGCTCATCTGATGGATCCTTTAATTACAAGAGTTTGATTTGGAAATAAGAGACAAAAAGGGTTCAGAAAACTTGGTAGCGGATCACTTATCCCGCTTGGTTAATGTAGAGGTTACACATAGAGAACAATAGATACGAGAAGAATTTCTGGATGAAAATGTATTTCGGGTCCAAGTTAGGCCTTAGTTCACGGATTTTGCTAACCACAAAGCAACCAGATGGATACCAGAGGATCTAACTTGGAACCAACATAAGAAGTTCTTATTGGATGATAATTTTTATGTGTGGGATAAGCCTTATATGTTTAAGTTAGGAGGTGATAACTTATTAAGAAGGTGTGTCACGAGTGACGAAGCGAAAAGTATTCTTTGGCATTGTTACAATTCGCCATATGGAAGCCATTTTAATGGTTTGAGAACGAAAACGAAAGTCCTTCAATCGGGCTTTTATTGGCCTACTCTATTTAAAGACGCAAATCTCTAAGCGAAAAGTTGTGACCTTTGCCAAAGAAGTGGTGGAATTGGGAAAAGGGATGAAATGCCTCTTCACACTATTTTAGAAGTTGAAGTTTTCGATTGTTGGGGCATTGATTTTGTTGGTCCATTTCCATCATCTTTTACGATTGAGTATATCCTAGTTGCGATTGATTATATTTCCATGTGGGTGGAAGTGATTGCTTCACCTAAGAGCGATGGCATAACGGTGATTAAATTCTTAAAGAAAAACATATTTTCCCGTTTTGGCACGCCTCGGGTATTGATAAGTGATGGAGGTTCACACTTTCGTAATACATCGCTTGAGAAGGTTTAAGAGCATTATAGTGTAACGCATAAGGTTGCGACCCCATACCACCTGCAAACAAATAGTCAAGCCGAGGTTTCAATCCGGGAAGTAAAAATGATTTTGGAAAAGATTGTGTCAAGTTCAAGGAAGGATTGGTCTCTAAAGCTTGACGAGGCTTTGTGGGCGTATCACACCGCTTTCAATGCTCCAATTGGTTTATCTCCGTTTCAAATGGTTTATGAAAAGACATGTCATTTACCCATTGAAAAGGAGCATGAAGCTTTATGGGCATTGAAAATGTTAAATTTTGATCAAAACATGGTCAGTGAAAAAAGGAAAGTTCAATTGCAAGAATTGGAAGAAATGCAAAATACTACATATCATTCTAGAAAGTTGTACAAGGAAAAAGTCAAAAGATATCATGATAAAAGGTTCATCAAAAGGATTTGTGGGTCGGCCAAATGGTGTTATTGTTCAATTCCTGTTTGAAGTTATTTCTGGGAAAATTGAAATCTAAGTGGTCTGGTCCGTTTCTAGTCAAGGACGTAAAAAATTACGGGGCAATTATGATAGAGGATTTGCAAAGAAAAAAAAGTTGGATTTTCAATGGCCAACGAATAAAAATCTATCTCGGAGGTGATTTTTATCAATAAAATTGTTTTGTGTTTCTAGATGGTCGTTGAGATCATTTTGGACCGTCGAGCTTATCCGACGTTAAACAAGCGCTCGTTGGGAGACATCCCAACATTGTAAGTATTGCTTGTTTTATTAATTGTGCATCAATGCATTATCTTGTTCTGTTTTTGGAGTTTTGGCATGAGTAAGAAAATTTTGATTTTGTGAAAATTCTAGTTTGTATCCATAGTAGAAAAAACTGCTAACTTGTGTAAACCGCCCGACGGTAGAATCGCACCTCCCGACGGTGGAGCTTTTATAAAAGCCCTTCGTCTCTGAGAGGCCATGCATAGGGAGAGAAGGGGGAAAATTTTAAACATTTTTTGGGCTTTTCCATTTTTGCCCCAACTCTTTTTAAGACTTATGAAGAAAATTTTCATTTTTTCCTCATTTGTTCTTCCCCTCTTCCAAGCCCTAAAATCTTCTTTCATTTTTGCAAATTTCACTCTTGGCTCATCACTTCCCAACTCAAGTTAATTCATTCTAATATTTTATTTTCATCATTCATCTTCATCTTATTCATGTTCTTATTCTCTTTTAGATTTAGTTTTAATGATTAGGTTTAGATAAATGTTTGATTTTTGCTTCTCTTCTTCAACTTGGATGTCAAAATTTATGTTTGAAATTGGTTTATTTGATAATGATTGATTGTGGGTTGAAAACGAGAGTAGGTAAAACCTAGTTGTGTTGTTATAGTTGTTTTTCTTTCCAAACCGCATGTACCACCCGACGGCATAGAGGCGCAGCTACGCTCTTACATGACCGGACGACAAAGGGGCGGCAGACCTACTACTAAATTTGTTTTGTTTCCTTTTATGTTCCGACTTGTTGTTTATGTTAACGTTTTTGTTGCTGTGTTGGATATTCGTTTTCTGATTTTGCAGATGTCCAGTAGATTTGCACCACAACACGCTTCCAAGAAGCAGCAGAAGAAAAGATAAAGGAGACAGTGTGGGGTTGTGAGGGATCGAAAAGTCTGGATCTTGATGGTTATACTATGTTATTTTTTCGGATATGTTGGCATATTTTCAAATAAGATTTTGTTAAATTCTTCAATGGTTTTCACTCCGGATCGGTTTTATCGAAAGCCATCACTTCCTCATTTTTACGCTAGTGTCGAAGGTTTTGAATCCTTTGGGACTAGACGATTATAGACCCATTTGTCTCATGGGTAGTCTATACAAGGTTCTCTCCAAACTCATAGCAGGAAGGTTGAAAGTCATCTTACACACTATTATTTCTCCTTTTCAAAGTGCCTTCGTTCCCGTAGACAACTATTAGACGGGGTTCTAGTAGCGAACGAGTTGGTGGATTTTGTAAGAAGGAAGGGAGGAGTTATATCTTTTTTAAGGTGGACTTCAAAAAATCTTATGACAAAGTAAGTTGGAATTATTTTGTTTGGAACACGATGCAGAGGATGAGGTTTGGTGAAACTCAGATGAAATGGATGAAATTGTTGATTTTTAAGAGTAATATGTCGGTGTTGGTTAACAGTAGTCTGACAAATGAGTTTAACTTGGAGATAGGTTTGAGACAAGGAGATCCTCTTTCTCCTTTTCTTTTCATTCTTGTGGCAGAGGGTCTCTCGGGCTTGGTTAATAAGTCGGTGGAAATATGGGACTATGAAGGAGTTCTTGTAAATACGAGTTGCTCGATAGACATTCTTCAATTCGTGGATGACACTTTGTTAATCAGAAATAGTAGTTGGAAACAAGTGTGAGCCATTAAGGCAGTTCTTAGGAGTTTTGAGGTTGTATCGGGTTTGGGAATTAATTACCATAAGAGCAAATTAATAGGTATTAATTCGAACCCTCATTTTTTGGAGGCGGCGGCTTATTTTCTTTCTTGTAGGAGGGAGGAAAGAAATTTTAAGTGTCTTGGAATTCTGATTGGGTCGAACCTGAGGAGATTATCGATACGGCGAGGCTTGGTTGATAAGATAAAGAATCAGTTATCTAGTTGGAAGTGTCAGTTTCTTAGCCTTGGGGTAGAATTACTCTTCTTAAATCAGTTTGGTGTTCCCTATCTATGTTTATGTTATCCTTTTATAGAATTTCGGTTAAGATAGCTAAATAAATTACCTCTTTGCAAAGTAGTTTCTTATGGGGGACTCGGAGGAGCAGAGGCAGATTCATTGGATATGATGGAAGGGCGTTTGTTTGTCGTTGGAGCAAGTCAGATTAGGAGTGAGAAATATTGAGGATTTTAATGTGGCACTCATTCTTAAATGGAGGTGGAGGATTTTGAAAGGATCGAACTCTTTGTGGTATAGTATTTTGAGAGCTTGTTATGGCGACATTTGCTGGAGTATGTTTAAGGGTAGTAGTGACCAAGGGACTAGTATATCTAGTTCGATGTGGTGGAAAGACGTCGGGGCCATTGATAAAAAATTAGAAGCCGGTTTATTTTCAAATAATTGTAGGATAGAGATAGGGAACGATTTCAACACTTCTTTTTGGTATTCCAAGTGGTTGGGCATTTACAGTTTGAAGGATAAGTTTTCACTTCTTTTTTCAGTGTGGGGGTTTCAATAGGTGTTTGTGGCTGGTATAGGAGGTTGGGTGGATGGGGGTTGAAGTTAGGGAGATTTGGGTGTTGAGGGGTCTACTAACTCTGAAGTTCAAGCGAGTCGGGATGAACTGGTCCAACTATTATGGGATTTTTGGACTGTTAGTTTTGGTCAAGACATGGTCATTTGGATTCCTGATCCTGGCATTGGTTTTACCGTAAAATCCTATGCTGATAGTTTCAATGCTAACAATTTTATTTTTGCAGTCAAGTCGCACAATATTGTTGTTTTTTCTAGATCTATTTTGGATGACAACATTATAGTCGTCCATGTAAGTGTTGGAAGCAGTAGTGCCAGGCTTCCGCACAACAGTGCCGCTGGTACTGGTTATATTTTAGTCGGAAGCATCTTTGTTGTCTCTACAACCGCGGGCAACAGTAGTGTCAGGCCTCTGGCTGACAGTTTGTCGGCAGTAGGTTTACCTGCTAGTGGTGTTAAGGAGCGGATGTTAGGGGCTGGCTGGGTGTGGAGGCGAATTTGGAAGTCGAAAGCTCCTTCGAGCATAAAATCCTTCGGATGGCGTTTATTTTGGAAGAGGCTACCAACCAAGGATAATTTAATTACTAGAGGTATCAATCTTCCTGAGGACATATCTATTTATGTTTTTTGTTCTATTTTTGTAGAAAAGGTGCCGCATTTGTTTCATAGTTATTGTGTGGTGAGACTGATTTGGAGGGACATAAGGGAGTGCATTGGCTTTGTAGATAATAGTGTCGATATTTTGGATTGCTCCAAAGATAGTTTTTTGAGGTGATTTCTCTTCTACAAATCTCGGGGTGTTAAATCTGGGAAAGCTGGAGTTATTTGGTGGGCTATCTGTTGGAACATTTGGGTTTCCAGGAACGGTATTAATTTTTAGAATCTCAGTTGGAACGTTCTTGATATAGTTTGGAACATCAAGACTTTGGCTTGGAGGTGGTCCATTATAGGCGAAATTGCTAATTCTAATTGTATTTTTTGACTTTTGTAAAAACTCGTTGCTTTTTCTTTCATAGAAGCAATTGGTTAGTAATTTCTTTTTATTGAGTTGCTTGAATTCATTTCTTTTGTAATCAGTTTCGAGAATCCTTAGTTCCCAGTTTATTGGAACAATCAGCTTACAAAAAAAATTACCCAACCATTTAAAAACCATCAAGGTTTGACCAACCACATACAGCAAACCCACATACAACAACAAGAACAAACCCACGTACGACAAGAAGAACAAAATCCAACACGCAAGCCTTAATCAATCAATTAGAAACCCCAAACTCACAAACAGTAACAAAAAAAATCCAGTACCATGAAGTGGAAGGAGTGGTCGAACTAACAAGAAACATGATTAATAAGAACCAAGGAACCAAGAATCAAGGTTGCAATAGCAAAACCGTAGTCACGACCCAGAATTGTGATTAGTGAAAGGATCAACCCAGAATCATGATTAGTGAAAGGATCGCAAAGCAAAAGGAAACCCTAAATCCAATAATTACCACGACAATTGTATGAATCTGCACGAAACTAATTTCACAGTAATCGATCACGACCGAGAAATGATGAACACCAAAACTCGAGCGAACCATCAGAACCAAAAAATCATTGATTCGACCGATTAGGCTAATACTATTTCAATAAATTATAACTTGATGTATTTCGCATTGTTTTATATATATATATATATATATATATATATATATATATATATATATATATATATATATATATATATATATATATATATATATATATATATATATATATATATATTACTGGATTATACAAGTAATTATACTAAATAATTACATTTATTAAGAACAAATCAATTTTGATTTGTTTCCCTTATTATAGAAACAAACTTTTATTCTTGGAATAAACTAATTCTCATTCACATGAGGAAGGCTATCAAAGTATCACAACCCAATCAAGTGCATCGTGTGGCTCAGATGGCAAAGTTTTGCCAAATAAGGATCGCGTGCACCCCTATCAATTCACACCTTCCTCAGGTTTTTAATTTTCATATTTTATTTATGAGTTTGTTACACTATCAGCATTATGAAAGGTGTAACTTGCATCTTATATAAGCAAGTCTGTAATTGTATCAGTAATCAATCAAAACCAAATATGCATTAGATTCACTACTTTTTGTCATCATTTCTTCATTTACTCGATAATTCGTGAGGTATTTTTCTATTCTTCTCATGGAAAAGCAAATATGCAGATGTTTATAGATTTAAGAGATTTATAAACTTCTAAATTCCTTTTGTTACAGATCCAATGGACAAGTGGCTCAGCATCCTTACATTCTTAATAAACAAAAAAGAAACCTGTACCTCAAGGGAGTTAGTCAATACAATCTTTGAGTAGTAAAGTTTCTTTTTATTCTTAATGTTTGTTTGGACTACTTAACAATTTTCCTTCAACATACTATTATATTACCATACAGCAACAACAAAATCAAAGTCTAATTTATATTGGAATATCCCAGCATAGCATCATAATTCTTTACATAAAAACTCAATAACACAAAAGGTTTACTTATGAGATTTATTTTTGCAAAACTATAGTGACCACAGTCCCCCAGCAGGGACTATTACATCTTTGTTTTAGAGTTTTACTCATCCATTTTGATTATACATCTGATTGACTCCCCTTTCAGCATGTAATCGAAAGCTTTGTTAATCTCTGAAAATGGTATTCTGTGAGTTATGAATTTCTCCAGTTCCAGCTCCTGCAGTAAGTATTCACAGTAACATCACATTGACAACACAAATAGCATATCATTCTGCAATATTAGTTGATCCTCCTAAAAACACTGCAGAATTCAATATATAGAAGCTTACCCCTTTCATGTATTTCTCAACAACATTAGGAAGATCAGTGCGGGGTTTGTAGTTTCCATAGAAGGTTCCCTTAAGAGTTCTTTCATTCAAGAAATTCATAGGATGAGTTTTGAATGCATCATCTTTGTTTGGCACTCCAACTAGTACAGCAACACCCCAACCCTAATTAATAACAACAGATCAAGGTTCAGCTTTAGCCTTAGTAAGATTTATAGTTTCTTTAGCAACAAGTAAGAGTAAAAGAATTTAATTCTGCATACATCATGGACACATTCAAATGCTGAGATCATGGCCTGGATGCTACCGGTACATTCAACAGATCGATCTACACCTCCATTAGTCATTTCAGCAATTACCTGCAAACCAATTTTAACATATCAATTTCTTTGTCCATAGCATCATACTCAAAAATTATAATAGAAAACAGAATTATAAAAAACTATCAATTAACCAACCTGTTGCACAGGTTTGTCGTGCTCTTTTGGGTTTACGAACTCATTTACCCCAAACTTCTTAGCTGCCAACATGAAAAAAACAAGAAATGCCATCAACAAAAGAACATTCATTAAATCAATCTACGGAAGAAGCAACATACCTAATTCAAATCGACTGGAAACTAAATCAACTCCAATGATTCTAGATGCACCAGAAATCCTTGCCCCTTCAGCAGCCTACATTATGGTTTAAAGACAAGAGCAGACGTTAATAATTTTGGCTCATTTCAGTTCCAACCATAACTGCAGCACACACACATGCAGACAAAGGTACAAGAGAAACATACGGCAAGGCCAACAGCTCCAAGTCCAAAGATAGCGACAGAAGAACCTGGCTTTGGTTTTGCAACATTCACAGTAGCACCAAGACCTACACAATCATAAATGTAAATTAAACTGAGAAAACATAGACTAAGCCTAGTTATATATCAACATCTAAAGTTAGAGATCCTCTATAAATATATACCAGTACAGATTCCACAACTGAGAATGCAAACTTTGTCAAGTGGTGCATCAGGGTTGATCTTTGCAACACATCCAGCATGGACCACAGTATACTCGCTAAATGTCGAAGTGCCGACGAAATGGTGTACAGGTTGTCCCTTAATAGAGAATCTGGACTTGTTGTCATTGAGCATGACACCTCTATCCGTGTTGATCCTAAGAAGATCACACATGTTGCTCTCCTCTGATTTACAATGTGGACATTCACCACATTCCCCTGTGAATACTGGCAGAGCATGATCCCCTGGTTTCAGGTGAGTGACACCCTCACCTACGCTCTCCACAATCCTGATCAACACCATCCCAACAATTATCAATAAAATTCATTCACACTACATACTAAATTACAAATACATTAGATAATCAGAAGAGAAGCATACCCTCCAGCTTCATGACCAAATATACGAGGAAACAGTGGAGTCTGACCCTGAGACAAGGGGAAAAAATGAAAACAATGTTAAGCTAATGCAATTCACAACAAAGGAAGAAACAAAACACACAATTTTGATAATAATTACCTTAGCTTCCCAGAAGTAAACATCGGTGTGGCAAAGGGAGGTGAAGAGTATCTTGAGACGAACTTCACCGGCCTGCGGTGGCGCCACCTCAACTTCTTCAATCACCAGCGGCTTCCCAGCCTCCCATGCAACCGCGGCTACAAGTATAATACAAAATTTCAAAACACAATAAACCGATCATCAAAATATTGCCAGAAACAAAATGAAAATGAATACTAGAACATAGTTTGAAAAAAGTAGGAGATAGTAGACCTCTGCACTTGATGACTTGACCAACAGTGTTCGACATGATAAACAAATGAGTGAGTTGTTTTCTTTCTTTGCTTAGGTATGTATGTATGATTGGAATCAAGTGCTAGTAAGTGAGCTCTATTTATAATGGTAATAGTAATATAGGAAAGGAAAGGAACAGGGACAGACTTTGTCTAATAAACATTAAAAAATTAGAATACCGCTTCTGGTTTGTTTCATTTCCAGGTGGCGCGGCGCCTTTTGGCTTTGACTTACCGGCTCAGACACCAACTGTAGCCGATGGTTTTCGAATCTCCTTTTATTTTATATATATTTGGTGTCCAGACAGATGAAGATATTTATAATTTAGATTTCATAGTGTAAAAATAAATAAAATATAAAGTGATGAATGAATCTAGAAAAGAATACAAAGCACACACATAATTTTTTAAATATTTTACTTTTTAGTACTATTTTTTTCATCTATTCTTGTCACCTTGGGTGTGACAGTATCGTTTTTCTTAAGTTCTTTCTCCTAGTGGCAAGTGTGGCCTATCAAGTTGTTTGTTTATACTGTTTTGAGTATAATGATTTGTTTATATGTGTAATCGAAATAATAGAATGAACTGGATTATTCTCTCTCATTGGTTTAATAGAATTTTTTAATGAAATATCCCTGTTTTTTAACAAATGTTTTTAAATAATTCATTTTTCAAATTATTTTTTCATCTATCCTATTTTTTTGTCATTTTTAAGAGGAACCTCTATATCAATTAGTGATCATGTAGAAACTTTAAGAGGTATAGTCAATTGGATTTGAGACAGCATATGCAGTCTTCAATCCAATTGGCGGCAGTGTGTAAAAATTATGAAGGGTCGTCAATTCAATTGGAGACAATGTGTTTTTGCAAAATTTAATTTTAAAAAATAATTTTTTTTAATAAATAATAAAAAATATGATTATATTAATAAATAAATAAAAATAAATTACATAATTTAATGATGACGACCGGTAGAGCTGTCAAAATGGACTATCTGATCCTAAACGGATCAATCCTGATGGACTCAGGCTTTTTAGGGTTGGGCTAAAAAAACCTTTTGTAATATGGGCTCGAAAATTACTACATGAGCCCGACCCTAAATGGGCTTTTTTTTAAATAAAAAAATAAAAAAATGTCATATATTATAAATAAAATTAAAAATCATATTATTTTAAACATAATACATTTTAAAATTTATGGTTGATAGTCATTTACCCCGCAATATAGGCGAGATTTGATTTACCCCCCTTTGAAAAAATAATTTTGGATTACCCCTCTGAAAATTTTGGGTACCCACTAAACGTGTAAAAATCAGGGGTTAAGTAAAAAAAAATATTTTACAGGGGGTAACTTTTCCACCTGGGGGGCAAAAGCTTAGAATTTTAAAATTACAGGAGGATAATCCAAAATTATTTTTTTAAATTGGGTAAATCAAAACACGCATATATTGCAGGGGATAAATGAGTATTAACCCTAAAATTTATATCTATATGGGCCTAATGGGCTACCCACAGCCTATATGGGCTTGCCCTAATGGGTAGTGGGTTTTTAGGGCTGGGCTAAAAAAGCCTTGAAAAATATGGGCTCCAATTTTAAGGCACAAGCCATATGATTTTACGGACTGGCGGGTCGGCCCATGTGGACTAGCCCATTTTGACGGCTCTAACGATCGTGTTGGGCAAATCGACCACCGGTTCCACATCCCCTAGGTCGTATCACTAGTTGTCCTCGTTGTTGATTCACTCCAGGTGTTATGAAAGTTTAGGTCTCCGGAATATCGCCAGACTCCCTTAGTAATTCTTGCATCTCTACGTAGTCTTGTATACGGAAAGACGGCATGTCGTAACTGAGGTTATAACTGAGGTCGTGACCCATGGCAGAGTAGTTTGAATGTGATGGTGGGGTCATTGGTGTGCGACCTGGAGAATTGAAAGGGTTATAGTTTAGTGACATTACACCTTCACACCAACGAGGACAACGAGTGATACGACCTAGGGGATGTGAAACTGGTGGTCGATATGCCCAACTCGGTCATCATCATTAAATTATGTAATTTAGTTTTAATTATTTATTAATATAATCATATTTTTCATTATTTATTAAAGTTTTTTATTTTTTAATTAAATTTTGCAAAATCACACTGTCTCCAATTGAATTGGCGACCCTTCACATTTTTTACACACAGTCGCCAATTGGATTGGAGACTGCATATGGTGTCTCTAACTTGTGGGAGTTTGGGTCATCGGTGTGCGACCTGGACAATTGAAAGGGTTTAAGGTTTAGTGATATTACACCTTCACACCAACGAGGACAACGAGTGATACGACCTAGGGAATGTGGAACCGGTGGTCGGTATGTCCAATCTGGCTATCATCATTAAATTATGTAATTTATTTTTAATTATTTATTAATATAATCATATTTTTCAATATTTATTAAAAAAAATTATTTTTTTAATTAAATTTTGCAAAAACACATTGTCTCTAATTGAATTGGCGATACTTCTTAAAATTTCTACATGGTCGCCAATTGATATGGATGCTCTTAAAAATAAGAAAAAGTGGGATAGATTGAGAAATAATTTAAAAAGTGAATTATTTGAAAAAATTTATTAAAAAATTAGGATATTTCAATAAAAATTTCGCTTTAATATCTCTTTTTTTTCTTTCTATTTTTTTTACTTCCATCTTCCATAATTGATACATTTATTGAACATGGTATAATATAAAAATTCACTTTTGTCATTTTTTATTTATTTGATCATTTTTATTTTTATTTAAAAAAATTTGCTAGTTGCCTACTTGACAACCATGTCAATACTTTTGGGGTGAGTTGTGTGAATGGAATAGGAAATCAAATTAATGAGAACAGAGTTGTGTGAATGTCCTATATTTTTAAAGGTTAAAATTGAAAAGAAAAAAAAAATATATATGTTTGTTCTGTTAATACTTGCACTCGTCAAATTAAAAGAAAAATGGGACAAACAAATTAGATGATAATGTTTAAACTTTGACCCGTCCTACTTAAAATTACATGTAAAACTAACATGTTTGATGTTTGACACAAGCTAGTTTTATGAAAGTCTGATACTACAAGAGATTAAAGCATCTATGACTTTTTATATTGTCAACGAAATTATTATATATAAATATAATTTACCCACAATATTTGTATATCCTGAATTTATATATTCTAAAAAAATATATTTAAAAAATGACTATACACTAAGAAAAGTGAGACAAATGTCATGAAAGAGGATTTAGAAGGAACCGTAAGAGAGGTCATGGCTACGACCGCCGGTGGGTAATATGCACAAATGAATTTTGATATTATTTATAATTAAAATAAATAAGTATTTTAATTTCAATTTTGTATACTTCTTTTTAATACAAACTTGATATCCGCTTGATATCTGCCTATCATATATCCATCTCAGTCAACTAATATAAATAAGGGATCTAAAATCTTTCCATCACATAAAGATTATCCTAATAATCACGAAAGATCTGAACTACATGTGTATCTAACGACTCTCAACAAATTACAATTAACAAATTACTAGTATTCAAATTATTTAGATAAAGACTCATGTTTTGTCTTCGGTTACACAACTTGAAGCCTTGTCTGACCTCCACGTTCTACATGCAAACTTCGGTCTACAAGATGCTCACGAACTGTTGAACACATGTTTAACATCGTCCGACAACAAAACTCACGATGTTGAAGTAAGGCTTTAACGCTTGGGAGAAAGACTTCACAGCGCTCTTTGTAACACCCCGATTCGATATTTCCCAATTTTGTTGAGTCTTTTATTTTATTTGAGTGATAATTATCTTATTTGTGAAATTGACATGATAATATGATATGTTGATGTGTTAATGTAATAATGTTTGTACGATATGTGATTTTACCGTTTTGTGAATTTCGGGTAAAATTAGATAAGAGGGTATTTTAGACATTTGCTAATTAGTGATAAATTAGAATTAAGATAGAATTATATTTTTGTGAGAAAAATGATATTTTGTAGAAAAATGAAGAAAATGAGTTAAGTGTAGAAATAGTTAGTAAGAGAGAAAAATTGAAAGATAGAAAGAAAAGTTATAAATGTGAGAAATAGAAAGAAAAGAGGGATAGAAAGAAAAAGAGGAGAAAGAAAAGGAAGAGAAGAGAAAAGAAGAGAAAAGAAGGAAAAGTTAGAAATTCATCAAGATTTCTCCTAGGAATCGAAATAATCGGGTAAGGGTGATAAACATTGGTATCTTAATCTTGTATAAGAGGAGCATGAAGAGCATTTAAGAATTGTGTTACAGATTTTGAAAGAGAAGCAATTGTATGCTAAGTTGTCAAAGTGCGAGTTTTGGTTGTCGAAGGTAAGTTTTCTTGGACATGTTATTTCCGATGGTGGTATTAGTGTTGATCCATCCAAGATTGATGCGGTAATGCAATGGGAAGTTCCTAGATCGGTTACGGAGATTCGAAGCTTTTTAGACTTGACGGGTTATTATCGGAGGTTTATTGAAGGATTTTCAAAGTTAGCACTTTCGTTAACGCAGTTGACTTGTAAGGGAAATGCTTTCATTTGGGATATTCATTGTGAAGAAAGTTTCATGGAACTTAAGAGAAGGTTAACAATGGCTCCGATCTTGATTTTGCCGAATCCGACGGAACCATTTGTGGTGTTTTGTGATGCTTCATTGTTTGGGTTAGGTGGTGTTTTGATGCAAGATGGAAAAGTTGTAGCTTATGCTTCAAGACAATTGAGGGTGCATGAAAAGAATTATCCTACGCATGATTTGGAATTAGCGGCTGTGGTGTTTGTTTTGAAAATTTGGAGGCATTATCTTTATGGTGCAAGATTTGAAGTTTTTAGTGATCACAAGAGTTTGAAGTATTTATTCGATCAAAAGGAATTGAACATGAGACAAAGGAGGTGGTTAGAGCTTTTGAAGGATTATGATTTTGGTTTGTATTGTCATTCGGGTAAGGCAAATGTGGTGGCTGATGCTTTAAGTCGTAAGTTGTTACATATGTCTGCATTGATGATAAGAGAATGGGAACTTTTGGAGGATTTTAGAGACTTGAGTTTGGTTTGCGAGATGACACCGAGAAATGTGAGACTTGGTATGCTACATGTTACGAATGATTTTCTTGTAGCCGTTTGTGAAAAGAAAAAGTTGGATTTGAAATTTGTCGATTTGATGATGAACGAGAATGAGGATTTCAAGGTTGATAATTTTGGGGTTTTGAGATTTTGTGGTCGTATTTATATTCCTGATGATGTAGAGTTGAAAAAGATGATATTGGAAGAAGGACACCGAAGTAATTTAAGTATTCATCTGGGAGCGAATAAGATGTATCAAGATTTGAAGAAGATCTTTTGGTGGTCCGGATTGAAGAGAGATGTAGCTCATTTTGTGTATGCGTGTTTGACTTGTCAGAAGTCTAAGGTGGAACATCAGAAGCCTAGTGGTTTGATGCAACTGTTGGATATTCCAGAATGGAAATGGGATAGTATATCGATGGATTTTGTTACGGGATTGCCGAATACACAAAAAGGTCATAATGCTATTTGGGTGATTGTGGATAGGCTTACTAAATCTGATCAATTTATTCTGATTGATATTAGTTATCCTTTGGAGAAGCTAGCTGAGATTTATGTTTCTGTGATTGTGAAGTTACATGGAGTTCCTAAGAGTATTGTATCGGATAGAGATCCTATATTTACATCGAGGTTTTTGGAAAGTTTGCCAAAGGCGTTAGGTTCTAAGTTAAGATTGAGTTCGGCTTACCATCCGCAAACGGACGGTCAAAACGAAAGGACAATTCAATCGTTGGATAATTTGTTGCGTGCTTGCGTGCTAGAACAAGGTGGTGTTTGGGATAGTTATTTAGCGTTGATTGAGTTCACCCACAATAACAATTTTCACTCGAGTATTGGTATGGCACCATTTGAGGCTTTATATGGTCGGAGATGTCGAACACCTTTGTGTTGGCATGAAACCAGAGAGAGAACGGTAGTTGGACCGGAGATGGTACAACAAACGACGGAAAAAGTGAAGTTTATTCGGGAGAAGATGAGAGCTTATCAAAGTAGACAAAAGAGTTATCATGACAAGAGAAGGAAAGACCTTGAGTTTCAGGAAGGCGACCATGTGTTTTTTAGAGTTTCGCCGGTTACATGTGTGGGTCGTGCTTTGAAGTCAAAGAAGTTGACTTCTCGTTTTATTGGGCCGTATCAGATTACTGCATGAGTTGGTGTTGTGGCTTACCGTGTGGCGTTGCCTCCGAATCTTTCGAATTTGCATGATGTGTTCCATGTTTCGCACCTTCGGAAGTATGTTCCGGATCCGTCACATGTTATTCCTATGGACGAGGTTGAAGTAAGAGATAACCTTACGGTGGAAGCTTTGCCGGTTAGGATTTTGGACCGTGAAATCAAGAAGCTGAGAGGCAAGGATATTGCGCTTCTGAAAGTGGCGTGGGGAGGCGCTGCAGAAGGCAATATGACTTGGGAATTAGAGAGTGGGATGCGCGAGTCGTATCTGGAGTTGTTTGAATCAGGTAATATTTTCGAGGACGAAAATTTCTAAAGTGGGGGAGAGTTGTAACGCCCCGATTCGATATTTCCCAATTTTGTTGAGTCTTTTATTTTATTTGAGTGATAATTATCTTATTTGTGAAATTGACATGATAATATGATATGTTGATGTGTTAATGTGATATGTTTGTACGATATGTGATTTTACCGTTTTGTGAATTTCGGGTAAAATTAGATAAGAGGGTATTTTAGACATTTGCTAATTAGTGATAAATTAGAATTAAGATAGAATTATATTTTTGTGAGAAAAATGATATTTTGCAGAAAAAGGAAGAAAATGAGTTAAGTGTAGAAATAGTTAGTAAGAGAGAAAAATAGAAAGATAGAAAGAAAAGTTATAAGTGTGAGAAATAGAAAGAAAATAGGGATAGAAAGAAAAAGATGAGAAAGAAAAGGAAGAGAAGAGAAAAGAAGAGAAAAGAAGGAAAAGTTGGAAATTCATCAAGATTGCTCCTGGGAATCGAAATAATCGGGTAAGGGTGATAAACATTGTTATCTTAATCTTGTATATGATTATGTACGTATGTGAATGATTGGGTTTTGATTTTGATGAAGTTTAGAGAAAATGAATGGTTAGGGCTTTGATGAAATTGTGAGAAAATGGTAGATTAATCGGTTAGAAGTTGTTATAATCGAAGCATGATGTTAGATACATATTGTTGATCATGATTATTGGGTTTTGGTGGAGTTCTGGGGGATTGGTGTTGGCTGTCACGCAGCTGAGAAATTCTGGAAACGTTGTTGTCGCTCAGCGAGTTGTCCTCGCTCAGCGAAAGTTCCAGGGATTTTCTCGCTCAGCGAGCGAGTAGGGTGCTCAGCGAGCCTGTAGGTTTTTGAAGAGTTTGTGTGTTTAATTCGTAACTTTAGTTTCGGTTATCCATTTTAAGTGTTCTTTATATCGATTTGAAGCTAGAAACGTGTAGAAACTAATGATGCTAAGAAAAGTAATTTTTAGCCGACTTTCACCCGACTTTTCCAATAAAATGTAAATGGGTTAATTATGGAAATGTGGGTTTGATGTGATGTTGTGACCGTTTGGCAAATGAATACATTGCTTGAATTGAATGTCAATGTATGCTAATTGAATGAGTTGAGTGCATAATTATATTGTGAATAATGTATGCATTTTCAAGAATGTTGTGTGTCATTTTGCATGTAAAGCATAATGTATGCATTCTTGTGTTGTGGGATTCTTTGTGAATTTGTTGTAGCATCGTGTGCTCATGTGGAGTGTGAGCGATGACTACAACACGATCGTGTGCCCATATGGGGTGTGAGAGATCGGATTGTGTGCCCGTATGGGGTGTGAGCAATCCATAAACAATGTGTGCCCGTGTGGGGTGTGAGCAATGGGTGATGTTTTCACATTGATTGTGTGTGCGTGTGGGGTGTGAGCAATCGGATTGTGTGCCCGTGTGGGGTTTGAGACTTCCATAAACATTGTGTGCCCATGTGGGGTGTGATCAATGGGTGAACATCGTATGTCCGACGGGGAGTTACTTTAGGTAACGAGCGGTGGTTCCAATTAGTTCCTGAGTGAACTTGATGATGATTGAGTCGGTACCGCATTTGCATCTGCATAGAGTCGTATGTCGGTGTCTATGATTTACATTTATCATCTAAATTGTGAAATAAAGGAATAAACATGAATATATATATATATATATATATATATATATATATATATATATATATATATATATATATATTTATATGGTGATGAAAGTGTGTATTGATGAAAACATGCTTGTTTATATATATATATATATATATATATATATATATATATATATATATATATATATATATATATATATATATATGTGTGTGTGTGTGTGTGTGTGTGTGTGTATGTATACATTGTGGTGTATATGTGTGGATTGTGCATAATGATTGTGCTAGTGTGGACATATATATATATATATATATATATATATATATATATATATATATATATATATATATATATATATATATATATATATATATATATATATATATATATATATATATAGTGATATATGGGTGATGAGAAGTGATTTGTGGTGAGAATATGTTTTATGTGTATTTTATATGTTGAGAGATATAATTATATGCAATGTTATTATGATAATGTTTCTCACCCTTCTATTGTTTTATGATGCTCTATGAGGCATTGTAGAGTAGGTTGCTGGAGGTCTTTTTGTGAAGCTTGTCTTTATCTTTTTGGTCGGTCGGCTCTGATATGTAGCACCGGGTAGCTAGGGTCGGCATTGATGCCTTTTGTGATACCTTTTGTATATGTATTTTGGTGGTGAATGTTTTATGTAAACATGAAATATTTGGTGAATCAAACTTGTGGATATAATTATAATAAGTATATAAGTTTGAAATTGTTATGTTTGTTTCCGCTGTTATTTGAATCAAATGAATACGGGTGTAAGGATGAAATCCTTCTGTTGCAAGTTACCCTGATTTGTTGAATATCTTTAATGAGCAGGTGTTGTATGTTTTAATTTCAAGTATAATGTGGCATATCCCTTTTATACCATGTTTCAAATATACTCTGATGGAATTTTTATTATGTACCTAAATGATTTAATTATTTATTTGGGGGTATAGAAAGGGGGTGTTACACTCTTTCTCACAAAAATAGAATCCAAGAAGTTGCTTTAGGAAAGACTCATGCTACCGCCCCAGAACAAGCCGAGACAACAATGCACAACCAACTGTTGTGACTAACAACCACTAAGACTAATTGTCCTAGTCATTCTAAAGCTTCATCCTTTTACTCAGTCCTTTAGGGAATACATACAACTGTTTGTAAAAGGTTTTATTTACAATAAATTTCTTCTAAATAAGCAGGGTACATGCTTAGAAAATAAGCATTATTGTAAGAGAATATTGCTTTGTATGTGCGCTTAGAAAGTTTCGTAGTCTTGTGCATTTTTCCTTCATGTGACAATATTTTTATAGGAACTGAGAAAAGATCTGTTGGATGACAGCTGGCCTGAGGAATGTCGTTATTGAGGGTGAAAATAGTACATATAATCATCCTTTTGTACCACCAAATCAGGGTAGTGGAGTAGTGGAATATTTAGTGGAATGGAACGTCTTTGTACTATAGTATTATTCCCTCGTAACTGTTAATATTTATCTTCAGAGACCTCTGATTCTGAGTTGATTGAAGCATGAGTAGAGAAAAGGATAATTGGGTCTTCAGAATCTCAAGTCTTCAGTGTCTTCAGAGATTGTTCACTAGAACCTTGTTCTTAGAACTGTAGCACTTGTCTTTGAAACTCTTGGTCTTCAGGATTTCAAGTCTTTAGAGTCTTCAGAACTTGTTCAACAGAACTGGTCTTCAGAGTCTTTCAGCACTTGGTCTTCAGAATCTTTCAGCACTTGATCTTCATAACCTTCTGTCTTCATAACTTCAAGTCTTTAGATTCTTTCAGCATTTGGTCTTCAGAACTAACGTATCAGAGTCACACTCAGTCAAAGTCAGAATCCTAGAAAACATTTCAACAACAATATTAGTTTTCTCAAGATCATTCTGATGAGTTGGTACATAAGTAACCTTGCTTCTTTTGCGCAGAAGCGAATATCGTCATATCAAAATCACTGTTCATACGACCTCTATCAGAGTCAGAACTTATTTGTTAGAACTTTCAGAACAACAAACTTTAGAGTATCAAAATTTATTTCACACAAATACTTCATTGTTATTATAAAAACTTAGAGATATAGAACAGAACCAAAAATTGTTTTTACACACCTTCCAAACTTCCTTATTACACAATCATTCATTCTATTTTTTTCATTCAAACAAGCATCTTTTCTTTTTCTTTTTCATAATCATATTCACATTTTCTTTTCAATGTTTGTTTAAAATTTTTCAAATTTTTTATTAACATACCATTTTTCTTTTCACTCTCCCCAACTTGCATTTACCTAAACCTTAAGTGAATGCTCCTTGCTTTTTATGGCAAGGAAATCAATTTAGAACATTTTCAAAGGTTTAAATAAAAAATTTAGAGTCCCAAAAAATCAATGATGAACAAACTTTTCAAATTATGCAGATACTCAAATTTCATCACTAAAATCGGGGTCTAAACTGTTTAGGCTCAAAGGGGCTAGCAAATTCACACTACTCATGGGCAAGTTGCTTTAGTTTAAAGTTGTGCTCAATATCAACAAATGCCTTGATCATTTCTAATGCTTCCACAAAAATAAAGTAATCGAAATATTAAGCATGAATAAAATGTATCAAACAAAATTTATCAGTCATCCTATGCATATGGCAAATAATGGAGGTTTTTTCACAAGTAGCTTTTGGATCATAAGTGAAACAAGCATTTAAATAAGTTATATAATGAAACAAAATTACATTTGCACAAGGACAAGAAATTATTAAACATTTTAGCATTCTAGAAAACGGTAAACCAATACCTTGCTTTGCACTCAGACATTCAAATATTATCATCTCCATCCAAACTTGGGAGAATATTCATTGGATACTTTTAGCAGTTAGCAACCAATCTAGAAGTTCTCACATTTCACTCACCAAATAAAGAAGCCTTGAATTCAAGCAAGCTATCATACAATCATAAATAAAAGCTAAAGAGAACTTAGAGTTAAACATTCCTAATTGAAGAATTCAACTCCAAAAAACAATAAACTAAACTAAAGTTGAACATTCATAAACTGAGGAATTCAACTATCATAAAATAATAATGTAATGGTGTCAAGCACCAACAAAACATAATTTCAAAAGTACCCAAAAGTGGTACATAAGTACATTATCCAAAATATACCCAATCAAATGGATAAAGTACAAAAATATATCACAATATAATAATAATAATAATAATAATGATAATGATAATAATAACAATAATAATAATAAAGCAATAATCTAAAGAAAACTTCAATTAGTAGCAAAAAAAATGAAGTATCAAGATCATGCTCAAAACAACAACAAAAACTCATCAACAAACGTCTTCATCTAACTCAGTCTCCTCAGCATCATTGCCAATAATATCATTATCGTTTCCAGACTCAGAGCCATAACCAGAAGCGGGAGCCTCGTCATCGTCACTAGCATCTTTAGTGTCTTTAGTTGCACATATCCCCTTAAAAGAATATGTCATGGCCTCAGGCCATCCAGTATGAGCTAGGAACTGCTCCATTGTCATGATCGAATGGTCACCAGAAGGGTCACGGCTCTGCAGCTACATCACCTGCATAAAATCATGTATATCAATCATGGCCCGCTGAGTAGCCTCCATCCACTTCCATTTATAGTTGAAGATCTCTCTCTGAGTCGGATCAAGGCTCTGAAAGTCAGCAACTCCGGAACCAGATCCCTCACCAGTTCCTCTACTTGCACCAGTAGTGTCTCTTTGTCTTGTACTCTTCTCCTTCTTTGGCATGCAGTTTTTATCCACATAATTGTCATCAATAGCAACCGAGATCGTCACATGTCGGCGAGAGGGACACTTCACATTCGCATGCACACATAAAGTCATTATCAAACATGGAAAAACAAAAGGACAATTCACTTTTTCCCCCGGTTTAATACCACTATCAACAATAGCACACCTCTCATCTGCTATAATCAGCACCACATCAATCTGTATACCCAACATAATATTGTGCACTAAGCGAGTCACCAGAATGGGAACAGTAGAAGTATGCGACATTGGCTTAATGTTTGTTAAAACCAAAAGAAGCACAAGTTGTTCCAAGGGACGCATATCCTCCCTATGATATCTCCTCGGAACCCCGGATAGGTTCAGCTCCACTGACTTTCATTCCCTCATTAGAGCACCAAGAACTGCTTCAATATCCACAGGCTTCATCATCCCTGTGATAGGAATTCACATCTTTCTTCCCAAGTGTGAGAGGTTTACCTAACACATCATTGATCGTGTCTCAATCAAATTTTACTTCCCTTCCAGAAACCAAAGTAGTCTAGGTGAACACATCTCCATCATTTGGGAGGGTGTTCGCATAGAATTCCCTCACACTCTCTACAATGTAGTTGTCCAAAGGTGTGATAAAAGTGTCCTACTTCAATTTGTGAAGCGTCGCCGCTACCTCTCGGTAGTCTCCTTGCGGGTTAATGATGAACCTCTTCTCAGGAAAAATGAAATGCCCTGTATAATATATATATATATATATATATATATATATATATATATATATATATATATATATATACCTAGAATAATATCATACAAGAGTTTATTTGGTACTGACACCATCATAAGTGCCTAATAGCATAATTTACATTCTTGACCAATTCTAAAACATAATACAAATTATGGTACAAGACACGAAAATTATACTAAAATAAAAATACTAAGATCAAACACAATATTCTTCATTGTACAAAGATAATACACAGCGAAAAAATTAATACTAAGTTTCTCTTGAAACATCCAAGCATAGCTCCACTTGTAAATCAAACCTGCAAATAAAACCTGAAAAGCAATAACAATAGTGGGGTGAGATAACAAATCTCAGTGGGTTCCCTATCTTATGGATTCTCTCAACTTTACAAGGTTCTATCAAACCTAACTCAAGTCGGGGGAAAAAGGATACGACCTTGAGTTCACACATCTCACACTAAGATCGTTCTCACGAGTTCAACAACTCACAATCCTCACACTCATATGGGACCACATCTGTGATTTCTATAAATCCTATTATCCCTAGTTAGGATATTAAATTTTTACTTCCCCTGGGACTCAGTGTAATACCCATCACAAGTGTTTACCGTTTTGCTTCCCGTGGGACTCATTGTAATACCCACCTCAAGACTTTGCCATTTTGCTTCCCGTGGGACTCAGTCTAATACCCACCTCAAGACTTTACCATTTTGCTTCCCGTGGGACTCAGTCTAATACCCACCTCAAGCTATTACCATTACTTTCTATGGGACTCAATGAAATACCCATTTCAAGCATTTATCAAAATAGTACAATATAATTACATGCTAAGAAACATACTTAGACATCAATTATACAAGCATTACCATCTAACAATTCCTAGTTACATTAATAGGCCATACTATTGGTTTATGGTAGGGTTTCCTCACTCTTTCTCACATCTTGAAGCTTTTAATTGTATTATTCTTGATTATATAATCTAACATTTCTATTAGTTGTCACAATCAAATTAATCCCTCAACATAATCAACATCTCAACTTTCATTTAATCTTCATGATTAAATATATTTCACAAATCGATTAATACAACAATTAGTCAATTCACACATTTAATCAATACTGAAATTAATTAAATCTCATAAATTAATCAATCTCACACATTAATTAATTTCACATCTAAATCAATATTTTCACTCTTTATTGGATAGTATGTTGTCATAGCTTTC
Source organism: Lathyrus aphaca (assembly GCA_963966055.1). Lineage (NCBI taxonomy): Eukaryota > Viridiplantae > Streptophyta > Magnoliopsida > Fabales > Fabaceae > Lathyrus > Lathyrus aphaca. Next base: position 127,591,548 of record OZ014524.1, read on the forward strand.
CAACGATATAAATTTTGCATCAATCGGACACCAGAGTAAAAAATTATGAATTTTCTAAAATATTATTTTTCAGAAAGCTTTAGTGGTATCCGGTTAACACATATGTGCTAACCAGTTACTCAGTGTAATTCTCCCAGAACGTCTATTTTTAACATGGTGATCGGTTAACACATATGTGTTAACCGATTACTGTTGTACCAGAAGCTGAAAATGTGTGTTTTTCACATATAAAAACCAGTAGAAAACCATTGGAAACTCATTGGAAGACATTAGCAATTTCTCTAGATCATTTCCACATATACTATGATCATACTTATGCATTTAATCAACACTTTAACCGTTAGAAATTCGATTTATCAAGATTAATCATTTTCTCTCAATTTCTAACATAAGTTCTACACATAAAATTCTAGAACTTAGAGCATCTATCTAGAACTCACCTTGCAATCGATGAAGAGTTTGATGAAGATTGATGAAGAAGAATTATGAATCCAAGCTTTCCCTCTTCTATATTTTTCCTTTATCTTCAAATTGATATTCTATTGTCCAACACCAATTGATCAGTTATTAGAGTTACCGAAAATATCGCTAATGTACCAATTAATAAAACCTCATTGTCGAATAATATTAATCAGTTCAATCTGAGCTCAACAGTTGCTCTAATTATCTGAACAGATAACTCTCAGAGCACACCAAAACGCAATTTAGCCCGCTTAGTATTATCTAGAGCACTTAATTAAATATGTTGTATTACAAAAAAATGTTCCTCTTCTCCAGAGCAAATTACCTTGCAGCTTGTATATGCCCTCTAAAATATTTGGCATCATATCAGATTGGTTGTTGACGGGAAGAACCAACATTGGTCTTCCTTTTCTTTGAAAGGTTGATCTTAAGTGCCATCTACACAAAATCAAATACAACTATAGAAACATATATCACGGTAATTAAGCAAAGACAAGGTGCAAATAATCAGAACCAGAAAACTCTGCACAGAAAAATAAAATTTATTGTAATGTTCACCTTGAATTCGCACGACGGGACCTAGCGAACATTTGTTCCAGGTTCTCACAGCGAACTCAAGGTGAACCCACAAAAATTATACTTTTCCAGGTTCTCCCTCAACCATATCGACACAACAACAATGATATTTAAAAAATTGTAATGAATATGATTTTCAAGTATCAACATAGTAATACATAGCAACAAGTTTATCACATGCATTCAAAGAAATTCTCAAACCTTCAAACCTTTTTATTTAAAATTTGACTAAACCTTAACCACGATAATTTCTACAATGAAAATGAAAATGGGAAGGGAAGCATAAACCTGAAGATTGGAGGCAAAGAGATTTGAAATATGGAAATATTGAAAAATTGAAAAATTCTTGACTTGGACAGTGTGAGAGGGATACAAAGAGAATGTTTGTGTGTTGTGTGGAAATAATAGAGCCAAGAATGGAAAAGAGAAGACAAAAAGTTGTTTGTCCCACAAAATCTCCCAAAAAGTCTAATGGGCCCAAGACTTGGCCCGCCAAAAATAATTGGCATAAGTGATGTGGCAGAAAAAAGGGAATTTATGTCTGATTCGCATTGTTTGTAGTGCGAACATCCAACGAACATTCTCCTAGGTTTGCACAGCGAACCCAAGGCGAAGGAGACAATTTTTCAAAAAAAAACAAATTCTTCTCATTTCACCACCATTAGCAATACTATTATATACTATGAAAGCAAGAAATACTATTATATTTCTCAAACTGCTTTTATTTCGGGTAAACAACTCATTAACGGTGTTTTAGTGGCTAATGAACTTTGTGATTTCGCTAATAGAAACAAGATAAGGTGTTTTTTTGTTTAAAGTGAATTTCGTTTATGATTGTGTCGATTGAGAATTTCTTGTAAATATTATGTTAGCTATGGGTTTTGGTAGCAAATGGATAGATTGGATCAAAGGTGGTGTCTTCCAAAGCTATATGTCAGTTCTTATAAATGGGAATCATTCTTTTGACTTTAAGGCTTCTAGAGGACTTAGGCAGGGTGATTTGTTGTCCCCGTTTCTATTTTCCATGGTGGTTGAAGGGTTGCCCTTCATGGTTAGAAAAACTTCTAGCTTGGATATTTTAACCGATTTTAAAGTTAATGATGTCGTTGAACACAATTTATTGTAATTTGCGGATGACACAATTCTTATTTGTGAAACTATGTGGTCGAATATGTGGGGTCTAAAGTCTATTATTCGGGATTTTAAACTTGTTTTGGGCTTGAGGTTAAATGCTTCAAAGAGTTGTATCTATGGGATTGGGGTCGAGGATTCTTTCCTTTTCGCGGCTTCTCATTTTCTAGCTTGTTCAAGGAAATGTACTCCCTTTATTTTTCTTGGCTTGTTGATTGGTGGCAACCATATGCGGATTTCTTTTTGGAACCAGGTTATTGATAGGATCAAATTTCGTTTGTCGGGATGGAATGGCAAGATGCTTTCAATTGGTGGGAGAGTTATGCTCATTAACTATGTTTTATCTAGTCTCCCGATCCATTATCTTTCTTTCTATAAAGCGTCGATCAAAGTTATTCAACAAATCATTAGTGTGTTCTTCTGTGGCTGGCAGCTTCTCAAATTCCATTTCCTTTAAGGTTGGCGACGACAGGTATATTCCTTTTTGGACTGCTGCCTGGTGTTCCAACACACCTCTTTCTTCTATTTTTCTCGTCCTGTTTGTTGTTGTTGTTCGTAAATCTGCGCCAATTTCGGACTTTGGTTCTTGGGTGGAGTCTTCTTAGCAGTGAAGTCTCTCCTTGATTGATTTTGAAGTTGAATCGAATGTTGACAGCGATTTATCAGAGCTTCTGTTGTAGCTGCAGGATTGTAATTTCCAATTTAATGTTGACGATCGGTTCTTGTGTACGCATGGTATTGCTGGTAATTTTTCTGTCAATTCTTGTTATTATGGATTTATTAATGTTATCTATGAGCCTATCAATGTGGTGGAATTGAAGTATGCTCTTGATATTACTTGGGCCTCAAAAGCTCCGTTGAAGGTTAAAGTTTTTGCGTGACGACTGTTTTTAGACGGTCTTCCATCGCGTGATGTTCTTTGTTCTAGAGGATCATTTCTAATGATCATGACAAGGTTAGTGTGTTATGCTTTCATTCGGTTGAACATTTTCTCCATCTTTTCTTTTCTTGTCATAAGGTTAAAGTGATTTGGAATAAGTTGACGGTTTGGTTGGACATACCGGTAGTTAGGGAGAATATTAGTTATCTTCTTCTTGAGTGGTTATCCTCTTTTAAGGATAGATGTCATAAGTTGAATGCGGGTTTAATTTGGTTGGTAGCTTGTTGTAGTATTTGGATGCATAGAAACCAAATTATTTTCAAGAATGCAATTTTTGATATGGGAATTATTTTTTATGGGATTGTTTTATGTTCTTGGTTTTGGTTGCCTGAGAGGAATAAACATTTTCTAAGGTGCTCTTTCTATGATCGGCTCATTCACCCTATTGATTTTTTGTAACTTATTTATAAGGGTTGAACGTCTTGTTTTTTGGATTTTGTTTATCGGATTGAAATACCCCTAATACTTCCTTTAATATATTAGCTTTTAATAATAAAAAAAATATAAAGACTAAATATTTATTTATAGCTTCAGATTTTTACTAAACACCGTACTAGGCTTAAACTATTTTTTTTTCTTAAAAATTGTTTTATATTCCAATACAAATACTGAAATACTTAAACTAACCAAAGTCAAGAACAACAAAAATGTCACAAAATCAATAAACCAAAATGGATCATACAACAATTCCAATATTTATTTTTTCAACACGCAGATAGAAAACTCAAAGTCTAGCTTATAATGTAGCATTATACTATCCCAGCATCACAATTCTTTACGTACAAATTTCACAAATCCTCACAAACTCAATAATCCAAAAAGGACTATTTATGAAATTTATTTTCACATAACTAGAGAGTGACCTTAGTCCCCTAGTAGGGACTATTACATCTCTGTTTTAGAGTTTTACTCATCCATTTTGATGATACATCTGATTGACTCTCCTTTCAACATGTAATCAAAAGCTTTGTTAATCTCTGAAAATGGTATTCTGTGAGTTATGAATTTCTCCAGTTCCAGCTCCTGCAGTAAGTATTCACAATAACATCACAAATAACATATCATTCTGCAATATTTATTAGTTAATCCTCCTAAAGCACTGCATAATCCAACATATATATAAAAAACTCACCCCTTTCATGTACTTCTCTACGACATTGGGAAGATCTGTGCGGGGTTTGTAGTTTCCATAAAATGTACCCTTAAGAGTCCTTTCATTCAAGAAATTCATAGGATGGGTTTTGAATGCATCATCTTTGTTTGGCACTCCAACTAGTACAGCAACACCCCAACCCTTATAACAAGTCAAGGTTCAGCATCAGTAAGTAGTACTAATATAAACTTTTTATCAACAATTAAAAAAAAAAACTATGTTCTTGCATACATCATGGACACATTCAAATGCTGAGATCATGGCCTGGATGCTCCCAGTACATTCAACAGCACGATCTACACCTCCATTTGTCATTTCAGCAATAACCTGTTGTACAGGTTTGTCGTGATCTTTCGGGTTCACGAACTCGTTCACTCCAAACTTCTTAGCTGGGAACAAGATTATGACCAAATTTAAGTCATTGAATTTATGATGACCACAATCATAAATCATTAGATGGAACAAAGAAAGCAATGTACCTAATTCAAATCGGCTGGAAACTAAATCAACTCCAATGATTCTTGATGCACCAGAGATCCTTGCCCCTTCAGCAGCCTATATTATGGTTTAAATACAAGAGCACAAGTTAGTTAATGTTGGCTCATTTCATTTCCAATTATAGCTGCAACAGACACATATACAGTCAAAGGTGTAAGAGTAATAACATACAGCAAGGCCAACTGCTCCAAGTCCAAAGATAGCAACAGAAGAGCCAGGTTTTGGCTTTGCAACATTGATGGTAGCACCAAGACCTATAAACATCAATGCAAACTAAATTAGGAAAACATAGATTTAGCCAAGTTATATATTAATATCTTAAATTAGAGATCTTGTATGTGTATACCAGTGCAGATTCCACAGCTGAGAATGCAAACTTTGTCAAGTGGTGCATCAGGGTTGATCTTTGCAACACATCCAGCATGGACCACAGTATACTCGCTGAACGTAGAGGTGCCGACAAAATGGTGTACAGGTTGTCCCTTAATAGAGAATCTGGACTTGTTGTCATTGAGCATGACCCCTCTATCCGTGTTGATCCTAAGAAGATCACACATGTTGCTCTCCTCTGACTTGCAATGTGGACATTCCCCACACTCCCCTGTGAATACTGGCAGAGCATGATCCCCTGGTTTCAGGTGAGTTACACCCTCACCTACGCTCTCCACAATCCTGATCAACATCATTCCAACAATTATCAATATCATTCATTCACATTACATACTAAATTACAAATACATTAGATAATCAGAAGAGAAGCATACCCTCCAGCTTCATGACCAAATATACGAGGAAACAGTGGAGTCTGACCCTGAGACAAGGGAAAGCAAGAAAACCATGTTAAGCTATTGAGATTCATAACAGCAGCAAGAAACAGAACACACAATTTTCATTATAATATACCTTAGCTTCCCAAAAGTAAACATCAGTGTGGCAAAGGGAGGTGAAGAGTATCTTAAGACGAACTTCACCGGCCTGTGGTGGTGCCACCTCTACTTCTTCCATCACTAGCGGCTTCCCAGCCTCCCATGCAACCGCAGCTACAAGTATAATTTATAATATAACAAACTGATTATTGATATTAGATGTAAAACAGAACAAAAAAACTAAAATTAGTTAATAAATGTTAATTCATACCTTTGCATTTGATGACTTGACCAGCAGTACTCGACATGATGATAAACAGAATGCAATAAACAAGTGAAAATTATTGAATGAGTTAGTATTGTAAAGCGAAATAACAAGTTGTGAGTCCATGTTGTTGTTAGTGTTTGTTTATTTATAGCGTAGAAAAAACCAACCAATGATGTTCCAAATGTGATGCTAGTGAGTAGTAAGTACAAAACCGTTTGTTGTTTTGTGTCCGTAGTGCGCCTTTGGTTTTGGACACGCTGACACACAGCGTTGCCGGTTTTATAACTTTTTCCTAAGATAAGATACGATTGCTTTCTATTATGATAGGTTGAATTGAATAATGAGTAAAGAGTTGAAAAGAGTATTTTCCATTTTAAAATTTTTCCTTTTCATTTTTGACTACCGACATCTCTAATTCCATTGTATCTTATATTTGTAAGGAATTATTTCTTCAGGGAAATACTAGTTGTCCAATAGCAGCAAGTTTCTTTATTTTCTTAGTGGAAGAAAGATGGTTTTTTAACGCAAAAACAAGTATATGTATCGTTGTTAGTTTGTTTCACTTTTTTAATATTTAAAGAGTTAAATTTTTGGCTTAAATACATTATTGGTCTCCTTATTTTGATATTTTTAAATTTTTAGTCCTTCCATTTTAAAAATCAGTTTTTAGATCCTGAACTTTACAACACTTGGAATTTGATTGGTCTCTCTCTCATTTGGCATATGTGGCTGTGATGATTGGGATAAAAATTATATTTTTAATGATGTGATAATGATGATTAGATTATTTTATATTATAATTATTACATTAATTAATTATTTATAATTTTAATTATATTTTTTAAATTAATTAATCATAATATATAAATTGACATATTTAATTACGTGGCAGTGATTAGGTAAATTAATTCATTAATTTTTATTATATTATTTTTAATTAATTAGTGAATATACTTAAAATGAAGATTTTGGGCCTAGATCATTTGGTGGTCCATAGAGGGAAATTATATCATGTACCCCACGTTTATCCGTGTACTCCTATGGCAAAAAAAAATTGGACGATTTTACCCTCATATAAATAATAAATATTTCAAAAAATTTAACTTTTTCACCTCAGACAAGATTTTGGAAAAAAATTCGCACAGTTAAAATTTCATTCCGGATAACCCAGAGTAGCTACTTCCGTTTCAGTTTTTTGCCAACCGGAAATCACCAGTAAGCTACTTCTGGTTCTTATTTTTTTTATTTTACACTCCGGAAGTAGGGTCATTGCTACTTCCAGTTTAGAACGTTACATACCGGAAGTAACTAATGAACTACATCCGGTTGTTTTTTTTTTGTTTTTTTTTATTTTTTAATTTTTTTTAATAATTTTTTTGTTTTCTTACAGTTTCTCGAATCAGAGGACGCGACAGACATATTCATCGGCAATTGCCCGATGGAAGGATAGTTCCTACGCATTTATACCAGCAGGAACTTGACGCACTAAAAGCTGCTAATCCTGTTGCGCCTCATGTTCCTCCATATCCATTGTTCCCCGGAGGACCTTCTGATACCTCACTTTTGGTGAGGTACCAGAATCATGTTGCGCGCCATTTGTGGGAAGGCGAGGTAAGAGAACCTATAAACTTTCAAAAATGAATAACATTTATTTTAATCTTTAGTTGATAATAACATATAATATGTATTTTTTCAGGAGAGACGACCGAAGAAGGAGCTTAAGGTTGTTGCACATGGCAGCAAACTTATTGGATGAGTTCCATTTATGCTCCCACCTCAGATACAAGAGTGGATGTCACAGTCAGGTCTAACGTCTCTTCAGTGGACCAGCTTATCCAGGATCGATACGAACCTCTTATCTTCATTTGTCGAGAGATGGCATCCTGAGACTTCATCTTTTCATATGCCCTTTGGCGAGATAACCATCACGCTGGACGATGTATCCTGCCTCCTTCACACACCTATTAGAGGAAAGTTATTTATCCTGGCAGAAGGCATTACTAACTCAGATGCCATCAGTCTTGCTATTCGTCTGATGGGTATTTCGCTGGAGGATGCAATCGAGGAGGTCCGTGCATGCAGATGTCCATATTATATACTTGAGTGGTTGAAGACTCATTTTGTTCGTCTGCGATCTGAGGAGAGATTTGATTGTGCGGCCAGGGTGTATATGTTGTTGATACTTGGCTGCACTATTCTTATGGATAAGACCTTTTCTCTTGTAGAGGCAAAGTATTTACCCCTGTTTGAGGACCTGGACAGATGTGGCAGATACTGCTGGGGAGCTGCTACACTTGTCACACTTTATAGATACCTCGAAGATTCTTCATTTTATTCGTGCAAACAGCTTGGTGGATATGCCACTCTTCTACAGGTACAACATTTTAATTTTAATTTACTTTATTATTTCAAGTGACTTTATAATATTCATATTATGTAATTTATAATACGTTTAAATGATAATACTTTGATTACAGTGTTGGATTCACGAGTATTTCCTGAGTATTGGGAAGAGAGGCTTCTCGAAGATGTCTGGTGGTGCTGGTGCTCGGCTTCCGAGGGCGATGAAGTGGTGCTACAAGCAATCATCGACGAAGGTTGACGAGATCAGAGCTCAGTTAGATGGATTGACACCTAGTGATGTGATATGGCGCCCATTCGAGGATCATAGGCAGCACAGGCCCTTTGATGATATCGCTTTGTACAAGGGTGGTCTGCAATGGTACGATACATATGTTCTTTATTTACCTGACATATGCTTACGACAGTTTGGATACCAGCAGTATGTACCATCACATCCCCCTGACATTGATTCACTGGACATAGTCGTTGACTGGGTCAGTTACCACCAGAGCGTTAGGCAGGTGATTCAGCAGGCGCGCTTTGTAGATGTTCCATATGATACTGTGGCAGAGTACCTGACTTAGTACTACACAGTATCTCATCCTCGTTTGACTCCACCAGCTCGGGGAGAGGACATACAGGTTCCAGTTCCTGAGTTTGATGGTGGACCGACAGATCCGAGGTTATGGCATATTTCAGATGAGCTTAGTTGCTATTTGCAGCGTCACCAGGATGAGGAGGAGGATGATGAGTTTGTTGAGATCTTCCGAGCACTACGTCTAGCGCAGGGTGGACTGGTTCCCCAGGGTGGACCAGTTCCGCAGGGTGGACCGGCTCCTCGGGACGATGCGTGATCTTTTATTGTAGTTATTTTTGTTGTATCAATCTTTTGTTTTGTATCTTCAGATAACTTGTATGATTCATAATTATTCAGATGAAATCAAACTTATATTATTTATAATTGTTCATCCAACATATAAAAAAGAAATAACATATTAAGGATAGTACTTTAGAAATATATAGAAAAAAGTGAAACCATATTATAATTTAATATGGCTTGGAAGAATCGGGGTAAGCTTGTGCCAATGTTGTAATCGTCCAGAGAATCCTGTTATCCAAGATGTTGCATCTGGTGTGCGATTATATATCCAGCCAATTCACTGTGACGGGTGGTAAAGGAAATACTTCGTTCATGTTAACCTGTTACACACATGAATAGATATAATGTTTATCTATAACAAAAATGCATACATATAATGTTCACCTATAACAAAAATGAATAGATATAATTACCTGAACCCAATGATTTGAGTTTACAAAACCAATGCAGTAAATGGAGACATTAGGATTATGTTTAGTCGTTATAGGGAAGAACGTCAAACTAAGAGAACTTAAGGATACAAGAACGATGTTATAACGATTTGCTATGACATAACCCATTTCTGGTAGTGTCATCCATTTATCATGTGGTTGAGAACCTACAGATGATATCAACAAGGATTCTCTTACTTTTCCTAAGCGATCACCAAATAACTTCGCATAAAGACTACTTCTAGGTCCTCTGATTTCATTATCCAGATCACGATGAACCATTGACCAACCATCTTCACCATACCCATGCATTGATGCAATGACTCTAAACCCACAATTTCCATCATCCTTAACATCAACAATGTCGTCATTAAAAGGTCTGATATGTGTCGGAAATTGTGCAATGTACCTGTGAGACAGTTTTTTATTTGACATCTGTGATAACTGTGAACATGGCCTCTTGGACGATTTCTGAGATTTGTTTTGTGATTGTTCAACATACTCATGATACGAAGGATCACGATAAACATCATACCCAACAGGTTTTTTCCCTTTTCTCTTCACTCTTCCTTTGGTCTTTATCTTCTCAGGTGGTGGCACCATTTTTATTGTATTGGGGTAAGCTATTTCACACACCCTACTTTTTAATGCTCTCTTACCTACAACATCTAATGAATGAAACCGTTTCCACAGTGCCTCAATTGCAGCCGTCATATCCAAATTTGCTCCTTCCTTTGTGTCCACCTCTTGTTCACCTTCCATACTTAGTTTCCTCCAATGGATATGAATAACATCTATTGGTATTGGTTCACCTCTCAATCTGTATTTTCCTAACTCACAGGCACAAGGTAAACCATAAACTGTTCTACGAAAGCATCTGCACATCTGGGTGTTTGTACCCACCATGTCAACCATGTGCCATTCATCATCAATGTGATGCAAAGCTGCCTAGATACTGAATTAACCAAATTCACATAAAATAGACCTCTATGGACACGCTCAACCTCGTAAAAACTCTTCTGAAACGAAGCTCTAATATTGTCCACTTGAACCTTGATGTTGACATTCATAGCCTCCCAACATTTGACCAGATCACCTAAGTTGTTCTCCAATATTTGTTTCAGCTTCCAATGCGCAGATTCAACTCTAAAAAGAAAAAAAAATCCAATTTCATTACTATTACCACAAAACAACTATGTCTAAACCCATAAAAAACAAACACATTACTTGTTAGTCGTGACATTGCCTAAATGCATTACTTTATTGATCCAAGCTTCAATACATCTATATTTATGAGGTGTCAATCATGTGTCTTTCACGTAATCAATAAAAGGTCCATAATCCAAACAAGCATTCTCAAATAATTTCAATCTTTGATGATATTCAACCTCATCACTAGCCACAATAAATTCGTAGAAAAGTTTCTCTATCGGTTCTCGCATATCGTCCACAACATACTCCTTGCACTTCGCTTTCACATTCTTGGTTATGTGATACCGACAAAGCATATTGACTGTCGTTGGAAATACAATTTCAATTGCTTTCATCAAAGCAAGATCTCTATCGGTTAAAATCACTTGTGGACATAACCCTTGTTTCGTGAATAAGTGTTTCAGTTTATCCAGTACCCAACACAAAGTCTCTGTCTGCTCAGATCCCATATAGGCAAATGCAACAACAAATGTTAATTTGGTTGATGTGACACCAACTATTTCAAATAAAGGTTGCCTATACTTATTGGTTTTATACGTACTATCCATAATCAATAAAACCGGGAACATATTCAACAATTTCACAGAGTCTGGATGAGCCCAGAAGATATCTTTCACAACTTCTGATTCATCTTTCTTCCTACTATAATAAACATAATTCGATTCATCAATCAATTTAAGCAAATGTTGTATTTCTGTTCTACTTCCCCTAATTTTCCTCAATCTTACTCTTATGTTTATATATTTGGGTGATTCGAGTCACATTGTTTGGATCTCGCTCTTGCAAAGACAACAAAATACGTCTTGGAGGAACACGACGTTTTGACAAATCTAAAATATTTTGTTGGTCATCTTTAGTGAGCCGGCTAACAAATGCATGACCTTCAAATCTATCCGTTAAACCATGGTTGTGAACGCCACATTTTACATCGATTTTCCAACCAGAATCATCCTTTGAAGGTGTTGATCTAACTTTGAAAGGACACTCATACCTTTTGGAAGCACTTTGTGTTTCGCTTTCTCGTTCTTTGTCCTTTCCACCTCTATCACAGCCAAATATAACTTTGTCACTTCTTCCTCTCTTCCCTGTCTTTGTGTCAGAGTGAGTGATTATAATAGTAACCATATTTCTGAGTCCAACCTCCCTGATCCATCGAGTCGCCTCTTCTCTTGTAGGAAATTTTTGTGTGGTAGAGAATATATTTGTAGTATCTACTTTTGAGTCATCCTTCGCGCATATCATCAAAGGCAGTTCCTTGTCTCCTAAAAAAAATTGAAAATTTATAAATAAAAAATAAAAAATTTACGAACTGGAAAACCCATCTATGCTAGTTCCGGTTAAGAAAATACAAACCGGAAAACGCAACAAAGCTAGTTCCTGTTCGTTATTTTTCTGAACCGGAAAACACAAAACACCTACTTCCGGTTCTTAATTTTTCTAATCGGAAATCTTGTCCATTGTACATCCGGTTCGTCTTTTCCAAATTAAAAAAATATTATTTTTTACTCTGACTTCGCGGTAAAAAATTTACGTTTTTATTTAAATATTAAAAGGGCAAAATTGGAATTAAAAAAAATTGTAGGGGTATCAAGTTAAACGTAGGGATATAGGATATAATTTACCCAATAGAGTCACTTATCAATTCCAAAGTCTTTGCTTGAATTAGCATTATAAACAATAGACTTTTTTTTACAGGAAACGATGTGGGATTAACAAACATAACCACTCTTAGCAACATATCTTTGATTTTCGGTGAAAGCAATAAAATAAGATTCTTCATGTTTTCTCTTCATATTAAAGATACAATTGTAGGGTTTCTTGAATGGTGACATCCATTTTAAACTAAGAAGCCATGTTGATTTATTTTCCAATCTCATGTTAGGTTTTCCAAAAGTGTCAATCCACATCCTGTTTCTTCACTCTTTCTATCAAAAGAAGGTAAGAAGATTTAGAGAAATGTTGGTTAATGGTTGTTATAATGGTAATTTTACTGTCATCCGAGCAACAACGACAAGTTGATTTGATTATTAAAACAATATCAAATATTAGTAGAAAAAGTTGATCTTATACATATAGATGACTTGAATTTAATTGGATATTAATGTTTGGTACAATTCGTTGGTTTGAAAGAAACCAATTGATTATCAATATTAAATCCATTAAAATAATTTGAATGTGAAAAATTACCATAAATGCCTCCAAGACCAATCCACAACTTGTTTCTTCACTCTTTACTCTTTGGTTTCACTCACATCAAAGTGTCTAAGCTTGGTGGTGAATACTTATTGCTTTTTTCTTGTAATGAAACCTCTATTTTAGAGTTCAGATTTGTTGATATCCATTTGAAATGCTACTCAAAGTCAATTGGCAAAGTCTTTCTCGTGATTTCTCCAGTTTGATAAGCTTTAAGATGTTTTGGATATTATTACTATATATTTCATTGTATTGGTTGTGATTTTCTTTTGTTATATCAGTGTATGTATTCTCTATGATGGACCAACATTTATCCCCCATCGTTCATTAGGTTGAAAAGTTGGAATTATCACGCTTCCAGGTTCAGATTTACGGTGGGTATCATGTGTGATTGTTCCATCAGGTATAGTTTAGCAAGAAGATCAAGTCCCACATTGTTTGGGTTGCATTATGTTTTAGTGTTTATATAGCATACACAAATTATGCGAGTTGTGAATTTGTGGATTGGGGAGATTCAACTGGGCCTTAAGCCCAATAAACTCTTTTAAAAATTTATATTAAATAAACATAAATAAAATAATAATTAATTAATTTAAAAAATATTAAATAATAAATTATCCTAGTCATCATTCACAACTCATTAAAAATAACTTTTTTTCCTAATCATCACTGCCACATAAGCAAAATTGAAGGGGGGCCAACTAAATCCCAAATGATATAAAGTTGAAGGACAAAAAAAATGGTTTTTAAAATGGAGGGATCAAAAAGTAAAAAAATATTAAAATATGGGGACCAAAGTGCATTTAAGTTTAAATTTTTTAATGTTAAAAAAGTTATTAATTTAGATATTTATTCTTTTTTATTGTAATTTTATTTTAATATCAAAAAATTATAATAAATATTTATTTTACTATTATTGAAATTTCTTTTTAAATATTATTTTTAATTACAAAAAAAAACTTTTAAAATCAATAAAAAACATATCATATTATATACACTAAATACATATTTATATTTTTAATAATTCTATACCTCACTTTAAAAATATGTGGAACATTTAAACAACGGATAATATATGTGTCATTTGCATTAGATATCCCATCAGTGTCGGCCTTGGGTCAGGGCAAGTAGACCCACAGCCTAGGGCTTCAAGAAATTGGGGGCCTCAAAATCAGGAGAAAGTCAAAAATTTATAATAAATAATAATTAATACATACTTTGTTTGCTAAAATTGTACCACACTTGTAGCCTAGTCTGGCGGTTAGATATTTGGATTGTTTATTCAATTTTATATTTTTGTTTTACTAAGTTGTTTATCCAATTTTATATTCTTGTCTTAGTCAAAATGAGAATTGTGTATATTTAATATATATTTAAAAAGATCAATTATTTAAAAATTAATTATTATTAAACTTATATAATAAAACAGAATACATTATTATTTATGTCCATTTCTATTACTTTTTATTTTATTTTATAAAAATATATATTATTAAAATTTATTTTATAATAATAAATTAAAACTTAAAAAAAATTAATATTATTTTTTATTAAGTCAACATGATTAAATAGATAGTAATTAAATTATAAAAATTAATTTTTTTAAACAAATTGATTAAAATTAATTTAAATTGATATAGTATTTATAAGATTTTATAATTTTTTATAATTAGTTTAACTTCCTTTATATTTATTTATATATCAATCCTAATAAAATTTTGAGGTCTTTTATGTTATGTTTAAAGTTTTAATATTTATAATTAAATATTTAAAAATTCTTCATAGTACCATATAATTTAGACAAAATACTATTTTTTATCCCTTAACTATGTCTTCTCTTTTAGTCTGGTACATTGATTTTCTCCTTTTTTCTTTCTCTCTGAAACAAAAGGAGAAAAAAAATCCTAAAAAAGAAAATAAAAATTCAAAATTAATTGCTCAATTTTTTTTATTAAAAATCAATTTTTATTATTTGTCCATGGTCTCTAAAAAGTCAGGACCGGCCCTGTGTCTCATTCATATTATTAGGGTTGGACAAAAACCGTAAATCTGGCCCAACCCGCCAGAAACCGGAAAAAAAAAAGAGAAAATGGGCGGTTTTAATGGGTCAAATGGGTCTATCGATTGAGTGAACCGGGTTTAATGGGGTTTAAATGGGCGGGCAAGTTGTCTAATGCTGAACCACGGGTACCCGAACCCACCCAAATTGAAAAAGGTGTTTGTATTAATACTCTCTCACCCACTTTCATTTTCCCCATACCCACTTTCGTTTCTCAGTTTCTCTCTCTCTCTCTCTCTCTCTCTCTCTCTCACACACACACACACACACACACACACACATACACACACATACACACACACGATAATGAAACCCTAGCAGAGCATACACCGTCATCCCTCACCGTCTTCTTGTGAATCACCGCCATCCCTCATCGTCTTCTCGTGAATCACCACCATCCCTCACACTCTTCTTACGAATCACCATCATTCATCGCATATCCTTTTGTTACTCACCTACTTGAAGAAGAACACGACGACGAGAAACCTCATTATCTTCTTGAAATTATGATTTTCGTGCTTCTATTGTTGGATGGTTGGTGGATTTTTATCAGTTTTATAGCTTGATACTATTAGGTTTTTCTATATATGGTTTAAAATAATCTTTGTTCTGATATTTTATCTTGTGTCTTGTGTTATTGTTTCATATCATGACAATGAATTGGACATCTATGATTGGAGATTTTAATGAACACGGTTGATGTTCCCTAATAATTTTTCTTCTTGTCTGCAAGTTAAATGTTACGATATTTTTTTTCTTAATTTTGGACTTGATTTTTTTTGTCTCTGTTATATTATATTTATTCAAATTAAGTTTGTGTGAGTATTCATTTTTTTCTTTCTATTTTGGTTCTATAATGTGTTTTGTTTGTATGATAGCTTGTGAATTATAGTAATGTATGTTGCTGCTAAAGTTGGGAATTAGTGTTACTTGTGATAATGGCAACTGATAGGTATAAAAGGCATAATATTACTAATTTCTTGTTGCTCATGTTTTTTGTATTTTGGATAGATGGATCAAGATCAAAGTGGCGGTCGAAGTGGCGGGCAAAGTTGTAACATCCCGATTTTTAGCAATTATTTATTTATTTATATTAATTGATTAATGATGTGATTTTGTGGCTAATTGATTTAATTGAATTATTGGATATAATTGAATTATTTGATTTAATTGAATTATGTGATTTAATTTAATTATTCGAATTAATTAATTTAATTGAAGTATTTGATTTAATTGAATTATTTAATTTATTAGATTTATTTTAATTAGTGGAATAAAATAGAATTGATAGAAATTATTAATTGGGCCTAGATTGGGAGTATGGATAATAAGTGTGAGAGTGTATTGAGTAAAACCCATTAGAGTTATGAGAAAATTGTGAGATTGATAAAATAGGAGAAAGAGATAAAATAGGGTTAGAAGATAGAAAAGGGAAAAGAGGCTAAGGAGAGAAAGAGGAGAAGAGAAGAGGATCGCAAGAACAAAGAACAAATTCATCAATAAATCAAGGTAAGGGTGAGTTTTCATGAATTTATTGGGATTATTTGATAGTATGTAATGGGTAGAAATATGGTTAGAATAAAACCCCAATTTTTCCAAGATATTAGGATTTTTAGGTTTTGCTAATAATCTTTATTTTGTGATACTTGATTGTATTGGAATTGGTATTTTGATATATTGTAGAGACCCATTTATAACCGAGGAAAACTATTGGAAAAACAATTGTTACCATTTGAACTGAAAACAGTAGTGTGTATATGAATGAGTGATACAGTAATGGTAATTAACAAATGACAGTTCCACTTTTATGCCATCGTGATAGTGTGATACTTTCCTAATATTATAACCAAGTAGAATTGGGCAAATAGGCAACTAACCACTCAATGAGTTAATGAGTTGACACTATCTACCATTTCTATTTCCTTTAGAGAGCACATAGAAAGAATAGAAAAAGTTTTATTTAGTAGGGCCACATATTGGTTTTGTAAAAGAAATGTCTTATGTGAGAAAATTGTAGCATGTTGTATAAGAATAGATGATGTGTTAATTAGAGAATTTAAGGGTCTGTTTAGTATAATTATAATTGATGATTCCTTTTCCAACTTGTTCTTGTTCTGAATTTTGTTTTCCCATCCACTGACTAGTGTTGTATTTGAGCGGTAGCAATTCATATTAAAGCCATAGTGAAAAGTAATTCATTCATATTATTATACATGTAGCTAATAAAAGAAAATTATGATGCCATGTATTTTCTTTCTTTTTTTTAATCAATAAAAACAAGAGGTACGTATAATATGAATGATGTACTGCCATTAATTGAAACAAGTAGTATATATATATATATATATATATATATATATATATATATATATATATATATATATATATATATATATATATATATATATATATATATATATATATATATATATATAGCATGTCCATGTAGTAAATGAATCTGGTGGTTTTCTTGCATTACTGTAGCGTAGTAATAGGGAGACATAATATCTTATAAAGTAGTACTAAGTGAAAGCATATAATATATTTTAATAATAATAATATAATAATAATAATAAATTAATAATGATTTAATATTATTACTAAAATGTTTTTTTTAGAGTTTCGAGTTAGAGATAACTATTCGGGTTAATTGATTAAATTAAATTAGTTTCAATTTTATTAGAGCTATTCATAGAGTGGTTAGAGTATCTTGGAAACTCTCTCGAATTATAATTGAAAGATAATTTTTAGTTATATTCTTAATGATTAATTGAATGATTAATTTGGTGATTAATTGAATGATTAATTTGGTGATTAATTGGATGATTAATTTGATGATTAATTTGGAGATTAATTTGGTGATTAATTTGATGAATCAATTATTCTAGATTTAATCGGTATCGTGTGGGTTGCTAATTGAGATTGAATTGTATTGATATCTTATGTATTATTTACTAAGTGTGGTGACAATATTAGAGTAGTGAATATTGTGATTTGAAAATATGTTAGTATGTGCAATTGTGTGATAATTCGAATGTGATGAATTATTAAAGATATGCATGAATATTAAGATTAGGGAATAATCTTAATTGCATATGAATGTTGAAACTGCACATGCATCATTTGTGTCAAGAGACCATGCTTTCTAGTTTCGTGGGAGCTAGTGACTTGTCCCAAACCTAGAGGACGGGTTTGAAAGCTTAGAGAACGGGCTTTTGTGAGTTATCGGTCTAGAGGACGGACCCGGTTTAATGTAAAAACTGATTATACTTGTATGTCTTAAATTATATATTATCTTATGATTTCAGTAATTATATGAATTCTCACTCTTCTGTTGGAATGATGTTTTATACGACATCGCTCAGGTACTGAAGATTAGAGTTTCTTCTAGTGCGAGGTAGCCGTTGGAGTAACTTGTCTTAGTTGCTTATTTATTTTGGGTTGAGTCGTGCTATGATTATGTAACACTGGGGAACATTTCGATTTATATTTTGAGAGATACTTTATGTACTCTACGTTATTTTGTTATTGTTATTTGGATTAAGCGAAGTATTGGCTTTTACGCCTAAGTGATGATTATGAAATGAGTTGATAATGAGATTTTCATTATGTCTATTATGACTGAAGTATATCCGCTGCTACATGCTAATAGGAAAGTATATGAAAATCGTGACTTTGTTTAATTGTTATTAAGAATGATAGGTGTTTATATGATGTTTTGAAAAATATGTGACACCCTTATTTGAGATGCATGATAACTTACTCTGATTATTTGTATATTTTCCGCGGGGTTTAGAAGGGTGTTACAAACATAAATGTAAGTCATAGAATTTTTTATAATTCAATTATGTATTTTCAATGTACTCATGTGTATAATTCAAGTATTATGTCTACGATCATTAAAAATTGGGTAACTTTATACTTATTTTAATTTTGAATTCCATCATATAGCAGTATTGCATTTACTAATTGAATTGATGAATTCCATCATTAAAAATAAGCTTGAAGTTATTTCATTTATTGCATTTACTAATTCCATCAATGGACCATAATGTTTATGCTTATTTTAATTTTGAATTCCATCATATGCTTATGCTTATCATGTGTCTGAGATAAAGTTACCAAATTTTTAACTTTATCCTTATTTTAATGATGGCCCATTGGATAGATGTATACAATTTTAATTTTGTTTATAATATGAACAATTTCTATGCTTATTTATGTGAGGGTTTGTTGATTATAGCTCCTTCATTTTTCAGTGATGGGTCCGCCTAATCAAATTATACCTCCTCATTTGCAATGGCCCATTTTACAGTTACAGGTAAATAAAATACTTTTGTTTTGAATGGGTTATAAAGTACTTTTGTTTTGAATCAAGCTTTTCATTTGCAAATTAATTCATATATAGATATTTTGTCAAAGATATATCCAGCAATTTGATCTTTTGCTGAAAGCTTATCTTCCCGAAAGCATCTCATATCAGACATATAAGGAATCGACTATCCATGCTAACTTCTCTGTGAGTATTCTTTTGGAAACTATTGTGTATTGTTTTTTTTCAAGAGACAGACATTTATTGATTGCTAATAAATTTGTTTCAAGAGATAAATTTGTACATTATTTTTTTTTGGAAATTATTGTGTATTATTTCAAGAAGTATTAAGGACATTACTGTTATGTATGGACAAGAAGTATTAAGGACATTACAACTTCATATAGTAGTACATGACCCAAACTATGGAGTTATAATGTCAAAACTACGGACATTACTACTAGATTATGGATCCTTCATTTTTCAAGAGACATTTATTAATTACTAATAAACTTTTGGAAACTAGTTATAATATAGATTTGTGAATTATGTTATTGATTGCTAATAAATTTGTTTTGATTGTTTTGAGTAGGCTATTCTTTCGACTGGTGTTGGTGTGAAACATTCACAATGTGCATAATAGGATATCTCTCTATGGGAAAGGAAAGCTAATTGAAGTCATATGTGAAGGCCATTGATAATAGCTATAACATTATTATTATTTAAGTTGTAATATCACTTCTACTCATGTATGTATAGTTGTTGCTTGTTGAATATATTAGTTTAATACAAGCTATTACTTTCAGAAACTTATATTAGGTAAAAAAATATTTTTTTTTCAAAAATTATTTTTGGAGTTTAAAATTTGATAACCCACTAACCCAATAAAACCATCAGTTTTACTCGTAACCCGACAAAACCATCAGTTGTTACCCGTAACCCGACTTGACCCAACCCGTCCAAACCGATATGAAAATTGGGCAGAAATGGGCCATTCAAATTCACCCGCGGTTGGGTTGGGTGGCACTTTTGGTTATTTGAAAGGTAAGAAGTTATTTGACTGGTTAAATATTACACAAAATAATAAATTAGACCAAAATTAATATTTGGGAAGGAATTAAATGAGAATATTTGGGAGAAGAGAAAACAAATGAATTTTAGTTCATCTGATATTCCTATATTATAGAAGAACGACGAGACTCTAACATGTTCTCAGTATACTTGTCAACAATAATAATAATAATAATATAAATAAAAATAGAAATAATAATAAATAAAATAATGAATATATATATATATATATATATATATATATATATATATATATATATATATATAATATAAAACAAAAATAAATCAAAAAATAAAAGAAAAAGAAGGAGGGTAAGACTGACCTGTTCTCAGTTTAATTTTTCTTGCAACTTGTAACAACAATAATACTTGTTAATAATAATAATAATAGGATTATAATAATATAATAATAATAAAAATAAATAATATAATGATTATATATATACATATATATATATATATATATATATATATATATATATATATATATATATATATATATATATATATATTATCACAATTTGAGCATCAATTCAACGTTAACAACTTTATAACAACCCCACCATAACACAAATCAAAAATAGAAAAAGAGAAGATGAAATCAAATATGAATTCAATAATAAAATAACAACAAATGAAGATGGAAAAAGAAGAGGGAGAACGAAAAAGAAGATGAAATCAAATACGAATTCAATAATAAATTAACAACAAATCGGAAGATGGTAAAAGAAGAGGGAAAACGAAAATGAGGAAAAAGGTAAAAGAAGAGAGAGTGAACGAAGAAGAGAGATATTTTAGTAGATCTGAAGAAATAACCTTAGAAGATGAAAGAAATGAGAGAGTCAGATGGAAGAAAAAAAAGAAATAATTTGTTTGGAACAAACCAAAAGTTATGGAAGAGAAACCGTTTCTGAAATCGAAGGAATGACTGAGGGGTGGTTGTAACCGATGTTTTAAGGAATTATTGAAAGGTTGAGGAAAACATAAACGTTATAACTGGTTAATTACACGAAATAATAAATTAGACCAAAATTATTATTTGTGAAGGAATTATATGAGAATATTTGGGAAGAAATTAAATGAGAATATTTGGGAGAAGAGAAAACAAATGAAGTGATTTTAGCTTATCCACGTGTCAGTTTTTTAAACCCAAAGAGACTCTAACATGTTCTCAGTATACTTGTCAACAATAATAATAATAATAATTTAAATAAAAATAGAAATAATAATAAATAAAATAATGAATATATATATATATATATATATATATATATATATATATATGATAATAATAATATAAAACAAAAATAAATCAAAAAATAAAAGAAAAAGAAGGAGGGTAAGACTAACCTGTTCTCGGTTTAATTTTTCTTGCAACTTGTAACAACAATAATACTTGTTAATAATAATAATAATAATAGGATTATAATAATAGAATAAAAATAAAAATAAAAAATATAATGATTATATATATATATATATATATATATATATATATATATATATATATATATATATATATATTATCACAATTTGAGCATCAATTCAACGTTAACAACTTTATAACAACCCTACCATAACACAAATCAAAAATAGAAAAAGAGAAGATGAAATCAAATATGAATTCAATAATAAAATAACAACAAATGAAGATGGAAAAAGAAGAGGGAAAACGAAAAAGAAGATGAAATCAAATACGAATTCAATAATAAAATAACAACAAATCGGAAGATGGTAAAAGAATAGGGAAAACGAAAAATGAGGAAAAAGGTAAAAGAAGAGAGAGTGAACGAATAAGAGAGATATTTTAGTAGATCTTAAGAAATAACCTTAGAATTAATGTATTTTTTGTTTCTCTAATTTGAGTGTATTAAATAATTGATCACCGTATTATAAAATCAATGTTTCCTTAATTTTGATGATTTTTTGAATTTTTCTGGTCTCCCTCCACTTTTACATATGTGACATTTAGAGGTGTTCGCGGTTCGGTTTAGATCGGTTTTAAAGAAAAATATCATCTGATCCAAAAATAAATTTACTTGGAGTTCGGTTCGATTTTGAATGATTGATTAAAAAATTCAATCTGATCTGATCCAATATCTTGCAATTTGATTTGGATTGATTTTTTGGATATCCAAATTACAAATTATCATTTTATTAATAGCATAAAAAACTAATAAATATAAAATTTAATATAATATATAACATATATTATATTAAAAAGTTAATATTACAAATGATAATTATTGGTTATAATTGAAACAAATTAAATAATAAAAATTAATAGATTAACTCAAAGTAATAAATAGTATTTTATAAAAAATATCATCTAATAATAAATTAACACAATATATTATACTAACAAAAAATAAATAAGTATAAAAATATATACATGCAGTTTGGTTTAGTTTGGAACGGTTTTAAAAAATCAACTCGAAATTTGATCTGAATCGATCGGTTTTTATAAAATAACATTCAAACGATCCAATAATTTTCGTTTTTTTTTTGCGGTTTTTTATTTTTTAGATCGGTTTGCGATTTTTATTTGGACCGGTTTGAATTTGAACACCCCTGATGGCATTGATGATTGTGATGATTTTTTTTTTAATAATATGTAATTGATGACTAGGATAATTATTAATTAATATTTTGTATAGAATAAATTAATAATTAATTATTTTAACTAATATTTTTAGAAATTTATTATTTAAAATTTTGAAAAGAATTATTGGATCTAAGCCCAATTCATAACAATATTCATTTAATTTAGCATTTGTCCAACACACAAGATGACAACAACACATGTGTAACTAAGTTTTATAAACACTCATTTTATTTGCAAACAAAAAAATTCGAGACTTTGTTGATAAACTAAACAACTCAGCAACCACCTATTCCATCACCACACACATCAACAATTTATTACATATGAACACAAATCCATACATTTCAAACAACAAACTCAGGAATTTGAGAATTTTCTATTTACCAAGCTTATTTGTTAATAAAAAATCTTGTCTTCAAAATGAAGGAATTAAAGGCTAAATTTGTTATTTATTAGGTTTTCTGGTGCCAACATTTTCCTATGAAGAACTAAACTCAGAGAAACCTAATGGAAGTATATATATTTTTTACACAAATTATTTTTTATCTAGTTTTAAACACATCATCGTAGCTATGATATTTGTCTACATCATGACTATGAGATTCTAACTTAAGTCCAGTGAAATTTATAGTTGCAAAATCAAGAGTAGTTATGTCAACAAATTCATGAATTGTTATGATATATCCACTTTTGATTCATTGATCAGTTGTGTAATATTTTAGAGGTTCTTTCTTTCTATATGATATGATATGATTATCTGATTCTCTGAGATAGAAAATCTTTGGATTACAGTTCTTTACTTTGAAAATGTTATCTTCCTTCACCATTGCACGCTCTCTCTCTCTCTCTCTCTCTCTCTTGTTTTCCTCATGCTATACAACCATCGTTAAAACATGTTCAGAAACTATATACCATAAAATATGTTGTTGTCTTTCTACATGATATATAGAGACAGTCTAGATAATAAGTTTGTTGTTAATAGTTGATAATTGAAAAGTTTTGATAAAAGGGAAAATGGATGATACCTTTATTCCTAGTGCCAGCCGGTCGCTTTGAGTCGTTGATTTATCTTTGAATATTTTGTATTTTACTCTCAATATCAGTTGGTCGCATAGAGTCGCTGTCTATCACTGTGATTCTCTTCTTTATCCTTAGTGTCAACAATTACACTTGAACCTGTTTATTTATCACTTTGGATGTTGAGAATATTTCTTGATATTCTTACTTTTAGTGTCAACCGGTTTGAAACCTGTTGCGCGTGCACTTTGAGTACATTGTATTCGTTCGTGGTGTCAGTTGGTCGCATAGAGCTGTTGTGCATTCACTTTGAGTGTATTGTATTATTTTCGTTCGTAGTGTCAGTTGGTCGCATAGAGCCGTTGCGCAATCACTTCGAATATTTTGTTGATGTTATTCATAGTGTCAGTTGGTCGCATAGAGCCGCTGCGCAATCACTATGAATTTATTTTCTCCCTTGTTCATAGTGTCGGTTGATCGCATCGAGCTACTGCGCATTCACTTTGAATAAGTTTGTTGTTATCATTTTCTCAACCCCGAGTTGATTTGTATTCTTGACCCCCGAGTCATTGTCTTTATATTTATGCTTGACCCCCGAGTCAATGATTTTGTCTTGTCTTATCACTCCCCGAGTTGATATTTGTTTCAGTTTAACCCCTGAGTCAATGATTTTATCTTTATTTTCTCAACCCCCGAGTTGATATTTGTTTTAGTTTGACACTCGAGTCATTGTTGTCTTTATGTTTTCGACCCCCGAGTCAATGATATTGCCTTTATTTTCTCAATCCCCGAGTTGATATTTGTTTTAGTTTGACCCCCGAGTCATTGGTGTCTTTATGTTTTCGATCCCTGAGTCGATATTGTCTCTATCCATTCAACCCCCCGAGTTGATATGTTATCTTTGCCTTCTCGACCTCCGAGTTAACATATTGTTATCCCCAGTGAGTCTTTTACTCTTGGTCATCGACATATCTCATATTTATCATTCAAAAATCAGCATGTTAGAGTTCATTTCATCTCATACCTTATCCCCAACAAAAACAAAAAAAGAGTCTTTCATAAATTCATGATATTACATATCATCTGCATTCGGCCAAAATTTTAGGTATTTTAATATTTAATCCTCTTCTACCTCGAATGTCCAAAAAAAACTTTGTTATTCATACATTCAGGTTCAAGATGATTAAATAGGGGCAACTGTCATACCCTAAATTTTGACCACGCTTTTAAAAAAAATATTAATTCATCTGGCGCATTTCATAGCATTATCATTAGACAGTCTTTTTGCATAAAATAGTCCATTGATCATTAACCTTGCATTCTTTTCAGTCGATTTATCATCCCACGTCATTTTATGTTATCTTTATTTCTAGAATTCATTTCAATTTTAAATAGGATTTTATCTCATTTTATATATTATTTATTTCTTAGTAAATAATTTATTTTAGATTATTTCAGAATTAGTTCTAGTTTATATTTTTAACTTAGTTTTAATTTTAATTTTTTTTATCTACTTTAGAATTAATTTAGTTTAGTTTACATCTTATTTAGTTTATTTCTCATTTAATTTAGTTTTAGTTTTATTTAGTTTATAGCTTTTAGGTCTATTTTCATTTAGATTAATTTAAGTTTAATTTTCTCATTAGTTCATTTTTTATATATATTGTTTAATTTCTTTTTCTTATTATTAAATATTTAAAATACAATATTTAGTTTTTGTTTCAAATTTAATTTTTTTTATTCTCCATTGACCAAGTCCGATGCTCCATGACAAAAAAAACAAGCATGTTCAAAAGGTACCATAGGCCTGTGCATAATACTAGTCTTGCTAAATGGAAAGTATACACCAAAATAGATGAGAATTTTCCGATGCAAAAAAAAAAGACATGCATCAAACACATATTTGAACACACCTGCCATGGAAAACAACAACACACAACAATGAGACAAAATTTGTGGTACTTCCAAACTTAATAGAGAAGTTTACTGAGATTTTTAAAGGGAGAAAAAATCGTTTCATAACAAGGGGGATGCCTTCACAAGAGGACTTTTCACCAACACAAACCAGAGGCCACCAACACAAAACCAGAAAACATATAACAGGGGGGAAATCGAAAAAAACTCATTTGACCTCCTTCACCACTCTTCTCCTTTTCACTCAAAAACTACAGACCCTTTCAAATCACCACCACCCCATTCCTCAATACCACCTTAAATCCTCCATCACACCACAAAAAAGAGAAAACATAATTTTTCTGCAAAATTCAAAAAGACAACTTTCATCACTATAAAACTCAAACCAGACAATGAAACTACTTCCTGAAACAAACACACAGAAAACATCACAAACCCAGCGACACCACCGTCATTTCTCAATCACAATCGCATAAACCTCGAACTGTCATAACCACCAAATCGAACGCAGAAAAACCATTGTCCCCTGTTCTTCACGAAACTTAACCGAAATCGAACCACCCAAACGCGTTTCCCAAATCCACCGCAACCACTAAAACTGTCGTTGACCCTTAAACCCCCACCTTTTCTTACAACAACAAAAGCACAAACCAGAGTCGATCCTGAACCATCACCTCTATCGCCAAACTCGCACAAACTATAAGCCAAAAATCCGTGAGAAAACCCAGAAACCGTGAACAAACTTCGAACACAGTAAAAGAACACAACCACCAGAAACACCTTGATACCGAGCGCCGCTGGGATAGATCCGGTGAGAACAGAGAACCTCTATGAGTGAAGATCTGATCAAACCTTGATGGAAACTGAACCAAAACTGCCGCAATATTCGCCGTCGAACCCTTGATCGTCGGTGAGGATTGATTCGCAAGGGTGGGTTTTTATTTTCCATTTTTTTCCAGAAACTGGGAATACGTTGTTGTGATGTTTTTTTTAAACCTGATATGTTGACTTAATTTTCTTAATTATTTTATATTTCTTTTTATTAACAAAGCCTTTCTTCACATGGTTTGGGCTTAGGAGACTCATTTGAAGCCCGTTTAGTTTACCTTACTGCATACACCACATATACCCAATCATCGCTGCACCCTCCCCTTCTTTTATTTATTTATTTTTGATATGGTATGTTCAATGGGCTTTGTTCCATAAGCTCAGTGGTTCCACTATGCCCACACTACAGGTTTGCGCTCACCCCTACTTCTTTCTATTTTATTTTATTATTTTATGGTTTTATTATTGTATTAGTGCTTTTTTTATCATAGAAAAAAATGTTTTAAAAAAAGAGTTAGTCAACCATTTGGTTTTGGTCTTCATTTTAAAGGGTCGATGATATAACAGACGGTCGAATTTATCCGATTTCATTAAGTCGGTAAAATTTGATTAATATGAGGCCAAAGTAGTTAGATTAATTTTTATTTGTCATTTATTGTCTATTTCGTTAATTTAACTCAGTTTATTTATTTAATCGCTTTATTATTTTTATGGTCGATAAACATAAATAATCTTGAGATTCGTCGCAAGCCGACTTGACATCTCGATTAAATTATGAGACCATCTTATCTCATTTCTTTTAATTTATTTAGTTTATTTTATTTTTTGCACTTTTATACAAATCAATGCTCTACTCCTCATAGAACGGTTCTTAAACGTTGAATCAGTTCTAAGGTAGTAAAATAGCTACATTTCGACGGTTCCGAATAATTAAGACACTGCACGCACGCTTTCTCTTGGGCAAAATACAACGAACCCCTTTATTTCATCGCAATCCCGTGTAATTTATTTGTACCCCTCTCCCAATTTCCATTTGTACGCAATTTACTTTTCTGCTTGTATTTTATTGTTTCGATCGCTAGTAGCACCCTTAGGGACTAACATAGACCTCACTTTAGTTCGCGAACCCTTGGTCAAACACTAAGTGGTTTCACTCGCACACTCGCACATTTCGCTTTCATTTACGGTTTCGTATTGCTAGGAGCACCCCTAGGGACTAGGAATCAAATCCACTTAATCAATCAAACAATTAACCTCCATTTGCATTTCACCCGTAAGTCGATTGTTTCACGCATCGCCATCTAACTTTTCTAACTTAATAAGCATTCAAACTAATTAATTATACGAAAGAACTGAACTCTGGAGTCTAGCATTCCACATAGTTCTTGAATGAGTCATTCCTGAGGCCAGCCCCACGGGACGTGATTCATTCACTCTTTCGTACTTAAAACACATAAAACATTCAACTTCCTTCGAAAGGATTAGACATGATTCATTCCCATAGGAAAGATGTTCCTCCTTTTCCCACAAACATAAAAATCAATTTTCTCAAACAATTTCTCTCAAGGAAAAATGTGGCAATCACTTGTTGATTATATATCCAAGTTTGAAGCTTCTTCCATCTTCTATTTTCTCCTTTAAATGTTTGTGGTGGAATCAATGAGATATCTCCCTCAAAGATGACGATTTGTCTCTTTATTTCAAATCCAACTTAAAACCTACCTAACAAATACTCAAATCATTTTCCATATTAATTAAACGGAGGAGCTGAATTCTGGAGTCTAACATTCCACATAATTCTTGAATGAATCATTCCTGAGGCCAGTCCCATGAGACGTGATTCATTCTCCCTCTCGATTTTCAAGACACTTAATTATTACATATCAAATAATGAAAGAACTGAGTTCTGAAGTCTAGCATTCCACGGGTTCTTGAGTGGATCATTCCTGAGGCCAGCCCCGTGGGACGTGATTCATTCACCCTTTCATTCTTAAAATACTAAACAAGATCAAATTTCTCTCTAAATAAACATTGTTTAAGCTCTTTCTATCTTGCAGACAAGCTAGCGCTTCAGCCTCCTATCGCGAGCAGATAAGCCAACGCTTAACAGTTAGAAAGTGGCTTAAACAATCGTTTATTAAAAAACACCAACAAACTGTAATTGCACGAACTACGAAGCTCTGACTTTCCCATTGCACAAGGGAATACGTAGGCACAAGGATTTTAATCCTTCGTGAGCACAATAATAAAAAATTTAATCATTTCTCCGTCATAAAGCACATTAATAAAAATTAACTTTTTCCCCCATAATAATAATAATAATAAAAATATTATTTTCCCTTAGAACAAACATTTTATCAAACCATTTAGAAGACAAAGACGTAAATAAACATTAAATCGCATAGATAAACTAAGAGGTTCCCGTTGAGTACAATAGACGAGAGGGGTACTAATATCTTTCCCTTGCGTAACCGACTCCCGAACTTAAAATTTGGTTTCGTTGACCATTTCTTATCCTTATTAGGTTGTGTTTATATCTCCCTTTTCTTTTGTTAGAATAAATAGAATCAGGTGGCGACTCTGTTGTTTTTTCCGCGTCCATTGCGAGAATCGTATTTTTCGAGGTACGACACAGTGCATGATTTAAAATCATGAACTTTAATAAATTTGATATTTTTTTTATTAACAAACTCTACTTTAATAAATAATTTCAATTTTTAAGTATAACATTTTATTTCAAATTTATGATGTAAACTAAAATATATAAATAAAGTTAACTACAAGTCTCTTGTTGTTTATGTAGAAAATAAATCCATCATTTGTTGCAATAATAGTATTTATTTATGATGATTCCATTAATAAACAAAAGTCTATTAAAGTCTAAAATTTACATCATTGTTCATGAACCATTTCAATACAATTTATAAAATTAAATTTGAACAATACTACCATGTTTACTTATGTTGTA
The DNA here is from genome assembly GCA_963966055.1 of Lathyrus aphaca. Classification (NCBI taxonomy): domain Eukaryota; kingdom Viridiplantae; phylum Streptophyta; class Magnoliopsida; order Fabales; family Fabaceae; genus Lathyrus; species Lathyrus aphaca. The sequence goes on from OZ014524.1 coordinate 127,621,275, forward strand.
CATTGTCAAATTATATTATAATATTTATCGTTCGAATTAAACAATTTAATTTCAAAAAATTTCAAGTCATTTCCAATTAATTTATTATTAAAAAAACTAACTTTCAAACACATATTTTCATGATTAATTCATTATAAAAAAAAAGAACAATATGGAAAATTATTATTCATAGGTACTCGTAATGCCCATGGCGAGTTCTGAATGGTGTCTTGGAAATATCTTCTTCCTTCACTCATGTTTGATGGTATCCTGACTTCAAATCAATTTTAGAAAACACCAATGCACCTCTGAGTTGGTCCATGAGGTCGTCAATACAAGACAATGAATATCTATTCTTTATTGTAACCTTGTTGAGTTGCCGATAATCGATGCAAAGTATAAATTTTCCATCATTTTTCTTCATGAGAAGGACATGGGCTCCCCATGGTGCGACACTTGGTCGTTTAAATACTTTGGATTGGAGGTCCTCTAACTGCTTATTTAGCTCGTCTAATTCCGGCGGAGAAATTCTGTAGGTAGAAATAGATATAAGTCATATTTCAGGAGTGATATCAATATAGAACTCAACATTGCAAATGGGTGGTAAACTTGGAACATTTGCTGGAAACACCTCTAAGAAGTCCCTCACTATTGGAATGATAATTACATCAACTTCTAGACTCATGCTGATGGAATTTAAGAATAATTTTTTTTGAACTCCTCAATCCAAGGAAAACTTCACTAGCTTCGAGGAACCGAGTGATGCCTTAGTCTGAGAATATTACTGACTTGCGAGCACAATATGAAAGAACATAATTATTGGACAACCAATCCATTATGAGAATAACTCCAGGATGCTTAAGGGTGATATAAATCATATTGACCTTGAACTTCATGTTCAAGACAGTCAACGAACATTGTAAGCAAGCCTCACTAAGAGTCAATGTTCAATGGACAATATCATAAAAACCAAGTTAAAAGGTAAACATGTCACAGGAAGTTGTAGGGAATTCACACACTCCTAAGAGATAAAATAATGAGTAGCTCCATAATCATATAATATCGTAAAAATATTGCCAACAATTTCACACTCACCCCTAATCAACTTTGAATGGCCATTTTTCTGTTCTCCGTCAACATTGTACACGCATCCTTGAGCCGTAGGGCATCCAACCTGGTTGTTGTTGTTGTTCATAGGATTATTATTTTTCCTTTCCGGACAATTATTATCAAGATGGTTTGGCTTATGATAAAGATAACAACTGAAATTCTGGTACCTAGATACCAGATGTTGAAACAGATGTCACTAGGGGTGTAAGCGGATCCGAAAAAACCAACTAAACCGATAATCCAAACCAAATCGAAAAAAATCGATTGTTTTTGTTCGGATTAAAAATCGAGGTGGTTTGGTTCAATTATCGGTTTTAGTTGTTAGGAACTGCCAAATCGATGACTTTAAATACATACATAATCTTTTATTTAGGAAGTTAATAAGCCTAAATTTTGTATCGGTCCAACATTTCTCCATCTTTGTTTACACGTTTTTTCTTTGAACTAAATATGTAGCCAAAACCAAACTCCAAACATAAAAAAACACATAATCCACAAAAACTTGCTCTTACCATACAACTGCTCTGACTATCGTCACCATTGTTTATATCGCCACCGTCATTCTTATAGGTTATGATTTCCTTATTCATCTTCAAGTTTGTTTGTTACTTTTCATATATATATATATATATATTTTTTATCTTTTATGTTTCTTCCACAACAATTTTCCCTCTAGTTTTGTTATAAAATAGTTTTGATGCATGTTTGAGGTGCGAAACATGTTAATTTATGTGTATTGAAACCTTCTGTCTTTATTGTTGTGTTTTATTTGCTAAGCTTTTAAATTCCTTCCCAACATTTGCATGCCAAGTGTCAACTTTTGTTTTCTATAGTGAACTCATTTCATAATGCAATGAAAATTATGTAAATGTTTCGTATGAATTGAGAATAACTTGTAAGTTGTTTGAAAAGTAGAGCATGGAATATGTCATATGAAATGTATTATTTAAAAAAATAAAAGCATAAAATACATCAAACAATATTAGAGCAAATGATAAACAAATGAATATAATGTTTAGGAAAAAATATTCTAAACCGATCAACCAAACTGAACCAAACCGGTTAGTTTGGTTTGGTTCCATTTTAAGAAAAACACTAAAAACTAAACTGATGGAGATATCATCGGGTTGAACATTTTTTATACTAAAATCCGGCCCAAACTGAACTGATTACGCCCTTAGATGTCACAATACTAGTAATCAACACGGTGTATATACAACACACATATTCGTTCAATCAATATTCTTGATAAGGATAATCAATCTGATATATCAGAATCAAAAGACAATATTATGACAGATGTTAAAACATATGTAGATTTACAAGGACAATTTATCCTATCATTTAGATGATACAAAATTGTAAGTTCCGAAAGAAAATAACAAAAGGAATTGTCAACCCAGTTCGGTGCAACATCTTCTACATTTGGGGGCTACCAAGGCAGAAAGGAAATCCACTATCAGTAGTATCAATTCAGAGTTAAACAACCTAGTTTACAATTCTTCACTTAATCCTTACCCAATACAACTTCTATCTAGGAACTCCTAGATATGAGAATCTTATCTCACTTACCCTCTATCACTCACAGTGATATCAAACAATCACAGTTCAATGGAATGTCTCAAGAAACCAAAAAGAAAGATCTTCTTTCTTTCTTTTACAATACTCGATAAAGAATGTTAACAAGACCAATAATAAACATCAACAATATGTCTACCACAATGTATCAAAAGATATAAAGGGTGACTTACAAAGTTTACACCCAAAAGACTCTCAAAACCCTAAGATCTTAAACCCTTCCCCTAGTTTTTACAATCATGAAAAGTCTTGTTTTACATTAGGTTAGGACTCCCTTTTAAATACATCTCTTCAGTATTTGGACTTCAAATTTTGCGTCCATAAGATTCTTGATCCATAAGCTAAATGATTCATTGAAGTTTCCTTAATATTGGAACAAACAAAATAAAGTTTCCTAAATTGTCTCAAGGTCAATTTAGTAACTTATATATTGTTGTAGATGCAAAACTTGTTCTAGATACAATCTTTTTGACCCGCGAAAAACAATGAGATGATTCCACAAGAAATCTCACTAAAAACAAAACAAACCTGTCAAGAGATAAATAGATCCAAAACTGATGTTCTGGTGTTAACATGTTACAACATCCTGTAGGACATTAGCTCACATGTCTTCCAGATCAACATGTCATAACATCTCACACAACATCCTGTTGTGAAATATGTGTTAGAAAAATTGTTGCCAACTTTACAAACATGGAACCAACAATCTTTCCTTTTCGCAAACTGAACCTACAACAATGTCTTAGCTTGGTTGGACAATCAAGTGCATTGTGTCCTTCCTCATGGCAGCGAAAACATCAAATAGGTTGATTTTGATGTTGATTCCTGTTTTTCACATTATCAACTCCCTTATTATTGACTTGAGGTTGATCTTTGCCATTTCCCTAGGATCGGGGATAAAACCCTTGTTGTTTGACTTTATTCTGCAAGTAGTTATTTCCTTGTTAAAATAAAACTTAGTGATGTAAAATCCCAAACTTTGATAGGATAAATATGTATTGATTTTACATTTATGCATATATGATACTTTACCCGGTGTCTCATAGGTCCTCTTGCAAAATCTCTGCTTGGGCGGCTACACTTAAGGTTCTCCACTTTCATACACTTATCCACTAAAGCTTCATATTATTTGATTTCATGTGGAGCAAAAAATTCTTAATGTCATATCAAAGGTCTCTCTCAAATTGTTCACACTTATAATCCTCATCAACCATATTGTTGAAAAAGCAAAAGTACTTTGCTAAAGATTCAAACTTCACAGCATACTCAACGACAATCATGTTACACATATGCAACCTAAGGAATTGAGCTCTTTTCTCTACCATGGCATTTCTTGGAAAGTAATTGTCTATGAACTTTTGTCTGAAAGCTCCCCATGTCAGTTATCCTCCTTTGTTTTGCATTATGCTTTTAGCTTCTCTCCACCAGCTCCATGTTTCCTGAATCAACAAAAAATTGGCATACCAGTGCAATTTAGAACTACAAAGATCTTCTCGATCTCTTGCAACCAAAGATCAGTCTTGTCAAGATCATGATAACCCTAAAACATCGGTGAATTATGGCATCAAAACTCTGTTAGACTTCTAGTTGCTGCTAATGCTTATTCTTTTTGTTGCCCTAGCTCTTCTCTTTAGGTTTGGGTTCGAGCTTATAAAACTGTCGCACTAGCTTGTTGGGTAATATCAACCGCCATATCATGCATTGTCTGCACGATCTCCATCATATTTAGTATTAGTAGCATTGGGGCTTCCGGGTGTCATTCCTTATTTCCTACAAACTCCTCAAGTTAAAATAACTCAAAATTCAGTTAACACTCTTGGGTTAGGTTCTCAAGAGGATTCAATTTGCATAATATACTAAATTTACTATCATGTGGTATCCAGACATTCATAAGAAGTCATTTTACAAATATTTCTGATATCAGGAAGCAACAGTAAACAACAAGCCAAACAACACAAATTCAAATCACATACCACACAAGCATGCATCAACAAACGCTATCTCACCCCGAAATGTTTGTCAGAGGATTATTGCTCTAATACCATTTGTAACACCCTAAAATGCTTTCAAGATTACCAACTGACCCCACAAACCAACATGAGCCTTTTCGGTATGCTTTCTCCCCACTCACACATTTTCCAAGAAGCTTCACAGAAGGTCATCCATCCAAATACTATTCTAAGTCAAACACACTTAAATATGAATTTCTTATTTGTTTGGCTACCAAAAGAAGATGCATCTTGTTGGTATAACTAACACCAATCAATACTTATAAGCCTTCCTTCAACCATGCAGGGTCACACCTGCACAATCTCAAAATCCCTCTCATTCCAATGTGAATTCGGACGACCATTTCCTGCCCTCTTCGACCTCGAGCGTTACATCTATTCTTCGCCCTCGAATGTTACTTTTTAAAATATGTGTTTGAAATTTATCCCATCCAAATACACTCTAAAAATTCTCAATCACCCTATCCAAATACACTCTTAGATTATATCTTTTATGGAGTTATGTGTTTTGAAAAGTAAAATTATTTATCAGTTGTAGTGACTTGGAGGTCTAATTAGGGGGAGTGTGGATCCATCATGGGCCTTAATTATTAAATTTTCCGTCTTTATCAATTAAAAAGGAAAACCCATTAATCTCCCAATCTCTTGCTTTGTTTGTGATAGAAGATAGAATATCCATGATTAAATATAAATTATAATCTCTCTAGTCTCTTATCTCTTATAAAATTAAAAAGAAAAGGCAAATAACCATTTTTTTTTAAATAATTATTTTTTGGAGAATAAATTATACACAGTGCTGCGAATTCAATCGGGAACGAAAGTCCTCATTGTTGAAATTCTAGGGCAAGCAGAAGCTGTATAACATAACCCAAATCTCCATTTTACAGTTTTACGGTTTTCTTCTCTTCATTTTACCCTATATAAAGCACTCATATCTGGGTATTTTGCTCACAGAACCACTCGCGCATCACAAAATTAGGGTTTGCAAATGAGTCATAGAGGAATGGACCGCGACGACGAAGATGACGAGGATTACGAAGAGCAGGGTGTTGATTTCGACGAGGAGGAAGCAGATGAGGAAGAGGAGGATAGAGGCGGTGGAAAGAAGCGGAGGAGATCTAGTTTTATCGATGATGATGCAGATGAGGTCGATGAAGACGAAGAGGAAGATGATGATGGGGATGATGATTACGATGGCGGCAGAAAAACTAGCCGCAAGCGGCAGTATAAGAAGGTTTCTGCTTCGAATTTCTTTGATGAAGAGGCTGAGGTTGATACGGATGATGAAGAGGAGGAGGAAGAAGGCGAAGACGGTTCGTTTTCTTACTTCCTGGATTTTGTTTTTGTTTTGTTTCATCAATTTCGGTTTAGGTTAGAGAGAAATTAGTATTGAATTAGGGTTAAAACTATGAAGCGAGAGATTTGAAGTTATTATTGTTAATAAGTAGGTGTACCTGTTATTATCGGTGCTTTGGTGCAATTATATTGATTTTAGTTTAGAAAGTTACTTTTCAGTTAAAAGAAAATAGGATTATCAGAACAAGCATTTGTGCTGTAATCAGAAAATCAATCAAGTGAATGAGATTTTAAAGCATTTTCTTAGGTCTGGTAATGTATATGGTGTTTAAACTCTCAGTTACTTTCACCCTCTGTTTAGATTGTAGTTTTTTCATGTCATCACCCTAAACTATGATAGATCTAGGGATATCTTGTTGCACTGGTGGTTCTCATCCATATTAGAGTTTTCGATACTAGGCTATACAATTTTTGTTCTCTGAATATACTATCTTATGTTTATGAGCTGAAATCATATATAGTAACTATAGCTGTATATTTTGTATTACACTAGTTCATAATATATAGATTGCTTTAAGCCATGTGCAGTAACTTGTTTGATATACATGTGTATTTTGTTTTTTACAATGCCGGGAAAGGATTGAATTTCCTGTCTTTCTACTGTTTTGCTCAAGGGTGGACATGTTTATGACATTATTCAGCTCAGGCCCTTAGCTATATCATATAAGTGCGTCTGTTATCCATGTAGATAAGCTGATAACCATCTAATCATGCAGGTTTCATTGTTCAGCCTGAAAATGACCTGCCAGAGGAAGATGATAATAGAGGGAGGCCAAGGCACAGACTGCCGCCCCACCAAGAAGAGCATGAAGATCTAGAAGCAGTGGCAAGGAGCATACAAGAGAGATATGGAAAGCATCGGTTAGCAGAATATGAAGAAGAAACTACAGATGTTGAACAACAAGCACTTTTGCCGTCTGTGAGAGACCCAAAGCTGTGGATGGTCAAATGTGCGGTATGACCCTCGCATATTTTTTGTTGTTTTATTTGTTCTGACTACTGCTAAGGATACAGAGTATGTCTTATCCTTTGGTTTATGTTCCTCAGATTGGCCGCGAGCGTGAAACAGCTGTTTGTCTCCTGCAAAAGTACATAGATAAGGGATCTGAATTGCAAATTAGATCAGCTATTGCTCTCGATCATCTCAAGAATTATATATATGTAGAAGCCGATAAAGAAGCTCATGTTAGGGAGGTATAATGTGAACTATCTATTGTTTACCACACACAATTCATGCATTAAATTGTGAACTTTTTTACATGTGTTTCAGGCTTGCAAAGGTCTTCGAAATATATTTGAACAGTTGTTTACCACACACAATTCATGCATAAAATTGTCCGATGTGCTATCAGTCGAAATATATTTGAACAGTTGTTTACCACACACAATTCATGCATAAAATTGTGAACTTTTTTACATGTGTTTCAGGCTTGTAAAGGTCTTCGAAATATATTTGGACAAAAAATAACACTTGTCCCAATAAGAGAAATGACCGATGTGCTATCAGTTGAAAGCAAAGCCATTGATCTTGCTAGAGATACATGGGTTAGAATGAAGATAGGCACGTACAAGGGGGACCTCGCCAAAGTAGGCATCTTATTCTGGAAAATTTATGATTCTATCTCTCACCCGCTCTTAATTTGTCACCTATTTTATATCTCTTCAACAGGTAGTGGATGTTGATAATGTGAGGCAGAGGGTTACTGTGAAACTAATTCCGAGAATAGACTTACAGGCTCTCGCAAACAAGTTGGTATGAAATACTTTTTTTTGTCTTGAAGAATACATGTGTTATTTTTGTTGAATGTTTTAACTTCTTTGGAAAATGAAATAACTCCTGTCCATATTTTCTGTGCAAAATTTATTTATCATGCAGGAAGGTAGAGAAGTTGTGAAAAAGAAGGCATTTGTTCCCCCTCCTCGTTTTATGAATGTTGATGAAGCTAGGTAACGCCAACTCATAGATTTGGCTAATATGTTTCCACTCTCTATGAAACTTTTTGGTTCCTGGTCTTACAGTGTTTTAAGCTTTATATCAGGGAACTGCATATCCGTGTGGAGCATAGGCGTGATGCCTATGGGGAACGGTTTGATGCCATTGGTGGTATGATGTTCAAAGATGGGCTCTTGTACAAAACTGTATCTATTAAATCCCTTAGTTCCCAGAACATCAAGCCTACGTTTGACGAGCTCGAAAAGTTTCGAAAACCAGGCGAGGGTGGAGATGTAGCCAGTCTACAGACTCTGTTTGTAAACAGAAAGAAAGGGCATTTCATGAAGGGTGATGCTGTTATTGTTGTCAAGGGTGATTTGAAGAACTTGAAGGGATGGGTAGAGAAAGTGGACGAGGAAAATGTTCATATAAGGCCAGAAATAAAGGGTCTTCCTGTAAGTATGAGTTGATATTTGACAGTTTTTTTCTCCGCGTATAGTCTACCAGTTTTGCATGTGGGTGATTAGTGATAAATTGCTCTAATGATGATCTAAGTATCTAGTTTTCTCTCTCTTTCCATTTGCTTAGAAAACTCTTGCGGTAAATGAAAGGGAACTTGTTAAATATTTTGAACCTGGAAACCATGTTAAAGTTGTTTCTGGTGCTCAAGAGGGTGCGACTGGCATGGTTGTAAAGGTGGAGCAGCATGTTCTGATCTTAATATCTGATACCACAAAGGAGCATGTGAGTTTTATAGTCCTTTGATTGAATTGCTTAAAGACTTCTGAATTTCTACTTACATTTAGTGCAGAAATGACAGCAAATATTCTCTCTTTAGATCCGTGTGTTTGCAGATGATGTGGTAGAGAGTTCGGAAGTAACCACCGGTGTGACTAAAATTGGGGACTATGAACTTCGTGATCTTGTATTGCTAGAGTAAGCATTTTTCTTATGCCGAGATAAAGCCGAAGTGCCTTTTACCCGCTTGTTTTGTGGTTCAAACCTTTCTTACTTCTAACTTAACCTGGTGCAGTAATTTGAGTTTTGGTGTGATAATCCGTGTAGAGAGTGAGGCATTTCAGGTTAGTATCTTAATTCGTAACGATCAAAAGTTCAAGACTTTCTCAATTGAAGTCAAGACTTTTTGGCATTATATTTTTGTCTTTTGCCTTTGTTAGGTTCTTAAGGGGGTTCCTGATAGACCTGAAGTTGCGCTTGTTAAATTAAGAGAGATCAAGTGTAAGATAGAGAAGAAAATAAGTGTGCAGGATAGGTTTAAGAATACAATATCATCAAAAGATGTTGTGAAGATAATTGATGGTCCCTGCAGAGTGAGTTTCTGACTGTTGGCTAGATTTTGTTTTCATGGAAGTTGATATTTTTCAGATTTGACACTTTCTTTTTGTTAGGGCAAACAAGGTCCTGTGGAGCACATATACAGAGGAATATTGTTCATCTTTGATCGCCACCATCTTGAACATGCAGGCTTTATATGCGTTAAGGCCCACTCATGTGTAGTTGTGGGAGGTTCCCGCTCCAATGGTGACAGAAATGTATCCATTTTTCCTATTTTGATTCTTTAGTTTGTTTATTTTTTTCAATTTTGTTTTTATGAATTTAAAACTCCGTCATCAATGTGATGTTTTGCTTACTTTATTTGCTTCCACTTCAGGGTGATGCGTACGGAAGATTCTCCGGTCTTAAAAATCCACCTCGCATTCCACAGTCCCCAAAGAGGTTTTCTCGAGGAGGGCATCCGTCTGATTGTATGTTTAAATCTTTCCATGTGTATAATGCTAAACATTGGATCAACCTGTTATTGTAATATGTTTTTTCCAATAAAGTTGTTTGATGTTACTTTGTATGGATGTGGTAAAGCTGGAGGGAGGCATAGGGGTGGTGGAAGGGGGCATGATGGTTTGACTGGTGCAACTGTTAAAGTACGCCAGGGTTCATATAAAGGTTATCGTGGGCGTGTTATAGAAGTCAAAGGAACATTTGTTCGGGTTGAATTGGAGTCTCAAATGAAGGTTGTAACAGGTAAGTCTTATAATTTGGCAAAAACCTGAGCTTCCTGCATCTTTGTATTCACATGGTCTCCGACTTGGTTATTTGCAGTTGATCGCAATCATATAACTGACAATGTGGCTGTTACCCCACAACGGTAAGTTATATCTACATAAAATTTGTGGTTTCTTGTGTGTATTGGAAGATAATCAATCACGAGTCTTGTGTTCTGCCAGTGAAACATCTCGATATGGGATGGGAAGTGAAACCCCAATGCATCCATCTCGAACTCCTTTGCATCCATATATGACTCCGATGAGAGATCCCGGAGGTATGATTGATTTTATATTTCTAGGACTCTGCTTTATATATTTTTTTGAAAGTTAAACATTTGAGTATCCTATAAACTGCTAATATTTGTTAAATGTATTTCTATTCGCAGCAACTCCAATTCATGATGGAATGAGGACACCTATGCGTGATCGTGCTTGGAATCCTTATGCACCAATGAGTCCTGCTAGGTTTGTTCCATCACCATCCTTCCTTCTCAGCTTAAAACGTGCTATGATTTACGCCCTAGTTTTTTTCCTTCTATTTTGTATGAGGGTTGCTGAGGATTTTTTTTCAAAAGTTTTCTTGTACCAGTAAAGGTAAAAGACACAATAAGATCAGCTCCCGAACATTTTAATATATACCAGTATTCTAAGTTCAAGCTATTAAAACAAGATGGTTGTAACCAATCAGTAGTTAAGATTTAAATGTATTTTAACTCAGTATAGTCTGCACTATCATCATATTAGTGGTAAAGTGTATGTTTATGAATTCTGATGGTAAATAAATTCAGGGATAACTGGGAAGATGGAAATCCAGGCTCTTGGGGAGCCAGTCCACAGTACCAGGTCAGGAGTATTAGCTAACTTCAGACAATCTGCTACTGTAATTCATTTGTGGAACCATACTGAACCATGCTGATATTTATTTCATTGTTTTTTCCTTCTGTTTAATCTTTTCAGCCAGGAAGCCCTCCTTCCCGACCATATGAAGCCCCAACTCCCGGTGCTGGTTGGGCTAGTACTCCCGGTGGCAATTATAGTGAGGCCGGAACTCCACGGGACAGTTCTGCCTATGGTAATACTGCCTCTTATTTGCCCTGTGAAATCATTAGAATATTTTGCTTTAGTTTTTTATACTAATTCTATTTGGACGGATTGGGATTGTATTGCAGCGAATGCTCCTAGCCCATATTTACCATCAACACCAGGTGGGCAGCCTATGACACCAAATTCTGCGTCTTATCTTCCTGGCACCCCTGGAGGACAACCTATGACTCCAGGAACTGGTGGTCTTGACATGATGTCCCCAGTATTAGGTAAGTTTCTGTATTTCATCAACCTTCAGATTTAGCATGTACAAAATATGAAAATGATTAGTACTCTGCACATGTATTTGGATGGCCACTTGTATGTTTGTCTTATTTGAATTCAGGCGCCAGCCAAATATGATCTACAGTGCAGTGGATATTTTAGTTAAAATATCATATCTCTTCCTATTAATATCTTCTACTCCATCTAGTGTTATGATGAACCGGATTGTGGGAATAGCCATTCGTTCACATTCTGCTACGTAACAATGCTATGACCGTTATTTGAAAATATTTTGTACTAAAAAGCATATTGCAGAAAAATAATGATTTGTTCAAATGCCGCTATATGCTATAACACCCTTATTAATCAACACCATTCTGCTTGTCCCACATTGAGTGTCACTTTAGGTTAATTCAGATAGGTTAAAAAAAGTTGTAAATAAATAAGTGTTACAATTTTACCAAATTATCTTTATTAATTGATTGTCATGAATTTATGAAGGAGTACGTTGTATTGATTTTGAAGATAATTTAATTATTAGTGTTACATTGAAAACAGTGACATTTATTTTGGTACGATTTTCTTGTTAATGTGATACTCAATAATCAATATGGGACGGGAAGAAGTTAACATATCAGGGTGCTTTTCAGTTAAACACCATATGTTCCTACTGCCCACCATTTTTATTTTAGTTCTTGAGATAATATTGTGATTTTGTGCTGTTAGGTGGAGATTATCCTCCTTGCATTTACCAAATGAATTCCTGGATCTATTTCTTGAATCACCTATTATAGTAGATTGGATCGTCAAGTTATTAGCAAGCTTTGAAATAGCATGTTATTTCTTCCACATGTGTCAATGTTTAATTTTGTTGTAGGTGGGGACAATGAAGGGCCTTGGCTTATGCCAGACATATTGGTCAATGTACACAGGGCTGGAGAAGAGTCCGTAGGAGTTATAAAAGAAGTTCTTCCGGTATGTTGACATAGATAGAAGCATTTTACGTGTTTTGGCTTCATTAAATATAGTTTTATATCATCTGTTAGGTTTTTATTTTTATATTTTATTTCTCGGTTATTCTTGTGCTTGCTTCTCTTTGATATTAGAATCAGTTTGTTGGAAATAGCAATTGAGATTAAAGTTAAGTTATTACATCATCATCATACATAAGTAACGCTAATGAAATTAGTGCTTAGTTGTTTCTTCATCATCGTCATAGATAATATCAGACCATAATTGTGATTCTAAGTCTCATTTGTTATCAAAGGCCTCACATCTTCAGAGTACTATTTTATGTACCATAATTGTGATTCTAAGTCTCATTTATTATCAAAGGCCTCACATCTTCAGAGTACTATTTTATGTTGATGCATGAAACTATCTTTTATGGTTATGATTCTTTTCAATTGTTTGGGTTTCCAGCATTGACTTTGACACTGGCATTATGTTCTTCAGGATGGTTCTTATAAGGTAGCTCTTGGGTCTAGCGGAAATGGTGAAACATTAACTGCCCTTCCTGCTGAAATGGAGGCTGTAATTCCTAGAAAATCTGATAAAATAAAGATAATGGGCGGGGCGTTGCGTGGTTCCACTGGGAAGTTGATCGGTGTGGATGGCACTGATGGCATTGTTAAAGTAGATGATACACTGGATGTGAAGATTTTAGACTTGGTTATTTTGGCAAAATTAGCTTAACCATGATATCTTGTAGAGCAATTATTTAACATCAATGCTATATAGTACGAATGAGTATTTAACGAACATTCCTCACTTCCTCGCCCAATATTTTTATAAACCAGACTGAACTGGACAGTCTAAAAGTCGAACTGGATATTGGAGTTTGGTCCGGTTCAGTCATAAATAAGAGGCTCCCACACAGTTGAAATTAACTATTAAAACTTGTTATTTTAGTAATTGACAAAAGCATAATTTGATAAGTTAACAAATTGCAATTGATCATGACAACTTTTTTAGTAAAATTGACTAATTTCAATTAATGTTAATTTGAGATTAGTATGTATAAGAATGCGAATTCTATTTACTAGTACTAGGTAGCTTTAAACAATGTTGGATTAATCAAACATTTTAATTCAAAGTCCCGTTATTTTTTAATTTCATTTTTTTAATAATATATTAAAATATTAAATGAATTTGTATTAAACATATCGGTATCAAAATTACATTCATGGGTGTCAAAAGATTTGTACTAAAGAAATTGGTATTCAAATAAAATTCATGGCTATCTAAAGATTTTTGGTACATAAAATTTTAATGGTTTAACTCTTTTTTTCTTTTTACTTAATTTATTGTTTTGATTTAATCCCTTAATTAAAAACATTATGTTTTAATTGAAAACATTATGTTTTAGTTCCTTAAAATATTTCCGTTAGCCTAACAAATTACAAAATGTTAAAAATTGTTTATGTCCAATAATATTACAATATGACATCTTATAATATAGTTATTTTAATTATTTGATTTGATATAGAATTATTTTAATTTATTAAATATTATTTTAGATATATTTTATTCTTATAATATATAAAACAATCTTCTCCTTCTATTCTCTAAATCCTAACCGTCATCTTTTAATATCTTCATTTTTCTCTGCAAATTCTGTAACAATAACAAATTATAAGATTCATTTCAAATCAATCAACACAGAAATTGTAAAAACACGGAAAAAAGAATATACTGTGGGTGATGATCGTTTTGGCGAACGGAAGCAGAATTTGGCACGGTTGCCGGTTTGACGGGAGCATTACGATGTGAGGCGGCTACTATGGTGGTTTGAGCGGACGAACGGAAGCATGCATATCTACAGTGTTGTGTAGTGATTTGAGATTTTTTTCTTCTGTACATTTAATGTATTAAATTTGAATTTTTTACTATTGAAGACTTTTACGAACCTCATTAATTATCCATGTTCTATATCTCCTTTTTCGTGATAATGCATGTATTATATTGGGTAACTTGCAGATCTATGTAAGGCAGGTTACTAGTAAGTTTGGAATGAAGGAATGTATTCAAAGCAGCTAATATTTTTTCCTCTGTTGTGTTGATATGCTTGAGGACTTTAGGGAGTTATAGTGATGGATCATGTAAAATGAGTTTTGACTACTATTTTTGTATAACATTTCAAAAGAAGGTAGGAAATTTTAGTGTTGCAGGGTAAATGTTGGAAAAAATGGAAATTTCAACATAACTCAACTTTCATCTTTTCCATCATTTATCAACATTCAACATTACACCACTAAAATTTCCTACCTTCTTTTAATTATTATACAAAAATAGTAGTAAAAACTCATTTTACATCGTCCATCACTACAATTCTTTGAAGTTCTCAAGCACGTCAATACAACAAAGGAAACAAATATTACCGGCTTTGAATACACATTCATTCATACTTAATGAGGTTCGTAAAAGTCTTCTACTGAAATTTCAAGTTTAATACATTAAGTGAACATAAGAAAAAGAACAAAACTCAAATCACTATACAACACTACATATCGCTTACGTTCGTTCGCTCAAACCGCCGTAGCAGCCGTCTCACATCGGAATGCTCCCGTCAAACCGACAACTGTGCCAAATCCTCCCTCTGTCCGCCACAACAATCATCACCCACAATATGTTCTTCTTTTACGTGTTTTTAAGATTTCTTGTATTGATTGATTTGGAATGAATCTTGTAATTTGTTGTTGCAGAATTCACAGAAAAAAACAAAAAAGTTGAAGATGTTATGAGGAGTTTGAGCAAGAGTGAAAGAGAGCTGAGAAGAGAAAAAGATAACTAGAGTTTGGAGTAGAGGGGAGGAAGTTGTTTTATATATTATAAGATTAAAATATATCTAAAATAATGTTTAATAAATTAAAATAATTTCACGTGAAATCAAATAATTTAAATTAAAATAACTATATTAACAATGGAAAAACCAAATAATATATTATGTCATATTATAAAATTACTGCACAATTGCCACGTAGGTAATTTTTAACATTTTTTTTATAAAATTTAAAAAAAAGTGATTTGTTAGCTTGACAAAAGTATTTAAAGAGACTAAAGTGTAACATTTTCTAATTAAAGGACTAAATCGAAACAATAAATTATAAATTAAATTAAAGTAAAAAAAAATCAATTAAACCTTTAATATTTGTATTAAATTATTGTCTGATGAAATATTTCTTCTAATTTAAATATTAATGTTTTTTATTAAGAATTTAATTGGATTTTTAATTGAAATACACTGGGTAAAACAGTTTTACACTGTCGGTGAATGGTAACCGTCAGATCCAAAATTATATTTGACTTTTATTTTAATTATATTTAAAGTAATGATTATGAATAGTTGTGGATTAGTGGTATAAATTTTTTTACATTGACAATGCATAATAATTAATCTTTTTTACTAAATAATTTTTTTATCTATTTCTAAATTTGATTTAAATAAACATATTGCATTCTTTAAAGCTTTACAAGTAAACACTTTTATACATTTAACTATATAATTCAATTGAAAATTAAATATATACTAAAAATTGTTCGATAAAATTATACTAACACTTTCACTTTGGATTTATAAATAGAGAAAGAGATTAGTTGTCATGATAATCGATCTATCACGACTATTTATAATTATTTCTTGAAATATATTTAAAATAAAAATCAAATATAAATTAAGATTTAACATTAGTATAAAACTACTTTAAATTGTTTGATAGTATAAAACTACTTTAAACTGCTTTGATAATATAAAACTGCTTTACATGTTAAAGTGTATTGCAATTAAATTCATAGAGAAATGATATATGTAGACTAATCATATTTAATTATTATTACGGTTTGGTGTTGTAGAATATTTAATTATTATTTTTATTTTTTCTGACATACACTAACTGAAGCACATGATGTATTTTCTACCGTGTAAATGTAACTTGTTTTATTTTTAGTGTAAATGTAACTTGTTTTATTTTTGGGAATTTTTTTTTAATAACATAATTTAATAAATTATTTTCTAAAATAATCTAGTATTCACATAATTTTTCAAAATAATTTAGTTTGGATGCCAAATGATTTGGCGAACAATTGAATTTTTTTTTTATTTTTGGGAATTTTTTGAATAACATAATTTAATAAATTATTTTCAAAAATAACCTAGTATTCTGATAATTTTCCAAAATAATTTAGTTTGGATGGATATTCGTCAAATGATTTGGCGAATGAGAACAATGAGATTTTTTTTCCTTTCAGATATACACACATTGGCCAATTGAGATGAATGATGTGTGTGATTAATTTTTTTTTTATTTACTTTACATTTATTCGTCAAATGAGATGACGAATGAGTTGAAATATTTCTTAATTTTATATTTCGTCAAATGAGTTGGCTAATTAATTTAATAAAAGAAAAAATCTAAATAGCCATTTGAATGGCCGAATGCTTACAAATGAATCTAAGTGTTCTATATTTAGAATTATATATTTTTAATATTAAATTAAATTATACTTTTTTTTTCAAAAAAAATCATAGAGAATTACATGTCATTAAAATATTATTTTAAAAAAAATCTAAGAGAATTAAATTTACTATTTTAGTTTGAATATTTATTTTAATTTATTTATGATTATTATAACATTATTTTTTCATATAATCCTATTTTAATTCATTTAATAGAATTAGATTTTAATAAAATATTTATGAAAAATAGGATTGTATGGAAAAATAATGTTATAATAATCTGAATTAAAATAAATATTCAAACTAAAATAGTAATATTTAATTCTCTTAGATTTTTTTAAAATAATATTTTAATGACATGTAATTCTCGATGATTTTTTTTGGAAAAGAGTATAATTTGATTTAATATTAAAAATATATGATTCTAAATATAGAACACTCAGATTTAGATTCATTTTCAAGGTCTCTAATCATAATATTTTCCTATACATGTATTAGCCAATCTCATTGTTCCCATTCCTCAAACCATTTGGCGAACATATACCCAAACTAGGGGTGTTCGCGGTTTGGTTGGATCGGTTTTGAAGCAAAATATCATCCGATCCAAAAATAAATTTATTTACGGTTTGGTTCGGTTTTGGATGATTGATTAAAAAAATCCGATCCGATCTGATTTCATAATGTTTAATTTGGATCGGTTTTTTGGATATCCAAATTATAAATTATAACTTTTATTAATATTCTAAAAATACTAATAAATAGTAAGTTTGATATAATATATATTATACTATATCAAAAATTAATATTACAAGATGAAAAAAATAAAAATTAATAAATTAAATCAAACTAATAAATAGTATTTTAAAAGATAAATACCATCTAATATTAAATTAACACAATATATATACTAACAAAATATAAATAAGTAAAATATATATATATATATATATATATATATATATATATATATATATATATATATATATATATATATATATATATATATATATATATATATATATATATATATATATATATTTGAAAAATCAATCCGAAATCCGATCCGAACCGATCGGTTCTAACAAAATGACATCCAAATACATCCAAAACAAATCGTTTTTTTTTCGGTTTTCGATTTTTTGGATTGGTTTTCGGTTTTTTATTTGGATTGGTTTGAATTTGAACACCCCTAACCAAACTATGTTATTTTGAAAAATTATTTGAATACTAGATTATTTTGGAAAATAATTTATTAAACTATCTTATTAAAAAAAAAATTCTTTTTTGGTGTATGAATAGCAAGCCTCATATAAATATTATCCATCTAAACAACAATTACACCAAAAAATTATTTAAAAAACATTTGAAGGATTAAAATATCAGTATATCACCACTAGTACACGTGTTGTTGGAACATAAATTGTATTTTCTTAGAAGAAAAATAAAACATTTCAAATAAAGAAATATTGGGATTCACAACTCACACACGCAGTGGCACCATCCAGTCCACAAAAATCTTATACAGTAACCTTAGCCTTTGTGCCTCAATTCCCACGTTAATCTTCTCACTAGTTTTTACTGAAATCTTGTTCTCTAAGATCACCAAATTATAGTCTTAATAAGCACTTCGTTAATCTTCCTGGACATGGCAACAGCCTTGTTCACAACCACTCTGCTTTCATGGAAAAGAAACCCACAGCACATGTATATCCAACCCTGTTCAATTAAAAATGAAATTGCAAGAACTGTACCTGCTTCAGTATCAAAAGACAATTTTTCAATCAATGAAGAGAGTGATCAATCCACAACATCTTTGTTGGTGAACAGAAGAACAGTTTTGGGGTCTGGGATTTCCTTGTTGGGTTTTCCAGGAGTGAGTTTGGCTGTGGTTAAACAAGGTCTTCTAGCAGGGAGAATTCCTGGTCTTTCAGAGCCAGATAAACAAGGTTCGTTAACTTTGCCTCATCAAAGATTAAACTTTTCCTATTGATTATATTCTACCACTTGGACTGATGCACTTATATCTAGGTATACCTTATAAAATCTTTAATGAACAGAACATAGAACCTAAAACCAGAAGATGATTTTATGGGTTTTAAGTGAAAATGAAATGATATAGTTGAGTTTTTGACCAGACAGGTTGGAGGACGTATCGCAGGCCTGATGAGAAGTCAGGAGGACACGGTGTTGGATGGAGTCCTATTATTCCATACACCTTTAAAGTGCCTCAAGAATGGGAAGAGGTGATGATTTATGAACTCTTCTGTTGATGTTGGAAAATAATCCTATAAATATTCCTGAGTTCTGTCTCAACCGGTCCCAAAATATTTAGAACATGGAGTGAACAATTTTTCGAAAGAGCTTGTGAAATAACATTTCTTCTTTATTAAATGGAAGAGTTTTTTTTTCCACATTTGTTCATCTAGTGTACATTGTACATGTTTCTTTGATCTTATGCCTGCTTGCTTAATGTAAACATAGAGCATGCATCTGCTTAACAGGTACCTGTATCAATAGCGGATCTTGGTGGCACTGAGATAGATTTGAGATTTGTCAGCTCTAAGGAAGGACGTCTGTTTGTTATCGTTGCTCCTGTTCTCAGATTCTCCGACGGTGAGTTTGCCAGATAAGGAGAACATAACTGAAAGTGAAACAGAAAAAACATGTAAACTTGTTTTAGATTATAACAATTTTTTACTATGCAGTTCTTGGTGATAATGCTACAATAGAAAAAATTGGACCTCCAGATAAAGTGATCAATGCCTTCGGTCCAGAAATGATTGGAGAAAATGTAGAAGGGAAGGTTCTTAGTTCAAGTGTAGCAGAGCATGAAGGAAGAACTTACTATCAGTTTGAGCTAGAGCCTCCTCATATTTTCATTACGGCTACTGCTGCCGGCAACCGCCTTTACTTGTTTGGTGTAACCGGCAATGGTATGTTTACTTATTCTGTTCCAAGTAGTTTTGGGGTATCAAGTCTGAACCGTCGTAAATAAATTATATAAAAAAGTTACAATAATTTATAGAATATTAAACAATGCTGTGTTGATTGCAGGCCTTCAGTGGAAGAGACACTACAATGATTTGAAGAAGATATCTGAATCTTTTCGAGTTGTATAACACTATAACTGGATTTTTCAATGAATCAAAAGATTACCTGTATGCAATTTTCTGCACCTGTAGAATAGTGTACTGTAACACAGAAATTTCTCACTACTTAGCCTGATTGGGATTTCTGTAAATAAAAAAATCAAACCTGCTGAGTCTATGTACATCAATATACCAAAGCAATTTTGTTACATTACAATGCTTAGTCAGTGTGGAACGTAAATAATCTGCGCTATGAAGTTGACCATTCTTGGTTGTTGCTTTTTAACCTGCTAAGTATTTAACAAAATGCTAATCTTTTAGGCTTGATCACCAAAGCTCAGTGATAATTAAGAAGCCTTGTTATAATAACTTTTCAACAATTTAAAGTAAGGGGGATTTTTTTCTATCAAGTCAAAGGGAATTGCCACAGGTCTCAGTAAGACTTGGTTTTCTACCTGACTGTCCATTGTGTTAACCTTCATTGGTTTTCAAGACTTCATATGTGGCTTCATATTTGTTATTGGTTTTTACCCACCACAACACAGCTCCTTGCCCTCAGCTGAATCACATACTAAATAGCAGAAGTGATTGAGAGCTATGAGAATATTAATGGAGGAAGCAATAATCAATTGGTCATGGCATGGAGAGCTTGGAGATAGGACATAGTAGTATTAATTTCGTTACTATATTTGTTTAAATATTATCATAGTTATAGTTATGCATGATTTCATTCTTTAAATACATTATCAGACTATTTTGAACTGTGAAAAAATCAGTTGAACTCGAACACAATATTAGTATATACATACAACAAAACACATAACAAATTTAGTAACTAAACTTTAGAAAAATAATTAAAGACCTTGTTTGCAGTTTCGCTTTAGGTCTCAACATAGGTTGAGCCGACTCTGATCCACAACAGAGTTGCTAACGATGATTGAACTACACCCTCGTATCTTTTCAGACCCTCTCTCAATCATGTTCGCCCTTATCATTTCAGCTTTTTCCCATTTTTCTGAACCTGCATAAATATTCGACAGAAGCACACCGTGAGAATTAGCACAGGTAGCAGACTCTGTACCAATCATCTTAATAGTTTGTTCTGCCATTTTCATATCCGAATGAATCCAACAAGCACTAATCATTGCCCCCAAAATGTTTTTATTAGGTTTCAAAGGCATTCTTTTTATTAATTCATATGCCTCCTTTAACCGCCCTGCTCTGCCCAAGAGGTCAACCATGCATCCATAGTGCCAGATGTTTATTTCGATTCCACATGCCTCCATTTTAGATATTACTTCCAATGCTTCACTAACCAAACCTCCACGAGCACAAGCTGAGAGTACACTGGTAAATGTGACCGCATCAGGCTTTATATTTGACTCATCCATCTTACACAAATACTCAAAAACCTCCTTGCATTTTCCATTGACCGCAAAACCTGAAATCATAGCATTCCAGCAGACAACATTCCTGTCATTGCTACTTTCAAATACCACCTTTGCATGAACCAAGTCCCCACATTTTGCATACATGTCAACCAATCCACTCAAAACAAACTGGTTCACAGCTATTCCTTTACGTTCTATCATGCGATGGATTCGTTTGCCAGCATCCAAGTCCCCAAGCTGAGCACAAGCAGATAAAACACTAACAACAGTAAACTCATCTGGCTCAAACCCTTCATCTCTCATTTCCCCAAAAGCCTCCAATGCTTTCTCACCAAATCCGTTCTGTACATAGCCACCAATCATGGAATTCCAAATCTCCAAATTCCGAATCGGAATCCTTCTAAAAACATCCTCAGCCTCCACAATACTACCCTCCTTGCAATACCCACAAACCATAGATGACCAAGCAAAACAATTCCTTTCAGGCATTAACTCAAACACCTCTCTTGCATCCTCCATCTCTCCTTTCTTAGCATACCCATCAACCATTACACTCCACATCACCACATCCTTAAACTCATTCGGAACGTGATCAAACAATCTCCTGGCCCTTACAGTATCACCATTCTTCGCAAACCCACCAATCATCTGCCTCCAACTCACCCTTGATTTCCCCGGCATTTCCTCAAACACAAGTGAAGCAGATTCAGTATCACCATTTCTGAAGTACCCACCAATCATTGCATTACAAGTCACAACATTTCTCTCAGGCATAACATCAAACAACTTGCGTGCATCCAAAACAACCCCGCATTTGGAATAAGCAGTAACAATCGCGGTTCCAATTAAGACGTTGATGTCAGAACCGGCTTTTATAGTTTCTGCGTGCAAGGATTGAACGTAATGAAGGAAGGGATGAGAATCGCATGCTTTGAGTAACAGAGGGATCACGGTGGATTCGTGTGTTCCTTCGTGACGAGTTTGCCTGTACAGAAGAAGAGCTCTTGTTAATGATCCTTTGTTAGGAGTAATCTTGTTCCAATTTGATGGGTTGAAAGTTTTTGTGATTCCACGAATTTTGTGAATTGCTGCATTGTTCATTGGATGTTGTCAGTTTCTACGTGCGATACTTTCCAGAAATTTGGTGAGTTAGTTTTGTTGCATTATGTTGTTCATATTTAATTGATAAATGTTGTCTACTTGTGTATCCACTTTAGTTTTAATGCATAGGAATCAGATTTGCTCTTTTCTTTTCCTTTATCGATCAAAAAGTATTACTATATCAAAATTCTAAATTGTTTTCAAAATTCGTAACTCCGGAAGTACAATTCGTTCGCTCAAAACGTTAAAACTGAGTCACATTTAAGATATTTATTGTTCTGGACTCGTCCAACGACTAAGTATGACCCAACCATTTTCGGTCCAAAAACGGTCTAATAACTCATCATCTAGGGGATCCACCTTCAGGGTGCCTGGTCTCTCCTTCTCGTTTATGGTCTCTCCTCGGCTAGGGCCAGGACCGCCCAGGACAGACCTCGCTCGGGGCTCTGTGCCCGACACAAACGTCTCCCGAGTAGGATGCTCGTCCTCGCTCCCTTCCTGGCGTTACCTATTTTTGGGGATCCGCGATCCAAGCCAAAAAATACGGACCGTTGGTCACACGCTAAGGACTCTCTATATAAACCCTCTCACTTGAGAGAGACATGTATTGAATATTCTCTCCTCAAACACTTTATTTGTACTTGTTAGCTCTTGTGCTCGTTCTGATTTTGGCATCGGAGTACCTTGCAGGTACACCCCCGTTCTATTCATTGCACGAGCAGACCTGAAGATCCGCATTAGCAGCCGTTGAAGTCCTGATCATTTATCAAAATTTATTTCAGAGATATATTTTAATTAATTTTTATTAATTAAAAAATATATTTTAATTAATTTTCAGAAACTTAATAAAATAAAATATTTGGATTTTAATCTATATTCTTTACATTAGAAGCCCAATAATAAAAGTTTATTATTATTGTATGAACAAGTTCTTTATAAACACTTGACAATGTTATTATAAATTCGATACGAGACTTTAAGAAAAACTTCTGCAACAAAACCCAACATAATATACTCTGCCATTCAAGGATGTTAAAATCGCGATTTAAAAGTTAAACTCTTAGATTTTAAGTTTTTAAGTCGGTATTTGGTGTTAAATTGAAGGTAAAATTATTTTTAAGTAAAATCTTATACTGAAAACGATTTTACACGATTTAAATCTCTCTAAAATCTGTAAAATCGTGTAAAATCTTTGGATTTTGCTATTTTACTTGATTTTACTTTTTTTTCTCTCTTGAAATATTAAAAAGCTCATCCCAATAAAACTTCTCCTAATTTATTGTTTTATTCACTTTAAATAACCTCATTTTTATTAGACTTTTCATTTAATAGAGCAATGAAAATTTAACAAAGTTTAAACCCCAACGTCACTTCATTTGTACGACATCGGACATGAACTTCAACGATAATATTCTGTGAGTCTTATTCTTTGATTGATAAGTATCTAAAAAGAGAGCCTTTCTTCACAAATAAAAAACAGAGCAATGTTATGTTACTATGTTATTATGTGATTGTATGTAACCTTGGTTTGTAACTATGTTATAGTATTACTAGTTTTGATATTTTGGGTATTTGAATGCTACTATGATTTATAATCTAAGAGTGTGTTTGGATGAAACATTTTAATGAGGGAAAATAATTTTTTGAGGGAATTTGAAATGATTTGATCAAAATCCATTGTTTATATAAAAAATATGGAGAATTGTTAGATGTTGTTGATGTTGTTATGTGTTGTTATAGTTGTTGTTATATGTTGTTGTTGATGTTGTTATGTGTTGATGTAGTTGTTGTTATATGTTGTTGTTGATGTTGTTATGTGTTGATGTAGTTGTTGTTGATGTTGTTGTATGAGGTAGTTGTTGTAGACATTGCATATTGTCATTAATGGTGCATGACATGTGTATAGTTGTGGATGGTGTACCAAGGTAGGGTAACAATATCCATCCGAATTCCAAAAGGGAATTGTTGTGTTGTTGGTGCGGTCATGAAATAAGGATTGTACGTGACCATGAAACAGGGGTCGAGGGCGTGATCATGAAATAGAGATCATACTGGACCATGAAATAAGGGTTGAGAGTTTCGACGTGAACTGGATCATGAAACATGGATCGTTATATGGTACCACATGCATTGAGTCCGGTGGAGTCTCATTTGCAAATGTTGTTGTTTGTGGGCATAATATTATTATTTGTTTCAGTGTGTTTGTTTAGTTGTGGATTGATGAGAATTGGTGAATACTTGATGATGCTTGCTTTTATTTGTATTATTTTTCCCTTTTGTTTGTGTAAGTATCTCACCCATTCTGTTTGAATTTTACCCCCATATTGGTAACATGCAGGTGCTAAGGAATAGTAGAGTCCATGGTCATTGAAGTCGGTGCACTTCATGTTAGAGGAGTCGGCTCTGATACGTACTTTGGGGTGTCGGGGACGACGATTGTTATTTCTTGTTTATTTTTTTGGAAGACATGTTGCTACTAAATATTATTTAATGTTTTCTTTTGAAATTACCGTTGCAAGTAAAACGTTTTTATTACGTATAAGTTGATGCCATGTTTTAAAGTGAACGTGACACTCAAAATTATTTTTAAAATTTAATTACTCTGATTTTTAAATTAAAATTTTGTGGGGATTATTTTAGGTGTTACAACCGTCGCCTCAGTTGCCACATCCCTTATTTCTAAAGACAACGTAAGTGACTAAAAAGGGTATTAAGCCTTTAATTTATTACTTCAACAAGATTACTACACTTGTTAGATTTGTCCATCAGTAGATGGAAAAACACAGACTTTCGGGTGTCAGTTGTCTAGGAAATGCATATTCTTACTCCTGGATTACATATTTGACAGGGGAAGAAATTGAAAAGAAGTTTTCAAAACTTGACCTGTAGTTTCCCAAACTAGATAAGTATCTCTTGAAGCTTTTTGAAATTTGAATATATAACTATTATAACTATACGAAATATTATCTACATAAATATTATGATAACCTTTTAAAATATGACATATTTTGTCTTCATGAAGTCAGTCCCCTTTCTTGGTGAAGCGCGCTTAAAGCGGAGCTTGCACACTCCCTTCTTAAGAACTATCCACTTTAGGAGTGTAGGCAATGAAGCTCCAGAGACGTTCGGTCCGAACCAAGACAAAACCTGGGGGCAGGGACAAAAACCCCACCTTTGGACAAAGATGGTTCCTAGCGACGCATAAGAACATCGTCAACTATTCTCGACCAGAACTAGTAACTACTAATCTTAGTCGCTACTTTGACACACACTTGTTATGACTATCAAATTCAACAAGTACGTTGAATCTTATCAGTGGATAAACCACTAATTGATTTAAAGACCGAGATATGATTGCACAAATGGGAAAAACTCCATTTACAAAGTAATCAGTTTCGATCACAGAAATAACATGAACCAATAATCCAGTTCAAAACTTATAAACAAAGTCGACTACAATACAATTGATAAAACGTAAACATCGAGAAAGAAATTAAATAAATCATGTCATACACGAAGAAATCATCAAATGAAAGGTAAGTAAATAAATATCATTATTCATATAGGGCATAACACCCTGTTGACATTACAATACAAGGAATAAAAAGAAAAAGAGAAGCCACGCTTCTCCGCCTTGAGAAGTTGCATTGAGATTCTCCACCAAGACCCTATGCCAAACGACCTTGAACGTATCATGTTGCAAGTGGGAACTAAGATCTCCAAACAAAGTTTCTCCACTTAGTCGGTTGAGTGATCAAAAGCCTTATACAATTTCTTAAGAGTTTGTTGGAGGGACACATTGACCTTTTTCCTAAATTTAGCGACCCATTCATCACGGGCCATGTGGTCCTTAGATCATGATTCCTTATCCTTTTGAAGAGCTTTGGAAGTCTCGTCAGCACGAGTCTTTATATCATCCACAATGATAGCCATATCCCTTCGATACTTCTTCTCCATCTCCAGGGAGGACTTAAGCTCAATAATCCTAATAGCTAAAGAAGAAGGGGAGCCATGATTTTTTGCCTCCTCTTGAAGAGCCTCAACACGACTAGTCTTCTTTTGAAGGGCCAACACCTCCTTCTGAATTATAGACCATTTCTATTTCATAGTTTTGAACTTCCTATTCTAGGTATCCATATATTTTGAAGGATCACACATGGCCAAAACGTCCCCGACCAGTAGCAACCAAGGAGAACAGAGAAGTAGTTTAGTAAGAGTAAAAAGTGATTTTTAATAAAAAAAATCCATTTCTTAGTTTTGGGAAGATTTTGGATGTATGAGATATCCTCCTCAGATATCACAACAACAACCTTATTAGAAGTGTGGGGAATCTGAGAAGGCATAATAGTCGACAACTTGAGAAAAAGGGTGGTCGACTGTGAAATAACGACCCAAATAGTCATGTCTATTTAGTTGACTCTTCCTCCTGGAGAGGACTTTGATCTTGTCCCTATTCATTTTTTATTTGGTGAAGAAGGACTATGATCGGTCCTCATCTATCACGACAACATCCCAAAAAAAAGGGTTATTAGGTCAAGGAGTGACATGGGAAACCTCAACGGTAACATACATGATAGGAATAACGGGAAGAGAAGTGATGACCCAGGTTGGAGGAGCATATTTAACACTCTGAGCCTCCCCTATTTTGAAATAGAAAAAACCTTATACACACCAACAATTTTATCCGTAAATATCAAATGCCAATGTTAAAAAATGGCATAGCTCCACTCTCACAAAAAATATTTTTCCTCTTCAGGCTACTGACCGTTTCCATAATAACATGAATATCAATGGAAAAATTTCTCTACTGGGAAGACTTCACTTCAATAGGACCAACCCCCTTTTGATTGCCAATACCCCAATAAATAGTCTTTTAATCTCTCTTCATCACAATTTCTTCAGGGGTAAGAGAATCCGATTTAACAATATAGGAATGAGGTTTACGGTGGAATTGAATCCAAGCTCAATATTTTGGGAATTTGTCCAAGCAAGAACAAGAAGAATACCAATAGGAATGCAGCATAACATGGAATAAGTTTATATAATACAAGGCTCACTAATACGAAATGCCCCCTGTAACACCCCAAAATTTGCCCTCTTATTTATTACCACTAACTAGCTTTATGCCCCACAATCATCTGCATTCTCCATTAGGTCATAATATCACAATCATGCGTTTCATTGAACTCTTAAGACATGTAATCAAAGTTTTTTTCTTGTGTTATGAACTCTCCTGTTCAAAGGTGATTCATCAAATTTTTACACTTAAGGTCGAGACAAGGGGTTTAGCTCACATCATCATGGGTATTTTCTTATCAAGATTCAATGAGTACCAAGTTTATATTCTTAAATATTTTCTCAAGAGTACTCAAGGGAGTTTCCTTGGGAAGATTATTTATTGGTGCATCAATCAAAGTTCCCTCACTTCTTAGGGTGCAAGTCAATGAGAATGTCTCGATGAACATGTCTAATTAGGGTTTGGGTCTAAGACATCTTCAAGTTTCATTCAAGAAAGTAATCAAAAAGTTCACGTTCAAAGTTTGGAATCAAGGAAGTCAAGTTAGGCTCATTCAGATTCAAGATCCAATTTCAAGTACTATTTATGTCAAAATTCAAGAAAAAATGGGTTCAAATTACGAATGGTGGAGGGAAAAGAGTATTGGGTGCTGTTCATTTCTTGCTCACTCGTTGGGCAATATGAGGACTTTCACTATTTGTGAGAATTCTATTCAAGCATTTATTATGCCAAGATTAAGTTAGATCAAGTGATGAGTCTAGATATCCAAACATAATAATATATTGGGAAAATGTTATCTGAAATTCATGTTACAAGAATAACATATGGAAGATAGTTGCTAATGAGTCATCTTTGTTCATTGTGTGATAGAGCTTTTGGGATCAACAAATATGGGAAGTTTTGGATTCTCCATTGTGGATAATGTATATTTTATGACAAATGATACATATGGGCATAAGAAGCCAAAATTTCCAAGTATATCAGATCTCAGGTTATTACAGTATAGACACGCTCATTTGAGTCACATCTATTGAAGACATATGTTCTATTAAATTATGGGAATGGTAGTTTTGTCTTTATAACAATGCTTGGTGCTCAGTTCGGTTACATCAAAGGGGCGAAACCAACAACAATGTAACTATCAACAAATAAATAACTCTCATTTAATATTAAAGGAAAATACAATAACAACAACTTCTTTGAGATTTCAAGTGAGAACTACAATAACAATAAAAAGCTCATAGCAAAAAAACTTATAAAAAAAAGAAGGAAACTCATAACATGGAGAGTTGATTCATTCAAATTGGTAGCATAAAACACAGTTATAATGAAGGAAAGTTCATAGTAGAGTTTGAGAAGAAGTTGAAAGTTGTAACAAACTTCCATAATAGAAAACCACAACCGAATCTTAACTGAAAAAATCAGAGAAATTCTCTAATGGACTATCGACAACAAGTCGTCATTCAATCCCCCCATCTCTCTTCACCTTCATCAACCTTAAAACACTTGCGTTTACCTTCAACAATTTGTCACCCTCACTATCCATCAGCTTCTTCAATCATCTTCATCCATCATCGTACATAATCACCGCAAGGTCTTTCAATCTGAACTCATCAAGAATTTCCTAAGTCTGTCATCAACATCACCTTAACAGCTCCAGATCTGCAGCCAAAAGAAGAAGAATACATTCAAAATTCAACACATTTTCATATCATAATAAAAATGCGTTCAACACGATTTAGAACAACAACAAAAGGGAGCTAACCGATAAAAACCATTAAAGTTAAATTCAATGATAAGCTAATCGAAAAAAGAGGGAAAATCTAATCATAGCAAAATGGAATCCGTTAAAGGAAGAAAAGGAAAGAGATAGTTTAGGAAAGAAACTGAGAACTCACTTCAGTTTTCCGGTCATCTCGCCTTCAATAAAAAACTCTTCAATATATACCTGCATCATCGATCACTCTCTTCTCCACCTTTCATCATCAAACCTTCAAGTCACAACACAATAACCTGCATCAAATAATGTCATTAACATCAAAATTTCAGTTACAAAAATCAATAACAAACTTTAACTGACATAACCGAATTTCTAACCGAATCTACTTGTGAAATTCCCACCTCACCCCTGAGTTCATCAATATAAACCATTTCCTGATTCTTCTTCAAATCTCTCCATCATTTTTCCTCATTCTTCTTCACTCTCCCCATTTTCCTCATTCTTTTTTTCCTTTAATCCGAATCTGCAACCCTCTCATTCTTCACCACCTTCGACATTCATCAACATTGTTCATCATTCTTCAATGCCATAACAACTTCTTTATCATTTCTCCATATCCCTTCAAACAACAAAGCTTTAAACCATAACCTGCAAATCTTATCAAGATCAATAATGAAACGCCAAAAACAACAAACATAAACAGAAGCATAAGTGATTTGGAATCAATGAAAAGAGTGAGCCAAAGAATGCGTACCTAACTTCATCAATTCACCATCGAGCTTCATCATCACTCTTCATCGATCCTCTCCAACAAAACCTGTTAATCTTTTCATGGCTTCATCCTCGTCTTCATCTTCATCATCGAGAATTCACATGAAAATAAAGACTGAATCAATAAAGAAGTTACGAAACCGAATCAACGAAGAAGCTACAAAACCAAATCATACCGTGAAAGTCATCCAAATCACAACTTTTTCGATCACGTGCGTCTTCATCAAGCTTCTTATTCGTCGTCATCATGAAGCGTTGAGAGACGTCTTCATCTTCGTCACAACAAGCAAGCCGTTTCATGAGCTTCCACGTTGCGATTGAAAGTACATTCGTGATTCCTCTTCTATTTTGGTTTCTGAAGTGATTTGATCTAGGTATTTGGGAGAGGTTTAGGATAAATTGTTTGGGGATTTAAGTTGAAAGAGGAAAATGAATAGAGGTCAGTTCATGGTGTTTGCGCATTCGAGAGAAAGAGACTGGCCAGAGAGGATCCGCCGCCGTGACGCGGCTAGGGTTTGTCTTGAGAAATGAAGTTGTTAAGAGAGGAGATAAGAATGTGCAATGAAGGAGAGACATTGTATATAGTCTGAGAGTGTGTTTGGATGAAGCATTTTAATGAGGGAAAATAATTTTTTGAGGGAATTTGAAACGACTTCATCAAAATTCATTGTTTGGATACAAAATATGGAGAATTGTTAGAATGATGTAAATTTATGGAGTATTTTATTCATGTTAAATTTAAGGAATTTAAAATGACACAAAAAAAGTAGAAAATTTCACATTGCTTCATCACTCTATAATATGAATGCTAAATTGTTTATTACTAAATTTTCAAATTTTGCAAGATGGTCCTCATATTTTATAAAAATTTCAAATTCACCCTCAAAATTTTCAAAAAATTGCAAGTAAGTCCTTAATAATTTTTAAATTTTACAAATTGATCCTTAAAATTTTCAAAAATTGCAAATTGGTCCATATTTTTCATATTTTAAATTTGACCTAAAAGTTTTAAAAATGATGAAAATGACCCCAAATATTTTACAATGAATCATTTTATTAGTCTATCCAAACAAAAGAATTTAAAATTGAATGGATTCTAATTGAATAATTTGAATTACCTAGAATTTTGAATTCCTTAAAAAATCTCAATTACCCCCATCCAAACACACTCTGAGAGTTTTATGATTTGTTTTAATTTATGATTGTTCTTTGTTTTAATTGTTGATTTTGGAAAATAAAACTCATAAAGATGGGACTTAATGCACCGTTTAAGATTATTAAACCTCAATTAATCTCCGTCACCGCCCAAATCCATTAGAGATAAAATCACAAGATTTTTGTGACTTTCCACCATACCGGCGATGACACTTGTCACCGTCCGTTTGGTTTTCTCTGTTATGATCCTGTGCATGCTCAGTACCGTAACAATTATGCTCCCTCACTTTATGAACCACTTGATGGGAATACTTTAAGAAAGTCTTGAATCACGCGACACAGATGAGGTCAACAAAGTTGACCGAACCACACTGTCATACCCTAATTTTTGACCCTAAGATTTTCCGCATCTCATCTGCATTTGCATACAAACAAGATCACGTACTGGTTCATGTATCCCTTCTCAGGTGCAGGTCTATGCTTTGCAGGAGATCACCATGTTTAATTGCCGTTATTTGTTTATATTTACTAACTTCTAACCAAAATACAAAAATATGTTGCAGTTTGCCTCTTCTTCTTCTCTGTGTTGCAGGTTTGCGAAGATAAGACAGTGATTTCAATACAGATATAGTTGTTCAATTACGATTCGATGGACGTTTGACCTAATATTGGTCAAACTATCAGAAGATTGTTCAACTGCAAGTTATTTGTGCCAGTGGTTATTTCTCAGACAGTGTGTATTCAAATGTTCAAGTGGTGTTGTGTGTGAAAATGATCAGTTTATCAAGCGGTGTTTTGTGCGAAGTTTGGTTTGAATCTTCAAGTTCACCAGTTTATCAGCAGTTCATCTGAGGATTTATTTTCCTCAGCATGGATTCAAATAACCAAGACAAGTTTCAGATGATTCAAGTGGTTGTGGCTTAGGTGACAAAGTTGCGATTTATTCAGTGGTTTAAGATTGACTGTGTTCATTAAGTGGCTCGTGGAAGAAAATCAGGATTTGGTTTGGGCTGAATAATCAATTTCCTATCCATTCTCATCCATTTACAAAATATATCCATCATCTATTTTTCGATTAAACCACTCCGATTTTTTGAAAACCATTTCTATTATTTCATATCCAATTCAATTTTCCAAATTTTATTCATTAATTTTTTTTTATTACCCAATTATTTTCAATCTCCATTTTTACACCCATTAAACCATTATTTTTCTTATATTCCCATTTAAAATTTCACACCAAAATCCACTTCTAATTCATATTTCTATTATTATTATTTTTTTTAGAAATTTCTACATCTACCATTTTTCTTTTTTAACCCCCAAAAAAATATCACTTATTTTGAGTCCATCTCTTATGTAAGCCCATTGGTCCATTTTGTATTTTTCTTACTACAAATAAATAAATAAATAAAAATTGAGCCACTTGATGAAGCCATGTTCTGCCCATAAAAACGCAACATTCACGTGACGCTTTCCAGCCACAAGCTCCACACGTGAATAAGCCATCGAGCTGTTCACATCACAGCCAACACCACACAAACTTTGCAAGTCAAACCATCAGCTTCTTCATACTCAGTGCGAAACGCCATCACACGACAGTCAACATAACATCAAAACGCAAGAAAGCTGAAATTGAAAATGCAAGTCACGCACGGATCAGTTTCAAGCCGCAGTTTAACACTCCAATCAGCAAGCAAAACCCAGCCAACAACACTTCAAGCCAAGCTGAACATCAAGTTCACACGCCTCAAACAACAGCAACAAAGCCGTCACCACACTCCCAGCTCACCAGCAAGTCCAGCTTCAGCTCTAGTTTTCACACGCACACCAACATCACGCAAAGCCGCAGCAGGCAAAACACCAAAACGCATCACACAATACTCAAAACGCAGCAAAGCAACAAGTGAAATGCATCAACCTTCGCAAAACGCAAATGATTAAACGCAAGCTGCACCTAAGCTTATCACATACATAAAACGCAAAAGAAAGCAAAACAAAACGCAGGGATTTGAGAGCGAAAAATGCAGAATCTGTGAATCTCAAAACGCTACAAAGTACATCAAAACGGCAATTCAAATTCAGCCCCTCCTTCTATTTAAGCAAGCTATCCCTCCTTCATTCTTCAAGCTTTGAAAGCCCTCAAAAACGCTGCAAAAATCCAGACAAAGCTTCAACCCCCAATTCATTCACAACACTACCGAATTGAAAACCATTTAATTTCATCATCCTTCAATTCAAACATCCATCCACTTTCAATCTGAAACTGATTTCTCTTTCAACAATCACGAATTCACCTTCAAACTCTTCAAAATTTCTATAACATTTCTTCAATTGAGTTTATCATTAACAACAACAACTTGACGCAAACCGCAACTGAGCAATTTGTTTTTTCCGCGAGAGAGCTCAAAGCACCAAGGTGTTCACCAATGATTCTTTCATGAAGAGATCCGCCGCGATTTGACGGAGAAGGCCGGAGTTGGACGCGTTCCTTTCTATTGTTGTGTTTGTGAATAGTAGTGGCGTGGCATTAGGGAATAAGAAGAGGTTGTTCAGATTTTGTTTATTCTCTTTTTCATTTTTTGTATAAATATTTGTTTAGTTTTTTTAATAAACCTAATAGTGTGGGCTTAGTAACATTTGGAACATTGATGCTGCTATCCACTACTCCAAATCCTGCGTCTCCCCTCTATTTTCTTTTTTTATTTTATTTTTATTTTTATTAAACTCTTCTCTAATTAGCTTTTGTTATTTGTTTTTTTTAGAAAATATTTTTTAAAGAGATTTCTCTTAATTTTCAATTACAAATTTCTTTTTAAGAAAAGTATAAAAAAAAGGGGAATACTAGTGTTCGAACTTTATTTTTTTATTTCAATTCGATTATAATTCTTTTGGTTCTTTTTTGTGGATTCTATTTTAGATCCATTTCTTCTTCTTATTTTCATTTTTGGTCGATGAGATCTCCGATTCGCGATTATTGGTTTTCGAAGATGTTTAATCTTCATTATTTCAAATCTATGGATGAATGATCATTTGGATCATTCTCCATACTTTGGAATCGTGATAGATTGCCTTCGATAATCCAATGTGAAATCTCGATTAAGATTAGACCGCTACCTTTTCTTTTCGTGCGACATGTTTTCGGAGAATGATTCATAATATCATTTCTCTAACATGTATTAGCACAAATATTTTCCACCTTAATTGGTGGTGGCCGGCCTCATTTGTAGGGTAATTACTTTGTAAATTACTCGGCGATTGCTTAACATAGACCTAAACTTGTCCCAAATTCGGAATAAGATCCATTTGGATCCGGTTGCCTCGATTTTGGTTATCTTTTTGTGTTTGTGTTTGATTAAGTTCATCATACCATTTCTATGTAAATATTATAATACTATTAATATACTAACCATTTAAATTCAATCTCTCGCACCTTATCCTCTTTATTTCAATCTCTCGCTCCTTATATCTCTTATTATGCATCTATATCATTCATCATATTGTTTATGTTTATATTGTTATACTTGTGATTTTTCCTTTGTCCATTTGGAAACAAAAACACTAATAACGGATTAAACATCTAAAAGATTTGTGACTTTAATTTCGGACTATGGTTACTATCCTTAGCATTGGACTTGGAATTTGGACTTAGATTTTAGGAACTCTCCCTTTGCTCAAGTTGTTATGGATTGAAGATTTTGGTCCCGATTAAGTTCATTTTGTTCATGAAGATGGAAATCCCATTGTTCTCAAGGAATGTTTGCCATACGGTTTGGTCGTTCTTCCTTTAACTTTTAAATTGGAGTCTTAGGATAGTCACTTCATCTCCTCCCACTTCTTAAATTTTCAAATCTCCTTCCTATTTTCAAATCTTCTTTGTTTTCAAACTTCAAACATTTTCGCAATCAAATCTTGACTTAGGTCATGCGTTTTTACCTTTTCATTTTATTTCTTAATAAATGCTAAACCACATAAGCATATCGAAACTTTCTTCTCAAAAACTTAAAAAATATTCAAAACTCATTCAATTGTTTTTGTGCCCTCGTGTACTTTTCTTTTTAACCATTTTCATGTTTAGATATGATTCATTATTTTTAGCGGAATTATTCGCTAAAGAATGATGACTTATCTTTACATTTTAAAATCAATTCAACTCATTGTTTCTTTTCAAATTTTGTACCACGAACTACGAGGTTTTGATCTCGCATTGCACTTTGTGGGTACGTAGGCATGAGACATTTGTCTCTTCAAACACAAAAATCTTAAAAACCATTCTTCTTCTCATCTCTTCAACCTTTTTTTTCAAGCAAACCATTTCAAACCAAAAAAGCAGTAAATATTTCAAAGGGCTCCCGTGGAGTACCACGAACATTTTGGGTGCGTAAAGCCTTCCCAATTTGTAACTTATCCCCTTACCCGTTCTCTGTTTGATTCTTTTAGCTTTTTAGCTTTTAGATTCATTAGGTTTTATTCGCTCTTTTTCCCTTTTCCATTTGGAATAAAATAAAAGCGCGGTGGCGACTCTGTTTACCTTGAGTTAAGTTAATCAATAGCTTACACTCATGATTTTACCGCTACAGAAAAGTGGCGACTCTGCTGGGGACTCAATCTCTAAGTGGATTCAGCCTACTTTGATTTGTTTACTGCTTTAGTTTGATTTGTTTGTTACTTGGTTGTTCTGTTTCGGTTTTGGTGATCCTCTGTGAGTAAGATAGATCCTAACCCGGATCTGAGTGGAACTTATGATAGGACGACGATATTCGAAGCGATACGCGATGGAGTAGTCCAAAGCGATATCAATTTGATAATCTCCACTCGGTTAGGCTCTCTTGGACTATCAATGTCATGATGAGTAATCATACGTGGCATTATTTTCCGACTTTGAGCTGATCATACTGAGGACCGTAGAACCCTTAACCAATCCAAGCCAATTTAGGAACGTAGTGCGGATACTATCTGAGTGTAAACTTAAGGTGGTTGTCACGCGATACTACACTCGTACGAGGTCTATTTTAAGAATGTTATCGGTTGGGGAGTAATCCAACGTACCGATGATATTCTAAAGATGGCTGTTAACTCCGGGAACCTCTATTAGCACCCTTTTGGTTTTTTGCAGGTACAATGAAGACAAACCTTAGTACTTACCTGTGGGGGTTGTTGGTTCTTATCCCTTGACTCCATGCTCGTGATCCGAACCTTTGAACCTGTGTGCTTTGCGTGATCTTGTTTGTGGTTGTTGCATCTACATATTCATCATGATCATCATCACAACCATTTCTCAAGGAAAATAATTCTGATTATTGCAAATATTGGAAAAAACAAATATCCCTTTTGTCAAGATTTTTCATGACTGTATTCTCAATGTCAATCTTGTTTGCAATAATCGAGTTGTTTTTCTGAAAATGGAAGTGAACATTGCATATCATTACATCCTCGCATATTCTTGCGTTCATCCAAGTTGTGTGGGAACTCATCCCGGTTGTTTCTTTCTTCAGTTGTCTGTTGATCCGTCAAGCTGACTCCTCATCACAGATACGGTACTAGAGCTGCTAACAGATTGAGAGCTATCAGATTGAGAATGGAACACCAAGAACAGCATAACATGGAAGTCCGAATGGAGATTGATGAGTTGAAGGCCGGTATGACCAGGCTCACTGAAATGATGCAAGTTTTGATTGCTCGAGGTGAACCACCTCAAAGGACTGTTATCTCTGAAGTTTTTACTGCTGTTGTTGATCCTCCTGTTGTTCAGCAACCGGTTTCTACTTGGCCAGAATATGGGTTACCTCCGGATTATGTACCAGTTTCTGCTAATGCTCAAATGGGTGGTCCATCTGTTGTACCAGTTTTTTCAGCTCCGACTTTTGTCGAACCTCAACCTGTTGTGCACACTACTGCTCAAACTACTTATCAGAATTCTCCTTTCTTGTACCAAGCTGCTGGTCCACAAGCTGAAAGTCAGGGTGAACCTGGATATATGGATGAAGTTAGAGAGCAATGTTTGACTCTTGAGAAGAGGGTAAGAGGTTTAGAAGGAAAAGATGTCTTCGGTTCTGCTGTGATAGACATGTGTTTGGTTTCTGACTTAGTTCTTCCTGATAAGTTCAAGGTTCCTGTATTTGAGAAGTACAATGGTCATACTTGTCCAAAGATTCATCTGCTGATGTATTGTCGCAAAATGGTTGCGCATGCTAAGGATGACAAGCTGCTTATTCACTGTTTTCAAGATAGTTTGAGTGGTGCTTCCATGAAGTGGTATGTTGGACTTGAAAAGAGTCACATTCGAAGCTGGAAAGATTTATCTGATGCTTTTGTAAGGCAATATAAGTACAATCTAGACATGGCGCCTGACCGTCGTCAACTTCAAAACATGTCACAAAAAGAGAAAGAATCGTTCAAAGAGTACGCTCAGCGTTGGAGAGAGCTAGCTGCTCAAGTGGAGCCACCTTTACCCGAGAAGGAATTAACTGGTTTGTTCATGGACACTCTTCAACCGTTCTTTTGGGAGAAAATGGTAGGAAGTGTTTCATCTGGTTTTTCTGACCTAGTCACTATTGGAGAAAGACTAGAGGAAGGTATCAAGAAGGGTAAGATTATCAATTCTGAATCTCCTAATGCTGCAAGAAAGTCTGTTGGGAACTTTCACAAGAGAAAAGATGGTGATGCTTATGCTGTTTCAACTGAGAGGAGGCCTTATCACCCGCAACAACGATATGTTCAACCATATGTAGCTGCAATTGCTCCTGTTGTTAAAACTCAACCTGCTCAAACTCAACTTCAAGGTCAAGCTCAATCAGCTCAAGCTCAAGTTCAGATTCGAGCTCAAGCTCAGGCTCCTCATCCGCTGCTGGACAAAATCAGTATCGCAATAGGCCAAACTTTGATCCTATCCCGATGCCTTACACTGATTTGTTTCCTTCCTTGATTAAGAGTGGTTTAATTACTACTAGGCCTCCGCCTCCTGTTCCAAATCCTCTTCCGGTTGGTTATATATCAGATCTTCGCTGCGAGTTTCATCAAGGTGGAACTGGTCATGACCTGGAACATTGCTTTGCACTGAAGGATAAAGTGAAAGAACTTATCAGGAACAACATCCTTTACTTTAATGACACAAATCCTAATGTTGTCAACAATCCTTTTCCGAAGCATGAGAAGCGAATCTCCTAGAAGAATTCAACTGTCAAATTTTCTTCAAGGCCAAAATCTCAGAAGGGATAGCTCATCCTTGTTGTTGATGGATCACTAGGCCATGGTTTCTTTATGTTTGCAATTTTTCTTCAATTGTATTGACTTGTTTGCTTTTAAACTTTGTTTGTACTTTCATGATGGTTTTAATGAAATGAACATTGCTTTGTTTTGATTCAATTTCATTTACTATTTGCATCTTTATGCTTTACATTTCAAGTTCATTAATCTTTTCTCAAGCTTTTACAATGATTGGAGGGAGGATGATGAAAACGAGATACCCATAACTGTTGTTGGTATGCTTTCAATTGAAACTTGGCTGATGATATACATGCATTGTTTCAAATCCCAAACACTGGAGAAATAAGGAAGTTAATCCTTTGTTAACCCATTTGAGCCTTGAAGTTGGAGTTTCTTTCTATTCGAAAAAACCCGAATTTTAACCCGGGGATGGGTAGTTCTCAATTAATTCGAATGTGAATTCAAGTACAAGAGAATCTTTCAAGACACCTTTCAATAAAGGTTGCAATCTCAAGCTTTCCTTCATACGCATCAAAGAAGTGTTGAAGATGTTTCTCAATTCAAAAGCTAATGATGGTTCATCGTAATCATTAAGCCGTGCAGTCATTATCTTTCAAAAAAAAATGGTATAAAAAAAATTTATTGAAAAAAATCAAAACCCGCTAAGTCAAAACCTATGAAGGAGACTTAGGCAAAAAACTGGGGCATCCCGCTGACTGTAAGTTCAAATGACACAGTTCAGGCAAAAGTTAGGGATAATAAAAAGAACGATTTGTCAAGAGGTTATCAAAATCCTCAGCAAAAGTAAGATTGAGTAGACCAAAGTCCTCACCAGAAATAACAAAAAGGAAGATGTGACTGCTATCTCAAAATCCTTTGGCTTACGAACCATCTTCATCTGTGCAATCCCAAATTTCTGGGAACTTGAATGCATAGGCTGAATTATTTGAATGAAGGACTGGAGTTCATCACGAAGTTGGGTTGGGTACAAATAAACTTCGAGCCTATATCCTTTGTTTCATAAACCGTGAACCAGGCCTCGTTACAACCTTCAAAAGTCCTAATTGAATCCAGGTTTCTTTTGGAAAGCATACTACAACAAGGTTGCGTAAATTGACTCCCAAGTTCGTTACCAATCATTTGTTTCTTACCATTTGCTTTATCCTTCATGTTGTCTCAACCTCTGTGTTTTGGCAATGTTTTCATTTACTTTACATCAATAAATTTCATTCCAAAATGTTTCTTGATTTCAAAACTTTGCATTGAACTTCGCATTAAAACTACCAGGTTTGTACAAACACTTTTTATTTGCAAATAAACTTTCCTCATCAAGGAATTTTCAAACAGTTAAGAAACTTGGTCAGTGATCTTATCAGGGGCAAGTTCTTCTCAGGTCCTATGGTTCAAATGTTGTTGCTCAATGCAAGTTATTCTCAGATTTGGTTGGTCAGAAGATTTTCTGCAAGATTCATACTTGGTTAATCTTCTCGGCATTCATCTCAAGAACTGAAGTCATGATCAGTTTATTCTCTCGACAGTCATTTCAAAAATTTGATCAATTTTTTTTTCCAACAGTAGTCAAGAACTGAATCCATTATCAGTTTACCTTCACCATTCATTGAACTTGGGGCATTTTTTTTCAAGAATCTCCAAGCAGTTTTGCATGACTTCTCTCAAAAGATTTTCAACTTGGTACAGTTTACTGGTGTGACAGAGATTTGTTCAACAGTAGCATTTCTAATCTCAGAGCAGAATGGCAGGGATCTCCGTGTTGAGGAATCAGTCTTCCATTTTTCCACTCCTCTAAGAGTCTAAACTAGTCGTCAAGCATTTTCTCTCATTTTTCTCTTGGGTGTGTTATTCCCCAGTTTTGTTTACGTTTGCATATTTGAGTATGTTATTCCTCATTATGCGTCTTCTTGGGTGTGTTATTCCCCATTCTTGTTAACCTTTGCATAGTTGAGTGTTTTAGTCCTCATTATGTGTGTTCTTGGTTGGTTTAGTCCCCATTTTCGTAAATGTCTGCATACTGAGTGTTTTAGTCCTCATATGCATTGCTCGAGGTCTTGTTGTTTTCAACACCTTACCTTGTGATCAAAGTCCAACTTTATTGGAATTTGTCTGTCTCTCCAGAATTTTTTTTTCTTCACCTACTTGTTGTGTCTTCTCATATATTACACCCTTTTTATCCGATTGCCATTCTCGGATGTCCATAGTGAAGTCATCATTGATTTGATGTACTGTCCCTGACCTTTCTCCCATCTCATTCAGTTCTGTTCCTGAATGTTGTGATTCACATTTTATTTGATTGCTATTCTTGGATGTTGTGATCACATTCCTTCCGATTGCCATTCTAGGATGTCCACAGTGAAGTCATCATTGATTTGATGTACTGTCCCAGACCATTTTCCCATCTCATTCAGTTCTGTTCCTGAATGTTGTGATTCACATTTTATTCGATTGCTATTCTTGGATGTTGTGATCAATTTCCGTCCGGTTGCTATTCTCGGATTTCCATGTTGGAGTCGTCATTGAGTTGATGTACTTTCCCGAAGTTTTCCCATTTCATTCAGTTCTGTTCCTGGATGTTGTGATTCACATTTTTTATCTGATTGCTATTCTCAGATGTTGTGATTACCCTTTTCTGATTGCCATTCTCGGATATTCCTAGTAAAGTCAGTAATGTCATCCTTGGATACTTCTGGTGTACTTTTTCGGGACTTTTCTCACTTCATACAGTGCCATTCCTGGATGTTGTGATCTTTTCTGTCCATTTGCCATTCTTGGACATTTTCGTTTCGGCTGAGCCATGTGATGGTCTCTAGCATGTTGTGTTTCCCGTCGGAGTTTCATGCTCATTATCCCCAGCGTTTATTTTATTTCTCGTGTCGTCTTGTCCCTCATGGATTTCTCTGCACTTCATATACATTTCATATCATCTCATATTTTTTCTCATCACATTTCATATGCTTCATATCATCTCATATTTTTCTCATCACATTTCATATGCTTCATATCATTTCCATATCATCTTCATATCATTTCATATCGTTTCATTTCATTTCATTCCAGTTTTTGGCATCTTAGGATCAAAAATTTGGGTTTTTTGATATTTAAGTATCTTCCATCTTGTCGAAACGAAGATTTCAATCTTCATTATCTCTGGATTGAAGAAACTTAAATAGGGGCATCTGTCATACCCTAATTTTTGACCCTAAGATTTTTCGCATCTCATCTGCATTTGCATACAAACAAGATCACGTACTGGTTCATGTATCCCTTCTCAGGTGCAGGTCTATGCTTTGCAGGAGATCACCATGTTTAATTGCCGTTATTTGTTTATATTTACTAACTTCTAACCAAAATACAAAAATATGTTGCAGTTTGCCTCTTCTTCTTCTCTGTGTTGCAGGTTTGCGAAGATAAGACAGTGATTTCAACACAGATGTAGTTGTTCAATTACGATTCGATGGACGTTTGACCTAATATTGGTCAAACTATCAGAAGATTGTTCAACTGCAAGTTATTTGTGCCAGTGGTTATTTCTCAGACAGTGTGTATTCAAAAGTTCAAGTGGTGTTGTGTGTGAAAATGATCAGTTTATCAAGCGGTGTTTTGTGCGAAGTTTGGTTTGAATATTCAAGTTCACCAGTTTATCAGCAGTTCATCTGAGGATTTATTTTCCTCAGCATGGATTCAAATAACCAAGACAAGTTTCAGATGATTCAAGTGGTTGTGGCTTAGGTGACAAAGTTGCGATTTATTTAGTGGTTTAAGATTGACTGTGTTCATTAAGTGGCTCGTGGAAGAAAATCAGGATTTGGTTTGGGCTGAATAATCAATTTCCTATCCATTCTCATCCATTTACAAAATATATCCATCATCTATTTTTCGATTAAACCACTCCCATTTTTTTTAAACCATTTCTATTACTTCATATCCAATTCAATTTTCCAAATTTTATTCATTAATTTTTTTTATTACCCAATTATTTTCAATCTCCATTTTTACACCCATTAAACCATTATTTTTCTTATATTCCCATTTAAAATTTCACACCAAAATCCACTTCTAATTCATATTTCTATTATTATTATTTTTTTTAGAAATTTCTACATCTACCATTTTTCTTTTTTAACCCCCCAAAAAATATCACTTATTTTGAGTCCATCTCTTATGTAAGCCCATTGGTCCATTTTGTATTTTCCTTACTACAAATAAATAAATAAATAAAAATTGAGCCACTTGATGAAGCCAAGTTCTGCCCATAAAAACGCAACATTCACGTGACGCTTTCCAGCCACAAGCTCCACACGTGAATAAGCCATCGAGCTGTTCACATCACAGCCAACACCACACAAACTTTGCAAGTCAAACCATCAGCTTCTTCATACGCAGTGCGAAACGCCATCACACAACAGTCAACATAACATCAAAACGCAAGAAAGCTGAAATTGAAAATGCAAGTCACGCGCGGATCAGTTTCAAGCCGCAGTTTAACACTCCAATCAGCAAGCAGAACCCAACCAGCAACACTTCAAGCCAAGCTGAACATCAAGTTCACACGCCTCAAACAACAGCAACAAAGCCATCACCACACTCCCAGCTCACCAGCAAGTCCAGCTTCAACTCTAGTTTTCACACGCACACCAACATCACGCAAAGCCGCAGCAGGCAAAACACCAAAACGCAGCACACAATACTCAAAACGCAGCAAAGCAACAAGTGAAATGCATCAGCCTTCGCAAAACGCAACTGATTAAACGCAAGCTGCACCCAAGCTTATCACATACATAAAACGCAAAAGAAAGCAAAACAAAAAACGCAGTGATTTGAGAGCGAAAAATGCAGAATCTGTGAATCTCAAAACGCTACAAAGTTCATTAAAACGGCAATTCAAATTCAGCCCCTCCTTCTATTTAAGCAAGCTTTCCCTCCTTCATTCTTCAAGCTTTGAAAGCCCTCAAAAACGCTGCAAAAATCCAGACAAAGCTTCAATCCCCAATTCATTCACAACACTACCGAATTGAAAACCATTTAATTTCGTCATCCTTCAATTCAAACATCCATCCACTTTCAATCTGAAACTGATTTCTCTTACAACAATCACGAATTCACCTTCAAACTCTTCAAAATTTCCATAACATTTCTTCAATTGAGTTTATCATTAACAACAACAACTTGACGCAAACCGCAACTGAGCAATTTGTTTTTTCCGCGAGAGAGCTCAAAGCACCAAGGTGTTCACCAATGATTCTTTCATGAAGAGATCCGCCGCGATTTGACGGAGAAGGCCGGAGTTGGACGCGTTCCTTTCTATTGTTGTGTTTGTGAATAGTAGTGGCGTGGCATTAGGGAAGAAGAAGAGGTTGTTCTGATTTTGTTTATTCTTTTTTTCATTTTTTGTATAAATATTTGTTTAGTTTTTTTAATAAACCTAATAGTGTGGGCTTAGTAACATTTGGAACATTGATGCTGCTATCCACTACTCCAAATCCTGCGTCTCCCCTCTATTTTCTTTTTTTATTTATTTTTATTTTTATTAAACTCTTTTCTAATTAGCTTTTGTTATTTGTTTTTTTTAGAAAATATTTTTTAAAGAGATTTCTCTTAATTTTCAATTACAAATTTCTTTTTAAGAAAAGTATAAAAAAAAGGGGAATACTAGTGTTTGAACTTTATTTTTTTATTTCAATTCGATTATAATTCTTTTGGTTCTTTTTTGTGGATTCTATTTTAGATCCATTTCTTCTTCTTATTTTCATTTTTGGTCGATGAGATCTCCGATTCGTGATTATTGGTTTTCGAAGATGTTTAATCTTCATTATTTCAAATATATGGATGAATGATCATTTGGATCATTCTCCATGCTTTGGAATCGTGATAGATTGCCTTCGATAATCCAATGTGAAATCTCGATTAAGATTAGACCGCTACCTTTTCTTTTCGTGCGACATGTTTTCGGAGAATGATTCATAATATCATTTCTCTAACATGTATTAGCACAAATATTTTCCACCTTAATTGGTGGTGGCCGGCCTCATTTGTAGGGTAATTACTTCGTAAATTACTCGGCGATTGCTTAACATAGACCTAAACTTGTCCCGAATTCGGAATAAGATCCATTTGGATCCGGTTGCCTCGATTTTGGTTATCTTTTTGTGGTTGTGTTTGATTAAGTTCA
Source organism: Lathyrus aphaca (assembly GCA_963966055.1). Taxonomy (NCBI): domain Eukaryota; kingdom Viridiplantae; phylum Streptophyta; class Magnoliopsida; order Fabales; family Fabaceae; genus Lathyrus; species Lathyrus aphaca. The sequence goes on from OZ014524.1 coordinate 127,665,700, forward strand.
TCATACCATTTCTATGTAAATATTATAATACTATTAATATACTAACCATTTAAATTCAATCTCTCGCACCTTATCCTCTTTATTTCAATCTCTCGCTCCTTATATCTCTTATTATGCTTCTATATCATTCATCATATTGTTTATGTTTATATTGTTATACTTGTGATTTTTCCTTTGTCCATTTGGACACAAAAACACTAATAACGGATTAAACATCTAAAAGATTTGTGACTTTAATTTCGGACTATGGTTACTATCCTTAGCATTGGACTTGGAATTTGGACTTAGATTTTAGGATCTCTCCCTTTGCTCAAGTTGTTATGGATTGAAGATTTTGGTCCCGATTAAGTTCATTTTGTTCATGAAGATGGAAATCCCATTGTTCTCAAGGAATGCTTGCCATACGGTTTGGTCGTTCTTCCTTTAACTTTTAAATTCGAGTCTTAGGATAGTCACTTCATCTCCTCCCACTTCTTAAATTTTCAAATCTCCTTCCTATTTTCAAATCTTCTTTGTTTTCAAACTTCAAACATTTTCGCAATCAAACCTTGACTTAGGTCATGCGTTTTTACCTTTTCATTTTATTTCTTAATAAATGCTAAACCACATAAGCATATCGAAACTTTCTTCTCAAAAACTTAAAAAATATTCAAAACTCATTCAATTGTTTTTGTGCCCTCGTGTACTTTTCTTTTTAACCATTGTCATGTTTAGATATGATTCATTCTTTTTAGCGGAATTATTCGCTAAAGAATGACGACTTATCTTTACATTTTAAAATCAATTCAACTCATTGTTTCTTTTCAAATTTTGTACCACGAACTACGAGGTTTTGATCTCGCATTGCACTTTGTGGGTACGTAGGCATGAGACGTTTGTCTCTTCAAACACAAAAATCTTAAAAAACATTCTTCTTCTCATCTCTTCAACCTTTTTTTTCAAGCAAACCATTTCAAACCAAAAAAGCAGTAAATATTTCAAAGGGCTCCCGTGGAGTACCACATACATTTTGGGTGCGTAAAACCTTCCCAATTTGTAACCTATCCCCTTACCTGTTCTCTGTTTGATTCTTTTAGTTTTTTAGCTTTTAGATTCATTAGGTTTTATTCGCTCTTTTTCCCTTTTCCATTTGGAATAAAATAAAAGCGCGGTGGCGACTCTGTTTACCTTGAGTTAAGTTAATCAATAGCTTACACTCATGATTTTACCGCTACACACACCACATACTCCTCAGATCATGCTGCATTCCGGGCCCTGAAAATGTTGCTATGCGCACCACTATGTTCAAGCCCAATGTACATTTAACTGTCAATTACTTTACTTGCACCCCCTCATTTCTTTCTCATCTTTTTTTTTTCTTTCTGTTTTTACTTTGTTTCACTTTTAATCCATAAAAAATAGTAAAACTCCTATTAAAACTCTACAAAAATTATACAGGTATCCTAATTCATTTTAGAATTTCTTCCATGCTTTTACATTATGATTTTAGTGATTTTTCAATTTTATTATGATTTTTCATTTAATTTCTTTTTCATTGAATTCCCACATTAATACTTCAGTTTGTCTAATATATTTCTTTCACCTCAAGTAACATTTTCACCCTATTCTTTTTACATCTTTTAAAGGACTCAGAAAAGAACCTAAAAATATTTTTGTTATATTTTTAAACTCATTTTGTCCATTGTTTTGGTAACTTTGTTTGCGCAAATTTGTGAATAATCATTAGGTAACTTTGAGTGATCATTTAATGGAGTTAAGTTGGGAATTTTTAGGAGACTTTTTAACACATTGTTAGCTTCTGGTTGGTGAATTTATGGAATTAATTTCATATTTTTTCCATGACCATTGCTATTTGTTTGGTGCTTTTCTCCATCTAACTTCACTTTGATTTCCTTTAGGGTTTTAACACCTCATTATGACATAGTTTGTAAATGTTTAATCTTAGAACCTTAGAGTGTTTTAATATGGTTTAGCTAATGAATTTATAAGCTTGTTATCATTTAAGATCCTTTAGTTTTAGGACTTAGGCTTAGGAATCCCTTAGTGCATTTCCTTGACTTGTTTAGCCTTTGTATTTGCTTTATGTGTTTAATATGCTGTGTGAAGCTAACCTTTTGTTTTGTAGGGAGATTGAGGTAAGCCTTGTTTATATAACTTCTTCCTCATATATTTATAATTTCTAATTGTGATTGCCTTAGCACTTTGTGTTTTGCTTGTATAGGTTTCCCCCTTTAGAAATAACTTACCTTCCTTAGGAAGTAAGTTGAGTTCTAATTCTTTTTTCTTCTTTTCTTCTTCCTTCATTAGGATTAGGAAACCACACAAACCACTAGGATCTCCTTTGGCATGCAATAAATAACTTAGGGTGAGTCTTAGTTCCCCTAGTTTTTTTTCTTTCTCGATTTGAGTCTTTCTTTCTCATCTCATAAAGATAAACAATAAAACACATAATAAAGGTTGAATGTTCTTGTAAGCCATGAGACTTTGTCGCGGGTTACTTATACACGTTCCATCTCGGGGCGAGGTGTAAGTCATCTACTACGATGAACAAGTCTTAGTATGAGAATGTTTCACAAACAAACTCAAAACATTTCTCTTAAAAGACAATAACAAAGACATTGTGTCTTCTCTTCTCATCTCCCACTCTTGGCGGACGATCATGACTTGCCTCGACAGTTCATACAATAATACGGTAAAACCCTCGATTCAGCAAGCCGACAACACCTGAGTTAGAGTTATGGCAACTTCATCCTAAAAAATACAAGCAAGTTTCCGCCTTAGTTAGTCGAACTACGTCGACTCTAATCCTCATTTTCCCGATGAGGTACGTAAGCAACGGGGTAGGGCCCGTTCGAGAATATTCTTATTTTCCCTACATTTCCCCATTTCTTTCCATTTTCTTTTCCAGTTCCCTTTCTCATTTCAGTTCCAGTTCCACTTAGCAATTATTTCGTTCAACAACATCTTATCTCTTACCCTTTGAAACAAGCAAACAAGCATGGATCCCGTCGGGTACGGAAGAAGATCTGGGTGCTAATACCTTCCCAGTTTGTAACCGACTTCCGAACCCAGATCTTTGGTTCGTAGGACCTTGTCCTTTCCTTTTCTCTTAGGTTTGTGCAACATTACCTTTCCCATTCATTCAGGATAAAAATGCATGGCTGGCGACTCTACCTTTTCCGCGCCACTTTCGCGTTCGTACTAGGATGAAAATCCCGGGAGCGACACCCCCATAAATCCCCCTACTCTCAGAGAAAGACTAAACAAAGGAATATTTTGGCGCAACACAATAAGCCATTGATCCCAAATATTAGACTTAGATGTATGTATTATGGAAAAAATATATAAGAACAACTAGAAGTAGAGTTTTCAAGACTAATACATAGACCAAAATTAGAACATATTTATAAAAGGCCAAACACTAGGATAAAGTTGCAAGGGGGAAACCTTTAAAAACTTTAAAACCTCCACCTTAAACTTGGATTAGGGCAACCAAATGTTTATCCGAGTGAACATGCACTCATAAAAAGGAATGTGATATTCTTCAAAAGGTGCTACATATCCTCTTGACTGATTCTACGAGAAGGATCAACCTGTTAGTGGGGCAGTCGACCATAGTGTTAACAACCTTCACAACCGCTTGATTACAAATATCTATGAGTCCACCCAACTATATTTTCTTGATCAAACAACTTCATTAAATTTCCTCCTATTAGAGGTATCTCTTCATTCCAAAAGATCTTGAAGGGATTGAGCAAACTGACACCATCCCACTGAGCTCTACGCCCTAGGTGATCCTTAACATTAACATCACTTAGATCCCGACCATAATTAATGTGATAAGTCTTGATGAAATTTCAGGATTCTTCCCTATCCAAAATCGTGCCCTCCATCTCCAGGGTAAGTAAAGTAGGAGAAGTTGAAGCTCCTATAACTTTGGATGATGCAAGTGTATAGCTAATTGCGTGATCATCTATTGTGTCATCATAAAAAAAAAAGCGTCGAAGGAAGACTCATCTAGGGAAACTTCCTTACTTGTAGAATCACTAGAAAGCTTCTTTGACTCAATTATCAAATACATGTGTAACCTCCAGAGTTGATTTATTAGTGACTAGGTGGTAAGGATCTAAGCTAGAAGACACTATATCTTAACTAAAAGAGAGGAATAACCACTTCTAGAATCGCTAGGAAATTTTTTGGGATGATCATTTACCTTGGACATGGTAAAATAAATACTAAAGATATGAAACAAGTCCAGGTCAAAAAGGGTACCTGATAGGAGTAAAGTTTGATGAATAAGGTGACGGTTAAGGGCGCAGTGAAAGACTTTGTACAAGAAATGGAAAACACTCTAAGAAACGATCCTTGAAAAGGGGAAGAAAGTACACTCACAAATAGAAACTAAATCTCAAGAATATCAGAAAGTTCTCCTATAAGTCCAAAAACCTTTATGTAGAGGAAAAGGAGCAATTGATCAGGTTAATGGAAAATGAGAAGTTACAAATCAACTGCTAGATTTCACCTAGGAAGTGAAAACGAACTTAAGTGCACTTGAATTCTCTAGAGGAAACACCATACCCTAACCTACCAACTTAAAGCTACATGTACAAAAAAACCAACAAAATGTATCAATGATGAGAGGGAATTTAATGTACTTGTTTCCCACTTCTCTTGTAACGGTTCCACGACCTTTCTATTTCTCACTCCAATCAAACAAGATAACGAAAGGTCGACCACAACTTTAAAAAGATTTTCCTGCTAATAAATGTCTGATAAGCCTTGGGGTTAACTTTTTTTGGCCGACCAAATGTCCAGTACTAAGGCCCAATCTTCCACAAGCTCAATCAAGATTCTCCAACGTATATAGACAACACTCGCGAGATTCAAGGTACACTGTTATGATTTCCATTTTTCATTATACTCATCTTGAATTCTGTAACTGATTTAAGCGTTAGAGTGCTAACTTTCCAGATCTACCCCGCGCCAATCATACCTAAGATCAACATCACCTATTCCAGAGCCTTACATAATCAATTAACACCAATTCTGTTTTTTAGTACAAATCATATTCTTTTTTTTATATAAAAAACTCTATAAACAAAGGGTTATTTTATAAAAACTTGTTTAAATTCTTTTTATCATGGTTATAGCAATGGCGGAGCCAGGACCCTGACTCGGGGGGGGGGGGGGGTGCAAATTAAATAATAATAATAATAATAATAATTATTATAATTATAATATTATTTAAAGATAAAAAATCAATTTTTTTATATAGTTGAAATATAAATGCTAATATGTATTTAAATTAAAATTATATATTTACCAAAAAATTTTATTTTAAATATTAATTAAAATATTTTTAAAATATTATGTAATATATAGTTTGAAACCGAAATATTGCATAAAATACTTGTTGATTTAATGGAAACCGTTGGTTGTTTTGTATTTTGAGGAGTGAGATCAATTCCTAGATTTAACAATTTTTAAATTGTATTAAAATCCTTAATTTAGCATAGAGATACCACTTTTATTCAACATAGAATGCGTGGTGCAGGTGCAAGCTATATATTTGAGGGGGGTCAAAGATAAAAAAAACCCTAACAAAAAGGATGCAATATTTAAAAATGAGGGGGTGCAGTTGCATCCCCTGAACTGCAGGTGGCTCCGCCACTGGGTTATAATACATTTTAAAAAGGGTTAAATACATTATACCCCTCTGTGTTTAGGGTGTGTTTTGTGTTTCCACCCCTTAAGTTTTTTTTTAAACACACCCTCATAAAATCTAGAATTAAAATTCACCACACCCTTTTACTGTTTTGGTGACTGGATATTAATATGAATGTTGACTGTATAATTATGGCTGGTGACTAGGCATTAATTAGTGTTGACTGTACAATGACCACACCCTTCTTCAACCTCTCGTTCTCTTCTTTCTCTCTGCTCTCGTTCCCTTCTTCAACGGTGGTATCATTGTTGCAGCGATTTTATGATCCAACCGGTGGAAAGACACGTCTCAATGGAGTGGTTATTCAAAAGTTAAAGATTAAATAGCTTAGATCAATGATGGGGTTGGTTAGTGAAGAATCTGCTTTGTTTGCAACAAGCATTAGCTATGCAACTAAGGATGAGATTGTTGAAGCTGTTAAAATTTGTAATGCTCATGATTTCATTTCTTTGCTTCCTTATGGTTACAACACTCAGGCATGTTTCTCAGGTATCCCACCTTTCATGCTCTAGCTATGCATGAACCACTAATTAATATATTTTTGTATCATTAATATAGGTATGAGAAACAATAAAATACACTGGTCTCTACACCAACCTTTAAATTACTGTTAGCATAAGCTATTGACTTGCATTTGACTACTCTTAGCATAATCCATCTGCGTCGTATGTGAAGCTACAGGTGCAAAATTGAAGCTTCAATGGTTGGTGATGCGGAATTGACGTGTCGAGGTGATGTCGGTGTTTGAACTTATGCATCGAATTCGATGTTGATGCAATTTGTGGTTGAATATTTGTTGTTGCTGTTGTTTGATGTGGTTTAATTGCAAAGAGCGGAGAACGTTACCGACGGAAAACTACCCAGGTACGACGCTTTTGATTTTTATGATTGCTAATATTAACAAAGATAACATTATCCATATAGTTATTATGTTAATAGATTTTTATGATTGTTATAACATGATGCTTCACCACTACTCCAGCCAATGGAAAGCTGAACATCTCAAATGCTTGGAATGGATCCTCAAGTTGTTGATCATTCGATAAGAATAATTTTTCTAATTCATTTTTGATGGTTGATATTTTTGTAATCTTCTTTATATTGAAGGTAGAACTGAGTTATTTCCTGGAAAGTTAATTGGTCCTATGGTTCCTTCTGCTTAATTAGATGGTAGAATCAAAATAGACAAAGGTTATGAAGCAAGTTTATGGAAGCCATTAAGTGAAGATTGCATTATTTGGTTAGAAGCAAAACCATCTAAATCTGTAGCATATGTTTCTTTTAGACGCATGGTTTTTTTAACATTAGAACAAATGGGAGAAATAGCTTTTGGATTAAAACAAAGTGAAGTAATTTGTTTATGGATTTTAAGAGAATCAGAGCAAGTATAACCAAGAGTGATGAAACAAGCATTACTTGCTGATGAATTTTTAAGAGTTAGAGCAAGTAAATTATATATTCTTTTTGTAGGTTTTAAAACAAATCTTTTTATGCTACAATTATGCGGAGAATTGTTAATCAGGTAAGTTTGAGTACTTGCTGATGTATATTTTATGTTTTCATGACAATTTGATGCATATTCAATTGGAATCTCGTGTTGATGAATTGTTTATGATCTGATGTCGATGGGATTCCACCTCCAATTCAAAGCTATGGTGTTAGTATTGGTCATGCTCCTCAATAAAGCAACAACTCAGGCAAAAAAATTATAAGAATATATGATATCAAATAGGGAGCATCTGTTTCAGAAATTGTGCTGCCAGAAATTGTGAAAAGGGGGCAATGAAGAAGATGAAGTAGAGTCAACAACCCAATCAGCATTGAGAGTAATAGGGTGTGATGAATTTTAATTCTGGATTTTATGAGGGTCTGTTAAAAAAAAATTTAAGGAGTGAAAACACAAAACACGCTCTAAACACATGAGATAGATATAATGTATTTAACCCTTTTAAAAAAATTCTATGAAACAATAAAACTAACTTAAAAATATTTTCTTTTTAAATCCTTACCGTGCTTTTGTAAAAATGTGTTAGAAAAGCTCCTATATATCTTCAATAGCACTTTTACAAAAGAATGCTATTAAAAGATGATCACAAAAGTTATACTTAGCATAGCATAATCACATTGATTTCATTTAAGTCATAGCATAATCTTGATTTGAACCAGCCTTATAATCACTTCTTTCTTTGCTTTCACTTTTGTTCGAATCGCCCCAAACTAACTACACATACATTACACGGGTCTTATCATGACCACACTAAAAACTGGCTATATAATTGATGTAAAGTGTAAAATTTACCTTATTGAAAAGTATTTTATGTAGTAATGCTTACTCTTTCTTCTCTTCTCATGATAATTATTGTCAAGCCTTCTTGACCATTAATTACATATATCATCGATTCCACATTAGAATCAAATCCAATTAACATTATCGACTAGCTTCCCATCATAGCAAAACCTAAAATTCTTATCAAATAATTGAGTTCTTTTGCATAATATTCTATATTGTCAAAGCACATAATGAGCACGAATTTGCCTCAAAAAATGAATATATTCATCATTTATCATGTCAACTTTCCCTATTCTCTCTATATATTCGGGATGAATATTGGTAAATAGTGAGAAAAAAATCTTCTACGTACGAGTTATGAATAAACAAGTGTCCTTAATATTGATAAGAAATAGATAATGGGTAATCATTGAGTTATTTTGCAAAATCAAACTAATGTTAGAAGAACACATACCCATTTTCATGGAACCCAAAGTTGGGACGTGTTATATATTCTAAAATTCTAGCTAGAAATTATTCTCATTTTTGTGACTATTTATTATATAAGTGCAGATTGCTTTTAGTGTGACAGATACATGCATGGTCCTACCACAAAACGTGCTTGGGTTTACCAACATAATGGGAGACAAAGGGAAGATATATAGTTTGATGTCCATTGAGGCACGTATGCATATGGTTGTCAATTATTTGATTTGAATATGTTCCATATCTGTTTTCAAAATGTTGACACTTTGATTCAACCATTCCAAATCTCCATTATCTTTTACTTGATTATATATAAGTTTCGTCGATTATCTTTTATTTAATTATATCTTTCGTTAAACATTAATTTGATTGCTTGACGTAGTTGGTAAACAAGTTTACATATTTTTAGGTGAAAACAAATTTACAATCAATTCTTATATATTTAATTGTATAAAAAGAGAGTGTTATTCTTATATATTAATAATACAAAAATGAATATAATATTTACAATCAATTCTTATTTATTTATTTATTTATTTATTTATTTATGAGATTAATTGCTATGTATTATCAGTGTAATTTTTTTTACACGCTCAGTGCATCACAATCAAATGATTACTTTTTAAATAATTAAAATCAAAATCAAATTATAATTAAAATTTAATGGTCACGATTAACTGACAGTGTAAAACTGATTTATTCTGTCAGTTTATACCAATTAAATTCTTTATTTATTTGTATAAAGAGAGTGAGCCTTGGCCCAATCCAAAATGAATACAATATTCTTATATACTTTGGGTGACTTTGAGATACTATATTAGAAAGAGAGTGTTATTAAAAGAAGTGTTTAGAAGTCATTTGGAGCCCTTCTCCTAATGGTTGGATTACATGTTGACGGTGTGTCCGGCGGTGTTCCAATACAGACGACTTGAGGAGAGAATTTTTGAGATCACTTTGAAAACCATGTAGGGAGCTTTGCCTGCGACTTACGTTCTGTTAATGCTCTGAATGCGGAACTAATGAGAGCTATATTGGCAATAGAACAAGTTTTTGAGAATGGTTGAACAAATCTTTGGTTAGAATCATATTCATCTTTAGTTGTGATGACGTTTAGTAAACTATTTGTTGTGTCCTAGAAAATCAAAAATAGGTGGGATAAATGTACTACTATTCTTGGTAATTGTAATTTTTTTTGACTTCTCACGTTTTCAGGGAAGTAACGACTGTGCTGACAAATTGGCTAACATAGATTTAGATATATCTAACTTTACTTGGTGGATTGGTGTACATCGGGATATTGAACCGGATTTCTGTCGAAACTGGTTAGGTTCACCAACTTTTAGACTCATATAAGTTTGAGGTTACGGCTCTATGTCCTCCTCAATTTTGTACCTATTTCTCCTTTTCAATATTATTTTTCGGGTTTAGTCCCAATTTAAAAAAAAACTCCTTATATATTTTATAATAATGATTTCACGATAGTTCCATGTTTTTTTTTTCTTTTTAAAAAATAATATATTTTGTCGTTTTAGTATAAAATTGAGGGATAAACTAATTTATGGTACATGTTTCGAATATGAACAATTATATTTTTTTTGTTTTGAATTTAATTCAATGTTTGATTTAAAACATCTAAAGAAATTGGTAAATGGTAAAAAATTAAAAAAATGAGAAAAATATGTTTTTTCTTTCAATTTTTTCAGTTCACTATTTTTTTATTGCAATAGATGTAGTAACTACCTCGGTTGATTTAGAAACCGAAGGAAAAAGTCCCTATTTTAATTAATTTATTTTTTATTAAAATAATTCAATTTTGTATATATATATATATATATATATATATATATATATATATATATATATATATATATATATATATATATATATATATATATATATATATATATATATATATATATATATATACCTTCTATTTATAATGTAACCACTCTCAAGATATTGTCAACACATCAATTCACAATAAATTTTTTATATTCAATCAGAACGTGAACACCACCATTATATATCTAGGACGCTAACGTTACATTTAATTTTATAACTTAACTATAAATGACAAGTATTCACGAGGCTAGCGATAAATATATATGTCACGTGAAAGATAATAATAGAGTGAGTCAATGTGATCAATCTGACTCAAGGTCGGAGGTCACCTAAAATTATGTCGGTCGAAGGTGGCATTGTTGAAAAGCATAATGAAAAACATATGAACTTAGTGAAATTAAGTACTATGCCGCTTAGCAAATGGAATAATATTATGTCATGTTGGCTAAGTGTGGATTTCACCATACAGATGGGTAATACGTCAAAACATGTTACCTTAACATGGTTGACGTCGAAGGCTTCGACGATGGTCGTTAGTTCTTGGTGCCAACAGAGCAGTTGAGATATTTAAATAATATCACGAGGCATGAACTACTGCACCAGCGTTGACGGTTACTCAGAACGTGAGATACGTCAAGGGAAAAAACCGCTACATGATCTGAAGACGTGTCATCATGGGGATATAGTTTATTAGTCATGTACAATTATTTTAAACTTGTATATATAGTAAATTAGGTTTATTTTGTAAAGCGCCCGAAATTATACACATTTCTGCTACACTTAAAGTACCTATGCGTTGTGGAAAACGAGTGAAAAAATGTACGTATGCGTTCCACCAATGTAATACATTCCAACATTTTATCTTAAAAAGTATTTATTTTTACGCATTTAACCCTTTTAATTTCGAACGCCTTTATGTTTCCTGTATTTTATTTTGACTGCCTTTAACTTTTTAGCAAACTATACTTTTTCTGCATTTATTTTAAAAGTCTTTTAATTTCCAACCCTTTATTTTTCTGCACTTTATCTTTCGACGCAAGCATTTTACTTTGTAAATGATAATGATGAGACTACACCATGTAATAGCAACAATGCCCCATTATCTAACTAACTTTAGAAGTTAATTAGAGTTACTTAAGGAAAGTTAGTTACTTGACTTAGCTATATATAATAGTTACATGCATTGTAATGATTAAGATTGAGAATGCATTTCATTTTGATCACATACAACTACTTTCTTATCAAGTTTTTTCATTCTTCTCCAATGGAGATCAAGTTTGTTGTTGTATGTTCACATGGTATCATAAGCTTGTGATTCTCTTTTCCGCTGTATCATCTCTCAATCTTCTTCTCCTTTCGATCCATTGGTTATCTTCTTCTTCTTCTTCTTCTTCTTCTTCTTCTTCTTCTTCGATTCTGCATTCTTTGCAGATCCGTGTTTTTCTTCTTCTGTTTTCTTTCTGCGTTTTCTGCATAATTATTGTGCTTCACCATGTCTTTTTCAAGCTCCTCTAGCAACAATCATGGTGAATCCACTTCAAGAAACTTCAATAAAGGTTATCAAACTGATATCTTAAACCCTTACTTCATGCATCCAAATGAAAATCCTAGTTTAATTCTTGTTACACCATTACTTTCCAATGGCAATTATCATTCTTGGTCGCGTTCTATAATCATGGCTTTACGTTCCAAGAACAAGTTTCATTTCACTACTGGTGCGTTGCCACGTCCCTCTGATCTTGATCCGAATTCCATTGCATGGGATATATGTAACACCATGATCATGTCTTGGATCAAGAATGTTGTAGAAGCTGAAATTGCTTAAAGCATTCTTTGGATAGATAATCCTGCAGATATGTGGAACGAGCTCAAGGAGCATTTTTATCAAGGCGATGTTTTTCGAATTTCAGATATTCTAGAAGAAATCTGCACATCGAAGTAAGAATTGGATAACTTTAGACCAATTCCTGAATGTGAGTGTAAAACTACTTGTCTTACAATCACCAAAATTCGTGCTTACAAAGTTAGTGATCAAGTAATTTGTTTCTTGAAAGGGCTGAATGATTAATATTCTGGTATTCGATCACAAATCATGCTTATGGATCCCCTCCCTAGCATTTTCAAAGTATACTCCTTTCTTGTGCAACAAGAAAGACAAGAACATTTACCTATTGATGAGTCCAAGATTTTGGTTACTCCATCTTATAATCAGTGTGATACTCAGTCAAAAACTTATTCCAATATGCATGGTAGAGGCAGCATGAGAGGAGGTAGATCTTTTGGTGGTAGAGGCAGAAACAACCGTGTATGCACACATTGTGGCATGACTAATCATACCATTGATACTTGTTTCAAGAAGCATGGCTATCCCCCTCATTGGAAGCATGAAGGCACCATCAATCAATGCAATACTGCATTTGATAAAACAGAAGATTCATCAGGGGACAATGTTGAAGCAAGTGTACAAGTATCTCATGGATTGGCCTTTACGCCAGAACAACATCAAGCATTGCTGGCATTGCTTCAAGGATCATCACAATCATATTCTCATAGCATTAACCAGTTAACTTCTCAAACTGATCTTGGATCAGGTATTATCTGCACTTTCCCAAACAATTTTCATCCTGCATCATTCATATTAGATACAGGAGCCACTGATCATGTTTGCTTTACTCGTGAGTATTTTCAGTGTCTTAAGAAAATTAAGCGCATCACCCTTAAATTACCAAATGGTAGTCTTGTCACCACTAATCTTTCAGGCACCATTCAATTTAACAATATTTTTTACATAATTGATGTTCTATATTGGCCTCTTTTTGCTTTCAATCTAATTTCTGTCCCAAAATTAACCAAACTACTCAATTGCCAATTGATTTTTAATGATAATTCATGTAATATACAGGACAAGTCTTCACTGAAGATGATTGGCACAACTGTGTTACATGGTGGATTATACCTCTTGACCTATCCCTCAGTTACATTACCCAGGAATTCTCCCACACATTGTATCAACTCATCTGTTATTCAGTCCAATAATCTTGTTCTTGAATGTAGCCTATGGCATATCCGATTGGGACATGCTTCTAATACAAAGTTGCTTGAACTCAATAAAGATTCCCCTTTTATTAAACATGTCAATATCAAATTACCTTGTGATGTATGCCTTTATGCAAAACAGAAAAGATTACCTTTTTCTCCTAGTTCTCATGTTTCTCAATCTACATTTGACATATTGCATATGGATATTTGGGGTCCATTGGCTATACCATCCATGATGGGATATAGGTATTTTTTAACCATAGTAGATGATAAGAGTAGATTTACATGGTTGTATCTTATGAGACTCAAATCTGAAACCTCTTCTCTTGTCAAATCATTTGTAACATTGGTCAAAACTCAATTCAATAGCCATGTAAAATGCATCAGATCAGGTAATGGCAATGAATTTTTGATGCCAGCTTTTTACAATTCATTAGGCATCATTCACCAAACATATTGTGTAGCCACACCTCAACAAAATGGTATTGTTGAGATAAAACATCAACATATCTTAGGCATCACTAGAGCTATTCTCTTTCAAGCTCATTTACCTCCCTTATTTTGGGCTCATGCAGTAAGTTATGTTGTTCACATTATTAACAGACTTCCCACTTTTTTCTTAAAACACAAATCACCCTACCAAGTTCTTTATCATAGTTTACCTGACATGAGCAATCTGAAGGTCTTTGGCTCTTCGTGTTATGCAACCACTCTAAAATCCAATAGAAATAAATTAGATTCAAGATCTAGAAAATGCATTAACCTTGGTCCTAAACATGGTGTCAAAGGACACATTTTGTTTGATTTGCATAGTAAAGAAATTTTTATTTCTAGAGGTGTTGTTTTCATTGAATCTCATTTTCCATATCTACATACTCTTCCTCTACCCACATCTGCTTCAACCAACACCACACTTCTGGATGATTTGTTTGATCACATGTTTTTGCCTAATTCAGTTACCTCTCTTACATCTAGTCATTCAGTTGACAATGGTCATACTGAAAATAACCTCCACCCTTTAGACTTAACTCCCAATCAACATATGCCTACTACATATTCTTCTGTCAATGAAACAAATCATCCTCCCTCCATTAGCTATGAGCCTATGCCCGAGTCTATACCTGTCAGAAGATCCAATAGACAAGCACACCGTCCTCCTTATCTAAGAGATTACCATTGCAATATGATTCACCATCCTGACTCTGATGTGGCCTCATCTTCCTCTAAGTTTAAGTATCCTCTTTCATCTTCCATATTACATAATTCTCTTTCATCTTCTCATAAGCATTACATCATGCACTTATCTGCCAACCCTGAACCTATATCATATGAGAATACCATTTGTGATGAGAATTGGAGAAATGCTATTAATGTTGAACTGCAAGCTTTGGTTAAAACTAACACATGGGATCTTGTGCCCTTACCTTCAAATAAGAAATCTATTGGCTGCAGGTGGGTTTTTAAAGTAAAAATGCATGCCAATGGTACTATTGAGAGGTACAAGGCACGACTTGTTCCAAAGGGGTTCACTCAAACTGAAGGATTAGACTACACTGACACATTCAATCCAGTTTTTAAAATGACCATTGTCAGAGTTTTCTTAGCTATTGCTGCTGTTCACAACTAGCCCTTGTTCCAACTTGATGTTAACACAACTTTCCTCCATGGTGATCTCAATGAGGAAGTCTACATGAAGCCTTTACCTGGTCTTGGTTTATCTAACCCAAATATTGTCTGCAGATTACACATATCCCTTTATGGTCTGAAGCAGGCTAGAAGACAATGGAATACAAAACTTACTAACACTCTCATTGCTTCAGGTTACCTTCAATCCAAAGCAGATTATTCTCTATTCACTAAGACCTCTTCTCAAGGTTTCACTATGGTTCTGGTATATGTTGATGATTTAGTAGTTGGAGGGACTGATTCTCATGAAATCATTCACCTCAAATCTTCTTTGGATAATAAATTCAACATCAAGGACTTGGCCCGTAACACTCATGGTATTTTCTTATGCCAAAGAAAATACACCCTTGATTTGATTTCTGATGCTGGTCTTCTTGGTGTCAAACAATATTCCACCCCTATGCAACCTCATCTTTAACTTCACAAAACTTATGGCACATCCATATCTGATCATACTCCATACATTAGGCTCATTGGTCGTTTGTTGTATCTCACACATACCAGACCTGAAATCGCATATGCTGTCAGCAAATTAATTAAGCCAATTTCTTGCTTCTCCAACTGATAAGCATATGTTAGTTGGTCTTCATGTTCTGAAATACCTCAAGAACAATCCAGGCCAAGGACTCATCTTTCACTCTAACTCATCTTTATGTCTAAAAGGTTTTTCTGATTCTGACTGGGGAGCTTGCCCGGATACACGAAGATCTACTTCTGGCATTTGTTACTTCCTTGGCACTTCACTCATCAACTGGAAAAGCAAGAAGCAACATGTTATTTCTAGATCCTCTTCTGAAGCTGAGTATCGCACTCTTGCTCAAGCTACTTGTGAAGACATTTGGCTTCTCAACCTTCTTCATGATTTCCATGTTACACATTCAATGCCCATCATCATCTATTGTGACAACAAATCCGCCATGCATATAACTACCAATCATGTGTCTCATGAACGTACAAAGCACACTAAGATTGATTGTCATGTTGTGCGTGAGAAAGTCTTTGCTGGAGTTGTCCATCTTATGTCGGTTACTTCGAAAGAGTAAGTTACAGACATTTTCACCAAGTCCCTTCAACCAGGTCCTTTCAACACTTTACAAGCCAAGCTTGGAATGCTTGACATTCATTTCAGCTTGAGGGGGGATGTAAATGATAATGATGAGACTACACCATGTAATAGTAACAAATGCCACATCATCACCTCATGCTAACTTCTTTAGAAGTTAGTTAAGGAAAATTAGTTACTTGACTTAGCTATATATAGTAGTGATATGCATTGTAATGATTAAGATTGAGAATACATTTCATTTTGATCACATCCAACTACTTTCTTATCAAGCTTTTTCATTCTTCTCCAATGGAGATCAAGTTTGTTGTATGTTCACATACTTCACTTTACCTTACATTTTGTTTACATTTGTCTTGTCTTTTAGTTACATTTTTGTATTCTCAAGAAATCACAACGTCTTTCCAAAAGTTTGTGTTCACTTCGATGAACACCCTTATTTTTAATGAAAAATAACACACAAATATATCTAAGAGATTTTCGAATTTGATCCTTTAAGTATTAATATAAATTTACATTTTTTTTCTTCGAAATTCCACCACAAACAACTATGTTGTAAAACCCAAACATTCATAAAGAAAGAATTAGACATGAAAAAAAAAAAGAGAAATTTAAAGGTTTGAAAAGATTTTTTTAATGAATTGCAAGAGAAACAAAATTTGATTTAAGGTTGTTTTTTTTAAAAATAATCTCTTATTATGTAAATCAAAACTTATTATTTTATTTATGTAATACTTTTTCTTATATATTAAAGATAAATATATGTAGTATCTAACATTTAGTCTTCACTAAAATTCAATGAAACAATGTTCCAGCATTTGATTTTCATCCAAAATTAACAATAATAACGATTTATCAGATTTAAAATTTATCAAATATATATATATATATATATATATATATATATATATATATATATATATATATATATATATATATATATAACATGTGTGTATTATATATTAAACTAGAAATAGTTGAATGTGAACTACAAATATGCTACTGCAGAAAAGAAAGATAAAGAGATAAAATAAATGATTAAGTTACTACGTTGGAGGAGATAATAATTCATAACTATTGAAAATAAAGTTAAGAGAAACCCGTCGAAATTTGATTTAAAAATAAATAAATTGGGATATAAAAAATGATAAGAACAAAATATAATAGTATTTGGTAATTAACAAACTAATTGTAGGGCCTGAGATAAGTATTGATGTGTAAGTGATAGATATAGACTGCTAGAAATATAGGTTCCTAGAGTTGCGTCAACAGCCAGCATATATATTCATTCCAAAGAGAGAAAATGACGCATGCAGAAACAAGCGGTGAGAAACTAATAGAGAGAAAATGACACATGCAGAAGAAAGGAAGCGGTGAGAAACTAAGAATATTGTATATAAAACAAGATTCATGTCATGCTTTCTGCAATTTGTATCTATGTGTGCTGGTAAAATGCATAACCATGGGTAAGCTACCAGCTACATCACATTATTTTAAAAACATTAAATGTGAGGTTGAAGATGACCATTGCAATTAGTTTTTCATTTTTTTTAATTGTATATTTGGTTTGATCTAGACTTGTTTTTACTCAAAAAAAAAAAGAAGTTTGAATTGGTGATATCAAAACAGTATTTTTTTAAAATTGAAATTAAATCAAATTAATCAATTTGGTTTCATTCGATTGATCAACTTACAATATTTTTTTAAAATATTATATTTATCTGTATATTCTCCGTTATTATATTTTCTTTTTAATGTATTTTTTGTTATTTATTTAACAATACATTCACACTGCCATGAAAAATGTATTTTACCTTGATTGAGAAAGATGTTTTACTTCGATTGGGCAAACATGGTAACAAATAATGTTATGGAAATTTTGCCACATTTCACCTTTCGTCAAAGATTGAGGTGGAAAAACTAGAAAGCGCAACCCTTTTTTGTTGGGATTTCGATGAATATCTGATGTTGGAATTCCATCCAAAATTTGGAGAATTCCGAATCAATCTTGATGAACATGAATTATTTTTTCTGATTGATTCCTCCTCTTGTTCTTCACTCTTCATTCGAGTGAATCAACCAAACCTTGATTGCAAGATGATTCAGTTGCATAGAAATTTAAGACGAAATGAAAAGATGAATTGGGGGAAGAAAAGAGAAATTAGAGTTTTAGAGAAAAATAGGGAAGAAGAATAATATTTCTGCAGAGTTTTTCTCTTTCTTCAAATTGAGGTTTTATTCAAAAATTTCTCAATGCAACTGCATTATTACAATGATATGGTAACTCCCTATTTATAGGCTGAGATAGATTGCATACCAAGCAATCTCCAATTGACCTAACTCAACTAAAACACAAAAATAAAGCCAAGTCTAAATTTATGTCGAGATATACTTCTTCGGTATTTCGATAGCTATACAATTTCTACATACAGCCCGACAACAACCAACTCTGCTGAAATGGTGATTTGACACAAATAATTATATTCTCAACATTTCCCTCAATTTTAAGTGACAATTGAAGAGAAAAAGGACACAAGTCGTTGGTTCAATTCCCAACAACAATATTTTTGTATATTCAAAATTGGAAAACGTGTCACTTTTCTCCTTGGTTAGACATAGAACCGAGATGTTAATACTAACTTTTTCTCTTGATTTTAATTTATGTAAATCGAGATGAAAGATGTTAGTTTTTTTTTTTACCTAGGTTGGTTGATCTAACCGAGATAAAGCCCTTATTTCTAAAAAACAATTATTTTTACAAAATATTTCATTTCAACATATATTTTTTGATATAGAACCTAAATTGTACTTTTTGTGAAGAAAAAAAAAGACATATTTATGAAATAAAATGGTACACATAATGTACAAAAACTATACATTGCTTACACCAAAGCCAACAAAATAGCACATACATTCATTTTTACTACAAAACTAAAACATATATAAATGAATAATCAATATAGGCAAAAACCAAAGTTGCCGACTTGAACGATCATCCTTAAATCTTTTTTTTTTTTGTAAATGGTGTCCGTTTGTTAAACACTTATATGTAATTTGAACGACATTTAAAAAGAAATAAGGTAACACAACAAAAACAACAACAACAACATTAAACCTTCAATAACAACAATATTAAACCTTCAAATTATCAATCTCAAATACAACAACAACATTAAACCTTCAATATCAACAACAACAACAACAACTTTAATTGTGCCTAAAATAACAACGTTAAACCTATTACTAACACAACAACAACTACTACAACAATAACAAATCAATAAAATCGTTAATAATTCAATCTCAATAAATGAATGTCACAAATAATACCACTTACTTTAGGTGCAATAAATATCGACTTTTTACCTCTAAAAGCATGCGATATATGATATCCCTCGGAAATATCAAGAATTAAATATTGATTTTTATCACTACTAGGTATGTATTTTACTTGTAGAACAATTGACTATATATTGTTAGAAGGATCAGTGGCATAAAAAACTTGTTTTGCTTAGAATGAAATCAAGAAAATTTGTGAGGGGAATTCAGTTACAAACAGTTAGGAATGATTCAATTTTAACCCTTAGATGGGGATCCTAGGCTAGGTTTTATCAATGGTTGAGGATGATCCAAAAATTAGTTGGATTTGAGAGAAATGTGTTACTCTTACACTGATTTTAGTGCAAAATATAGAATGGAAGTGTGTTTGTTTTGGAGATTATAAGTTAGTTAGGATTTAAGAAGTCAATTAGAGAGTTTTGGAGGGAAGTTTGAACTTAAGGGCAGTTTGGTAATTGTTGTGGGACATGTGGCACTGTTAGTTGTAGTCATTTAGAAGTTTGTTACATGGTAGTTAGGTTAGTTGATTGTTAGGTCAATTTGATAAAGTCAATTAAATGGTAGTTAAGTTAATTGGTTAGATGTTAGTGTTTGCTTTACAACTGTTATGGATGATTGGGTTTGATGTGCATATGTTGGCCATTTTTTATGTATGTGCTTTGTATGTGTGTGTGGATTGTCTTTGATTGATGATGATTGGACTTGATGTGTGTATGTTTATCATATTTGCCATGTGTGGATAATTATGTGTATGCTACTGAACATTAACATGACAATTATGATGTTTTGTGTTGCTCTTGGTTTGCATGATGAATTGCAACTGGTTTGGATAATGTATGTGTATTATTTGGTGGATAATGTATGTTGTATTTTATTTATAATATTATTTGATATGATGTTAATTTAAAGGAAATTCATTATATTGAATAATTATAATAATTGGAATATTAAGGGTGGAATGGTAAATTGGTGAAGGATAGTGAGGGCAAATAAGGAAAACCATAGGTGAGGTCTAAGGGATAAGTTTGGAAATTTGGAAAAAGAGAAATTTTAGTCATATTTTGGGATCGTGAAGAGAATCATGAACATAGAGAATAAGGAAGGAGAAAGGGCAAGGCTTGAAGGAAGAATTCATGAAGAAGAAGGAATTGCTCATCGAATTAAGGTAAGGGTGAGATTTCTTCATCTCCTAAGGGTTTAATAATATGAATATTAGGTGTGGTATTGTTGAATAGAGAATTAGGGTTTTGGTGATTTTGGATGAAATTGTGTTAAATTGTCTGTAGTTGTTGATATTGTATGATAAGTGTATGAATTAGGCATTGTATTGTGAAAATTCTGCATTTTTCCGGTGGTTAGATTGATTTTTGGGTGAAACATACCGTGCATGATGTTGGCTGATCACAGAGGGAGAGCTGCGAAAATCGCAGAGCTCACTTAGCGAGAAGGTGGAAATTTTGGAGAATGAAATATAGAGAGTTGCTCGCTCAGCGAGCAAGCCCCTCGTTTAGTGAGACCTGGAGTGAAAAATAAAATGTTTTATTTTTGAAAAATTATCTAAAATTATTTAATTAATATATTAAAGGACGAGGAGTGATGTAAAGTTGTTAGAGGTAAGTAGAGGTGAGTTATGAGTTTAATCGGAAGAATAATAAACATAACTTGAAATCAACATGAATTAATATGTACATTGTTGTTGTTATTGCTATGTGTGGTTGTTGTTGTTACATGACATAGTTGTTGGTATACGTTAATGTAACTGTTGATATATGTTATGTTGTTGTTATGTGTTCTCGTTGATGTTGATATATGTTGTTATAATCGATGATGCATATTGTAGGTGTTATTGATGTTGATATATGTTGTTATAGTTAATGATGCATGTTGTAAGAGTTGATAGGTGTATTGATGTTGCTATATGTTGTTGTAGTTGATGATGCATGATGTAAATGTTGATTGAAGTTATATATTGTTATGTGCTATTGTTGCCGTTATAGTTATATGTGGTAGTAGTTGTTCGGTGTTGTTGTATGCTATTGATGTATGGTGTTGATGTTGCTATGTGTTGTTGTTGTAGTTGTGGTTATATGATGTAGTGGTTGTTAGGTGTTGTTGTATGATGTTGATATATGTTTTTGATATTGTCATGTGTTGTTGATGATGTTATTGCATGGGGTAATTGATGTTGTATGTGGTAGAAGATGTTGTTATATGAGATAGTTGTTGTTGTATATTGTGGGTGATGCTATTGAATGAGATAGTTTTGTTGTTGTATGTTGTTGGTGATGCTATTACATGAGATAGTTGTTGTTGTATGTTGTCGATGATGTGGTTTCATGAGATAGATGTTGTAGTCATTGCATATTGTCATTGATGGTGCATGCCATGTGTATAGTTGGGGATGGTGTACCAAGGTAGGGTATATCCATCCGAATTCCAAAGGGAATTGTTGTATGTTGGTAAGATCATGAAATAGGGATCGTACGTGACCATGAAATAGGGGTCGAGGGTGTGATCATGAAATAGAGATCATATTGGACCATGAAAGAGGGGTCGAGAGTTCCGGCGGGAACTGGATCTTGAAATAGAGATCGACATATGGTACTGTATGCATAGAGTTGGTAGAGTCTCATTGCATAATTTGTTGTTGATGTGCATAGTGTCGATTGTGTTGTGATGTATTTGTTTGATTGTGGTTGTTGAGAAGCGGTGATTTATTTATCGATACTTGCTTTATTCTTATTATTTTTCTCTTTTGTTGGTGTAAGTATCTCACTCCTTCTGTTTGAATGTTACCCTTATGTTGGTAACGTGCAGGTGATCAGGATTAGTAGAGTTGGTGGTAGGTGAAGTTGATGTACTTCACAGTTAGAAGAGTCGGCTCTGATACGTACTTTTGGGTGTCAGGGCGATGATCATTTTTTTGTTGTTCATTTTAATTAAGAAAAACATGTTTCCATGGAATCTTTATTTTATGATTTTATTTTGAAATACCGCCGCAAGTAAAACATATTGTAATACGTATCAGTTTAAGCCGTGTTTTGAGATGAATGTAGCACTCGAAGTATTTTGTATATTTAATTACTCTGAGTTTAATTATAAATTCTTGGGGAGTATTTTAGATGTTACAAAGTGGTATCAGAGCATGTCGGTTCATCCAACAAGTAGTGTAGTTGTGTTGTTGTCTAGTATGCGACAAGTGTGTGAGAACACCGTCGATACTTGTTTTGTTTTCCATTGCAGGTTGGGAATGAAACAAGTGGGGGAGGAGCGTCAGTTTCTCTTGGATATTTCCGATGTTGAGATTAGGGATATCGAGTTGCTGTAAGAGGGAGTGTTGTATGGACTATTCAACTATTTAGAAAAATGTGTTACCTCGAAGGGAGGCAGTCAGGTGTTCTTGTTGTTCATTTCCTTGTGGAGGTGGAAGATGATGTTTTAGGCCATATGTGAGCTGGTGATGTGTGGAGTATCCTGATGTGTTTCCTTAGGAGGTATACAATTATCTTTGAGTTGGAACAAGGTGATGTTATTCTTGGAATGAATGGATGAAGTTAAACCGTGTGTTTGCCAATCGTTGAGAGGATGGTGTATTGTGTCATTGAATGCTACTATGACTTGCTGAGGATGGTTTGTACCCCATCATGATTATTGGATGTATATCAACAAATTGAGGAACTGATCACCCTTAATCTCTTGTTGATAATAGACAGGATCATGTTGGATGGGATAGACATGACTTGCTAAGATAGGATAACATGTACAGTGAATGGTACGAAGTCAAGCCAAGTACTTGCAGAGTGTTTGGGTTAGCCGATCTAAATTCCTATATCTGAAGTTGAAACGGATTCAGGAATGTGAAGTTTTCCATGGATGCAAAGATAGTGTTATGGAAATTGCAAATAAGGTCACAACGATGAACTACCGGTTGTGCGTGAATTTCAGAGTTGTTTCAGAAGAAGGTATCATATGTTCTGTTAGGAGAGGAAGATGGAATTTTATTGGAATTCTATTCGTGGTCCTAGATTCTATGGTATCGTACATGATGTCGGCGTTATAGGAAGAGTAGTCAAAGGATTTATTAAAAATAGAAAATTGTGAAATCAGGAGTGTCGTCGTGGAGAATTTTAGTATGATTGGTGATGAACAAAATGATGGCTTGGGGTTGCGTGTTGGTCGATGAGTAGTATGAAATTCACAGTTGTGCTCGGGATAACTGGATTTGAAGCGCGAGGAATTGCAAATGGGTTGAAGTTTCCTAATGGTATTAGTGGACTATGAGGTGAAGAATGAGTACAAAGTGTGGTAATTGGAATCATCAACCGTTAAACCATGCAGAACGGTAATGGTAAGATAAAGTATGGTTATATGATTGTGATTGATAAGATGAATATAAAATGTAAGTATGCAACCATTGTCTTCTATGGAATTCATGAATCGAGAATACGTGGGACATAAGATTTAAAACATTAGACAAGTGACCAATGAGGGAGTAAATAGAAGGTGCAGGATGTTTGGAAGTTGGATTATAAGTATTAATTGAAGGAAGTAAAGTTGTATGATAATTTGTAAAAGAGTGATTTTTGGTTGGTAGAGGTAAAGTTGCGTGATTATAACAATTCAAAGGAAGGTATTATTGTAAATCCATAAGACAAGACTTAGTCCTACAATGAGGAAGCTCTGAAGTAGGAAAAGAAATTAAGATGTTTTGACTACTGGTTTTGGAAGGTAGTTCCCAAGTTAGCAATTTTGTTATCTTAGTTAACTTGCGAAAAATAAGTTGTATGTTTGGGATGTTTGTTGTCAGGGGAGTTTGTAGAACCAAAGTAAAAGTCGGCTATAGTTCCATTTTTATTCTGTCTAATCCTAATACTCCGTTTGTGGAGTGTTGAGATTTGTGGGTGACGAGTTTGGCAGGGAATGAATACAAGATGGTAAATTTATAGTTTGTGCTTTATGACAACAGAGGATACATGAAGGGATCCATTCTGCTCAAGGTTTGGATTGGGTTGCGGAAGTGAGTGTGTTGAATGATTAGGAATGGTTTTATGGATCTAGAATTCAGAGTGTTTAATAATCACAAAAGTATATGATGATTGTTTGGTCTAACGGAATAGAGAATGAGATGACAAAGAGGATTGGGATTCCTGATAAGTTAAGTTAAAAGTCTTTTCATATGTATGATCTGGTGGTTAGAGAGAGTTAGAATTGAGTAGTAATCTAGAGTCTTGTGTCTAGTTTGAGAGAAAACCCAATAGAGAGAAAGGTTGGGTAGAATGAACGTGAATAAGGATGTATGGTGATTGCTAGAAAGTGTCAGAAGTTGGACGTGAACTTGTTGTATTTGATAGTTGAAGGTAGTCAAAGTGCGCAACGGGAGCACGAGGTAGCGTATTTTGTTCATATTGGTATGACTTTTAAGAATTCGAAGGTTGACGATAGAATTGACGAGAATAACGAGACCTTTGGATATTCCAAGATGGAAGTGAGATGGCGAAGGGTTTAATTGCTAATGATGTATTACTAGGCAGATGGGTGTACTGGCTACGTGTTCGACTACTAAATCATATAATGGTTGTTTTGAGTCGTGTGATGACGAAGTTGGTAGTTTAGTTATGGTGATGTCGTGTCATAGATTTTGGTGTTCTTATCTTGTTGTTGCTTGTTGTCTATGATGATGGTTCGGGTGTGTGTAGCTAATTCCTACGATAAGGAATTAGGGAGGTGCTACCTAAGATGATGGTAACTATTGTGTTGTTCCCGGTTCAAGAGTGAGCTAGGGTGTTTGTAACTTGATTATTTTGTGTCGCAAGTTGTTTGTGGAGTGCATTGCATGAGAATTGTGACTTGTTGGAGTTGTCGTCAATAAGTTGTACCGTGGTTTGTGCTATTTGTAGTATCGTTTTCCAGAGAGTAATAGTTGACTATTGGATGCAAGGACGTATCAGGGGTAGTTCGTATCCGGTGAATTTTCGAGGATGAAAATATTCTAAGTGGGGGAGAGTTGTAACACCCCGATTATTAATTTATTTATTTAATTGGATTTGTTATATTTTGGTGTGGAAGAAATTATAATATTATTTGATATGATTTTAATTTAAAGGAAATAAATTATATTTAATAATTATAATAATTGGAATATTAAGGGTGAAATGGTAAATTGGTGAAGGATAGTGAGGGCAAATAAGGAAAACCATAGGTGAGGTCTAAGGGATAAGTTTGAAAATTTGGAAAAATAGAAAGTTCAATCATATTTTGGGACCGTGAAGAGAATCATGAACAAAGAGAATAAAGAAGGAGAAAGGGCAAGGCTTGAAGGAAGAATTCGCGGAGAAGAAGGAATAGCTCATCGAATTAAGGTAAGGGTGGAATTTCTTCATCTCATAAGGGTTTAATGATTTGAATATTAGGTGTGGTATTGTTGAATAGAGAATTGGGGTTTGGGTGATTTTGGATGAAATTGTGTTAAATTGTTCGTAGTTATTGATGTTGTATGATAAGTGTATGAATTAGGCATTGTATTGTGAAAATTTTGCATTTTTCTGGTAGTTAGATTGGTTTTTGGGTGAAACATATTGTGTAGGATGTTGGCTGATCGCAGAGGGAGAAATGCGGAAATCGCAGAGCCCGCTTAGCGAGCAGGTGGAAATTTTGGAGAGTGAAATACAGAGAATTGCTTGCTCAACGAGCAAGCCCCTCGCTTAGCGAGATCTGGAGTGAAAAATAAAATGTTTTATTTTTGAAAAATTCTCTAAAATTCTTTAATTAATATATTAAGGGATGAGGAGTGATGTAGATCTGTTAGAGGTAAGTAGAGGTGAGTTATGAGCTTAATTGGAAGAATAATAAGCATAACTTGAAATGAACATGAATTAATATGTACATTGTTGTTGTTATTTCCATGCGTGGTTGTTGCTGTTGTTACATGACATAGTTGTTGGTATACGTTAATGTAACTGTTGATATATGTTGTGTTGTTGTTATATGTTCTTGTTGATGTTGATATATGTTGTTATAATTGATGATGCTTCTTGTAGGTGTTGATAGGTGTTATTGATGTTGATATATGTTGTTATAGTTGATGATGCATCTTGTAGGAGTTGATAGGTGTATTGATGTTGCTATATGTTGTTGTAGTTGATGATGCATGATGTAGATATTGATTGAAGTTATATAATGTTGTTATGTGTTGTTGTTGCCGTTGTAGTTATATGACGCAGTAGTTGTTCGGTGTTGTTGTATGCTGTTGATGTACAATGTTGATATTGCTAGTTGTTATTGTTGTAGTTGTGGTTATATGATGTTGTAGTTGTTAGGTGTTGTTGTATGTTGTTGATATTGTCATGTGTTGTTGATGATGATATTGCATGGGGTAATTGATGTTGTATGTGGTATAAAATGTTGTTATATGAGATAGTTGTTGCTGTATGTTGTGGGTGATGCTATTGCATGAGATAGTTGTTGTTGTATGTCGTTGGTGATGCTATTGCATGAGATAATTGTTGTTGTATGTTGTTGGTGATGTTGTTGCATGAGATAGTTGTTGTTGTATGTTGTTGATAATGTGGTTGCGTGAGGTAGATGTTATAGTCATTGCATATTGTCATTGATGGTGCATGACATGTGAATAGCTGGGGATGGTGTACCAAGGTAGGGTATATCCATCCGAATTTCAAAGGGAATTATTGTTATGTTGGTACGATCATGAAATAAGGATCGTACGTGACCATGAAATAAGGGTCGAGGGTGTGATCATGAAATTAGGATCATACTGGACCATGAAAGAGGGGTCGAGAGTTCCGACGGGAAGTGGATCTTGAAATAGAGATCGAAATATGGTACTGTATGCATAGAGTTGGTTGAGTCTCATTGCATAATTTGTTGTTGATGTGCATGGTGTCGATACATGTTGTGATGTATTTGTTTGATTGTGGTTATTGAGAAGCAGTGATTTATTTATCGATATTTGCCTTTATTCTTATTATTTTTCTCTTTTGTTGGTCTAAGTATCACACCCCTTGTTTTTTTAATGTTACCCTTATGTTGGTAACGTGCAGGTGATCAGGATTATTAGAGTTGGTGTCGGTGAAGTCGATGTTCTTCACAGTTAGAAGAGTCGGCTCTGATACGTACTTTGGGGTGTCGGGGCGATGATAGTTTTTTTGTTGTTTATTTTAATTAAGAAAAACATGTTTCCATGGAATCTTTATTTTATGATTTTATTTTGAAATACCTCTGCTAGTAGAACATT
Source organism: Lathyrus aphaca (assembly GCA_963966055.1). NCBI lineage: Eukaryota > Viridiplantae > Streptophyta > Magnoliopsida > Fabales > Fabaceae > Lathyrus > Lathyrus aphaca. The sequence goes on from OZ014524.1 coordinate 127,693,400, forward strand.
TTGTAATACATATTAATTTAAGTTGTGTTTTGAGATGAATGCAACACTCGAAATATTTTGTATATTTAATTACTCTGATTTTAATTATAAATTTGTGAGGAGTATTTTGGATGTTACAATTTTTGGATAGCCTGGTTTGGATCATTGCATTGAGTTTATGGTGTATGTTTGAATTTCATGTCATGGCTTAGTTGTTAAGTTGTCAACGCAACTGTGACAGTTTATGCATTGCATTATATATGTCATTGGATCTACTTTATGCTGCTACAATGTATTGTGTGTGATAAATCTATGATTTATTAAAGTGAATATTTCCATTTTAGCAATACGATGATGTATTTGCTTTATGTTTGCAGACGTGGTGCAATGTTGATGCAGCTGGTACAAGCTTAGTCATTGGATGAAGTGTGGGCATGGTTTGTATTACCTCTTAATTGTAGGTTTGGTAACATAATGATGATGATGGATTTCACTCTGATTATGCAGGTTGAGTAGCTGATGCAAAAGGTATAAGTTTGGTGGTTTGAACATGAGGTTTTTAGCATACATATACATTGTATCCATGGAGGTTAAGACATGAAGTTATAGCAATGCAAGCTTGGTCATAAAGTTTTGGAAATGAGAAAATTCATGGAGATGATGAAAAATTGAAGGCAAAATGGAGGATAATGAATATGAAGAAGAATATGTTTAGGGTTTGAGGTCTGACTCTGGTCAACTGTTCGACCAAAAAGTCAATAGTTGACCAAAAGTCAATTGTAGGTCAAACTTAGGTTTTTCAGCATGTAATTTCAATTCTGATTTTTTGTAATGTATTTTGTACTCGAATTTGACTTTGTATTGTAACTTGTATGGATAACTTGATCTTTTAGTAATGCCAAAATTTTCCCTCCATTTTATAATTTGAACTTTGAATCTAATCTAAATGAAGCCTTTTAATTAAGAGTTCAATAGCCCATCCATGGCTAATATATAAAAAACCTCATAAGACTTGGTCAACAAAAAATCATTCCTTAATGGTTGACTTTGTTGACCAAAAGTCAACTTTGTGTGAATAGATTTTAAATCTTCTTCTATTCATGATATGCACTAATGCAACCACTATGCCTTGAACATGAGTAGAGATTTCAAAGTTTGGGTAAAAAAGGGTCAACATTCAAAGTTGACTTTGAGGAAAAAGTCACTTGTAAGATAATGATCCAAAAGCTTGTTCCACAAGTGGACATAACAAGAAACCCTAATCCACAACAACCTCTGGGATATCTTGTACCATAAGTAACCAATGAGGACTAATAAATCCTTTTATCAAATCCTTAATGCCCCAAGTGTTGAGACAAATAATTTGAAATCATGAACCCTTTGAACCAATGATGCAAATGAATGAAAACGAATGATTTCCATATGAATATTAGGAGGACTATGCAGATGAATTATAAACTATAAGCCAAATAAAATGAAAATAGGTAGGATACATTTTGGGGTATGATAGTACCATATCACCTTGGCATGATGATCCTTTATACTTTGACCATCATCATCTACAACACCATTGTCCTTCAACTTGGTAGTGTGACTCACCACACTTCAGGAACTCTTTTACTTTTCATACTCTTTCTTATATAATATGAATTCATTATGACATGCATGTATTTGGATATAGTCCAAAACCATTGGAAAAATATCTTTTTGGCCTCATAGTTATAGTTTGGAAACATGTTACCTTCTGGAACTATGTCTTTTAACAATTTAAATAATTCAATGAAACTTTTATCAGTCCACCCTCATTTTTCCTTCATTTTAAACATTTTTCACACTGCTAATAATCATATAAAATTTTGCACCCAGATATAATGACATTGCCACTACATAAAGTATCATACACATGGATTCTCCTATAATAGTACATAGACCATACTTTGGGGTCATTAAGGAGATTTGAGAGATTGATTATGTTGTATTCATAGTTATTTAATAAAATGTAAGTGGATTGACAATAACACTAATTAACAAACTGATGAGCTAGGATTCACACGGGTTGACCTTTACAAGGTAGCTTATATGAACGAACCATTAACCATGACATCCCAAGAAAAAAAGTGCTTTATGTCATTAACTTTTCTGATAATATATGGTCAATTATTCTTCAAGGAAAACACATTCCTCATAATGATGAAAATCAAGATTTTGATATTCCTAAGACTTCTTCTTTCACAACACATGTGCCTGCATATGAAGAAGTTGATAGAGATGATGTGCACGCTCTTCGTTATGACCATGAAGAAATCATATGAGAAAACTAACAAATAAATATTTTTTTTTTGTTTTTATTCATAATTTTGTTGTTGTTATAATTTCTAAGTGTTATACTAAAGTATAGGTGTTTAAAGACAGGACACAAAAAGACGTCTAATCGCGTTGTGCATCTTGCTTCCATCAAAATAATGAATAAAGTGCACAATAATTTGGTATGTTTGTTGTTTACTTGTATGATGTAATGTTGAATAAAATATATGTCATTTTGGTTCTATTTTGATTTTGATGTAATAATACATATTTTTGGTTTATAATGGTTGTCATTTTGAATTTGACTCACAAACATATTATTGTTGTATTCTATATATCTATTATGATTCATAATAATACATGTTATAATAATAAGATTCACGTAAAATAAAAATATAAAAAAACAAAATATTTCATCACGATTATACTTAGCAACCGTGGTAGAAAGATAATGATACACACCATTTAAAAATGCCAAAAAAATGTTGTTGGGTATCAAATCCATGATGTGGTAAAAACTTACGCGCTATCCAATTTTTAACGACAACCAATAGCCCGTGGTGGAAAATAATTCACTTTTATCTCACCATTCGATACCACGAACCATCAACCGTGATGAAATCACTATTCCAACGGTGATGATATATACTTTTTGTAGTAATGATAAACATATATGTAGTCTTTATGAACTGTGTGGAATACTTCTACGCGAATGTCTATTTTCAAAGATGGGGTTCACCCTTTCTTTTAAGGGAGATAAAGTTAGAATTTTGAATCACTTAGGGACCCACCCTTCATAGTTGCACCTTGTGAGTTGGTTCTATGCGAAAGTATTTCTATATTGATGTGAATACATGATTAACGTCCCTAGTCTGATATTATTCTTGTATTTGTTTAATGTTTAGAGATAATCTGCGTATGCTAACCAACCTCAAAGTTTGATTTTATGGTTTTATGTGCTTAATAAGTGTTCCAGACTGGCCCAATGACCAGGCATGGCCTAATCCATTCTTGCTTCCAGGACGGCCCAATAGCACAATGTCAAAGGGACCCACTAGCTTTATGCCCCTTAGCCGATGAGGAATTGTCGACCACGGGTCTGCTCCTTCTAGGCTTATGCTTGACATCCAGAGAAGTCACCCAGATCCGACCGAGGAATAAATCCTACTTGGATTCCCCTCTGTTCGACGTGAGTCTCATCCGACCATGTATGCTCGTTCCAACGACTAGTTCTGACAGTTAAATATTTTAGGGGGATCCAAAATCCAGGCCCAAAATAGGGACCAATAGCCAAACGTTAGGGGCTCTATAAAAAACCTCTCACTTGAGAGGGCCATATATCGAATATTCACTCTCTTAACTCTTTTACTCGTAGTTTCTCACTCTTCTTCCATGTCTTACTTTGGCATCGAAGTGTCTTGCAAGTACACCTCCACCTCTCCTAGACGGTCGAGCATCATCATCATCATCAACGTTCGTGGCCTACTACAAATTCTAATAGCCTAGGAATGATCAGTGGCACCGTCTGTGGGAATTCGTGTTACCCCATTTCTCATCCTCGGATCGTGAAAACCAAAACACCGCAATTCAAATTTCTCAATGGCTAATTGTGACGAATCTACTGATGCCTGGATCATCACCAACATCCCTTTCAAACAACGGGAGAGTGATGGAACCAGTCCCCCGCTCGGGAAGCCTGACCATTTTCAAGACAGACGCACCACCTCACTGTCACCCGAACCATCTATGCAACCTGAGATCACCCATGTTGATCTCCCCCTCATCGCCATTCCCGAGGGGACCAATGAGATGCTTGCTTCTCTGGTCGAGACTACCAACAACATCAACCTTCTGATCTTGCGCCAAGGCGAAAGATTAGAAGCTCTAAAAGACGCTCGATGTGCCAGATATCTCTCCCCAGCGAGGAGGCTTCGCATGTCCCGTATCCATTCACCTGAATGGAGAAAAACTTACCAACACCCCGAAGCAGTTGGGTCTTTCAAGAAACAGGCTCGTTCATCTCCCCGACGACACAAGTTCCCAGAGACCAGGAAGACCAGGAGGACCCTCCAGACGGGAACACGAACATCGCCCGAGGGTGAAAGAAATCGATCAAGATCTCCATCCCCTTGTCATCACCGAGACGACCGCTCTCGCTCCATCTCTTATGACTCCAGCAATGAGGACGAACCTCGCGGACCTATCTCCCACAAGATTATGTCCACAAAACTTCCGAAGGGGTTAAATAAGCCTTCTTCTTTGGGGTCATCCTAAGACTGAGGCCTCTTTAGAGGCAATAATTCAAGGTAATGATGAGTCCTTGTGGGCATACATCGAAGATTCAATAAATAAGTCGTCCAGGTCTCAACCACAGAGGACATGAAAACATATCTTCTTGAACACCGGCTCCATCCCTATAGTGATTTCGCCAAGGCCGTGGGCATTGAAACTTCAACCTCTCTTGATGTTTTTCTCTTCAAAGCACATGCGTACATCCAATACAATGAGAAGGAGGCAACCAATACTTCCCGTGATATGAGGCATCATGAGGATGCCAAATCCTCCAAAACTGAAGACCCCTCAACATCTCGTCAGGGAGGTGAAAAAAGAAAGGAAGACCGCTCCCATGAACCGCGAGAGAACAAAGGCCCATTTAGGAGGTTCCATAACTACATGCTCTTCACTGTGTTGAGGGAGACGATCTTGTCTGAATGTGCTAATTCTCAATTCCTCCAGGCCGACGCCAGGTTTCCCAAATAGTTACCGACCAAGCCAAATACGAATGAGACGAAGTACTACAGATTTCCCACATCCCATGGGCATAATATTGACGATTGAATCCATCTAAAGGATGCCATTGAAATACTCATTCGGGATGGCAACCTAAAGCGGTTCACTAAGGGGAAAGAGGCTCCCTGACACGAGGTGCAAGAAAATCGAAAGGTCAAGGAGACTGCCCCTCCAGCCATGGACGCCAACCTCCCGATTTCCCTCAACATCACACGACCAGGGGACTTCTATGTCCCTGAACCGTACACCGGGCCCGCATATCTCGCTGGCTACAGCTCGTGGGAGTTCTTTCCCTCATCTATGGTGATTTCAAGAGGCAGACACAACAAAGTCACCATGGGATCGGTGAAGCGACGTTTCGACCAACTAATCAACACCAGCTCCAACCATAATTCCACACTCGATCCTCCTCGTGGAGGGTCGAAACCCATCTCATTTTAGAAAGAGGACCTCCCCGGTGGCGCGCCTAACGCCAGAATCCCCCTACTCATTCGGGAGCAGATGGCCAACTTTGATGTTCGGCGAATCCTGATCGATCAGGGGAGCTCGGTAGATATCATGTACTCCCAGCTCTTTGCTACCTAGGTGTAATTCCTCGTAATAGACTGCCCGTCATTGTACCAATGTATCTTGGGTCACCCAACCCTTGCTGAGCTCATTGTTGTACTATCCACGGTACTTCTGAAGATGAAGTACTACATTTCATTCGGGCAGGTAGCCTTCTCCATGGGGATATCGAAGCTGCTCACTGATGCTTTGAAGCTGCATCTAAGGGACTCAACACCATAGCCGCCAAGCCAAAGCCAGCTACCAAGACTGCTCTCCCCTGCAATTTCGAGGAATCAAAGCCACTCTCTTAGGTCAATTCAACTGAACTCGACAACAATTTTTCCAAGGAAGAGAATGAGGTATAATTGGCAGCAAAAAATTCTTCGTCTACACGCCGGTGCCCGACGGTGATTTCGAGCTGGTCGTACTCGGTGAAGACCGTGCAAAAGGGGTGAGGATTGGAGTCGACCTCCCCGACCTCTCAAGGGAGCAACTGAAGGCGTTCCTAAGGGAAAAACTAATTTGTTCATGTGGAGCGCAATTGAGATGCCGGAATTGGATCTAGAAACTGCATGCCATCATCTAACCATAGATCCCTCAGTCCAGGTTGTGGCATAATGCAGAAGGAAATAATCCCCAAAAAAGATAGAAGCTGTTGAGCAGTCAATTAAAGACCTCCTAGAGGAAAAATTTGTAACTGAGGCCATGTATACCACTTGGTTCTCAAATGTTGTATTGGTGAAAAAAAGCAATGGAAAATGGTGCATGTGCATTGACTACACCAATCTCAATCGGGCTTGCCCGAAAGATGCTTACCTTTTGCCTAACATTTATAAACTGATCTATAATTCTACAGGTTTTAAATTATTGTCGTTCCTCGACGCCTATTCCGGGTATAATCAAATACCCATGGTTGTGACCGACAAGAAATACACTGCCTTCATGACCAAATCAGGTAACTATTACTACACTGTAATGCCCTTCGACTTGAAAAATGCAGGCACGACCTACCAACACATGATGAACAAAGTCTTTAGAGCATAGATTGAAGACATGATAGACATTTAGATGGACGAAATGATCGTTAAATTCCATGAGGAAACCGATCACGCTCTCAATTTAAAGAAAATTTTCGACCAAGAACGTAAGTGCAAAATTCGATTTAATCCATAAAAATGCACGTTCGAGGTATGCATGGGAAAATTCTTCGGTTTTTATATAACCAAAAGGGGAATCAAAGATAACCCCGAAAAATTTCGAGCATTCGCCGGAACACCCACACCAAAATCCAAAAAATTTATCCAGTCACTAAATAGGGTTCTCACCTCGCTATCCTGCTTCGTAGCGAAATCCACTCAACACGCTCTCCCCCTCTTCAAGCTCCTCCACAAAGAGGCTACTTTCGAGTGGACGGAGGAGTGCAATCAAGCCTTGACACACCTCAAGAAAAATCTGCAGAACCCCCAGTTCTCTCTCGACCAGAGACCGAGGAGACTTTGTTTTTGTATTTGGCCGTCGCAAACGAGGCCGTAAGCGTCGCCCTCATACGAGAAACTCCCGAAGGACAAAAACCAATATAATTTACAAGAAAATCCCTGTAGGGGCCTGAGCTTAGGTATCAGCAGATTGAAAAATTCGCCCTAGCCCTCCTCAACGTAACGAGGAGACTCAAACATTATTTCCTTGCGCATACAATCATTGTTCAAACAGACCATCCCATCATACAACTTCTCGGTCGACCTATATGACCAGAAGGATGATCAAAAGGTCCTTGGAACTGTCTGAGTTCAACATTAGGTATAAAAGCAGGCTAGCCCCCAAAGCACAAGTCTTGGCTGACTTCGTGGCCAAAATGACCACCCCGGAGAGCAAAGCTTGCGCGTCCAGGAAATGGACCATTTTCGTGGATGGAGCATCAAGCTCAACGGGAAATGGAGCAGGGATTATTTTGGAAAAAGAGGAAGGTATCCTGATAGAGGTATCCCTTGCACTATCATTTCCACCTCCAACAACCAGGAAGAGTACAAAGCTTTCCTTGCTGGTCTAAGACTCACCGACGATCTAGGAGTCGAAGAAATAATCATCTGTACGGATTCCCAGCAAGTGCCCTTACAAGTTAATGGAAAATACCAGGTCAAAAACGACAACTTGTTAGAATACCTGACCCTGGTTAAAGAAAAAATTACAAAGTTTACATCCATAGAAGTCAAACATGTTCCTCGTGAACATAACGTACGAGCAGACGTATTATCGAAACTCGCGAGCACAAAAAGGAAAAGTGGGAAAAAATTTGTTATACAAGAGATACTCCCTCGACCCATCCTTAAAAAAACATCCTCGACGATAAACGTAAATGTCATCGGCGATGCCAACTGCTGGATGAGCCTAGTCTACAACTACTTGACAAACGAAGAACTTCCCTAAAACCCAAAAGAGGCCAGTATAGTTAGGCGACGAGCCTGCTCATACGTGTTAGTCAAGGGTAAACTCTACCGACGGGGGTTTTCCATTCCTCTCCTCAAGTGCGTCGAGGAGGAGTTGATCCCACATATATTGTGAGAAATCCACAAAGGCATCAAAGCCCAATATCTGGGCGGGAGATCACTGGCAAGGAAAGCTCTGCGGGCAGGATATTACTGGCCAACAATGCAGAACGACGCCAAAAAGTACGTGAAAAAATGCGATAAATGCCAACATCACGAGGACATGCACCTAGAACCTCCAAACGAGCTTAAGACAATATCCTCCATGTGGCCATTCGCATGGTGGGGCCTAGATATCCTCGGCCCCTTTATTGTCGGTTCAAACCAGAATAAGTACTTGATCGTCGATGTAGACTATTTCACAAAGTGGATAAATGCTGAGGCTTTAGCCAAGATCACAACCCTTAGCATATTGCATTTCTTCAAACGCAACATCCTCTCTCGTTTCGGGGTACCCCAAGCCATAGTTGTAACGCATGTATTTAGTTAATTAATTTAATTAAATATTATTGCATATTATTCCCGATTATTTGTTTTTCAGTGTTGTTTTGTCGTATGTGTTGTTAAGTTGTTTAAGCTGTTTTAAGTTGATATTATGTTGCGAATTAAGTTGTGTTTGGGTGATTTAAATTAATTAAGTCGGAAATAAATGAAATAAGTATTATTGGTATAATATTAAGTTGGGTTTAGTTGCGTGGTGAGAATAGTAAAGTTGGGGGTGCTGTTTCAGGCCCGTTAGTAATTAGGTTGATTAGTGATAATTAGTAAAATTAGACAAAAGACCTAATTTAGAGTTAATCAGAATTTTTGTGAGAAGAAGAAAAAGTCTTAGAGGGAGATAAAGAAGAGGCTAGCTTAAGGATTTCGCGGAGATTTCTACGGTGAATTCGAGCTGCCTTCAATCTAAGGTAAGGGTGGGGTTCGAGTTCCATAACCGGGACTAGATGATCGTATGTAGGTTGGGTTTTTCGTGTGATTTTCATTGCTAATTTTGGTATGAATTATTGTTGTCAATTTCATGTTGATATTTGATGAAGAAGCATGTTGTTCTTGTTGTATTGCTGATATAATTGTTGTTGTATTCTGTTGTCTGTGTTGTTGAACCGTTAGTTGCAGGAATTCATGTAGAAATAAGTTAGGGTTTGTAAAATTAATCATAGGACCTGATAGATGAATAGACACATAAGTTTTTTAGTGTAAAATTGATGTAGAAACCCAATTAGGCTTGAATAGAATGAGGAAGTTGTGAGAATTCGTAGCAGAGTTGGAATTGTATACATTCTGGTGGTTTGCATAACAGATCTAGCATTAAGCGTATCAAGCAAGGCATTACGCGTAACGTTTACCCTTACGCAGGCATTACGCGTAACAAAGTTGGGACTTACGCGTATGGAGATGGGCATTACTCTTATGGGCAGAGTAAGTACATAAAAATGTAGTTTTTTGGCAATTCGTCCTGTTTTCGCATCTGTTTCAAGTTGGTTTAATCTTAGGCTTTAAGTAGAGATAAAATAAGTTGATTATAGTAGATTTAAGTATTAAAAATAATGAAATTAGTAATCTAATTGATTAAGCCGTAAATTGTCGTTTTTCACGTTGAAGTTGTTATAAGTCGTGTTGTCCCGATCTTGGGAAAGATTATTAAGTTGCAGGTCTTATGACCAATGTGGATTCATGTTGCTGAGTTGTTAAGTTGTTATGTTGCTAAGTTGTTGATTATGTCGTTGTTGTTGTATGCCATTCATAGTTACATACATTTGCATATTTTCAAGTTGGAGCAAATGCTCGATTTAAGTTGGCCTGGATTGGCAAATAAGTTGTTGATGCCTCGATAAACTGGCAAGATTTCAAGTTGGGAGTTTACTCCAAATGGTACCACATGCATATATAAGCTGAGTCTCATTCGAGTTGCATTTATTATGTTGTCAATTGTTGTTGGTTGTAAGTTGTGCGTTGATGTTGCTTGTTGTGTAAAGTGGTGTGATTATATGATTATCTTGCTTACATATTGATTATCGTATCCTGTTTATGTTATTCGATATCTCACCCCTTCTGTTTGAATGTTGCCCTCTGTTGGTAACGTGCAGGTAATCAAGATTCGAGTACCTAGTCGTCTAAAGTCGGTGTTTGTCGCTCTGGGATGTAGCACTTCGGGGGGATGAACGCATGTTTTGTCTTTGTGGATTTTTCCTAGTTTATGAACCAGTTTTAGTTGTTTTTCGTTGGGAACCTTGTTGAAGTATTTGATGTTGATTTTATTGAAGTTATTTTAAGGTTGTGACCTTGTTGAATCCGCTGCGTTGTTTTCGAAGTAATTCATTAAATAAAGTTTTGTTATTTTATTTTAAAGTTGAAAATGTGATATCCCATGTTTGTTGACGAATTTTTATAACTCTGATTTATAATTTAAAAGTCGGGTAGAAATGGTGTGTTACAATATTTACCGATAACGAGACACTGTTCACGGATAAAAATTTCCAAGATTTTTTTGCCAACATAGGAATTAAACAACATTTTGCTTTAGTCGAGCACCCGCAAACTAACAGGAAAGCAGAAGCATTGAACAAGGTAATCCTACAAAGACTTAAGTGAAGATTAGATGAGATTAAGAAGCGTTGGGTCAAGGAATTGCACAATGTTTTGTGGGCATACCGGACCACACCTCACTCCACAACCGGAGAAACCCCTTTCCGACTAGCATACGGAACAAAGGTTGTCATCCCCATTGAAATTCACTTACTGTCCAGAAGGACAGAAGCTCCAATGGACGAAGATACCAATTCGGAAGCATTGCAGGAGGAGTTTGATTTGGTCGAAGAAGTTCGGTTAGAAGCGGCCCTATGTGAAGCATTACTTAAATAAAAGATCGCTATTAGACATGACTATAAGGTCATAAAGCGAACATTTGAAGTCGACAGTCTCGTTCTAAGGAGAAACCACAAGGACTCCAGAGAAGGTAAACTGGACGCAAATTGGGAAGGTCCCTACCGTGTCCGAGAGAAAATAGAAAATGGAGCAAATTACTTAGAAAAATTGAATGGGGAAGAACTTGCTCGTCTTTAGAATGGCGATAAACTAAAACAATATTACAGTTAAGAAGTCTATCTGCTTGCTCGGATCTGAACGATGGAGCATATGCACCGACCTAACATGCATACCTAGGTACAAGTATGGCATACCTAAATCTTTTCATCGACGGGGTCTCCCTCATGAACAAGGAATATCACCGTCACACGACTGGATCCTCAACCGAGCCTGTCATCATCTTCATACCACGAACATGCAGAACACCCAGCTCGCGATGGGAAGTTCACACCGCGTAGCATGAGCTATTATCATGACTCGAGCACCGTTTCCCGACCAGATTTATCCTAGCATTCTGCCTAGTTCCCCAAACCGCCAGACACACATATACCGAGCACAATTCCCCAAATATACAAATATATCCCTAGTACCTTAGCAAGCATACCAAAGGACATCGCGCACACTTTAGAGAAAATATCTAAATGATCGAGCATCATACAAACACTTAGTAAAAATTAAGAAATCAAAGTGTGCCCTCCGATGGACACATGTGCAAGCATGTAAGAAAAAATATAAGGCAATTAAAAAACGACCACCACGGTCAGAAAAGCATTATAAGATGTGGCCACGTGGACTAGCTTGTTCAAATATTACATAAAAGGGGGAAATAATTCACCCGAGCAAACCAAAACGTCATGGCACGTAGCCCGACCATCAAAATCAAGAAAAACAAGAACAAGGTGATTAGACATTCTCTTGCATATCTACATCCCGACGGGCTGACCCTCGACAGGAACATCTTGTGCAAAGTTTCCTTCAGCCATGGCCATGTCGTCCTGTTCCATCCGCCTAAGAAATTCGGGCACAAAATTCTCCCTATCCACGACCTTGTAAAGACAATCGATCCCTTCCTCGTTAAGTTCGACCCTGGGCTTAACAATCTTCAACTGGGCTACCACATTCTTAAAGGCCACTGCTGCCATTTCCTCAAGGTCCTCTTCCCCCTGGTCAATCTTTGCGATCAATTCAACTCGGGTTACCAGCAGTTTCTTATCCTCAGTTTTGTCCTTAGAGGGATCTATAACAGCCTTAAGACGATCTTCTTGGTCTTTCGCGGTCTTCATCTCAGAATCGGTAGTGGCCAGGGACTCCTTCATCTCCTTGTTCTTCTTTAAGGCCTCATTCGCCACCTCAGAGGCCTTGCGGGCCTTGTCCTCAGAAACAGCCAGTGAGAGCTTCAATTTTTGGATCTCCTGATCTTGAGTGGGAATCCCATCGACATACATCGAGTCCATAGCTAGAACCCTCATTACTGAACTCGCATCTTGGGCTAAAGATAGCCACCTGTCTGGTCAACATAGTTCCTCCGGCTACATCGTTTCAGCCCAGTGACTTGGAGTGTGTGCTCCTCGAAAAACATCGGCTTGAGGAAACATGTTGGGAGTTCGAAAGATAGCTTAGGAGGAGTATTTGTCAAGTTGATAACATTGCCGACCCTCGACCTATTCCCGAGTCTAGAGGCAGTGCCCGAAGAACCCTGGGGAGCTAATGAAGAATTACATGAGCGTGTGCCCAATGCTGCAAAACAATCATTCAGCCGAGACTGCTTCAACTTCTTTGACCCTCTTCTCTTAGAGGCATTTTCCATCACTTTGTCCTACACGTTCGACATTGAATTTGGAAAAAACAATGGGAAAGGAGTTAGAACATAAAAAGTATACTAGCAAAAAATAAATACGAGCAAATGATTCTAAAGACTACCAAGATAAGCTGAAACCCCCTCGTCTGTCTCACAGGCGAGGAATTTAGCCACTTTTATAAACCTAGGGGTCACTTTTGCACCCCCGTCCTTATCGAAGAGCGGACGACCTTGCTCGTTGTTGCACCCCAAAATTTTCCCTCCACAAGACAATACATTGTGTCCTAAGAGGTTCACAAGATTCACAAAGTTCACAAGACATCTCATAAGGTTCACAAGGTTCACAATTAGTCAGAAAGTTTGACAATTCCCTCAGACAATGCATCCTCCTAAGCAATGCATCTTAAACTAGGGTTTTGACTTTTATCAGGATAAATGGACTTCCAAGACTTCAAGTGAGCTTCATGACACCCTATATGTGTTCAAGAATCCCCATGTCAAGTTTCAAGGCTTTCCCAAAAGGTTTGCTCAGTCAGATGATCAGATAGGCTAAAATCAGTCAAAGTAGTTAAAAAGTCAAACTGAGGTCAACTGTGGTCAAACCAAAGTCAAACTTCATGATTTTTTGCCAACATCAAGTATATGAAGTAAAATTCATCATTTGATCAAGGGTTGATCATGATTCATCAAGGAGATTTCAAATCATCAAGAATCAGGAGTTTCTAAATTATGGTTTTCACAGGAAAAGTCAACTGAACTTTGACCAGCCATAACTTTCACATGCTTCATCAAAATTTTTCCATCCAAAGCTCATTTTGAAGGAAATTGAATTCTCTACAACTTTGTGTCTCACAAGCCAAGCCCAAAAATGCTTCATTTGGAAGGTATGAGCTAAGACATTATAGGTCCTTTTAAAAGTCAACAAAAAGTCAATAACTTCCAAAGAGCATAACTTGAGAATGGTAAAAGATATGGAAATGAGACCAAAGAGGTTGGTTAGAGGACTCTTTAAGCTTTCCAAAATGTCCAAGAACACCTTCATAGCATTAAAATTGAAGGATTTGTGCCCTTGCAAAGTTGGGAAATTTTTGAGAGGTTTATGAAGTAAATGGGGTCTTAAAACCATAATTCTTCAAATGGGCTGACTTTTTTGTGATCCAATTGGTTCCATGACATCATGCACGAAATTAACTTAATATTTTCATAATTTTATTCATTTTATTTTTATTTATTATGATTTTTTATATTAAAAATCATTTTAAATTCAAATAAAATATAAAATAGTGAAGATTTAAAATGATTTGTCTTCTAGAATATCATAAAGTTTATTTGGATTTGATTGATACAAGAGTTATGAAGATCATCCTAAAATAGCAAGCTTATATCAAGAATATTCAAAATTTAAAGGCTAATCTTTTTCAATCTCAAACTATCCAAATATCCAAAGTGTGATGCAATTTTCTGACCTAATTCAATTGTGTCATATATATACAACCTTTAGCAAGCAAGAGAGCACGAATTTGCAGCCTCCAAGACCAGTTTCAAACTTCACAAATTTCATCCAAATTCAATTTTCGGTTTCTTCATTACAAAGGGTTTTAAGGTATTTTAAACACACAAGAAGGATCCTTGGACTTTACTGAGTCGAAACCAACTCTCAAACACATCCAATTCAAGCTCATATGCATAAACCGATTCATTATATTCATGTTCTTGTTGATTTTCGATTCTAAATATTTACTGGTTTTCAATGAATTTTGACTTAAGTTTCTTGTTTATAATGAGTTATAGATTGATTCTGGACAGGTTTCATGAAGCTTCATCACCTAATATGGATTTCACCATTGCTAGGTTTTTTCGGCCAATTTAGGGTTTCATGATTTAATGAGTATAAATAAATTCTAAGACCATGGATCAATCTTAAATGACCTCTGGATTGTGTTTGTGTACTTAATTTGACAAAATTTTGCTTGAATGATGATGTTTGAGTTTCGTAGGATTTGCTGCCATTTGAAATTTGCAGGAAATATGGTAATAATTTTCGCAGGTAAATTCGAAGGATCAGAGGAAGAAGATGAAGTCCTGCGCGCCAAATTCATATTTCAAATTTTAGTATTATATTTTATGTTATTATTATTATATTTATTTCAGAAACGCAGGCTGGTTCAATTGGTAGCGCGTATGTATGAAATACGGATGGTCCTGGGTTCAAACCTTCCCCAGACCATTTTATTTTTTTGTTATTTCATTGATTTTCGTAGGTTAAAAATAAAAAGAATGTTGTCCATTCAATATCACCAGCACGCAGCTGGTCCAGTGGTTGGCTTGTTGGTCCAAGGAGAATGAGGCCTAGGGCGTGGGTTCGATCCCTGCCCCAAGTAAGTTTCAGTTTTTCTTTTTTTTTGTTTTATTTAATTGTTTTGTTTAATTATTTTAATATTAAGTATATATATATATATATATATATATATATATATATATATATATATATATATATATGTAAATAATTCTAAATTAATATGTAAATACTATATATTTTATAAAAAAACCTCTAAAATTATTTTCTAAATTCTAAACCTATTTATTTATTTATGTATTTGAATATGTATATTTATTTAATAATTAAATTAGTAATGTAAACTTAAATTATAAACTATAATATTTTTATATATAAAACCCTAATTATTTTTAAACCCTAATTTATTTTCTAATAACTCAAAACCCTATTTTTTTTTAAACTTTAATTTCTTATTTTTATGTTTGTTTAATTATACTTAATAAACATTTCTAATATATATATATATATATATATATATATATATATATATATATATATATATATATATATATATATATATATATATATATATATAATTGAATTATTAATTATGTTTATTCATATAAATAAATTAGTATATAATTATTATTATTATTTTATTTTCATCTTAAAATTATTTAAAAATTGTTTATCTAAAATCTAAAATTTTTTAATTGATTTCTATATTGTATATTATTGTGGTAACCTCTTTTCTCTTATATTTATTTTTATTACTAATCTCTTTATTATTTATTTATATGCTTATTATTTAAATTATTCTTATTATAATGTAATTGTACAAACTATGTAATAGTTGTAGTATTTTTTATTTATTTAAATTGCTATGGTTAGTAAATTAGGGAGTGAAAACATGTTTGTATCTTAAAATTAATTTAGATCACTAATTATAAGATAAATGTATGAACTTGTACACGCACACACGTAAGTCGATCTTTGATCGCCATCTCACTTCCTAAGGTTATCCCTCATGTTGCCTAACTATAAGGTCAAGTAAGGTGTCTAAAAGCCAGGTCCCTTCTCCTAAAATATCATCAAGTCCCTTTACGATTATAAGATCAAGTCCCTTCGATGTTGCCTTCGTAAATGATCTTGTCCCTTTCGAATAAAAGATGATAAGTCCCTTCGTATTGCTAAGACACCTTACAGTTGCCTAAACACAGATGACCCTTCACATGTCCCTTATAATATCCAAGGTAATGACTACCTATTCCTTAATAATAGGGATAGTCTTACCATTGAAAGAATATTCAAGAACAGTAAAGATTTAATCATAGGGTAGGTTCCTCTTAAGTACTTGCTCACTCCTTCAAAAACATTTCATTACACTTCACATTTTCAAACAATTTTCAAAACAAAGTCTTTATATATATCCGTACAAGGATCATTATAAAGTACTTAAGAAAATTTTTAATCACACACTACACTTCTTAAAACAGTTTAAAGTGAGCTAAGTAACTAAGAGCCCATGGATAACCATGGATATAAAGGGTGCTAACACCTTCCCTTTATATAACCTACCCCCCGAACCCAAAAATATTTTAAGGTCTTTCCTGTTCTTTTATGCCCTTTCCTTTGGATAAAATAAAAGTTGGTGGCGACTCTTGCTATCTGCAACATTAAACTAAAGTCAGTTCTCCCACCGTGTTACACTCGTCCATGTACTTGATCATAGTAAAACCGGAAACAAACTTCATCAAAACATGATAGCTAGTATGATCCTCAACACTCAGGTCAACAACGATTGCTAGTTATTCTTTAGTACCGCGTAGGAAGTGTTCGCGCGACCATGAGAAATGAAACTTCAACATAAGAAACGACACCTATCTCCCCTGATCAACAAGTAGGACCTTTCCCTGGTCATCAATGACTACCCCCATAATTTTACAGAGTCCTGGGCATGTTCTGAGATCCATTCTACCAAGTAGCACCTATCCTTAAAGTCCTTGACCGACTCTGAATAAGCTTTATAGATCTTCCTCTTCTGTTTGAGAGAAACCCAACCATATCTCCCTTGAACGACCTGCCTCTGAAGGTGAAAAATGTGAAAGGACAGAGGAAGAGTCACCCCTATCATCAGATACCCGCAAGTCAGCTCGAAAGCTCTCATAAAAGCAAACGAGTTCAGGTGAAGTTGCGTGGGTCAAAGCTCTAGATGGACAAATACAGATATCTGAAAATACGAAAAAGGAAGATTGAACCTGAGCTCCTTAAAAAAGAAGTCGTACATAGGAAACCTATTGGGAACATAAGGCGAGCATATACAATCCTCCTCGTCGGGATACCTAATGCACTAGTCTTCGGGGTCCCCGATCACCAGAACATGACCTTCCTGAGGTTCAACATATACCAACGTAATGTTTAAAGGCTCCCTTGCAACTCAGGCTTCAATGGGGATGTCTTGCTCCACGTCATTTTCTTCGGGGTTATTGTCTTCAGTCCGATAAGAGGTGGTTTACTCCTAACCGGTTTGGGCGGAGGCAGTCTCCTTCAATGCAGTCTCCTCATAGTAACTCGGGGACGAAGTTGTGTCGTCGGAGAGTTCCTCTATGACCATATGGGCAGGCCCGTCTGCAAACATATTTGCACCTGAAAATCAGCGAAAGTAAACGTGAATTTGATGAGTTAAATCAAATCCACTCTTCCACTACTAATCAAGTGAAAAGGCGTGCAGAGGAGCAAGGACACTGTCCTCGACCTAGGCTCTTATTCAAGGTAATATATATATATATATATATATATATATATATATATATATATATATATATATATATATATATATATATATATATATATTGTATCCTCAGAATAACGTCCATGTGCTTACACGAGGAGAGAAATTCGCGAACAAAAAACTCTCAACTCCACAAAACACAACTTCCTCAGTGCAGAAGCCCAAAACTCCGGATGAAGCTCAATCAGAGTCGCCGTGAAAAACTACGAAAAACACCACTAAAATCCCTAATCGTTGCACCGACGACGAACACTATGAATCAACCACCGTGCGGAGATGAGGACACCGTATTAGAAACCTTAACTGTCTGAGTTATGGGTCCTATAAACTCTAATGTCTATCCTAACCACATGCATTTATATCGTACAAAGAGCAGAAGCCTTCCTACGACAAGAGAATAAAGGAACTTACAAGTTTTAGAAGATAAAGCTGAGGTCGGTTGAATGTCTTCGGTAATTGCGACGGTAGACGGTAGTTTGCGACAAAGTTTGAAGGCTTAGCCTTGTCGAGCAGAAAAGCGATGAACAAAAAAGAATGAAAATGAACTCCAACGCCCTATTTATAACCTCCCTTAACACATGCACGAGCACGTGCAACCTTAAACCTATGAACGACGCACTCATCACCTAGGTACGACCGTAGGCTAGCCATCATTACCCATTAAATGCACACTGTCGTACCTCGAAAAAAATACGATCCTAAAACAAACAACAGAGTCGCCACCTAATTCTATTTATTCTAATTAAAGAAAAGGGAGATATAGATACAACCTAATAAAGGATAAGAAATGGTTTACGAAACCAAATTCTAAGTTCGGGAGTCGTTTACGTAAGGGGAAGGTATTAGCACCCCTCACGTCCGTTGTACTCAACGGGAACCTCTTAGCTAATTATGCGATTAAATGCTTGATCTTAAGTTTTTGTCTTCTAAATTATTGTTAATATGTTTGTTAAATTTTTAGATTTTTATTATTATGACGGAGAAAAGATTAAATGTTTTTAATAATGTGCTTGAAACAGAGAAGTAATTAAATTTTTTATTAGGGTGCCGGAAAGACAGTTAATTTTTTATGATTGTGCTCGCGAAGGATAAAAATCCCCGTGCCTACGTATTCCCTTTTGCAATGGGAAAGTCAGAGCTTCGTAGTTCGTGCTACTATGATTTGTGATTCTTATATTGAACGATTGTTTGAAATGCTTTCTACTGCTAAGCGCTAGCTTATACTCGCGGTGGAGGTTGAAGCGCTAGCTTGTTTGCGAGACAGAAAGATTTAAACAATGTTCGTTTTTTAGAAAAAGTATTTGACTTTGGTTAAGATGTTTTAAACGAAAGGGCGAATGAACCACGTCGCATGGGGCTAGCCCAGGAGTGATTGCATTCCAAAACGTGCGGAGTGCTAGACTCCGGAGTTCCGTCTTTCGATAATTAATTATGAAAATAATTTAAATTGGCTGGTAAGTTTTGAGTTGTTTTAAGTATGAAGGAGCGAATGGACCACGTTGCGTGGGCTAGCCCAGTCGCAGTCCATTTTTGAACGTGCGGAGTGCTGGACTCCGGAATTCAGTTTCCGTAATTTAATTTAAAAAAGGTTTGAATATTTTGATATACGAATAGTGATTGAACACATCGCGTGGGGCTAGCCCAGTTGCGATCCAATCCAGAACGTGCGGAATGCTAGACTCCGGAGTTCTGTTTTCGTATGTTAATTTCTGCGATTATATTTCGAAATACGGGAGGCGAATGGACCACGTTACGTGGGGCTAGCCCATCTGCAGTCCATTCTAGAACGTGCGGAGTGCTCGACTCCGGAGTTCTGTTTCCATATTTAAATTTGTGAAATAAGTTGGATAGTGCAGATGGCGATCACATAGGTGACCGACTTACGTGTGTGCGAAGTGCAGGCGTAAATATTTAAAAGTGTTTAATTTGCGTTAGACCAAGAAACTCTATTTATTTTTGAAACGATTATTTTAGTGGCCATGCTCGTACTTAAATTTTATGGTTGAAATACGAAAACAAAACAAGTTTAATACATACGACCAGATAGATGAATGATTAAATACACATTCGCACCTAAATTTGACTCCCCACACTTGGGAAGACTTAGCTTAAGTTGTCTAAAATAAATAAATTATTTAGACTCAAGAGGAATATTTTTGTAGATATGCTTTGTAGATAGATATATATATATATATATATATATATATATATATATATATATATATATATATATATATATATATATATATATATATATATATATATATATATATATATATATATATATATATATATATATTAAGAAATTAAAATAAGATAGAAATCTAAAGTTTAAATAAATTAATAAAAAAAAAAAAAGATAAAGAGAAAGAGCTAGGAGTGTTCACAACATACATGTTTTTTAGACTCAAATATGTTTGGTCTTCTTCTTTTTTTTATCAAACATGAATAATAAAGTCAATTAATAAAAGTAAGTTAATTCAAAACAAACAAAAAACAAACAAACAAAAAGAACAAAAAAACTGATGAGAGGATGAAATCAGGCCCAAAAGGGGCGATCCACACAGGAGGAACGGGCTGGACCGGGTCTAACCCACGACCCGGTCTTGTTCTAGTGTGAGAGAAAAGAAAACAACCCTAGAAGTCTTAAAAATGCGGCGCTTGTGATCTTGCGGGAAAAATACTCACTTCACGAATTCATACCCTAAGCAGACGATTGAAACGAGCAAAAAACAACGAAAGGGCCACGAACAAAACCTCATCCCCGCAAAAATCCCTACCCCGATTTCAACTGAACCAGTAATTACCTCAGTCAAACGCTGCTTTCAGCTTCGCTTTCCAAAGCCCGCGGTGGATCTTCGGAGCATCCTTCTCACGAATCTCGCACCATTTCTACGTCTTTGAAGCTTTGTTCTCCACGGTCTCCGTCACAGTTCGCTCGTCTCTCACTCGCAGTCTTCAGTTGCGATTCACGGTGTGGTGATTCGCTTTATCTGATCGGCGAAGGATGATGTCGTTTGAGGTTCAGTTGATGTCGTTTTGGGCGGAGGGAGAAGGTAGTTTTTGCGATGGTTGACGGTGATGTCTCCTCACTACGGCTTTGGCTCTCGATCTCCCGTCACGTTTTTGTTTCGTTTTGAAGATGGGTTGAGGGGGATTCCGTTTCGAAATGGTCCTTTTTCTGGGTGAGTGGCGGTTTTGTGCTTAGGATGTGAGCAACACGAATTTGAAAGAGATTCGTGCTGCTTCTGCCTCGTGGCGGTGGCCGGCAGAATGGCTTGGCGTTTGATTGAAGGTTGGTTTAAAACTGAACTCTTTCTTTGTGGTTATGTTATTGATGTTTTTTTTTGCGGCCCCCCTTTTTCTTTATTTGCCCTGATAAGAACTCTAATTATAGTGGGAACTAGGGCTCTTGCTTCCACTCTTTGAAATTGGCATTACTTGCTGATTAAGTTTATAACTCTGGATTTTGTCTGGTACTGAGGTGATGTCTCCTTCAATGCAGGTCTCAAAGCATAGGATGAAGAGTCTTAACACCTTCTGGTGTAAAGGTCAGAGCTGCAAGCATGTAGTTGACTGCGAAAAATACCAAAGGACCCAAGGGATATACCGAAATAGCACCCTGCTGCCCTGCCTTGCTTGAAGCAGGTCTGAACCTACCATTTTCCATACTTCCACCCCTTTTTAAACCTGTTGGTGCTGCTGCCTTTTCATAAGGTATTGACCTGTGAGGTTTATGCTAAAACATGATGCAAAATAAGTGATTATGTATGCTTCTTTTTGGATTAAACTTTTAGTTAAATGTAAATCAATGTGAATAAAATGTGTTTTAACATGTGGGAATGCATTTGGATTATTGTTTGTGAATCTTGAAATGGCATGCTTGAATGATGGATTTGAGTTGAATATATATGAACAAGATTTGTGCTGAGTTTTTTTTAAAATGATGTGTAGAATGAAATAATTGAATGATTTGCAATTTGAGTTTGAAATAAAATAAATTGAAAGTTCACTTGCTAAACTTGACTTTAACTTGTTTTGTAGGTTGATGCAACATGAATTATGGCAAGAGATGGTTTGAAGGCAAACAATGGTTGCAAATGGAAAAGCTTGATGACTTGCATATGAAATTAAATACCTCTTAGGCTTAGAAATCTTCTTCATGTAGCTTTGTGTAAAAAATAAAAAAACTTGTGATGAAAATGCACTTAAGATGTAATCATGAACTTTTAGTCCTAATCTTAGTGTAGTAATCTTGTGGAATTAGGCATGTATATGAGTTAACACTTGGAGGTAGTGAACAAACATGTTTTGAATTTGCATGTAAATGAATAATGATATGAATAAAATGTGTTTGAATGCTTAAAATGGTGTATGACAAATAAACTTGAATGAGTTTGGGAGAACTTGGGACATTTTATATAAATTTGAAATGAAGTTCCTAAAATTATTGAGACTTGAATTTAAATAAATTAGAAACTATGTTGTATTTTTTTACTTGAAATGATTTTTTTGAATTTGAATTAAACTTATAGAAACAAATTGAATCATGAACTTGAGACTTGAAATTAAAATTGGAATTGGAATAAATCTTGAAATAGAAATAGAATTTGACTTTAAACAAAAAGATTAGACTAAAAAAAAGAATAGAATGGAAACATAATTTTGGGTCTGAAAAAGGACCTTGGAAATTTGGGATGAAATTTGAACATTTGAGAATATAATTTGAAATGAGACTAGAGAATTTGAAGTTAAACTTAGAAACTTAAAAAAAAGGCTTGAAATGGAATTGAAAATAAAATTGGAATAAGACTTGGAATGGAAATAGAAAAAAGATTATTTTTTTTTTAAAAAGGAAATAGATTGAAACTTAGAACTTGGATTGAAACATGAAAGTTTGAATTAGAATTAAAATTGAAACTTGAAATAGAGATTTGAAAATGAGCTTGGACTAAGACTTGGAATGGAAATAGAATTTAAAAAAAAATGGATTGAAAATTAGGAACACAAAATTAAAATTAAAAATTAGTAAAAAAAAACTTGAAAGTGATTATAAATAAAAATAGAGAAATAAGAAATAAAATTAGATAGTAAAAACGAAATAAATTAAAATTAAAATAGAATTGGAAAACAAAATAAATTAGAATTAACTTTAGAAATGAAATTTGACAAAACAAAAAAAATAAATTGTTACAAAAACTAACGTGACTAAATGCACCAATGTATGATGATACAAATGCATGAATGAAAAGTTAGGGGTAAAATTTGGGGTATGACAGTTGCCCCTATTTAAATATCCTCATCAGATGGCATGAGGAATGTTTAATCCTCATAAAATCGGAGTGAAAGGTATTTAAATATAGAAATAACCGAAAATTTTGCCCCTACATGCAATGACATGCCCTGAACTTATGAGGGATTCTTCGTTGGGGATATGATATGCAAGATGCCATTAAACCTAACATGCTGATTTAATGACGAATAGGCTGAATATGATATGACGAAGACAAATGCGAATGGTAATCTATAGAAACGATAACGAGGGTGAAGACTCACTGGGGATAACAAAATGCTGGGGATGACAAAACAAAAAAAAAGGATGTATTAAAGTGGAAAATCAGCAGGTTCAAGTGTAACTGCTGGCACTAAGAATGACATAAGACAGAAAACAAAACGTAAGATTAAAGACCGACTATCTGAAGTGATGAGTTAGCAAGCTCAAGGTGGCTGCTGGGGGTCCCAATACAGCAACTCGGTGATTGAGAGAAAATGGAAATGACCTCGACTCGGCGGTCAGGAGAACAAAAATAACAGACATTGACACGGCAATCAGGAATAAACAAATGTCGACACAGTGATCGGGGAATAAAATAACAGACATCGACAACGGTGGTCGGGAAAATAAAATGACAAGTATCGACAACGGCGATCGAAAAACAAAACTCTACATGGCGGTTGAAGAAATAAATAACTGTCATCGACGCGGCGGTCGGGAAATAAAATAACAGACATCGACGCGGCGGTCGGGAAACAAAACTCAACTCGGCGGTTGGAGAAATAAATAACTGTCATTGACGCAGCGGTCGGAAAATAAAACTCAACACAACGGTTGAAGAAATAAAATAACTGGCATCGACGCGGCGGTCGGGAAATAAAACTCTACACAGCGGTTGAAGAAATAAAATAAATGGCATCGACGTGGCGGTCGGGAAATAAAACTCAACACAGCGGTTGAAGAAATAAAAATAACTGGCATCGACGCGGCGGTCGGGAAATAAAACTCAACACAGCGGTTGAAGAAATAAATAACTGTCATCGACGCGGCGGTCGGGAAATAAAACTCAACACAACGGTTGAAGAAATAAATAACTGTCATCAACGCGGCGGTCGGGAAATAAAACTCAACACAACGGTTGAAGAAATAATAACTGTCATCGACGCGGTGGTCGGGAAATAAAACTCAACACAGAGGTTGAAGAAATAAATAACTGTCATCGACGCGGCGGTCGGAAAACAAAACTCAACACGGCGGTTGAAGAAATAAATAAATGTCACAAATCCAAAGTAGTAAATCAACAGGTTCAAGTGTAACTGTTGAGACCGAGGATTGGAAAACGAAAATAGTATTTAGGCAGTGGCTCCGTGCAAACCACTGATACTGGAAAAAAAATGCGAAGCGTTTTAAGATGAATCCCACGGCTTTAAGTGACCAGCTGTAACACGGTGGGAGAACTGACTTTAGTTATGTTGCGGATAGCAAGAGTCGCCACCGACTTTTATTTTATCCAAAAGGAAAGGGCATAAAAGAACAGGAAAGACCTTAAGAGATATTTTTGGGTCCGGGGGGTAGGTTATGTAAAGGGAAGGTGTTAGCACCCTTTACATCCATGGTTATCCATGGGCTCTTAGTTACTTAGCTCACTTTTGAATTGTTTTTGAAAGTGTAGTGTGTGAATAGAAAAATTTTCAGAATAGTTAATAATGATCCATGTACGGATGCGTAAAAACTTGTTTTTGAAAATTTGTTTGAAATTTGTTAAGAGTTTTTTGAAGTGAGCAAGTACATAAAAGGAACCTACCCTAAAGTTTTAAGTCTTTCTTGTTCTTTATCCTTTAATTGGTAAGACTATCCCTACTATTAAGGAGTAGGTAGTCATTACCTTGGATGTAAGGGACATGAGAGGGACATCTGTTTTGGAGGCAACTGTGGGGTGTAGTAAGCATATAGGAGGGACTATCATCATTATTCGAAGGGACTTGATTCGTAAAGGCAACCATTAGGGACTTTGATGATTTTTCTTTTTAAAGGGACTTGCTTTATACACCCCACTTGACCTTATTAATAGGCAACATAGAGGGATAGCCTTAGAAAGTGTAGGATGGCGATTAAAAATCGACTTACGTGTGTGAGTGTTCAATATTATTTATCTTTAATTAAAATGAGCTAAATTTATTTTTAAGTTAAATACATGTTTACACTCCCTAAATTACTAACCATAGCAACAATTAAATAATTAAAAATTTACATCCAGGAGAATTTACAAAATTATAATAAACAGATTAAAATAAATAGCAAAAATAAATAATTAGCAAAATATAAATAAATAAGCAAATATAATAATAAATAAATAAATAGGGGTTAGTGATAAATATAATTAAAAAATAGGGTTAGTAAATAAAATAATTAATTTTAGTAAAATAATAATAATTAGTAAGATAAACAAGGTTAGAGAAATAATAATAAG
This sequence comes from Lathyrus aphaca, assembly GCA_963966055.1. Lineage (NCBI taxonomy): Eukaryota > Viridiplantae > Streptophyta > Magnoliopsida > Fabales > Fabaceae > Lathyrus > Lathyrus aphaca. The sequence continues at coordinate 127,718,982 of OZ014524.1, forward strand.
AAATATAAGATAATAATAAACAAAAATAATAATAAACAAAAATAATAAATAATAATATGGTTAGTAACAATAATTAAATAAATAAAATAAAATAGAAAAAATATTATAATGACATGATTTAATTGTAATATATAACATTCATTTAGAAATAAGAATAATTAAATAAATTTTTTAAACATAATATAATTATAAATTTTACAAATTTAATCATTTTTTAAACATATATTAACATTTATTTATTAAAACAATATTTACACATTATAAGAAGAAAATAAGTTTTAAACGTCATATTTACAAAATTAATCATATTTATAAAATTTAATTTTTATTAGTTATTATATTTACAAATTATCTTAAACATATACAAAATATAATTATTGTAAGTTAAATTGTTTCTAAACATATGTTAAAAGAAAAATAATTTGGATTATAAATATATTTACAAAATTTACAAGGATCATATTAAATAAATAAATAAATTTACATAATAACTACATTAAGAATTAGAAAATAAAATTATTTAGAAAAATAGAATTAGGTTTTAATAGGCATTTAGAAAATAAATTAGGATTTTGTTTATATACAAAATTATTTTAACTAATATATTCATATATATTATAATTTATTTACAAAGTAAAAGAAAATAAATTTTAAATTAAAAAAACATGAATATAACTATTGAATAATATTTTATAGAGAGTTATTTTTATAAAGAAATCAATTAAATTAAATTAAACAAAACAAAAAATAAAACAAGGAAAATATCAAAACAAACCTGGCTGGGATTTGAACCCAAGAGGTTTTGATTAACAGCACCAAGGCATACCACTGGACCATTCCATACGCAGGTAGCAAAGCAATAAGTCCCATAAGTTTTGTTCTTTGTTGTGAAAAACCTGGAAAATAAAAGAAACAAAAAGGCCTGGGGTGCGAATCGAACCCAGGACCTTTTGATCACAAGCATGCATGAGTTACCGCCTGGCTGGGAGAGCCCTTCTGGACATATGGTGATAACACAACATAATATATTACATCTTCTTGTTATCCTGAAAAATAACAAAAAAAACAATGCACCAGCCAAGTATCGAACCAGGGTCCTTACAACATACGCGTATCAGTCTTACCACTAGGACAAACACAAGTTTGTGATATAAAACAACAATTAATTCATAAAATATTTTACGTAATATTTGAATTCTGGAAACGCGCCAAAGGTCATCTTCTAGCTCTCGCCGTCCAGTTAGGCTATACCTACAGTTTGTCCGTCACTAAAGCTTTTAGTGACGGATTTTTGTCGTCACTACAGAACCTGCACTTAAAATCATGAACAATACGCATAATAAATCCATTCTAATTGTCCAGATCAACTATACAATGATCATTGATCTCAAATATGTCATTAATTTGAATTGAAATCGTCTGTATAATGAGTTCCCAATTCGTGGTTTCCTTAGAACCCTAACATGGCACAGGATGGTTGCGGCTTCGATTCTCACAATAAAGCACCCAGAATCAATCTAAGGGTCATTCTAAACCATAATCAATAGTCAAAAACAAGTTAGAAAGCATAATCATGATAAATCGAAAAATCAAAGCTCAATGGCATATGAAGATTCGGTTAAGGGTCTATATGATGTTTTGAATGATGAAAATGATCCAAATGCATTCAATAAGCATCATAGAGTGCATTGCAACCTTCAAATCTTTCTGATATTGCCTCTATTTGAAAATCCGAATTGGTGTTTTGGCTTGAATTTTTGAGCTATGAAACTTACCTTTTGATGCTGGAAATTCGTGTATGGATGTTTGCATTATGATCAGTACTTATAGGAGACTCAATTAGGTCAAAAAAATTGATTGATTGTGTGGAAGATTTGATACTTGAAGATTGAAAAAGATGGTGTCATGAAATTCAAATATTGGCTCAAGAAAGCTTGCTATTTTTGGATAAATCACATGATTTCTTTCTATTTCAACTTCAATCATCAATTAAGACTTTCTAGAAGCATTATCCAAATAAAATCTATTATTTTCATATTTTATTTTTATTTAAAATGATTTTTAATGATTTAAATCAAATTAAATAGAAATAAAAATAATAAAAATCAGATTTTCAATGGTTTGGGTCGTGCATAGTACTAGTGTATGGATTGGATCACAATTTAGCAAGCCCATTTGGAAAGAATTGGTCCTAGACCCCCATTTTCAATATAAACCATCACAAAATTTCCCAACTTTGCAAGGGCATATCTCCCTCAATTTTAAAGTTATGAGGGTGTTCTTGGACATTTTGGAAAGCTTGAAGAGTCCTCTAAACAACCCCATTGGTTTCAGGTCCATATCATTTACCAGTCTCAAGTTATGCCCTTTTGAAGTTGTTGACTTTTTGTTGACTTTTGAAATGACCTATAATGTCTTAGCTCATATCTTCCAAATAAAGCATTTTTGGGCTTAACTTGCAACATAAAAGTTGTAGAGAATTCAATTTCCTTCAAAATGAGCTTTGAGTGGAGACTTGGTGATGAAGTATGTGAAAGTTATGGCTGGTCAAAGTTCAGTTGACTTTTACTGAGGAAACCCTAATTTAGAAACTCCTGATTATTGATGATCTGGAATCTCCTTGATGAATCATGATCAACCCTTGATCAAATGATGAATTTTACTTCATATACTTGATGTTGGCAAAAAATCATGAAGTTTGACTTTGGTTTGACCACAGTTGACCTCAGTTTGACTTTTTAACTACATTGACTGATTTTGACTTATCTGATCATCTGACTGAGCAAACTTTTGAGAAAAGTCTTGAAACTTGTCATGGGGGTTCTTATATACATATAAGATGTTATGAAGCTCACTTGAAGTCTTGGAAATCCATTTAGCCTGATTAAAGTCAAAACCCTAGTTTTGGATGCACTGCTTAGGAGGTGCATTGTCTGAGGGAATTGTCAACTCTTCTGACCAATTGTGAATTTTGTGAACCTTGTGAACCATCATAAAATGTCTTGTGAACCTCATGGGAGGTATTGTGAACCTTGTGAACCATCATAAAATGTCTTGTGAACCTCATGGGAGGTATTGTGAACCTTGTGAACCATCATAAAATGTCTTGTGAACCTCATGGGAGGTATTGTGAACCTTGTGAACCTTGTGAACCTCATAAAGTGACTTGTAGACTTCATGAACCTCATGAAAGGTTTTGTAAGCATTGTGAATCTTGTGAACCTTGTGAACCTTCATAAAGTAACTTGTAGACTTCATGAACCTCATGAAAGGTCTTGAAAGCATTGGGAAACTTGTGAACCTTGTGAACCTTCATAAAGTGACTTGTAGACTTCATGAACCTCATGAAAGGTCTTGTAAACATTGGGAAACTTGTGAACCTTGTGAACCTTCTTAGCACACAAAGTCTTGTATTGTGAGGGCAAATTTTGGGGTGCAACAGCTGCCCCTGTTCAATTTTCTGAAACCTGAGGGGTTAGATTGGTATATTTGCCAGTCATGACCTGGAAGGTTGAAGGGGATTGAACACAAAAGCCCAAAAATTTGCACTCACCAGTGCATAGAGTGATATTGATGGTTGGTTGTATATGCTTGAGTGGGCTTAAAGATGCCACTAGGGGACAATTCTTCAGATATATTTCTTGGAAGATAAAGCAGTCCAAAATATGGAGGTATAATGAAAGCTGTCAGGAGTCTGGAGCAGTCCTGAGGTATTGATGATATGCTTTCAGGAGACTGGAGTAATCCTGATGTAACAGCATGTCTTCAGGGGGGTGAAAAGCTATCAGGAGGCTGGAGCTGTCCTGAGGTAACAATATAATTTCAAGAGGATAGAGCAATCTTGAGAGATTGATGATATGCTTTCAGGAGACTGGAGTAATCCTGATGTAACAGCATGTCTTCAGGAGGATAGAGCAATCAATAATGATAACCCTAAAGCAGTCTTGAAGTAATAATATGATTTCAGGAGGATAGAGCAATCAATAATGACAACTCTAAAGCAGTCTTGAAGTAATAATAGGATTTCAGGAGGATAGAGCAATCAATAATGATAACTCTAAAGCAGTCTTGAAGTAATGAGAAGTTGCCAGGAGGATAAAGCAACCCTGAGGTAATAATATGATATGCTTTCAGGAGACTGGAGTGATCCTGATGTAACGGCATGTCTTTAGGAGGATAGAGCAATCCTGATGATCATAAGTTTGTTTGTTGGATAATTACCCTGAAAACAAGGTAACATTCTGTATAATAATATTAGTTTATGCTTTATGTATGTATGTATAATATGATGCACTTAGGAAATGTATTATGTATCCATGTATATGTATGTTATGGTATGATGTAAATGATGTATGTATGATATGACACTGCTGGAAGCGTCTGGATATCTTCATAGAACAACTGCTGGCCAGGGAAAATAAATCCCAATTCGTTGTTGAAGAATATGAGGAACTTATTCCCGTTTTGTTTGATAAGAGGGTATACATAACCTCCTGTCTGCTGGGGATAATAAGGTAGATATAACCTCCCGTCTTCGTTTGATGGTAGGATAACATCCCATCTTTGTTTGTCGTGCTCTTATTGGAAAGTGAATTCCCGAATATCCGTATGAGGATAAAAGAGATGGATATAAGTTCCAGGGGAGATGAGACTTTGTGAAGATGAATTCGTCCTACTGAGGGTTTGTAGTTGTCTTGTAAAGGTGAACCGGCGAAGCTTCGTTGAAATCCTTCCCTCGCTCGTCCTTAGTAAATACTATTACTGCATTTTCATGCATTTCTGGTAAACATCAATCATATACATGCATTTCTGGTAAACAACAATCATATTCAAAAGCATACATACATTCAAATACAACCAATGGACGTTTCGCTTATGTAAATAGGGTAAAAGTAAATCTGGATTCAAAAGATGGAATTTATTTATATCAAAAAGTGACCCATACACGGGTAAGTTTGTACAAGGAGACATAAACCCTAGTAAGAGGATTTTGTCATAAAGTTTTTACAAAACAAAGAGAATCAGCTATGTGGGAAACAATCCTATTGAGTTTCAATTCTACTATTGCCATTCAAGTATCTCATCTTCTTGCTGTTGAGACGGAAACGATTGGATTGAGCTTTATCTGTTCGAGCTTGAGTAAGTAGTACAACTGGTTGCAGTTTTATGGGTGATCCAAACGAGACATAGTCATACGCTTTAATCCCTAACTTTTGCCTGGATTGCCCTTTCAGGTTTTCAATCCACCGGGATACCCTTTTTTGCCCAAGTCGCCTTTTCAGGTTTTCGACTTGCCGGGTGTACATCTTTTTATATATATCCCTAATTTTTGCCCAAACCCTTTTGGTTTGCCGGGATGCCCTTATTTTTGCCTAGGCCTGTCAACCTAGCGGGTCTCTTTTTATGCGTAGTATTTTTTAACTATGTCTGCGTTTACAGGCTGTGGGAAGTCTTCACCATCCATTGTAGTCAGTATCATGGCACCTCCTGAGAACAATGTCTTGACTACAAATGGTCCTTCATATGTTGGAGTCCACTTGCCCCTAGGATCACCCTGTGGTAATATGATACGCTTGATTACCAAGTCACCAGCCTGATATACCTTTGGCTTAACCTTTTTGTTAAAAGCTTTGATCATTCGTTTCTGGTACATCTGGCCATGACAAACTGTTGCTAGCCTCTTCTCATCAATCAAATTTAACTGGTCCAGTCGAGTCTGAATCCACTCATCTTCATCCAAGCCTGCATCCTTCATAATTCTTAAGGAGGGAATCTGAACTTCAATGGGCAGGACTGCTTCCATACCATAGACCAAGGAGAATGGGGTTGCCCCTGTTGAAGTACGTACTGTGGTACGATAACCATGAAGAGCAAACGGTAACATCTCATGCCAATCCTTGTAAGTAACAGTCATCTTCTGTACAATCTTCTTAATGTTCTTATTAGCAGCTTCAACTGCCCCATTCATCTTCGGACGATACGGAGAAGAGTTATGATGCTTAATCTTGAACTGCGTGCAGAGATCAGTAATCATAGTGTTGTTCAGATTAGAGCCATTGTCAGTGATAATCCTCTCAGGGATGCCATACCTACATATGAGATTATTCTTAATGAATCGAGCCACAACATTCTTGGTAACAGATGCAAATGAAGCTGCCTCCACCCACTTCGTGAAGTAATCAATAGCAACCAGGATGAAACAATGCCCATTAGAAGCAGTAGGCTTGATCTCACCAATCATATCAATGCCCCACATGGCAAAGGGCCAAGGAGCAGTCAACACATTCAATGGTGATGGTGGTACATGGACTTTATCAGCATAAATTTGACACTTGTGACATGTTCTGGAGTGTTGATAGCAATCAGCTTCCATGGTAGACCAATAGTAACCTGCTCTCAATATCTTCTTTGCCATAGTATGACCACTAGAATGAGTGCCAAAGATTCCATCATGCATATCTTCCATAATCTCAATTGCTTCCTTCTTATCCACACAACGAAGCAAAGTTGAATCATGATTGCGTTTGTACAAGATGCCATTACTCAAAAAGAACTTAGCAGAGAACCTTCTTAGAAACTTCCTATCTTTGACAGATGTCCCTTCAGGGAACTCCTGATCTTCAAGATATCTTTTCACTTCAGAGAACCAAGGCTTCTCCTTTGCCCCTTCAGTGTCAATCTCATTGCAATATACAGGCTTTTCAAATCTATCAATAGTAATTTTGGGAGCCTCATCATCCCAATTGATCTCAAACATGGATGCCATGGTAGCTAATGCATCTGCCAACTGATTCTCTCTTTGTGGAATATGTCCAAAGGTAATCTCTTTGAAATGTGGGATCAAAGACAACACATGCTCTCTGTAAGGAATGAGGTTATCATGCTTGGTATCCCAATCTCCTTTAATCTGACTTACTACCAGGGCTGAATCTCCATACACATCAAGGAACTGAATCTTCATATCAATAACAGCTTTAATACCCAGGATACATGCCTCATACTCAGCCATGTTATTGGTACAATGGAAACAAAGTCTGGCAGTAATCGGGGTATGACAACCTTCAGGGGAACTAATCACAACACCAACACCATTACCAAGTGCATTAGAGGCACCATCAAAAACCATAGTCCATCGGGATCCTTGTTCAGGTCCGTCATATTGTCCAGGTTCTTTGGTAATAATCATAATGTCTTCATCAGGGAACTCAAAATTCATTGACTGATAATCATCCACTTCTTGATGAGCCAAATGATCAGCAACAACACTTCCTTTAATGGCCTTCTGAGTAGTATACTGTATGTCATATTCTGTCAAGATCATTTGCCATCTTGCAATTCTTCCGGAGAGAGCAGGTTTCTCAAATATGTACTTGATTGGATCCATCTTTGAAATCAACAAGGTAGTATGGGTCAACATATACTGTCTTAGTCGGCGAGCAGCCCATGCCAAAGCGCAGCAAGTTTTCTCGAGCAGTGAGTATCTTGTTTCACAGTCGGTAAACTTTTTGCTAAGGTAGTATATTGCCTGCTCTTTTCGACCAGACTCGTCATGTTGCCCCAGTACACACCCCATTGAGTTGTCTAACACTGTTAAGTACATAATCAAGGGTCTTCCATCAACTGGTGGCATCAAGATTGGTGGTTCTAACAGATATCTCTTGATTTCATCAAAGGCAGTCTGGCACTCATCATTCCATTCCATCACCTGATCTTTCTTCAACAATTTGAAAATTGGCTCACAGATGGTAGTTAATTGGGAAATAAATCTTGCAATGTAGTTCAATCGTCCCAAGAAACCTCTAACCTCCTTCTCAGTACGGGGAGCTGGCATCTCTCGTATAGCTTTCACTTTTGCAGGATCCACTTCAATACCTTTCCCACTGACAATGAAACCCAAGAGTTTACCAGACCTAACTCCAAAAGTACACTTGTTTGGGTTCAATCTCAACTTGTATTTCTTCAACCTCTCAAACAACTTGTGCAGATGATCAAGATGTTGCTCCTCATTCTGAGACCTGGCTATCATATCATCTACATATACCTCTATCTCATGATGAATCATATCATGAAACAAAGCCACCATAGCACGCTGATATGTTGCCCCTGCATTCTTCAAACCAAATGGCATTACCTTATAGCAAAAAGTGCCCCACTGTGTCACAAATGTTGTCTTCTCCATATCTTCAGGTGCCATCTTGATCTGATTGTAACCAGAGAAACCATCCATAAAAGAGAATACCTTATGCTGAGCAGTGTTGTCTACCAGAATATCAATATGAGGGAGTGGAAAGTCATCTTTGGGGCTAGCCTTGTTCAAATCTCTGTAGTCTACACACATACGTACCTTACCATCTTTCTTAGGAACTGGTACCACATTTGCAACCCACTGAGGATAAGAAGTCACTGCTAAGAACCCTGCATTGAACTGTTTCATTACCTCTGCCTTGATCTTTTCTGACATTTCAGGACGCATACGACGAACCTTCTGCTTCTTTGGACGACAATCTTCTTTAACTGGCAAACGGTGAACCACAATGTCTGTATCCAACCCCGGCATATCTTCATAAGACCAAGCAAAGATCTCCACATAGTCACGTAACATCTGAATCAATCTGCTCTTGACACTGTCTTCCAAATCAGCCCCTATCTTGACCTCTTTTCTGTTTTCTTCAGTTCCCAGATTCACAACTTCGACTGGCTCTTCATGTGGCTGTATAGCTTTCTCTTCTTGTTGTAACAACCTAGCAAGCTCTACAGGTATTTCACAATCGTCCTCATTTCCGTCTTCAGTTTGATAGATAGGATTCTCGAAATTATAATTGGCAATAGTAGAACCGTTATCAACAGGATCCAGAGTGGATGAGGATCTGCATTTTAGTGATGTGGGTGTGTGTAAGAACACATAGCTGATAAAGCAAAAATAAAAGAAAAGAAAGACAAGGAACACAATATTTACGAAAACGAAACGTCCACTGATTTTATTGAATGAAGTATGCAAATGAAATGACAGCCCGTAACAAGCACACCATTGTGCCCCGGGTAAGGCACATGGCTTGAAAGTTTTATTGTTCAGAAATTACAAATTTAAAAACATAACACAGTAATAGTATTTACTCCTGACTAAAGGAGATAGGGATAACATCTTCAGCTTTCCAATTATTGAGTCCAGCACCAACAGTAGGAAAAATCCATGCATCCAAGTTGTAGTCTTCATCTTGATCTCCCACAACATTAATCTGGTCCTTCACAACCCCTTGATTAGTGATACGAGCAGCACGAGCACGACGAACAGCCTTCTGGGACTCTGCAGTGAAACCCAAACCAAACTTGTCATACTTGTATGGAATATCAGGAAGCTGACCCCAAATAGTACAACCACCTTCATCCACCACGGCTCTAGCATCATTGAGGGAGGCCATTGCCATTGTTGGAGGCTTTCTGGTGACCACAGGAACTTTCTTCACCACAGGAGGAGCTACATAATCATTAACAACCCAGGGAACCACTTCAAATGTCTGACACGGAGTCTCAATGTATTCACCTTCCATTTCCAGATATTTGAAGGTATTCACATGGATGACAAAGTATTCTTCTTCTCCATAGACAGTAACAACCTTTCCATCCACCGGATATCTCAACTTTTGGTGCAATGTAGAGGTTACAGCACCTGCCCCATGGATCCAGGGACGACCAAGCAGACAAGAGTACGAAGGGCGAATATCCATCACAAAAAATGTAGCAGTAAACACCTGGGAACCAACTTGGATTGGAAGATCAATTTCCCCATATGCACTACTATTCTAGAACCATCAAAAGCCTTTACCACAATATTACTGGGCTTCAGCACAGCATCTTCAGGACTCAGCTTGTTCAGGACTTCCTTGGGCAACACATTCAGAGAGGAACCATTGTCTATCAGCACATGAGACAGGGTAGTGCCCCTGCATTCAATTGAGATATGCAAGGCCCTGTTATGATCTCTCTTGGCAGGGGTCAAATCAGCATCAGAAAACCCTAACCCATTGTCATAGGTCAGGTGGGCAACACAGTTCTCAAATTGGTCAACAGAAATTGCACTGGGTACATGAGCAGTCTTCAGAAACTTGATCAAGGACTTGGCATGAGCCTCAGAACATAACAACAAGGATAACATAGAAATCTTTGAGGGAGTATGCCCCAACTGATCAACAATGTCATAATCACTCTTGCGAATGATTTTCAATACTTCTTCCATCTGCTTAGAGAGATCATCAGCAGCTGGCACATCAGTAGATACAGGCTCAATAACAGGACTCTTGCCCCGAGCATCAGTAGTGGAGGTAGCAGCAGGAGTAACTGCATTCTTGGAAGTATCTGGAGGATAAAAGACTCTTCCACTACGAGTGATCTTGCTAGATCCAGCAATATTGTCAATGTCAACCGGCACATCAGCTACAGGCTCTTGCTTAACACCGTGGATGTAAACATCAGACCCATAGTGCCAAGGTACAGCTTTGTCAGATGTATATGGGATAGGACCAGGAGTAGTAATGACCACAGGAGCTACCCTGGCTTCAGCAACAACTTTCACAGGACCTTCAGTAGTAATCTTGATTGGACCCTGATGAGTGATTTTAATGGGACCCTTTGAAGTGATTCTTATTGGTACTTTGTCAACCATGTCAACCTCTTCAATCTTCCTACCCTGAGTCAGATGATCCACCATACTTTCTACAGACGACGGAGTCCTCTCAAACACTATAGTATATTTATCCATGAGACGTTGAATTCCATCTCTCAATATGAAGCAACTATCCGGCTTATAGGTACAATACAAACAATCTTCACGACAACCTGGAAAGATCCCAGCTTGTACTAACCTCTTTTTGATAACAGACAGTGGTGTGGTCAACTCCATAACTGAATAGACATGTAGATCTTCTTCAATGGCATTAACAGTCTTCTCGTGATTTGGCATTGGAGTAGTAATTACATTGGGAGTACCCGGAGGATCAAACTCAATTTCTCCAGCATCAATCATATCTTGAATTTTATTCTTCAAGACCCAGCAATTATTAGTATCATGTCCCTGACAGTTTGAATGATATGCACATTGTGCATTGGGATTGTACCTGGGAGAGGTAACATTAGGATTCTGAGGAGCCTCTTTCAAAGTAATAAGTTCAGCTTTCAACAAGTGTTGCAATGCCTGAGCCATTGACATGTTGATCTTCGTGAACTGCCTTCTGGCCCTCTGTTGGTTGCCCTGTGGCTGCTCTGTTGTTGCAGGAGTTGGATTTGAAATATGAACTGCACTAACAGACTGATGTCTTCTGTTACGATCAGGTTGACCATAAACAGCATTGGATTCTTTCTTCCCAGTGGGGGGCTTCTTTGCAGCACCTGATGAAGAAGTACCCACTTGGATCTTACCATTCTTTATACCATTCTCTACTCGCTCTCCTGTCATAATCAACTCAGTGAAGCCAGATGATGAGCTTCCAATGAGATGACTGTAGAACGGACCATTCAGTGTACACATGAACATATCAACCAATTCCCTATCAGTCAAAGGGGGTTGAACTCTTCCAGCTAAATCTCTCCACTTCTGAGCATACTCTTTGAAACTTTCTTTGGCACCCATAGACATGCTCTGAAGCTGCATGCGAGTGGGGGCTAAGTCAGCATTGTATTGGTACTGCTTATAGAAAGCTTCAGCAAGATCATTCCAGTCTCTGATGTTGACACTTTCCAACTGATAATACCACTCCAGCTGAGCTCCAGATAAGCTCTCTTGAAAGAAATGGATCCACAACTTCTTATCAGCAGTGTGAGGTTGAATTCTTCTAACATAAGACCTCAGATGCAGTTTGGGACAAGAGACCCCATCATAAACAACAAATGTAGGAACCTTGAAACCAATGGGTATGACCACCCCAGATATCAGACTCAAATCTTCAAAATCCAGCCCAGATGACTTCTGCAACTCCATAGCATCCATTCTATCCACCAGCATCTTGAATTTGTCTTCATTAGGCTCATGGTAGTAATTAGCCTCAGAATCAGAGTCCCCCATTGTATGGTGGATACTGCCTACCTCTTGTTCAGATTCTTCAGATTCATAGTCTTCAGCTGGTTCTTTGGTCTTGGCAAGACCTTTGAACCTTCTTCCCATGTTGATCAAACTAGCAGACCTTCTAGTCTTCTTAGTCTTCTTGGCCAGCAGTGCCTTCAATTCATCCTGCCCTTTGGACAGGTTCAAGATCAGCTCTTGGAACTGTGCATTTTGTGCCTGGAGATCCTTAACTGATTGTTCAAGAGCCATTGCTGAAATAAACAGCGAGAAGATGAGAAACCTGTGCACAATAAACCTGTGATGCAATGAAATGATATGGTAATGCATATGCAATGTTTTCAAGGACCGCAGGATTTAAATTTGCTTAGACAAAAACGAAAGTAAACTTTTATTAGTAATAACTTTGTTTTGCCTTTTAGGCTTACAAAAATGAAAATGAAATAAGTACAAAAGATGGGGTTTTAAGTCTCCCATGGACGTTTCCTCTTTGTGTTGAGGTAAGAGTTGAGGTTTCGTTCCTCGTGAAGTTGCTTTGTTAGCTCTAGGATTCTTGCTTGGCTTGCTTTGTAATGAGCCTCGAAAGTATCCCTTTGCTCCTTCAGTTGGATCCATGATCTCTGCAAGTCTTCCATATCAGTAGGCATGTCTGGGTGAAGGATGGTATAAGCTGTGTCTCCTTCAGCAACAGGTTCCATGGTAACTGGTAGGATGGCAGGATATGGCATCATGAGAGTCTGAGCACGAGATCGTACCCATCTGAGATAAGCTTCCATAGGAATAGTGTACTTAGGCTCCAGTGTCTTGCTATCAACCCTGTTTACTTTTCCCCATGCTCGTATGAATCTCTGATGGTAACCCTGAAGATCATTGTCATAATCAAACACAATGCCTTGAATCAACATGTCATGTGGACCATCGCTCCGGGCGTAACCAAACTGTCGTAAAGCTAGAGAGGGGTTGTAAGTGATGCCTCCTCTTATGCCTAGAAGTGGCACGTTAGGAAACTCCCCACAACGGTCAATGATGGTGACATTCTCCATAGATCTGGAGCACCAATGGATGTCTGAGTGAGAAAGTGACATGATCCTCTTGGACCATCTGAACCCTTGCTCATTCTTCATTACTGAGCAAGGGAGGTGAGAAATAAACCACCTAGAAAGTAAAGGTATACAGCACATCAAAGTTCCTCTTGCCCTTGTAGTACGGGTATGAAGAGAATGTAGGATGTCTCCCAGCAATGTAGGCACTGGATTGTGACTCAGGAAAATGTTGATGGCATGAATGTCTATGAACTGATCTGGATTGGGGAACAATACTAAGCCATATATTAGCAAGGCTAAGACCTCCTCAAAAGCATCATAGCTCATGGCCTTCAAGAACATTTGAGCTTTATCCATTAATACCTTAGCAAGAATACCCTTGACTCCACTTCTCGTTTCTAGAACAATGTCAGACTTCTTCAGATGTAGGGCTGCAGCAATAACCTCTGGTTTGGGCTCCTTCTCCAAGCCTGTGAAGGGTCTTTGATCAAGAACAGGTATACCCAGAAGCTTAGAGAACTCCTCCATGGTAGGGACCAACTGATAGTCAGGGAATGTAAAGCAGTGGTGCTTAGGGTCAAAGAACTGAAACAACACACTCATCATGTCTTCATTGAACCCTGAAGTGACTAGATCCAATAGGTGACCATGTCTCTTGATGAACTGGGAATGATCAGACACTTGAGAAACCAACTCTTTAAGCTTGGCAGGTATGCCCACAAAGTTGATCCTGATGGTGTTTCTACGAGCAGAAGCCATGACCTGCAACAAAGAACAAAGATAAATCCCTTGGTCCTTGAAATGGTTAGGGAAAATGATATGCTTATGATGCATGATGATGTCATGATGTTATGCTCAATCACAAACATGTGGCACACACAAGCAAGTCATACAATAGCCCTAGGTTTAAAGGCTTGCATGAGGTTTAAGGTAAGTACCCTCCCCTGAAGTTAGATGGTTCATCCTGTCCTACAAAGTAACCGGGTTCTAAGGGATCTCAATATCATTGATCCTTCACAAGGGTGGTTGATCAGAAGGCAACTTACTTGCCAACCAAAACCCTCCAAGTTTAAGATCTCAATGAGCGTAGTATCGAGTGTCAACCAACTTCAGTCTGCACCAAAGCCGGTTACCTCACTACTTTCTAAAGGCCAAGATGAGTTAACTAGGGTTCTAAAAGTTAGTTAGTGCATTGACAACATATGGCAACCTCATATTATCCTCAACTTGACTTAAGGAACATAAGCACCAACCAAGAAGTCGCACTAACTATGGCCACCAGATCAACCGTATCGATATACGTCGTACAGTTTCCTTGGTCTATTGCCATTTACCTAAGGTACACTAGATCCGGGTTAGGACCTTTCACACATAAGAGCACCCCAACAAGATAATATAAAGCAAACAAAGCAAACAATTTTAAAGTGATCTTAATTCCTAAGGGTACCCCTTTTAAATTTAAGTCCCCAGCAGAGTCGCCAGTTCTGTAACACGGTGGGAGAACTGACTTTAGTTATGTTGCGGATAGCAAGAGTCGCCACCGACTTTTATTTTATCCAAAAGGAAAGGGCATAAAAGAACAGGAAAGACCTTAAGAGATATTTTTGGGTCCGGGGGGTAGGTTATGTAAAGGGAAGGTGTTAGCACCCTTTACATCCATGGTTATCCATGGGCTCTTAGTTACTTAGCTCACTTTTGAATTGTTTTTGAAAGTGTAGTGTGTGAATAGAAAAATTTTCAGAATAGTTAATAATGATCCATGTACGGATGCGTAAAAACTTGTTTTTGAAAATTTGTTTGAAATTTGTTAAGAGTTTTTTGAAGTGAGCAAGTACATAAAAGGAACCTACCCTAAAGTTTTAAGTCTTTCTTGTTCTTTATCCTTTAATTGGTAAGACTATCCCTACTATTAAGGAGTAGGTAGTCATTACCTTGGATGTAAGGGACATGAGAGGGACATCTGTTTTGGAGGCAACTGTGGGGTGTAGTAAGCATATAGGAGGGACTATCATCATTATTCGAAGGGACTTGATTCGTAAAGGCAACCATTAGGGACTTTGATGATTTTTCTTTTTAAAGGGACTTGCTTTATACACCCCACTTGACCTTATTAATAGGCAACATAGAGGGATAGCCTTAGAAAGTGTAGGATGGCGATTAAAAATCGACTTACGTGTGTGAGTGTTCAATATTATTTATCTTTAATTAAAATGAGCTAAATTTATTTTTAAGTTAAATACATGTTTACAGTCCCTAAATTACTAACCATAGCAACAATTAAATAATTAAAAATTTACATCCAGGAGCATTTACAAAATTATAATAAACAGATTAAAATAAATAGCAAAAATAAATAATTAGCAAAATATAAATAAATAAGCAAATATAATAATAAATAAATAAATAGGGGTTAGTGATAAATATAATTAAAAAATAGGGTTAGTAAATAAAATAATTAATTTTAGTAAAATAATAATAATTAGTAAGATAAACAAGGTTAGAGAAATAATAATAAGAAATATAAGATAATAATAAACAAAAATAATAATAAACAAAAATAATAAATAATAATATGGTTAGTAACAATAATTAAATAAATAAAATAAAATAGAAAAAATATTATAATGACATGATTTAATTGTAATATATAACATTCATTTAGAAATAAGAATAATTAAATAAAATTTTTAAACATAATATAATTATAAATTTTACAAATTTAATCATTTTTTAAACATATATTAACATTTATTTATTAAAACAATATTTACACATTATAAGAAGAAAATAAGTTTTAAACGTCATATTTACAAAATTAATCATATTTATAAAATTTAATTTTTATTAGTTATTATATTTACAAATTATCTTAAACATATACAAAATATAATTATCGTAAGTTAAATTGTTTCTAAACATATGTTAAAAGAAAAATAATTTGGATTATAAATATATTTACAAAATTTACAAGGATCATATTAAATAAATAAATAAATTTACATAATAACTACATTAAGAATTAGAAAATAAAATTATTTAGAAAAATAGAATTAGGTTTTAATAGGCATTTAGAAAATAAATTAGGATTTTGTTTATATACAAAATTATTTTAACTAATATATTCATATATATTATAATTTATTTACAAAGTAAAAGAAAATAAATTTTAAATTAAAAAAACATGAATATAACTATTGAATAATATTTTATAGAGAGTTATTTTTATAAAGAAATCAATTAAATTAAATTAAACAAAACAAAAAATAAAACAAGGAAAATATCAAAACAAACCTGGCTGGGATTTGAACCCAGGAGGTTTTGATTAACATCACCAAGGCATACCACTGGACCATTCCATACGCAGGTAGCAAAGCAATAAGTCCCATAAGTTTTGTTCTTTGTTGTGAAAAACCTGGAAAATAAAAGAAACAAAAAGGCCTGGGGTGCGAATCGAACCCAAGACCTTTTGATCACAAGCATGCATGAGTTACCGCCTGGCTGGGAGAGCCCTTCTGGACATATGGTGATAACACAACATAATATATTACATCTTCTTGTTATCCTGAAAAATAACAAAAAAAACAATGCACCAGCCAAGTATCGAACCAGGGTCCTTACAACATACGCGTATCAGTCTTACCACTAGGACAAACGCAAGTTTGTGATATAAAACAACAATTAATTCATAAAATATTTTACGTAATATTTGAATTCTGGAAACGCGCCAAAGGTCATCTTCTAGCTCTCGCCGTCCAGTTAGGCTATACCTACAGTTTGTCCGTCACTAAAGCTTTTAGTGACGGATTTTTGTCGTCACTACAGAACCTGCACTTAAAATCATGAACAATACGCATAATAAATCCATTCTAATTGTCCAGATCAACTATACAATGATCATTGATCTCAAATATATCATTAATTTGAATTGAAATCGTCTGTATAATGAGTTCCCAATTCATGGTTTCCTTAGAACCCTAACATGGCACAGGATGGTTGCGGCTTCGATTCTCACAATAAAGCACCCAGAATCAATCTAAGGGTCATTCTAAACCATAATCAATAGTCAAAAACAAGTTAGAAAGCATAATCATGATAAATCGAAAAATCAAAGTTCAATGGCATATGAAGATTCGGTTAAGGGTCTATATGATGTTTTGAATGATGAAAATGATCCAAATGCATTCAATAAGCATCATAGAGTGCATTGCAACCTTCAAATCTTTCTGATATTGCCTCTATTTGAAAATCCGAATTGGTGTTTTGGCTTGAATTTTTGAGCTATGAAACTTACCTTTTGATGCTGGAAATTCGTGTATGGATGTTTGCATTATGATCAGTACTTATAGGAGACTCAATTAGGTCAAAAAAATTGATTGATTGTGTGGAAGATTTGATACTTGAAGATTGAAAAAGATGGTGTCATGAAATTCAAATATTGGCTCATGAAAGCTTGCTATTTTTGGATAAATCACATGATTTCTTTCTATTTCAACTTCAATCATCAATTAAGACTTTCTAGAAGCATTATCCAAATAAAATCTATTATTTTCATATTTTATTTTTATTTAAAATGATTTTTAATGATTTAAATCAAATTAAATAGAAATAAAAATAATAAAAATCAGATTTTCAATGGTTTGGGTCGTGCATAGTACTAGTGTATGGATTGGATCACAATTTAGCAAGCCCATTTGGAAAGAATTGGTCCTAGACCCCCATTTTCAATATAAACCATCACAAAATTTCCCAACTTTGCAAGGGCATATCTCCCTCAATTTTAAAGGTATGAGGATGTTCTTGGACATTTTGGAAAGCTTGAAGAGTCCTATAAACAACCCCATTGGTTTCAGGTCCATATCATTTACCAGTCTCAAGTTATGCCCTTTTGAAGTTGTTGACTTTTTGTTGACTTTTGAAATGACCTATAATGTCTTAGCTCATATCTTCCAAATGAAGCATTTTTGGGCTTAACTTGCAACATCAAAGTTGTAGAGAATTCAATTTCCTTCAAAATGAGCTTTGAGTGGAGACTTGGTGATGAATTATGTGAAAGTTATGGCTGGTCAAAGTTCAGTTGACTTTTACTAAGGAAACCCTAATTTAGAAACTCCTGATTATTGATGATCTGGAATCTCCTTGATGAATCATGATCAACCCTTGATCAAATGATGAATTTTACTTCATATACTTGATGTTGGCAAAAAATCATGAAGTTTGACTTTGGTTTGACCACAGTTGACCTCAGTTTGACTTTTTAACTGCATTGACTGATTTTGACTTATCTGATCATCTGACTGAGCAAACTTTTGAGAAAAGTCTTGAAACTTGTCATGGGGGTTCTTATATACATATAAGATGTTATGAAGCTCACTTGAAGTCTTGGAAATCCATTTAGCCTGATTAAAGTCAAAACCCTAGTTTTGGATGCACTGCTTAGGAGGTGCATTGTCTGAGGGAATTGTCAACTCTTCTGACCAATTGTGAATTTTGTGAACCTTGTGAACCATCATAAAATGTCTTGTGAACCTCATGGGAGGTATTGTGAACCTTGTGAACCATCATAAAATGTCTTGTGAACCTCATGGGAGGTATTGTGAACCATTATAAAATGTCTTGTGAACCTCATGGGAGGTATTGTGAACCTTGTGAACCTTGTGAACCTCATAAAGTGACTTGTAGACTTCATGAACCTCATGAAAGGTTTTGTAAGAATTGTGAATCTTGTGAACCTTGTGAACCTTCATAAAGTAACTTGTAGACTTCATGAACCTCATGAAAGGTCTTGAAAGCATTGGGAAACTTGTGAACCTTGTGAACCTTCATAAAGTGACTTGTAGACTTCATGAACCTCATGAAAGGTCTTGTAAACATTGGGAAACTTGTGAACCTTGTGAACCTTCTTAGCACACAAAGTCTTGTATTGTGAGGGCAAATTTTGGGGTGCAACACCAGCTGGCAAAATAAGGATAAAGATTGGAGTTTTCAACGAGATAAACGACCAAACTCAGGGAATTCCTTAAATGAAGAGTCCAAAAAAAGAACTTTTAGGAAAGACTAGGAGAACACGGATACGTGTTGAATTAACGACTTTAAATCTTAAGCAAACAACTTGAAGGAATTATGCCTCTGATAATTGGGCTTAAAAGAAGTATTGGTTGTACTAAGGTACATATTAATGAGGGCCTCTGCGGGGAATACCAGTATTGCTGGGAAAAAACCTTGGTTAACCGCACTGCGGGGTATCAACAACAGTGGACTTAAAAAAATAACAAAAGACAGTAATTTGGACCTGGAGTTAGACAAACGACAACTGGGGAGAGACAAATGATTATGTCAAATGCGTATGATTGAACATGATGAGAATGATCATGATATGCAAATGATGACTCTAGGGAGACAAAGAGTTTTGACAAAACAGGGGAGAGCAGGATCTCAACGCTAATACTTAGACGAGCAATAAGAAAGATGCTGGGGAGATTGGAAATTGATGTTTGATCCAAGGACCCATCCAAGAGTGCTACCAGCCTTTAATTCTCTATGGGGATTTCTGTAATAATTGCATGAGAGTGTTGCTGCAAGCTGTTGCACCCCAAAATTTGCCCTCACAATACAAGACTTTGTGTGCTAAGAAGGTTCACAAGGTTCACAAGTTTCTCAATGCTTATATAACCTTTCATGAAGTCTACAAGTCACTTCTTGAAGGTTCACAAGGTACATAGGCTTCACAATACCTCCCATGAGGTTCACAAGACATTTTATGATGGTTCACAAGGTTCACAAAGTTAACAATTGGTCAAAGAAGTTGACAATTCCCTCAGACAATGCACCTCCTAAGCAGTGCATCCAAAACTAGGGTTTTGACTTTAATCAGGCTAAATGGACTTCCAATACCTCAAGTGAGTTTCATAACATATTATATGTGTGTAAGAACCCCCATGTCAAGTTTCAAGACTTTTCTCAAAAGATTGCTCAGTCAGATGATCAGATAAGTCAAAATCAGTCAATGCAGTTAAAAAGTCAAACTGAGGTCAACTGTGGTCAAACCAAAGTCAAACTTCATGATTTTTTGCCAACATCAAGTATATGAAGTAAAATTCATCATTTGATCAAGGGTTGATCATGATTCATCAAAGAGATTCCAGATCATCAATAATCAGGAGTTTCTAAATTAGGGTTTCCTCAGTAAAAGTCAACTGAACTTTGACCAATCATAACTTTCACATACTTCATCACCAAGTCTCCATCCAAAGCTCATTTTGAAGGAAATTGAATTCTCTACAACTTTTATGTTTAAAGTTAAGCCCAAAAATGCTTCATTTAAAAGATATGACCTAAGACATTATAGGTCATTTCAAAAGTCAACAAAAAGTCAACAACTTCAAAAGGGCATAACTTGAGATTGGTAAATGATATGGACCTGAAACCAATGGGGTTGTTTAGAGGACTCTTCAAGCTTTCCAAAATGACCAAGAACACCCTCATACCTTTAAAATTGAGGGAGATATGCTCTTGCAAAGTTGGGCAATTTTGTGATGGTTTATATTGAAAATGGGGGTCTAGAAACAATTCCTTCCAAATGGGCTTGCTAAGTTGTGATCCAATCCACCTCATATCATTATGCACGACCCAATTGACCAAAATTCAGCATTTTTATTATTTTATTTTTATTTATTATTGATTTAATTCATTAAAATCATTTTAAATAAATATAAAATATGAAAATCTATTTTTGGAGGAAGATAATGCTTCTAGAAATTCTTAATTGTTGATTGAATTTGAAAGAGAAAGGAATCATGTGATTAGTCCAAGAATAGCAAGTCTTCATGATCAAATATTTGAACTTTTACACCATGATCTTTTTCAATATTTTTTGGATCAAATCTTCACACAACCAATCCATATTTCTGACCTAATTCATTCTCATATAAGTATCAAACATAACCCTAGCCTCAAGACACGAATCCAGCAGCTCAAGGGTAAGTTTCAAAAATCAAAAATTCAAGCAAAAAGTGAGATTCGGATTTTGAAATCCAGGGCATTTGAAGGCAAAGTAAGAACATAGAGATGTTTATTGATCATCACTGAAGCTAAAGCATCACTCATATGCATCTCATGTGCTCCATATTGCATAACCCGAGCCAAAACTTGTTCTTGAATATGACTTTTCGAATCCATTGATTTACTATGTTTAATTTGTTTTTGATTGTTGTATGATGTTTATGATAAACCTTAGAACGATTCTGGGCTGTACAATTGGATTTTTCTTGCAGGTATGAGAATCCACCATGATTAGGGTTCACGGCCCCCTTTAGGGTTTCATGATTCCCCAATGATAAATGGATTTTAAAGACATAGGACAATTGCAAAACTCAGTAGCAATTCAATGATATAATCAATTTGGTGAAATTTTGTTGTTTGGATTGAGTTTGTGATTCGCAGGGATGAAGAACACGTAGCAATATTCGCAGGTAAGATGGAGGGAAATTTCGCAGGAAATTTGGAGAAGAAGAAGCAGCTTCGCGCGCTCAGGAAATTCAAATTTATGATTAATATATTTTATGTTGTTTTGTTGTTTGGCTATCACAAGTGCTGGCTTGTCCCAGTGGAAGGATGCGCTTGTGTTTGATGAAAAGGCCAGGGTTCGAATCCTGCTTGGACCATTATTTTTGTTCTATTTTTCAGGATAAAAGAAGATTGAATATATTATAGCTTCTTGCCATTCAATAGTCAGATGGGCTCTTCCAGCCGGGTGGTAAAGCATGCGCGTGAATGATCAAGAGGTCCTGGGTTCAAATCCCACCCTAGACCTTTTGTTTTCAGTATTTTTTCTGGATTTTTTAGATGAAGCACAAAAGGAATTCTTCTCCCTTCATTGTTGCCTGCGTGTGGGCTAGCCTGGTGGTTATTGCTGTTGCTGGCAAGTGTGAGGTCTTGGGATCAAATCCCAGCAGGTTTTTTTTTTCTATTTTCTTATTTTTTTTCTTATTATTGTTTTGATTGATACTTTATTTTAGAGAAAAAATCCAAAAAAATTCAAAATAATATATTGATATTAGGTTAAACTCATTTTTGTTTTCTTTTCTTAAAAAAATAATAATTTGTTAATATTATTAAATTGTATATGTCATTATCTTAATATTCTAAAAAATTGTATATATGCCCTATTTAATTAAATGAATTGTTAATCAAACCCTAAAAAATATTTTTTCTAACAAAGCCCTAATTTTGTAAAAACCCTAATTTATTTTCTATAGAATTATTAAAAACTTAATTGTTATTTTCAAATTTTTGTGCATATTTAATTTAGTATAATTAATTCTAATAAATATAAATATAATCAAACTTTTTTTCTTTAGGTAATTATAAATTGTCAATGATATAAATTTTCATTCTTTTAATATATATATATATATAAATAATTTTGTAATTATAATATGTCTAAAAATAATAATTTATACATAAATTAAAATGCTATAATTATTTAGTTGTTCATATTAAAACTTTCTTTTAATGTCCTTATAATATTTTTATTAATTCAATTTATTTTGATTTCTATTATTATTAACCGTATTATTACTAACTTATACTTATTGTGATTTTACTAACCTTTTATTTAATTTATTACTAACCCATATTATTGCTTATTTATTTTTCATCTATTATTTATGTTTTTGCTTATTATTTATTATTTTGCTCTTATATTTATATTTTTACTATTTATTATTATTATGATTATTATGTAATTGCCTCCTGGATGTAAATTTTGTAATATTTTAAATATTGTTGCTATGGTTAGTAATTAGGGAGTGCAAAACATGTATGTAATTTAAAATAAATTTAGCTCATTTAAATTAAAGATAAATAATATTGAACACTCACACACGTAAGTCGATTTTTAATCGCCGTCTCACTTTCTAAGGTTATCCCTCAAGTTGCCTACGAATAAGGTCAAGTGGGGTGTATAAAGTAAGTCCCTTTCAAAAGAAAAATCATCAAGTCCCTCATGGTTGCCTTTACGAATCGAGTCCCTTCGAAAAATGATGATAGTCCCTCCTATATGCTTATTACACCCCACAGTTGCCTTCATAAAACAGAATGCCCCTCACATGTCCCTTTACATCCAAGGTAATGACTACCTACTCCTTAATAGTAGGGATAGTCTTACCAATGAAAGGATAAAGAACAAGAAAGACTTTAAACATTAGGGTAGGTTCCTCTTATGTACTTGCTCACTTCAAAAACTTTTCAAACACTTAACAAATTTCAAACAAATTTTCAAAAACAAGTTTTTACGCATCCATACATGGATCATTATCAACTATTCTGAAAATTTTTCTATTCACACACTACACTTTCAAAAACAATTCAAAAGTGAGCTAAGTAACTAAGAGCCCATGGATAACCATGGATGTAAAGGGTGCTAACACCTTCCCTTTACATAACCTACCCCCCGGACCCAAAATATTCTCTTAAGGTCTTTCCTGTTCTTTTATATCCTTTCCTTTTGGATAAAATAAAAGTCGGTGGCGACTCTTGCTATCCGCAACATAATTAAAGTCAGTTCTCCCACCGTGTTACAGAACTGGCGACTCTGCTGGGGATGTAATTTAAGAGGGGTACCCTTAGGAATTAGATCACTTTAAATTGTTTTCCTTGTTTGCTTTATATTATCCTGTTGGGGTGCTCTTATGTGTGAAAGGTCCTAACCCGGATCTAGTGTACCTTAGGTAAATGGCAATAGACCAAGGAAACTGTACGACGTATATCGATACGGTTGATCTGGTGGCCATAGTTAGTGCGACTTCTTGGTTGGTGCTTATGTTCCTTAAGTCAAGTTGAGGATAATATGAGGCTGCCATATGTTGTCGATGCACTAACTAACTTTTAGAACCCTAGTTAACTCATCTTGGCCTTTAGAAGAGTAGTGAGGTAACCGGCTTTGGTGCAGACTGAAGTTGGTTGACACTCGATACTACGCTCATTGAGATTCTAAACTTGGAGGGTTTTGGTTGGCAAGTAAGTTGCCTTCTGATCAATCACCCTTGTGAAGGATCAATGATATTGAGATCCCTTAGAACCTGGTTACTTTTGTAGGACAGGATGAACCATCTAACTTCAGGGGAGGGTACTTAACTTAAACCTCATGCAAGCCTTTAAACCTAGGGCTATGGTGTGACTTGTTTGTGTGTGCCACATGTTTGTGATTGAACATAACATCATGACATCATCATGCATCATAAGCATAGCATTTTCACTAACCATTTCAAGGACCAAAGGATTTATCTTTGTTCTTTGTTGCAGGTCATGGCTTCTGCTCGTAGAAACACCATCAGGATCAACTTTGTGGGCATACCTGCTAAGCTTAAAGAGTTGGTTTCTCAAGTGTCTGATCACTCCCAGTTCATCAAGAGACATGGTCACCTATTGGATCTAGTCACTTCAGGGTTCAATGAAGACATGATGAGTGTTCTGTTCCAGTTCTTTGATCCTAAGCACGATTGCTTCACATTCCCCGACTACCAGCTGGTTCCAACCATGGAGGAGTTCTCTAAACTTCTGGGTATACCTGTTCTTGATCAAAGACCCTTCACAGGCTTGGAGATGGAACTCAAACCAGAGGTTATTGCTGCAGCTCTACATCTGAAGAAGTCTGACATTGTTCTAGAAACGAGAAGTGGAGTCAAGGGTATTCTTGCTAAGGTATTAATGGATAAAGCTCAAATGTTCTTGAAGGCCATGAGCTATGATGCTTTTGAGGAGGTCTTAGCCTTGCTAATATATGGCTTAGTATTATTCCCCAATCTAGATCAGTTCATAGATGTTCATGCCATCAACATTTTCCTGAGTCACAATCCAGTGCCTACATTACTTGGAGATATCCTACATTCTCTTCATACCCGTACTACAAGGACAAGAGGAACTTTGATGTGCTGCATACCTTTACTATCCAGGTGGTTTATTTCTCACCTTCCTCGCTCAGTAATGAAGAATGAGCAAGGGTTCAGATGGTCCAAGAGGATCATGTCACTTTCTCACTCAGACATCCATTGGTGCTCCAGATCTATGGAGAATGTCACCATCATTGACCGTTGTGGGGAGTTTCCTAATGTGCCACTTCTAGGCATAAGAGGAGGCATCACCTACAACCCCTCTCTAGCTTTACGACAGTTTGGTTACGCTCGGAGCGATGGCCCGCATGACATGTTGATTCAGGGCATTGTGTTTGATTACGACAACGATCTTCAGGGTTACCGTCAGAGATTCATACGAGCTTGGGGAAAAGTAAACAGGGTTGACAGCAAGACACTGGAGCCTAAGTACACTATTCCTATGGAGGCTTATCTCAGATGGGTACGATCTCGTGCTCAGACACTCATGATGCCATATCCTGCCGTCCTACCAGTTACCATGGAACTTGTTGCTGAAGGAGACACATCTTATACCATCCTTCACCCAGATATGCCTACTGACATGGAAGACTTGCAGAGATCATGGATCCAACTGAAGGAGCAAAGGGATACTTTCGAGGCTCATTACAAAGCAAACCAAGCAAGAATCCTAGAGCTAACAAAGCAACTTCATGAGGAACGAAACCTCAATTCATACCTCAACATAAAGAGGAAACGTCCATGGGAGACTTAAAACCCCATCTTTTGTACTTATTTTATTTCATTTCATTGATGTACGCCTAAAAGGCAAAACAAGTTATTACTAATAAAAGTTTACTTTCGTGTTTGTCTAAGCAAATTTAAATCCTGCGGTCCTTGAAAACATCGCATATGCATTCACATATCATTTCATTACATCACAGGTTTATAATTGTGCACAGGTTTCTCATCTTCTCGCTGTTTATTTCAGCAATGGCTCTTGAACAATCAGTTAAGGATCTCCAGGCACAAAATGCACAGTTCCAAGAGCTGATCTTGAACCTGTCCAAGGGGCAGGATGAATTGAAGGCACTGCTGGCCAAGAAGACTAAGAAGACTAGAAGGTCTGCTGGGTTGATCAACATGGGAAGAAGGTTCAAAGGTCTTGCCAAGACCAAGGAACCAACTGAAGACTATGAATCTGAAGAATCTGAGCAAGAGGTAGGCAGTCTCCACCATTCAATGGGGGACTCCGATTCTGAGGCTAACTACTACCATGAGCCTAATGAAGACAAATTCAAGATGCTGGTGGATAGGATGGATGCTATGGAGTTGCAGAAGTCATCTGGGCTGGATTTTGAGGATTTGAGCTTGATATCTGGAGTGGTCATACCTGTGGGGTTCAAGGTTCCTACTTTTGTTGTCTATGATGGGGTCTCTTGTCCCAAGCTGCATCTGAGGTCTTATGTTAGAAGAATTCAACCCCACACTGCTGACAAGAAGTTGTGGATCCATTTCTTTCAAGAGAGCTTATCTGGAGCTCAGTTGGAGTGGTATTATCAGTTGGAGAGTGTCAACATCAGAGACTGGAATGATCTTGCTGAAGCTTTCTACAAGCAGTATCAATACAATGCTGACTTAGCCCCCACTCGCATGCAGCTTCAGAGCATGTCTATGGGTGCCAAAGAAAGTTTTAAGGAGTATGCTCAGAAGTGGAGAGATTTAGCTGGAAGAGTTCAACCCCCTTTGACTGACAGGGAGCTGGTTGATATGTTCATGTGTACGCTGAATGGTCCGTTTTATAGTCATCTCATTGGAAGCTCATCATCTGGCTTCACTGAGTTGATCATGACAGGAGAGCGGGTAGAAAATGGTATCAAGAGTGGAAAGATCCAAGTGGGCACTTCTTCATCAGGTGCTGCAAAGAAGCCTCCCACTGGGAAAAAGGAATCCAATGCTGTTTATGGTCAACCTGATCGTAACAGAAGGCATCAGTCTGTTAGTGCAGTTCATATTTCAAATCCAACTCCTGCAACAACAGAGCAGCCTCAGGGCAACCAACAAAGGGCTAGAAGACAGTTCACGAAGATCAACATGTCAATGGCTCAGGCATTGCAACACTTGTTGAAGGCTGAACTTATTACCCTGAGGGAGGCTCCTCAGAATCCCAATGTTACCTCTCCCAAGTACAATCCCAATGCACGATGTGCATATCACTCAAATTGTCCAGGACATGATACTAATAACTGCTGGGTCTTGAAGAACAAAATTCAAGATATGATTGATGCTGGAGAGATTGAGTTTGATCCACCAGGTACTCCAAATGTGATTACAGCTCCAATGCCAAATCACGAGAAGACTGTCAATGCCATTGATGAAGACCTCCATGTCTATTCAGTTATGGAGTTGACCACACCACTGTCTGTTATCAAAAAGAGGTTAGTACAAGCTGGGATCTTTCCAGGTTGTCGTGAAGATTGTTTGTATTGTACCTATAAGCCGGATAGTTGCTTCATTTTGAGAGATGGCATTCAACGTCTCATGGATAAGTATACTATAGTGTTTGAAAGAAGACCAGCATCTGTAGAAAGTATGGTGGATCATCTGACTCGGGGTAAGAAGATTGAAGAGGTTGACATGGTTGACAAAGTACCAATAAGAATCACTTCAAAGGGTCCTATTAAAATCACTCATCAGGGTCCAATCAAGATTACTGCTGAAGGTCCTGTGAAAGTTGTTGCTGAAGCCAGAGTAGCTCCTATGGTCATTACTACTCCTGGTCCTATCCCATATACGTCTGACAAAGCTGTGCCTTGGCACTATGGGTCTGATGTTTACATCCATGGTGTTAAGCAAGAGCCTGTAGCTGATGTACCTGTTGATGTTGATAATATTGCTGGATCTAGCAAGATCACTCGTAGTGGAAGAGTCTTCTCTCCTCCAGATACTTCCAAAAATGCAGTTACTCCTGCTACTACTTCCACCACTGATGCTCGGGGCAAAGGTCCTGTTATTGAGCCTGTATCTACTGATGTGCCAGCTGTTGATGATCTCTCTAAGCAGATGGAGGAAGTATTGAAAATCATTCGCAAGAGTGATTATGACATTGTGGATCAGCTGGGGCATACTCCCTCAAAAATTTCTATGCTCTCCCTATTATTATGTTCTGAAGCTCATGCCAAGTCATTGATCAAGTTTCTGAAGATGGCTCATGTACCCAGTGCAATTTCTGTTGACCAATTTGAGAACTGTGTTGCCCACCTGACCTACGACAATGGGTTAGGATTTTATGATGCTGATTTGACCCCTACCAAGAGGGATCATAACAGGGCCTTGCATATTTCAATTGAATGCAGGGGCACTACCCTGTCTCATGTGCTGATAGACAATGGTTCCTCTTTGAATGTGTTGCCTAAGGAAGTCCTGAACAAGCTGAGTCCTGAAGATGCTGTGCTGAAACCCAGTAATATTGTGGTGAAGGCTTTTGATGGTTCTAGAAGAGTAGTACATGGGGAAATTGACCTTCCAATCCAAGTTGGTTCCCAGGTGTTTACTGCTACATTTTATGTGATGGATATTCGTCCTTCATACTCTTGTCTGCTTGGTCGTCCCTGGATCCATGGGGCAGGTGCTGTGACCTCTACATTGCACCAAAAGTTGAGATATCCGGTGAATGGAAAGGTTGTTACTGTCTATGGAGAAGAAGAATACTTTGTCAGCCATGTAAATACCTTCAAGTATCTGGAAATGGAAGGTGAATATATAGAAACTCCGTGTCAGACATTTGAAGTGGTTCCCTGGGTTGTTAATGATTATGTAGCTCCTCCTGCTGTGAAGAAAGTTCCTGTGGTCACCAGAAAGCCTCCAACAATGGCAATGGCCTCCCTCAATGATGCTAGAGCTGTGGTGGATGAAGAGTCCCAGAAGGCTGTTCGTCGTGCTCATGCTGCCCGTGTCACTAATCAAGGGGTTGTGAAAGACCAGATTAATGTTGTGGGAGATCAAGATGAAGATTACAACTTGGAGGCATGGATTTTTCCTACTGTGGGTGCTGGACTCAATAATTGGAAAGCTGAAGATGTTATCCCTATCTCCTTTAGTCAGGAGTAAATACTATTACTGTGATATGTTTTTAAATTTGTAATTTCTGAACAATAAAACTTTCAAGCCATGTGCCTTACCCGGGGCACAATGGTGTGCTTGTTACGGGTTGTCATTTCATTTGCATACCTCATTCAATAAAATCAGTGGACGTTTCGTTTTCGTAAATATTGTGTTCCTTGTCTTTCTTTTCTTTTTATTTTTGCTTTATCAGCTATGTGTTCTTACACACACACACATCACTAAAATGCAGATCCTCATCCACTCTAGATCCTGTTGATAACAGTTCTACTATTGCCAATTATAATTTCGAGAATCCGATCTATCAAACTGAAGACGGAAATGAGGACGATTGTGAAATACCTGTAGAGCTTGCTAGGTTGTTACAACAAGAAGAGAAAGCTATACAGCCACATGAAGAGCCAGTCGAAGTTGTGAATCTGGGAACTG
Organism: Lathyrus aphaca; assembly: GCA_963966055.1. Taxonomy (NCBI): domain Eukaryota; kingdom Viridiplantae; phylum Streptophyta; class Magnoliopsida; order Fabales; family Fabaceae; genus Lathyrus; species Lathyrus aphaca. Next base: position 127,748,495 of record OZ014524.1, read on the forward strand.
AAGAAAACAGAAAGGAGGTCAAGATAGGAGCTGATTTAGAGGACGGTGTCAAGAGCAGGTTGATTCAGATGTTACGTGACTATGTGGAGATCTTTGCTTGGTCTTATGAAGATATGCCAGGGTTGGATACAGACATTGTGGTTCACCGTTTACCAGTGAAAGAAGATTGTCGTCCAAAGAAACAGAAGGTTCGTCGTATGCGTCCTGAAATGTCAGAAAAGATCAAGGCAGAGGTAATGAAACAGTTCAATGCAGGGTTCTTAGCAGTGACTTCTTATCCTCAGTGGGTTGCAAATGTGGTACCAGTTCCTAAGAAAGATGGTAAGGTACGTATGCATGTAGACTACAGAGATTTGAACAAGGTTAGCCCTAAAGATGACTTTCCACTTCCTCACATTGATATTCTGGTAGACAACACTGCTCAACATAAGGTATTCTCTTTTATGGATGGTTTCTCTGGTTACAATCAAATCAAGATGGCACCTGAAGATATGGAGAAGACAACATTTGTGACACAGTGGGGCACCTTTTGCTATAAGGTAATGCCATTTGGTTTGAAGAATGCAGGGGCAACATATCAGCGTGCTATGGTGGCTTTATTTCATGATATGATTCATCATGAGATAGAGGTATATGTAGATGATATGATAGCCAGGTCTCAGAATGAAGAGCAACATCTTGATCATCTGCACAAGTTGTTTGAGAGGTTGAAGAAATACAAGTTGAGGTTGAACCCAAACAAATGTACTTTTGGAGTTAGATCTGGAAAGCTCCTGGGTTTCATTGTCAGTGGAAAAGGTATTGAAGTGGATCCTGCAAAAGTGAAAGCTATACGAGAGATGCCAGCTCCCCGTACTGAAAAGGAGGTTAGAGGTTTCTTGGGACGATTAAACTACATTGCAATATTTATCTCCCAATTAACTACCATCTGTGAGCCAATTTTCAAGTTGTTGAAGAAAGATCAGGTGATGGAATGGAATGATGAATGTCAGACTGCCTTTGATGAAATCAAGAGATATCTGCTAGAACCTCCAATTTTGATGCCACCAGTTGATGGAAGACCCTTGATTATGTACTTAACAGTGCTAGACAACTCGATGGGGTGTGTGTTGGGGCAACATGACGAGTCTGGTCGAAAAGAGCAGGCAATATACTACCTTAGCAAAAAGTTTACCGACTGTGAAACAAGATACTCACTGCTCGAGAAAACTTGCTGCGCTTTGGCATGGGCTGCTCGCCGACTAAGACAGTATATGTTGACCCATACTACCTTGTTGATTTCAAAGATGGATCCAATCAAGTACATATTTGAAAAACCTGCTCTCTCCGGAAGAATTGCAAGATGGCAAATGATCTTGACGGAATATGACATACAATATACTACTCAGAAGGCCATTAAAGGAAGTGTTGTTGCTGATCATTTGGCTCATCAAGCAATGGATGATTACCAGTCAATGAATTTTGAGTTCCCTGATGAAGACATTATGATTATTACCAAAGAACCTGGACAATATGACGGACCTGAACAAGGATCCCGATGGACTATGGTTTTTGATGGTGCCTCTAATGCACTTGGTAATGGTGTTGGTGTTGTGATTAGTTCCCCTGAAGGTTGTCATACCCCGATTACTGCCAGACTTTGTTTCCATTGTACCAATAACATGGCTGAGTATGAGGCATGTATCCTGGGTATTAAAGCTGCTATTGATATGAAGATTCAGTTCCTTGATGTGTATGGAGATTCAGCCCTGGTAGTAAGTCAGATCAAAGGAGATTGGGATACCAAGCATGATAACCTCATTCCTTACAGAGAGCTTGTGTTGTCTTTGATCCCACATTTCAAAGAGATTACCTTTGGACACATTCCACGAAGAGAGAATCAGTTAGCAGATGCATTAGCCACCATGGCATCTATGTTTGAGATTAGCTGGGATGATGAAGCTCCCAAGATTACTATTGACAGATTTGAAAAGCCTGCATACTGCAATGAGATTGACACTGAAGGGGCAGAGGAGAAACCTTGGTTCTATGAAGTAAAAAGATATCTTGAAGCTCAGGAATTCCCTGAAGGGGCATCTGTCAAAGATAGGAAGTTTCTGAGAAGGTTTGCTGCTAAGTTCTTCTTGAGTAATGGGATTCTATACAAGCGCAATCATGATTCAACTATGCTTCGTTGTGTGGATAAGAAGGAAGCAACTGAGATTATGGAAGAGATGCATGATGGGATCTTTGGCACTCATTCTAGTGGTCATACTATGGCAAAGAAGATATTGAGAGCAGGTTACTACTGGTCTACCATGGAAGCTGATTGCTATCAACACTCCAGAACTTGTCACAAATGTCAAATCTATGCTGATAAAGTCCATGTACCTCCATCACCATTGAATGTGTTGACTGCTCCTTGGCCCTTTGCCATGTGGGGCATTGATATGATTGGTGAGATCAAGCCTACTGCTTCTAATGGGCATCGTTTCATCCTGGTTGCTATTGATTACTTCACAAAATGGGTGGAGGCAGCTTCATTTGCATCTGTTACTAAGAATGTCGTGGCTCGGTTCATTAAGAATAATCTCATATGTAGGTATGGCATCCCTGAAAGGATTATCACTGACAATGGCTCTAATCTGAACAACACTATGATCACTGATCTCTGCACGCAGTTCAAGATTAAGCATCACAACTCTTCTCCGTATCGTCCAAAGATGAATGGGGCAGTTGAAGCTGCTAATAAGAACATTAAGAAAATTGTACAGAAGATGACTGTTACTTACAAGGATTGGCATGAGATGTTACCATTTGCTCTTCATGGTTATCGTACCACAATACGTACTTCAACAGGGGCAACCCCATTCTCTTTAGTCTATGGTATGGAAGCAGTTCTACCCATTGAAGTTCAGATTCCCTCCTTGAGAATTATGAAGGATGCAGGCTTGGATGAAGATGAGTGGATTCAGACCCGACTTGACCAGATAAATTTGATTGACGAGAAGAGGTTAGCAGCAGTTTGTCATGGCCAGATGTACCAAAAACGAATGATCAAAGCTTTTAACAAGAAGGTTAAGCTAAAGGTATATCAGGCTGGTGACTTGGTAATCAAGCGTATCATATTACCACAGGGTGATCCTAGAGGCAAGTGGACTCCAACATATGAAGGACCATTCGTAGTCAAGACAGTGTTCTCAGGAGGTGCCATGATACTGACTACAATAGATGGTGAAGACTTCCCACAACCTGTAAACGCAGACATAGTTAAAAAATACTACGCATGAAAAGAGACCCGCTAGGTTGACAGGCCTAGGCAAAAATAAGGGCATCCCGGCAAACCAAAAGGGTTTGGGCAAAAACTAGGGATATATATAAAAAGATGTACACCCGGCAAGTCGAAAACCTGAAAAGGCGGCTTGGGCAAAAAAGGGTATCCCGGTGGATTGAAAACCTGAAAGGGCAATCCAGGCAAAAGTTAGGGATTGAAGCGTATGACTATGTCTCGTTTGGATCACTCATGAAACTACAACCAGTTGTACTACTTATTCAAGCTCGAACAGATAAAGCTCAATCCAATCGTTTCCGTCTCAACAGCAGAAGATGAGATACTTGAAGATAATGGCAATAGTAGAATTGAAACTCAATAGGATTGTTTCCCACATAGCTGATACTCTTTGTTTTGTAAAAACTTTATGACAAAATCCTCTTACTAGGGTTTATGTCTCCTTGTACAAACTTACCCGTGTATGGGTCACTTTTGATATAAATAAATTCCATCTTTTGAATCCAGATTTACTTTTACCCTATTTACATAAGCGAAACGTCCATTGGTTGTGTTTGAATGTATGTATGCTTTTGAATATGATTAATGTTTACCAAAAATGCATGAATGCTTAATATGATTGATGTTTACCAGAAATGCATGAAAATGCAGTAATAGTATTTACTAAAGACGAACGAGGGGAGGATTTCAACGAAGCTTCGCCGGTTCATCTTTACAATACAACTACAAACCCTCAGTAGGACGAATCCATCTTCATAAAGTCTTATCTCCCCTGGAATTTATATCCATCTCTTTTATCCTCATACGGATATGCGGGAAATTACTTTTCAATAAGGGTACGACGAACGAAGACGGGATGTTATACTTATCCTACTATCAAACGAAGACGGAGGTTATATATACCTTACTATCCCCAGCATACGGGAAGTTATCTATACCCTGTTATCCCCAGCAGACGGAGGGTTATATATTCTTCAACAATGAATCGGGATTTATTTTCCCTGGCCAGCAGTTTTATACAAAGATATCCAAACGCTTCCGGCAGTATCATATCATACATACATCATTTACATCATACCATATATATCCATAGACACCTAGTACATTACTTGAGTACATCATATCATACATGCATACATAAGGCATAAACTAATGTTATTATACAGAATGCTACCTTGTTTTCAGGTTAATTACCCAACAAACAAACTTATGATCATCAGGACTACTTTATCCTCCTGATAAGCTTCTTATTACTTCAGGGCTGCTTTATCGTCACCTAAGGGTTACTTTATCCTCCTGATGAGCTTCTTATTACTTTGGGACTGCTTTATCGTCACCTCAGGGTTACTTTATCCTCCTGATAACTTCTCATGACTTCAAGACTGCTTTAGAGTTATCATTATTGATGGCTCTATCCTCCTGAAATGCTTTAGAGCTATCCATTGCTCTATCCTCCTGAAATCATTACTTCAAGACTGCTTTAGAGTTATCATTATTGATTGCTCTATCCTCCTGAAATCATTACTTCAAGACTGCTTTAGAGTTATCATTATTGATTGCTCTATCCTCCTGAAATCATATTATTACTTCAAGACTGCTTTAGAGCTATTGATTGTTCTATCCTCCTGAAGTCATATCATTACTTCAAGACTGCTTTAGAGTTATCATTATTGATTACTCTATCCTCCTGAAATCTTCAAGACTGCTTTAGAGTTATCATTATTGATTGCTCTATCCTCCTGAAATCATATTATTACTTCAAGACTGCTTTAGAGTTATCATTATTGATTACTCTATCCTCCTGAAATCTTTAAGACTGCTTTAGAGTTATCTTTATTGATTGCTCTATCCTCCTGAAATCATATTATTACTTCAAGACTGCTTTAGGGTTATCATTATTGATTGCTCTATCCTCATGAAGACATGTTGTTACATCAGTATTACTCCAGTATCCTGAAAGCATATCATCAATACCTCAGGACTGCTCCAGACTCCTGATAGCTTTCATTATACCTCCATATTTTGGACTGGTTTCCCCTAGTGGCATCTTTAAGCCCACTCAATCATATTCAACTAGTCCTCTGTATCACTCTAATGCACTGGTGAGTGCAAATTTTTGGGCTTTTGTGTTCAATCCCCTTCAACCTTCCAGGTCACGACTGGAAAATATACCAATCTAACCCCTCAGGTTTCAGAAAATTGAACAGGGGCAGCTGTTGCACCCCAAAATTTGCCCTCACAATACAAGACTTTGTGTGCTAAGAAGGTTCACAAGGTTCACAAGTTTCTCAATGCTTATATAACCTTTCATGAAGTCTACAAGTCACTTCTTGAAGGTTCACAAGGTTCACAAGCTTCACAATACCTCCCATGAGGTTCACAAGACATTTTATGATGGTTCACAAGGTTCACAAAGTTCACAATTGGTCAAAGAAGTTGACAATTCCCTCAGATAATGCACCTCCTAAGCAGTGCATCCAAAACTAGGGTTTTGACTTTAATCAGGCTAAATGGACTTCCAATACCTCAAGTGAGTTTCATAACATATTATATGTGTGTAAGAACCCCCATGTCAAGTTTCAAGACTTTTCTCAAAAGATTGCTCAGTCAGATGATCAGATAAGTCAAAATCAGTCAATGCAGTTAAAAAGTCAAACTGAGGTCAACTGTGGTCAAACCAAAGTCAAACTTCATGATTTTTTGCCAACATCAAGTATATGAAGTAAAATTCATCATTTGATCAAGGGTTGATCATGATTCATCAAAGAGATTCCAGATCATCAATAATCAGGAGTTTCTAAATTAGGGTTTCCTTAGTAAAAGTCAACTGAACTTTGACCAATCATAACTTTCACATACTTCATCACCAAGTCTCCATCCAAAGCTCATTTTGAAGGAAATTGAATTCTCTACAACTTTTATGTTGAAAGTTAAGCCGAAAAATGCTTCATTTAAAATATATGACCTAAGACATTATAGGTCATTTCAAAAGTCAACAAAAAGTCAACAACTTCAAAAGGGCATAACTTGATATTGGTAAATGATATGGACCTGAAACCAATGGGGTTGTTTAGAGGACTCTTCAAGCTTTCCAAAATGACCAAGAACACCCTCATACCTTTAAAATTGAGGGAGATATGCTCTTGCAAAGTTGGGCAATTTTGTGATGGTTTAAATTGAAAATGGGGGTCTAGAAACAATTCCTTCCAAATGGGCTTGCTAAGTTGTGATCCAATCCACCTCATATCATTATGCACGACCCAATTGACCAAAATTCAGCATTTTTATTATTTTATTTTTATTTATTATTGATTTAATTCATAAAAATCATTTTAAATAAATATAAAATATGAAAATCTATTTTTGGAGGAAGATAATGCTTCTAGAAATTCTTAATTGTTGATTGAATTTGAAAGAGAAAGGAATCATGTGATTAGTCCAAGAATAGCAAGTCTTCATGATCAAATATTTGAACTTTTACACCATGATCTTTTTCAATATTTTTTGGATCAAATCTTCACACAACCAATCCATATTTCTGACCTAATTCATTCTCATATAAGTATCAAACATAACCCTAGCCTCAAGACACGAATCCAGCAGCTCAAGGGTAAGTTTCAAAAATCAAAAATTCAAGCAAAAAGTGAGATTCGGATTTTGAAATCCAGGGCATTTGAAGGCAAAGTAAGAACATAGAGATGTTTATTGATCATCACTGAAGCTAAAGCATCACTCATATGCATCTCATGTGCTCCATATTGCATAACCCGAGCCAAAACTTGTTCTTGAATATGACTTTTCGAATCCATTGATTTACTATGTTTAATTTGTTTTTGATTGTTGTATGATGTTTATGATAAACCTTAGAACGATTCTGGGCTGTACAATTGGATTTTTCTTGCAGGTATGAGAATCCACCATGATTAGGGTTCACGGCCCCCTTTAGGGTTTCATGATTCCCCAATGATAAATGGATTTTAAAGACATAGGACAATTGCAAAACTCAGTAGCAATTCAATGATATAATCAATTTGGTGAAATTTTGTTGTTTGGATTGAGTTTGTGATTCGCAGGGATGAAGAACACGTAGCAATATTCGCAGGTAAGATGGAGGGAAATTTCGTAGGAAATTTGGAGAAGAAGAAGCAGCTTCGCGCGCTCAGGAAATTCAAATTTATGATTAATATATTTTATGTTGTTTTGTTGTTTGGCTATCACAAGTGCTGGCTTGTCCCAGTGGAAGGATGCGCTTGTGTTTGATGAAAAGGCCAGGGTTCGAATCCTGCTTGGACCATTATTTTTGTTCTATTTTTCAGGATAAAAGAAGATTGAATATATTATAGCTTCTTGCCATTCAATAGTCAGATGGGCTCTTCCAGCCGGGTGGTAAAGCATGCGCGTGAATGATCAAGAGGTCCTGGGTTCAAATCCCACCCCAGACCTTTTGTTTTCAGTATTTTTTCTGGATTTTTTAGATGAAGCACAAAAGGAATTCTTCTCCCTTCATTGTTGCCTGCGTGTGGGCTAGCCTGGTGGTTATTGCTGTTGCTGGCAAGTGTGAGGTCTTGGGATCAAATCCCAGCAGGTTTTTTTTTTTCTATTTTCTTATTTTTTTTCTTATTATTGTTTTGATTGATACTTTATTTTAGAGAAAAAATCCAAAAAAATTCAAAATAATATATTGATATTAGGTTAAACTCATTTTTGTTTTCTTTTCTTAAAAAAATAATAATTTGTTAATATTATTAAATTGTATATGTCATTATCTTAATATTCTAAAAAATTGTATATATGCCCTATTTAATTAAATGAATTGTTAATCAAACCCTAAAAAATATTTTTTCTAACAAAGCCCTAATTTTGTAAAAACCCTAATTTATTTTCTATAGAATTATTAAAAACTTAATTGTTATTTTCAAATTTTTGTGCATATTTATTTTAGTATAATTAATTCTAATAAATATAAATATAATCAAACTTTTTTTCTTTAGGTAATTATAAATTGTCAATGATATAAATTTTCATTCTTTTAATATATATATATATATATATATATATATATATATATATATATATATATATATATATATATATATATATATATATATAATAATTTTGTAATTATAATATGTCTAAAAATAATAATTTATACATAAATTAAAATGCTATAATTATTTAGTTGTTCATATTAAAACTTTCTTTTAATGTCCTTATAATATTTTTATTAATTCAATTTATTTTGATTTCTATTATTATTAACCGTATTATTACTAACTTATACTTATTGTGATTTTACTAACCTTTTATTTAATTTATTACTAACCCATATTATTGCTTATTTATTTTTCATCTATTATTTATGTTTTTGCTTATTATTTATTATTTTGCTCTTATATTTATATTTTTACTATTTATTATTATTATGATTATTATGTAATTGCCTCCTGGATGTAAATTTTGTAATATTTTAAATATTGTTGCTATGGTTAGTAATTAGGGAGTGCAAAACATGTATGTAATTTAAAATAAATTTAGCTCATTTAAATTAAAGATAAATAATATTGAACACTCACACACGTAAGTCGATTTTTAATCGCCGTCTCACTTTCTAAGGTTATCCCTCAAGTTGCCTACGAATAAGGTCAAGTGGGTGTATAAAGTAAGTCTCTTTCAAAAGAAAAATCATCAAGTCCCTCATGGTTGCCTTTACGAATCGAGTCCCTTCGAAAAATGATGATAGTCCCTCCTATATGCTTATTACACCCCACAGTTGCCTTCATAAAACAGAATGCCCCTCACATGTCCCTTTACATCCAAGGTAATGACTACCTACTCCTTAATAGTAGGGATAGTCTTACCAATGAAAGGATAAAGAACAAGAAAGACTTTAAACATTAGGGTAGGTTCCTCTTATGTACTTGCTCACTTCAAAAACTTTTCAAACACTTAACAAATTTCAAACAAATTTTCAAAAACAAGTTTTTACGCATCCATACATGGATCATTATCAACTATTCTGAAAATTTTTCTATTCACACACTATACTTTCAAAAACAATTCAAAAGTGAGCTAAGTAACTAAGAGCCCATGGATAACCATGGATGTAAAGGGTGCTAACACCTTCCCTTTACATAACCTACCCCCCGGACCCAAAATATTCTCTTAAGGTCTTTCCTGTTCTTTTATATCCTTTCCTTTTGGATAAAATAAAAGTCGGTGGCGACTCTTGCTATCCGCAACATAATTAAAGTCAGTTCTCCCACCGTGTTACACAAGCCAGAGGGTTTCTTAGAAGACAAAAAATCTTTTAATTTTTCTAAAGTAAAGAAATTTGAATGTTTTCCATTACGTTTTCAAAACTGTTTCTAAAATTTTTTGTCATTTTCAAAGTTAAATTGTAATTCAGTAAAGAAATTTTGCATAACAAAGAAAATAAGAGGCTGAAAGACAAAGTTTAAAGGCAAAGGTTGTATTTCATTCAAGAATGGTAGCTTGCCAATAGCAAAAACTCCATGGGAAATTACAATTTGAAAATGGCAATGGGGAAAGGTCTACATTGAATCCAACGACCACTATAATCCCTAATAACTAAAACCTCCCAACACCTTGCTTCTGACGAGAGTGACTGGATTGGTCTTCAAGTAATGATCTTTAGTAACACCATCTGATACAGTCAAATGCCCTTGTCCCTAACTTTTTCCTGGACCGCCCTTTCGGGTTTTCGATCCATCGGGACGCTATTTTTTGCCTAAGCCGCCCTTTCGGGTTTTCAACTTAGCGAGCTCTTATTTTTTTTTGTTTTTATCCCTAACTTTTGCCTGGATCTCCTTCATAGGTTATGATCCACCGAGATACCCATTTTTTGCATAGGTCGCCATTTCTGGTTTTCGACCTATCGGGCTTTATTTAGGCATAATATTTTTTGACTGCATCAGAATTCACCGGGTGCTTAAGTTGTTCACCATCCATAGTTGTGAGGATTAGGGAACCTCCGGAGAATGCCACTTTCACAACATATGGGCCTTCATAGTTAGGGCTCCATTTTCCACGCATGTCTTTGTGGACTGGCAAAATTTTCTTGAGTACAAGGTCTCCTTCTTTGAATTCTCGGAGACAGACTTTCTTATCAAATGCTCTCTTGATGCGCTTCTGATACAACTGGCCATGGCACATGGCGGTCATTCTCTTCTCATCAATGAGATTCAGTTGGTCATATCTGCTCTGGACCCACTCCGCTTCTTCCAGTTTGGTTTCCATCAAAATCCTCAAAGATGGTATCTCTACTTCGATAGGGAGAACCGCATCCATCCCATACACCAAAGAGAAAGGGGTTTCCCCTGTTGAAGTGCGAACTGATGTTCTGTATCCGTGAGGCATACGGTAACATCTCGTGCCAATATTTGTAAGTCTTCACCATCTTCTGCAAGATCTTCTTGATGTTCTTGTTTGCGGCTTCAACAGCTCCGTTCATCTTCGGACGGTAAGGAGAAGAGTTATGATGTTCAATCTTGAATGTATCACACAATTCTTTCATTGTCTTGTTGTTCAAATTAGTCCCATTATCTGTGATGATTCGGCTTGGTATCCCGTAGCGGCAAATAATTTGGTTCTTGAGGAAACGGGTGACCACCTGCTTTGTCACATTGGCGTAGGAAGCCGCTTCTACCCACTTGGTAAAGTAATCGATCGCAACCAAGATAAATCGGTGACCATTGGAAGCTTTAGGCTCAATTGCCCCTATCATGTGAATGCCCAACATTGAGAAAGGCCAGGGTGATGATAGAACATTCAAAAGGGTCGGAGGTACGTGCACCTTGTCGGCGTAAATCTGACATTTATGACACTTCTTGGCGTATTTGAAACAATCTGATTCCATGGTCAACCAGAAATATCCAGCTCTTAAAATCTTCCTGGACATGGCATGTCCATTGGCATGTGTTCCAAATTATCCTTCATGGATTTCCCTGATCAATAAGTCTGCTTCACGCTTGTCCACACATTTGAGCAGAACCATATCGTGATTTCTCTTATAGAGTACATTGTTGCTGAGGAAGAACTTGGATGCCAATCTTCTCAGAGTCTTCTTGTCTAGAGTTGTTGCATCAGCTGGGTACTCTTGTTTTTGCAAGTAGCTCTTGATGTCATAGAACCATGGTTTCTCATCAGTTTCTTCTTCGACCAATAGACAGTAGGCTGGTGTAGTTTTCCGCTCGATCGTAATGAGTGGGGCTTCATTAAGAAATCTGACTTGAAACATAGAGGCCAACATAGCTAAAGCGTCTGCAATTTGATTCTCTGCCCTTGGAACATGATGGAAAGTGACTTCATCAAAGTATTTAATTAATTCCACAATGTGGGCACGGTAAGGGATCAATTTCTCATCACGGGTTTCCCACTCACCTTTGACTTGGTAGATTACTAAGGCTGAGTCTCCGTATACTTCAAGGATCTTGATTCTGGTATCAATTGCAGCTTCGATACCCAAAACACATGCTTCATACTCAGCGATGTTGTTTGTACATTCAAAACATAGTCTGGCCGTGAAGGGGGTGTATCCACCATCAGGATTCATCAAAACAGCTCCCACACCATGCCCTATGTAATTAGAGGAACCATCAAACATCATCTTCCAACGAGAACCTGGCTCGGGACCTTCATCTGGACCTGGAACTTCACAATCCTTTATCAACATGATGTCCTCGTCTGGGAAGTCGAATTTCAAAGGTTCATAGTCCTCAATAGGGTGATCAGCAAGGTAGTCAGACAAAACACTGCCCTTGATAGACTTCTGGGTTACATACTGGATGTCATATTCGGATAACAACATGTGCCATCGGGCAAGCCTTCCAGTCAAGGCAGGTTTCTCAAAAATGTACTTTATTGGATCCATTTTCGAGATCAACAAAGTAGTGTGACAAATCATATACTGCCTGAGACGTTTGGCTGCCCATGCCAAAGCACAGCAAGTCTTCTCTAAAAGTGAATATCGGCTTTCACAATCTGTGAACTTCTTGCTTAAGTAATAAATGGCATGCTCCTTGCGACCGGTTTCGTCTTGTTGGCCTAAAACACAACCCATAGATCCCTCAAGTACAGTCAGGTACATGAAAAGAGGCTTCCCTGGAGTAGGTTGGATTAAGATAGGAGGTTCCTGCAGGTAAACCTTAATCTTCTCAAAAGCCAGTTGACAATCAGGACTCCACTCGATTGCCTGATTCTTTCGAAGCATCTTGAATAAAGGCTCACATGTAGCAGTCATGTTGGAGATAAATCTGGAGATGTAGTTCAGTCTTCCAAGGAAGCCTCTAACTTGCTTTTCGGTTTTTGGAGCTGGCATCTCTTGAATTGCTCTGACTTTGTTCGGATCTACTTCAATTCCTTGCTGACTAACAATAAAACCGAGTAACTTTCCTGATCGGACACCAAAGGTACACTTAGCTGGATTCATACGCAGTTGGAACTTCCTGAGACGCTCAAATAACTTCAGGAGATGATTCAAATGATCCTCCTCACTCTGTGATTTGGCAATCATATCATCCACATAAACTTCTATTTCTTTATGCATCATATCATGGAAAAGGGTGACCATTGCCCTTTGATAAGTGGCTCCTGCATTTCTAAGACCGAATGGCATAACTTTGTAGCAATAAGTGCCCCATGGTATGATGAATGTAGTCTTTTCCATATCGTCAGGATCCATCTTAATCTGGTTATATCCTGAAAATCCATCCATGAAGGAGAAAATAGCGAACTTAGCAGTGTTGTTGACCAAAGTATCAATGTGCGGGAGAGGGAAATCATCCTTGGGACTGGCTTTGTTCAAATCTCTATAGTCCACACACATCCTAACCTTGCCATCCTTCATGAGGACTGGCACAATGTTAGCTACCCATTCAGGGTACTTTACAACTGCGAGGAATCCAGCATCAAACTGTCTTTTGACCTCTTCTTGAATCTTCAGAGCCAAGTCTGGTCTTGTTCTTCAGAGCTTTTGCTTTACGGGAGGACAATCTGGTCGAAGCGACAACTTATGAACAACTATGCCTGTGTCTATCCCGAGCATATCCTGATACGACCATGCAAACACATCCACATACTCTTTAAGAAGCTTGACCAATATTTCTCTGATGTCTGCCCCAAGTGTTGTACCGATCTTGACTTCCTTCTTATCTTCATCGGTGCCAAGGTTGATGGTATCTACCTGCTCCTTATGGGGCTGAAGATCTGTGTGCTCATCCTCAACTAATTTTGCCAGTTCTTCGGGAATGTCACAATCTTCCTCACTTTCATCTTCCGCTTGGTAGATGGGCGAATCGAAGTTAGGAGAGAATATAGAGTCATTGGATTCAACAGGGTTTTCATTTGTTCTGCATATGGGAATGATTTGCTTTTATTAAAAGTGAAAATAGAGGGATGCAATAAAAACTTTTTATTATCTTTGAAAGATTTCCATTTTCTTTTAAAAGTGAAAAGAGAAAAACAGTAAATAAAAACAAAGTAAGAATTTAACAAAATGCCTTCATTGACTGATTAACTTGAAAATGAGAAGGGGCCCTACAAAATGATCCCATAGCCTTGGGCAGAGCTAGGGAACTTTGAAAACACTTAACGAAAACAAATAAATTACTTTGACAATGGAAAAAATTCTGGGATCTCAACTGCCCAAAGCTGCTTCACACTGATAAACCAAATGATCCACATCTTCATCTTCAGCATCCCCATTAATTGCATTGATCTGATAGCCGGCACTGGAAAACACCTCTTGAATGGTCTTTGGACGTCCTTTGACGGAGGTTGACGCTCCTTCCTTTACATGAGTTGGTTTGTAACCCAACCCGTAGCGATCTAGCTTCTGTTTGACTTCAATGACATCACCCCAACCTTCATGGCTTCCTTCTTCAATTGTGGAAATGGTACTCTTCAATGATGCAAAAGATGGAATACCTTTCCCCTTTGGTTCCTCTACTTCCATAAGGACAACATTGGCTATCTCTAGAGCTTGGAAAGCAGTTTCCAAAGCATCTTCATCAGCCTCAATATAACTAAAGGAAGAAAGGTTGCTAACCATGAGATCTTCTTCACCAGACATAGTTACCAGCTTATTATCAACTACAAACTTCATCTTCTGGTGTAAGGTAGAAGTGACTGCCCCAGCAGCATGAATCCAAGGTCTTCCCAGCAAACAACTGTAATTAGGATTAATGTCCATGACCTGGAAAGTGATTTTGAAGACCTGTGGCCCAATCAAGATTGGTAGGTCTACTTCTCCAATAACAGTTCTCCTTGACCCATCAAAAGCTTTCACAATCAGTGCACTGGGTCTCATCTCTGCCCCTTGATAAGATAACTTGGCAAGCGTTCTTTTCGGAAAAACATTCAATGAAGATCCGGTATCCACAAGGACTCTTGCTAAAGTATCCTCCTGACATTTCACAGATATGTGAAGAGCACGGTTATGGTCTAAGCCATCCTTTAGAAGATCCTCCATACTGAAGCTGAGATTGTTACATGCAGTGATATTGGCAATGACTCCATCAAACTGATTCACAGTTATATCATGCGTAACATGAGCTTGGGCTAGTAATTTCTGAAGAGCACTTCGATGGGCCGGTGAATGCATAAGAAGTGATAAGATAGATATTTTGGAAGGTGTTTGATGTAGCTGATCAATAACCTTGTAATCACTCTTCTTAATGATTCTGAGAAATTCTGCATCCTCCTCTTCCAAGACCAACCCTTTATTCTGGTTGACAACAACGGGAATGACTTCTTTAGGTGGAACTGTATTGACTTACTGAGTATAAACACGACCGCTGCGAGTTAAACGACCTGCACCTGCTATGTCAGCACTTGCTACTTTTGAACTAGCTTGTTCAAACTTCTGATGAACTCTCTCTGTATCATAATTCCATGGAACTGCTTTAATGTCTTCATACAGGAAAGGGTTACTCCTCTGCTCAAACCTTGGTTCAGGTATATTGAAAATGGGCACCACAGGTTCTGGTATATTAAAGATGGGTTGAACTCTTGAGGACTCAGGCAGGTTGAACATTGGCACCAAGGTAGAATCAGATTCAGGCAAGTTGAAAATGGGTTCAATCATTGCCACTTCATTCCTCTTCACACGACCGCTTACTTGTAAAACACCCAGATTAATTAGACTTTGAACATCTCTCAAGACCAATTCACATCCCTTTGGATTATTCGCACAAGCTTTACAATTCTTATGACAGTTCTTCAGCATACCCACTTCTACTAACTTCGCATGGAAATCTCTAAGCGGGGTTTTGATCTCCGTGGCGTTGAAAATCAAATCTTCGTCAGACTCATCAACAATGGCATTTATGGACCCATGCTTAGGTAAAGGATTATTTTTAACATTCGGACCAGTATCTCCAAATGACAAAATGTTTTTATCCATTAGATCCTTCACAACATACCTCAAAGCAATACAATTTTCCAAATCGTGCCCCGGAGCGCCTTCGTGGAACAAACAGTGGGCACTTGAGTTGTAACCTGGTGGGAGTGGATCTGGTAGAGGACCCAAAGGCCTTGGAGTAACTAAGCCTTTCTTCAGTAGTGAGGGATACAATTCAGTGTAGGTCATAGGGATCCGAGGATGGGGAGGCCTTCCTCCTGGTCTTCTATTCTGAAAGTTGGAAATCGGATGAGGAGCTGGAGTCCTATGCTGGTAGGCTGAAGCATTGGGCGCTCGTTTATAGCCTGAATTGTTGAGCATTGGTTGATAAGCTGGAATCACTGGAGCCGTTTGCTGGTACATCGGTACTGCTTGAGTTGGCTGATATATTGGGACTTGTGGATTATATGACGGTTGAACCGCCGCCACATAAGGATGTTGAACATACTGTGGTGGGTAGACATACTGGGGGTGAGCCACAGGTGGAGGCCTCTGCCAAAGCGGATTTCTCCTTTGACTCGTCATTATTGCATTCGTCTCGCCCTCTTTCTTCTTGTGGAAATTGCTGGTAAATTTCTTGACATTGTTTCCACTACCATTGCTGGAACTGCTAGATGCACCACTCATCTTTCCACTTTTCATTCCAAGTTCAACCTTGATTCCCACGGCTACAAGGTCAGAGAAGCTAGCAGTTACGCTTCCCACCATTCTCTCAAAGAATTCTGGTCGCACCGTGTCAACAAACCAATCAGCTAACTCCTTTTCAGACAACGGGGGATCTACCTGAGAAGCGGTCCCTCTCCACCTCTAAGCATATTCTTTAAATGATTCGAAATCCTTCTGCGATATACTCAACAACTGCCTTCTATCGGGAGCAAGGTCCATATTGTATTTGTACTGCTGGATGAAAGCATCTGTCAAGTCTTGAAAACTGCGAATCTTCGACTGGTCTAGCGTTAGATACCACTTGGAGGAGATTCCCTTCAGACTGTCCTGGAAGCAGTGGATCATTAATTTGTCATTGTCCACCTGCGCAGCTATTCTTTGATAATACATCAAGAGGTGGTTCTTAGGACATGTCGCGCCCTCGTACATGTCAAAAGTGGGTATCTTGAACTTTGGAGGAATTACCAGACCAGATACCAGACACATTTCTCTAGCAGCAGCCCCAAAGATCTGGTCGCCTTCAATTTCTCTCAACCTTTTTTAAGGGTATCAAAATTCTCTTGCATCTTTTCATGTTTCTCATTTCCATTCTCCGACATATCTGGTACATCATACACCTGAGGGTCATTAAAGTATGGTTGGGCACGGGTGTGCACGCTATCTGGTGTAAAATTAGTAACCACATGGTTCTCTTCATTAGTTACAGGAATAGTCTGCTGAGCAGCAAATCCTTGAGGGGGAGGTATAAAACCTTGGGAAGGAAATGCAAGACCCTGAGAAGGAGGTGCGAAACTTTGAGAAGCGAAACCTTGGGAAGGAGGGAAAAAACCCTGAGCAGTAAGTCCTTGAGAAGGAGGGATAAAACTTTGAGAAGCAAAACCCTGAGGAGGAGGTACAAATCCATGGAGAAGCCCAAAAGGAGGCCAGGTCACAGGAGGAGTGACTGATGGCGTAGGCTCAGTCGTTGCAGTGACAATCTCTGACACTACAGTCTGTTGGGTATCTAATTTTGCTCGGATGACCTGCAACATTTCCATCATCTGACCCATATTTCCACGAAGGTCAGAAAGCTCATCATTAACTCTGTCCATCTCTAGGTCTCTTTTGGCCATCTTCTTCTTGGTCTGGGCTCGGGTGGAATACTTGCGTTAGATCCTCAGTGTGACAGCTGGAAAGGAGTTGACGAGAATGAGTTTTGGCAGAATGCAGATGCGGAGATGCAAACATGAGTAAAAAAACAAATGCTTCAAGGGACTTAAGAAGTTATTGCAAAACATCAAAATGGGTAAAGTTTTCTTATTATTTTCCAAGAATTAATAAACCGAAGTCCGTCATGGTAAAACATGTGATGTTTGCAACAAAAATCTCTTTGTTCCTTGAAGCTCTTACTAGAACGATGCATATGATGCAAAGATACAAAGATGCAGGGATGCGAGGATGCAAGGTGCCACAGGTAAATTCGGAACCTTCCTAACAGGTGGGCTGTAAGAGAGTTGTTCTACGTTTTACTACCCATAAGTCCCACTCACGGGAGGGTTTTTATGGTGATGGTTTAAGGAAACTCAAGGTCACTGACGTTTATCGTACTAACACCCCGCCGCAGGCTAGCTGCATTGTGACGATAATAACGATAAGGTCCACCTTGAATGGAGTTCTCATGCTAGGCTGATAAAGGGGCGAGCCCTCGGAGCCTACCATTACACAACTACCAAAATTGAAAACAGGTCCTAGGGGGTCCCAGAATCAGAGCCCTTTCATGAATCAGGTCACGCGACAGGCGAGCTGCGTTATGACAAGATCTACGAAAAGTCTAACTATCTGGGTGAGCTTTCATGCTAGGCGTGCAAGGAGCGAGTCCCTGGAGACTAACACTAATAACATCCAATTCTAAATTTAGGTGTTCCCTCTGCTTTTTCCACCACTCAAATCTACTTGTAAAGTGACCCCGAGATCCCACAAATAATATAATGAGCGATAAATGGAAAGCGGTAAAAGAACAAATAAACAAACATAAATAATAAACATAGAGACGACAAGAAGAGATAAGATCAAACAAATAAACACACAAAGTTAAGTTAGGCTCGACTCTCTCTAGCATGAAGCTACTCCCCAGCAGAGTCGCCAGCTGTCGTACCTCGAAAAAAATACGATCCTAAAACAAACAACAGAGTCGCCACCTAATTCTATTTATTCTAATTAAAGAAAAGGGAGATATAGATACAACCTAATAAAGGATAAGAAATGGTTTACGAAACCAAATTCTAAGTTCGGGAGTCGTTTACGCAAGGGGAAGGTATTAGCACCCCTCACGTCCGTTGTACTCAACGGGAACCTCTTAGCTAATTATGCGATTAAATGCTTGATCTTAAGTTTTTGTCTTCTAAATGATTGTTAATATGTTTGTTAAAGTTTTAGATTTTTATTATTATGACGGAGAAAAGATTAAATGTTTTTAATACTGTGCTTCAAACGGAGAAGTAATTAAATTTTTTATTAGGGTGCCGGAAAGATAGTTAATTTTTTATGATTGTGCTCGCGAAGGATAAAAATCCCCGTGCCTACGTATTCCCTTTTGCAATGGGAAGTCAGAGCTTCGTAGTTCGTGCTACTACGATTTGTGATTCTTATATTGAACGATTGTTTGAAATGCTTTCTACTGCTAAGCGCTAGCTTATACTCGCGGTGGAGGTTGAAGCGCTAGCTTGTTTGCGAGACAGAAAGATTTAAACAATGTTCCTTTTTTAGAAAAAGTATTTGACTTTGGTTAAAATGTTTTAAACGAAAGGGCGAATGAACCACGTCGCATGGGGCTAGCCCAAGAGTGATTGCATTCCAAAACGTGCGGAGTGCTAAACTCCGGAGTTCCGTCTTTCGATAATTAATTATGAAAATAATTTAAATTGGCTGGTAAGTTTTGAGTTGTTTTAAGTATGAAGGAGCGAATGGACCACGTTGCGTGGGCTAGCCCAGTCGCAGTCCATTTTTGAACGTGCGGAGTGTTGGACTCCAGAATTCAGTTTCCGTAATTTAATTTAAAAAAGGTTTGAATATTTTGATATACGAATAGTGATTGAACACATCGCGTGGGGCTAGCCCAGTTGCGATCCAATCCAGAAAGTGCGGAATGCTAGACTCCGGAGTTCTGTTTTCGTATGTTAATTTATGCGATTATATTTCGAAATACGGGAGGCGAATGGACCACGTTACGTGGGGCTAGCCCATCTGCAGTCCATTCTAGAACGTGCGGAGTGCTCGACTCCGGAGTTCTGTTTCCATATTTAAATTTGTGAAATAAGTTGGATAGTTATTTTAGGCGTCTCAGAATTAACGTAATCAATAACAAAGGAGGCAAACGGAACGTTACGCGTGGGGCTAGCCCATTTGTAGTTCGTTCTAGAACGTGCGGAGTGCTAGACTGCGGAGCTCTATTCCTTGTTAAATTAATTAAGGCGCATAGAAAATGTTTAGATGGCGATCATATAGGTGACCGACTTACGTGTGTGCGAAGTGCAGACGTAAATATTTAAAAGTGTTTACTTTGCGTTAGACCAAGAAACTCTATTTATTTTTGAAACGATTATTTTGGTGGCCATGCTGTACTTAAATTTTATGGTTGAAATACGAAAACAAAACAAGTTTAATACATACGACCAGATAGATGAAAGATTAAATACACATTCGCACCTAAATTTGACTCCCCACACTTGGGAAGACTTAGCTTATGTTGTCTAAAATAAATAAATTATTTAGACTCAAGAGGAATATTTTTGTAGATATGCTTTGTATATATATATATATATATATATATATATATATATATATATATATATATATATATATATATATATATATATATATATATAAATATATATTATTTTTTTAAGAAATTAAAATAAGATAGAAATCTAAAGTTTAAATAAATTAATAAAAATAAAAAAAGAGAAAGAGAAAGAGCTAGGAGTGTTCACAACATACATGTTTTTTAGACTCAAATATGTTTGGTCTTCTTTTTTTTTTTTATCAAACATGAATAATAAAGTCAATTAATAAAAGTAAGTTAATTCAAAACAAAACAAAAAAAAAAAAAGAAAAAAAAGGGGCGATCCACACAGGAGGAACGGGCTGGACCGGGTCTAACCCACGACCCGGTCTTGTTCTAGTGTGAGAGAAAAGAAAACAATCCTAGAAGTCTTAAAAATGCGGCGCTTGTGATCTTGCGGGAAAAATACTCACTTCACGAATTCATACCCTAAGCAGACGATTGAAACGAGCAAAAAACAACGAAAGGGCCACGAACAAAACCTCATCCCCGCAAAAATCCCTACCCCGATTTCAACCGAACCAGTAATTACCTCAGTCAAACGCTGCTTTCAGCTTCGCTTTCCAAAACCCACGGTGGATCTTCGGAGCATCCTTCGCACGAATCTCGCACCATTTCTACGTCTTTGAAGCTTTGTTCTCCACGGTCTCCGTCACAGTTCGCTCGTCTCTCACTCGCAGTCTTCAGTTGCGATTCACGGTGTGGTGATTCGCTTTATTTGATCGGCAAAGGATGATGTCGTTTGAGGTTCAGTTGATGTCGTTTTGGGCGGAGGGAAAAGGTGGTTTTTGCGATGGTTGACGGTGATGTCTCCTCACTACGGCTTTGGCTCTCGATCTCCCGTCACGTTTTCGGTTTCGTTTTGAAGATGGGTTGAGGGGGACTCCGTTTCGAAATGGTCCTTTTTCTGGGTGAGTGGCGGTTTTGTGCTTAGGATGTGAGCAACACGAATTTGAAAGAGATTCGTGCTGCTTCTGCCTCGTGGCGGTGGCCGGCGGAATGGCTTGGCGTTTGATTGAAGGTTGGTTTAAAACTGAACTCTTTCTTTGTGGTTGTGTTATTGATGTTTTTTTTTGCGGTCCCCCTTTTTCTTTATTTGCCCTGATAAGAACTCTAATTATAGTGGGAACTAGGGCTCTTGATTCCACTCTTTGAAATTGGCATTACTTGCTGATTAAGTTTATAACTCAGGATTTTGTCTAGTACTGAGGTGATGTCTCCTTCAATGCAGGTCTCAAAGCATAGGATGAAGAGTCTTAACACCTTCTGGTGTAAAGGTCAGAGCTGCAAGCATGTAGTTGACTGCGAAAAATACCAAAGGACCCAAGGGATATACCGAAATAGCACCCTGCTGCCCTGCCTTGCTTGAAGCAGGTCTGAACCTACCATTTTCCATACTTCCACCCCTTTTTAAACCTGTTGGTGCTGCTGCCTTTTCATAAGGTATTGACCTGTGAGGTTTATGCTAAAACATGATGCAAAATGAGTGATTATGTATGCTGCTTTTTGGATTAAACTTTTAGTTAAATGTAAATCAATGTGAATAAAATGTGTTTTAACATGTGGGAATGCATTTGGATTATTGTTTGTGAATCTTGAAATGGCATGCTTGAATGATGGATTTGAGTTGAATATATATGAACAAGATTTGTGCTGAGTTTTTTTTAAAATGATGTGTAGAATGAAATAATTGAATGATTTGCAATTTGAGTTTGAAATAAAATAAATTGAAAGTTCACTTGCTAAACTTGACTTTAACTTGTTTTGTAGGTTGATGCAACATGAATTATGGCAAGAGATGGTTTGAAGGCAAACAATGGTTGCAAATGGAAAAGCTTGATGACTTGCATATGAAATTAAATACCTCTTAGGCTTAGAAATCTTCTTCATGTAGCTTTGTGTAAAAAATAAAAAAACTTGTGATGAAAATGCACTTAAGATGTAATCATGAACTTTTAGTCCTAATCTTAGTGTAGTAATCTTGTGGAATTAGACATGTATATGAGTTAACACTTGGAGGTAGTGAACAAACATGTTTTGAATTTGCATGTAAATGAATAATGATATGAATAAAATGTGTTTGAATGCTTAAAATGGTGTATGACAAATAAACTTGAATGAGTTTGGGAGAACTTGGGACATTTTATATAAATTTGAAATGAAGTTCCTAAAATTATTGAGACTTGAATTTAAATAAATTAGAAACTATGTTGTATTTTTTTACTTGAAATGATTTTTTTGAATTTGAATTAAACTTATAGAAACAAATTGAATCATGAACTTGGGACTTGAAATTAAAATTGGAATTGGAATAAATCTTGAAATAGAAATAGAATTTGACTTTAAACAAAAAGATTAGACTAAAAAAAAGAATAGAATGGAAACATAATTTTGGGTCTGAAAAGGGACCTTGGAAATTTGGGATGGAATTTGAACATTTGAGAATATAATTTGAAATAAGACTAGAGAATTTGAAGTTAAACTTAGAAACTTAAAAAAAAAGGCTTGAAATGGAATTGAAAATAAAATTGGAATAAGACTTGGAATGGAAATAGAAAAAAGATTTAAAAAAAAAAAGGAAATAGATTGAAACTTAGAACTTGGATTGAAACATGAAAGTTTGAATTAGAATTAAAATTGAAACTTGAAATAGAGATTTGAAAATGAGCTTGGACTAAGACTTGGAATGGAAATAGAATTTTTTTTTTTTAAAAAAATGGATTGAAAATTAGGAACACAAAATTAAAATTTAAAATTAGTAAAATAAAACTTGAAAGTGATTATAAATAAAAATAGAGAAATAAGAAATAAAATTAGATAGTAAAAACGAAATAAATTAAAATTAAAATAGAATTGGAAAACAAAATAAATTAGAATTAACTTTAGAAATGAAATTTGACAAAACAAAAAAAATAAATTGTTACAAAAACTAACGTGACTAAATGCACCAATGTATGATGATACGAATGCATGAATGAAAAGTTAGGGGTAAAATTTGGGGTATGACACACACGCTTCCCAAGGCACTGGCGTGACATGACTTCTCAACATACCTTTAACCGCTGGGATCCTCGTCTGTCGACCACATCTTAACGCCCAGGTGCAATCGGGCTCACCCCTATCGAACTGATGACAAAAGATTTTTACAAGTCTCAGTTTCACCTCGTATATAGCTGGCCACCCTTAAGTCATTACTTCTGCGACCAGAAGTAACGACTTGGGGGCTCTTGTTCCGGACTGACCCGATGACTAGGCATGACCCAATCCATTATTGCTTCCAGGATGACCCAATCCACTATTGCTTCCAGGATGACCCAATAGCCCAATGTCAAAGAGACTCACTAGCTTTATGCCCCTCAGTCGAGGAGGAATTTTCGAACACGGTCACCCGTAGTTGGTTTCCTCTGCTCCTTCCAGGCTTTTTCCCGACATCCGGAGAAGTCACCCAAATCCGGCTGAGGAATAACTCCTTCTCGGATTCCCCTCTGTTCGACGTGGGACTAATCCAACTACGTATGCTCGTTCCAACGGCTAGTTCAGACAGTTACCTATTTTCGGGGGATCCGCCATCCAGACCCAACATAGGGACCAACAGCCAAGCACTGAGGGCTCTATATAAACCCTCTCACTTGAGAGGGTCAGTATCGAATATTCACTTTCTTAACTCTTTTACTCGTATTTGCTCACTCTTCAGCTCTGTCTTACTTTGGCATCAGAGTATCATGCAGGCACACCTCCTCCTCTTCTCGACGACCGAACATCATCATCATCATCATCTTCATCAATGTTCGTAACCCAGTACAGATTCTGATCGCCATGGAACGTTCAACAAGTTTGTCATATATCAAAGCAATATAGGATAAACATCATCAAATGAAGAAGAATGTTGAATTAAATCAAAAAACAAAAATTGTATGATAATTGGCTTACAAAAGTTAAGTTCTAAAGAACAACATTAAAAAGACTTGTATGTTAAAACCTCGTCATCTCATCAAGTGCTTAAGTTGTCTTATTTTTACCACAGCAAGAAAAACATCAAGATACAAACTTATATGTTTGAAAGATTAAATTTGTAATTTGAGTATGTTACTCTCAAAATACTAAAGTCTTACACACATTCACTAAACTCCTTTGTCAAAACATCATTTATTTTCAAAACTTCTTCAAAAAATCACTTTAGAATTTAGTCAAATTTTTTTAATCAAGTATAATCGATTATATGAGAGTGTCTAGTTCTCTTACGTAGGTTTCTTCTAGATGATTCTTGTAGTAACTGTTTCTATAATGAATTTATATTCTTATAGTTATATGTGATTAATTAGTAATTTGGTTAAGGTCCAACCTTCCATTTTATTGTATGTTTTTCTTTTTAATATAGATTGAATTTAGCACAAAAATAAAAACATTTTAGAATGTTCAGAAGTTACTATTATTTATCTCATTAATAAAAGTTAATATAATTAAGCAAAATAAAATAATCTAAATTTTAAATTTGTGACGTTTTATTTTATTATTGTGGAAATTATGTTATATGATTGATTTAACATAACAAATTTAGGGTAGAATAATTTTTTCCATTTCTTATCTTTATATAAGGGTTCAGTTTGATCTCTTAACTTTAAAAAATGACATGTTGGTCCTTTAATTTTTAAAATGGTGTCACGTTTATGTTTTTGTTAGTTGTCGTTAGTCAAAGGTAATAAAGACCTTCTAGGTGACTATTTTTTCTTGGTGACGTGGATATAACATATAATATATTAAGATTAACTTTTTCTTCATTGAGTTCCCTAAACACTATAGGAGCAGGAGTACTCCCTCTAGACCAGTACTCTAGATTTATTGTTCTACATAAGTAAACTCAATGCACAAACCTTCTTGTTGGACATATATCTTCATTCAATGTGATGGTGAAAGCTCCAGTGGTTTGACTAAATTTTGATAAACTTAATGACACACAAAACGTGTCAACATGAAGAATTCGGCCAGAAAGACAAAGATGTCGAATGAGATGTTCCATCATGAAAACTCGACATTCTGGACTGTTTAAAAGATGATTTAAATATGTTTTAAATCTTTTCAAAGATTCTTTGTAGAAATCATCAACAAATCAGAAGACATAAGATTTAAAGCACATGGATCAGCAAAAGGCTATAAATAGAAGACCTAGAACTAGGGCAAAAGAACTAATCCTTGTAACACTTTTGTAAAAGTAGAAAAATAAAGTTTTAGGGTTTTGAGAGTCGTAGGATTTCTTGTATTGTAAGTCACCATTTGTATCAGTTGGATACAGTATGGTAGACATAGTTGTTGAATATAATTCAGAAGCCCGTAGGTAATGAATTATGTATTGTTCTTTGATGAAACTTTGAAGCATATCCAATGATGGTTATTAGTCAAAAGTCTTGACTGAACTTTGTATTGAAATATGGGGCTTTCAAGTAGAATGATGCAGATGCTGAGTTGTAAGTATTAGGAATCACATGTGGTGATTAAAGGGGGTGAGATAAGGTTCTCTTATCAAAGATGGAGTTTCTGCGATAAAGATTAAATTGGGTAGCATTAGGTAAAACAAAGGTTGTTTACATGTACAATAGAGGTTTTGTACAAGCAATAATCCTACAGATAATGTGATCTTCTTCCTGGATTGATATCCCCCAGAACAGTTGTGTTAGACCGAATTGAGTTAACAATTAATGTGTTATTTATCTTTTTGCATATTTACATCTATGTTATTATGCTTGTTGTTTAAACATATCGAAACAGATGTTGGAACATCCAACATGTTTGTGCTCTGATATTGTGAATATTTGTATGTGTTCTTTTTGCCCTTGTTAAATATGATGCAGATATCAATGTTCCGACATGTGGTTAGCACATCTGTGATCTGCCTACCAGTACTTCAAATAAGATCTGACATGGAATTTTTCCGCGAAGTAGTTCACCTGTTTGCAAACTTAATGTCATCTTGATCTTGAGCTTGGACATAGCCAATTATTGAGAGTTATTCCAGTATTTTGTAGTTAGCATTTAGCAGTAACACATCGGTTATGAAGTGATCATATAAATAGGTAAAATTGAATTAACAACGTTAAGATCAATCCAAACAATGATTGATAACAGATGATGGAGAGACAATAAATGAAATGAGACATCCTATACACGAAAGGCTGAAGTAGTGATAAGGAATTCCGTAGCAGTGACACCTTGAGATATATATTATGTTGAAAGATGCAAGCTTTTCGCAAAATTTGCTAATTTAATATGCAATACCATTGTAGAAGTAATAGAAGCCTGACCCTGTGGGGTTACTAATAACACTTATAAAATGATTCCATAATGATTTTGTTGAACTTAATAATAGAACTCTGACGATGCTTACAAATTTCCAATTGCATATCACATCCAACCTGCTTCCTTCCATTGATGTGTCTTCCATTGAAGACGAATATGAAAGTGACAATACTCGGTATTTTATGAAGAATAATACTAGTGACTTACCAAAATATGAAAGAATTGATACATTGACAGTGAATCAAAATCAAATCCATGAATAACTAAGGTTTCATTTATGGTTTTTCTCAAAAGGTTTGATATGCTCCTCTAATTTCAATTTCAGATACTTAAGACTGGTGAGGAGCATGTGTCGGAGATTTCACAACCAAGTTTTAAACCTAATAATAGGCTTACACGACAAATGACAAACAGAAGAGGTTATCGTGAAGTTCACAAGTAAGACTGATTTGGGAACGAAAATTAGAAGTTTAAACAGAGAAGATGAAGATGTCATGCCACATATTAATACATAAACAGACGTTTGAGGCTAACTAACGGTTAGAACTCATGTGTCATAATTTTAAAAGTTAAATGATTAACATGTCACTTTTTAAAGTTAAAAGATCAAATTTAATTATGAGAAAGAATTTAGTGATAAAATAGAGTATTTTACCACAAATTTATTATATATGATTAATTTAACAAAACAAATAAGGTAAATAAAATCATATTCTTACTTACTAAACGAAACATATTTCTCATATATGTTTTTTTTCTTAATTATGTATATCAAATGACAAATACTTTCCCAAACACACATAAAAACTAAAAGATTCTAAAACTTGAAACACCATTAAAATAAGTGAGGAATATATAAACTGTTGGATATAATGATTACCAATAAACTGAAAATTACTCTTCACCTAACATCCTTCAATTCAATTCATATTTTTGTTTAAAGCATACTTGTTTACTTGGCTTTGTCTCCATTCACTCCATCGAATATTTACAACAATTAAATTCAACTTACGTGTTGTTAATTACTACTAATTTATTAGTCTATATCATAACCAGCTTTGTCACTCATCGTCTTAATTTGACTCTAACCCTCAGCTATACAAATAGGCACCGTCGATATATTTAAACCAGTATCATAACATAAGTAACGACAAAAACATTGCGTGCAGATAAACGTGTTCATTGAGATTAAGCTAAAAACAGAACAATTAGTTGGGTGTTGTGAAGCACCACGACACACCATTTTATGCTATGTATCAGTTCCTTGTGTTGAAACAAGTTGTTTGACGGAATGAAATATTTGATTTTATCTAGATTAGATTTAATTTAAAATAGATATTTTTGACTTTTATAGTTTTGGCATTTGTCTTGAGATGCAAACAAACCTAATTCTATAAATAAGGAGTTTCTTTCATTATAAAATATCACAACATTATTTCACTCACAGTTCTGCAGTTGCAGAGTGAGTAGCAAAAAGAGAAAGAAAGTCCCACGATTTGTAGGCAACAACATTCATATTTTTCAATTTTCTCAAGAACCCTAATTTTCTTCTCTAATTTTCTTCTTTCTTTTAACGTTTCTACTGCGTGATAGCTAAGAAATTCTCATAGGTTTTGGGATACTTCCAACATCTGGTATCTAGAGCTCTGGTTAAAGAGATTCAAGGGAAAGAGATTCAATGACAAGAATGCGATGTCAATGAATCATACGAATGAGCATTTTCCGACGAGTCTTCCGATTCTCAAGAAAGATAACTATGAGAATTGATTCAAGCAGATCAAGGTTGTTTTTTGTTATCAAGATTTATGGGATCTTGTGAAGGAAGGAGTAACAACGCTTGCAGAGAACGCAACGGAAGAGGAAAATGTTGCGTACAAAGAATTGAAGAAGAAAGATTATAAAACTCTCTTTATAATCCATCAATGTGTTGATCCGGATAACTTTGAAAAAGTAAGTGATGTAGAGTCTGCAAAAGAAGCATGGGAGATTCTTGAGAAATATTTTGGAGGTGCAGAGAAGGTGAAATAAGTGAGGTTACAAACTCACAAAAGGGCCTATGAATTACTTTAGATGGAAGATAATGAAAGCATATCAGATTTCTTCACAAGAGTTACAAAACTTTTGAATCAAATCAAAGCATATGGAGAAGTGCTGACCGCGAAAGCAGTTGTCTCAAAGATTTTGAGATCGTTGACTCCAAAGTTCGACCATGTTGTAGTAGCCATATAAGAATCAAAAGATTTGTCGAAGGTGACTAAAGAAGAGCTTCAAGGGACACTTGAATCTCATGAATAAAGAATGGCTAAAAGAGCAGCAGGGAAGTCGAAGAGTGATGTGACTTTGCAGGCTCAATCATCAAGAGATAGGAAAGGAAAAGGAAATGTGTTTGACAACAAAGGCATAGGTGGCTATAACAATTCGACCAGTCAAAATCAGCAAGAAGCAAATTGGTCGAATCAGAGAAAACCCTGGAACTATGGCAACCAAAGAGGTGGTGCTACAGGTAGAGGAGAAAATGGTGGTCGAAAGCCAGACAAGAGTCACATTCAGTGTTTCAGTTGTCAAAAGTATGGTCACTATTTTAGTGGTTGTCCAGAAAAGCAAAAGAATCAAGATTCTCATGCTAAGCTGGCAAAACACGAAGAAGAAGAAGAAGAGATGTTGCCGATGGTCACAACAAGAGATGAAGAGAGATTTCAAGAACAATGGTACTTTGACTCAGGATTGTCATCACACATGACTGGTAGGAAAGATTGGTTTGTCAACATGAAACCCTCAATGAAGAACACGATGAAATTTGCAAATGACAATACTCTAGCAGCTGAAGGTATTGATGATGTTCTGGTTAAGAGGAAAGATGGCAAGAGGTCAGTAATTTCCAACATTTTGTATATACCAGGCATGAAGAGCAATTTGCTAAGTATAAGGCAATTGGTCGTAAAAAACTACAAGGTGTTACTCGAAGACAGGGTGACGAGAGTCGTCGACGCAGGTGGTGGATTGATCTTGAAGGCTCCAGTGTCTCAGAATAGAACCTTCAAGATCGAACTAAATGTGATGGAGCATAAATGCCTTGCAAGTGAAGCTAGAAAATATGAATGGTTATGGCACTATAGACTTGGTCATCTCAATTTCAAAGACATCCGAGATTTGAAGAGAAGAAATATGGTTTCAGGATTTCCAGAAATCGACATCCCAAATGAAGTGTGTGAAGAATGTGTTTAGTCAAAATAACACAAGAATAACTTCAGCAAGGATGCGGGAAGCTGGTCGAAGGCAATTCTTGAAGTCATATACTTTGATGTATGTGGTCCTATCCAGGTGGATTCGATCTGAGGTAATAGGTACTTCGTCACTTTCATAGATGATTTTAGTCAAAAATTATGGACTTACCTGATCAAGAAGAAAAGTGAAGTGATCGATGTATTTTCCAAGTTTAAATCTATGGTTGAAAGACAAAGTGGTCGAAAGCTCAAGATTTTGAGGACTGATGGTGGTGGAGAGTATGTGTCGAAAGATTTCAATGCATTATGTGTAAAAGAATGGATTGTGCATAAGGTGGTGCCCCCTATACTCCATAGTAGAATGGAATTGCAGAAAGGAGGAATCGAACCATCATGAACATGGTAAGAAGTATGTTGAATGGCAAGAATCTACCCAAAGAACTATGGGAAAAAGTTGTGTCGACTGCAACATATATTTTAAACAGATGTCCGAAGAAGAAGCTAGAAGAAGTTACGCTAGAAGAGTGTTGGTTTGGTGTCAAGCCTAGCTTGAGTCATCTGAAGGTATTTGGATCTATAGCACATATGCATGTGCCAAATCAGTTGAGAAAGAAGCTTGATGACAAGTCTAGTCAAGTGATTCTGATAGGATATCATTCGACTGGAGGTTACAAGTTGTTCAACCCAGTAAACAAGCATGTTGTGATCAGAAGGGACGTGATCATAGATGAGCTTAAAGAATGGAATTGGACTGAAAATGTCAAGAAAGATTCAGTTGAAATCTTATGTGAAGAACCAGCTAGTGAAGTCGAAAGAGATGTTCAAAGAGAAGATGTTAGAGGTGAAGCAGGCCCAAGAAGACCTCAAAGAACAAGACACATGCCTATAAGGTTGCAAGAATGTGTGATTACATCAGATGATGTGGTCGATGAAGAAGGTGAGCTGGTACATTATGCTTTTTATGCAAATGTTGAACCTGTCAATGCAGCTGAGGAATTGAAAGATTCCAAGTGGGTGAAAGCAATGAATGAGGAGATAAAGTCCATCAAAGTCAACAACACTTGGTCACTTATCGAATTGCCTCAAGGCAAGAAGGCAATTGATGTGAAGTGGGTATACAAGGTAAAGCTGAATCCCAGAGGGGAAGTGACTCGACACAAGGCGAGACTTGTGGCAAAGGGTTTTCTTCAGAAGGAAGGAAACGACTTCGACGAAGTATTTGCTCCTGTTGCTAGGATTGAAACAATCAGGTTGGTTGTTGGTCTAGGTGTAACACGGTGGGAGAACTGACTTTAGTTAAATGTTGCGGATAGCAAGAGTCGCCACCGACTTTTATTTTATCCAAAGGAAAGGGTATAAAAGAACAGGAAAGACCTTAAAAGATTTTTGGGTCCGGGGGGTAGGTTATGTAAAGGGAAGGTATTAGCACCCTTTACATCCATGGTTATCCATGGGCTCTTAGTTACTTAGCTCACTTTAAAATGTTTTTGAAAATATGAGGTATGTGAATAGAAATTTTCATAAGAGTTTGATAATGATCCATGTACGGATGCGTAAAAAACTTGTGTTTGAAAATTGTTTGAAATTGTGAAGTGTTTGAAAAGTTTGAATAGTGAGCAAGTAACTATGAGGTACCTACCCTAAAGTTTAAGTCTTTCTGTTCTTTATCTTTTAAATGGTAAGACTATCCCTATTATTAAGGAATAGGTAGTCATTACCTTGGATATGAGGGACATATGAGGGACATCTGTTTAATGAAGGCAACTGTAGGGTGTATTAAGCATTTTGGAGGGACTGTCATCATTATTCGAATGGGACAAGATCATATTGAAAGGCAACCATTAAGGGACTTGATCTCTGATTATGAAGGGACTAGATGAATTTTCTTTTAAGGGACTTTGCTTTATACACCCTACTTGACCTTTTAATTAGGCAACATTGAGAGGCAACCCTAGAAAGTGAGATGGCGATCAAAAATCGACTTACGTGTGTGAGTGTTTAATTTTATATTTATCTGATAATTTAAATGACCTAAATTCAATTTTAAATGCAAGTACATATTACACTCCCTATTTTTACTAACCATGGCATAAAATTAAATAAATTAAATATTACAAAAAATTACACCAAGGAGCAATTACAACAATGATAATAAACAATTAAAATAGATAGCAAAATAAATAAATAAATAAGCAAAATATAATAAGTAAAATAATTAAGCAATTTAATTGGGTTAGTAATAATAATTAAAAATAAATGGGGTTAGTGAAATAATAATAATAAGCATAATTAAAAAATAAATGGATTAGTAATAAACATGATTAGTAATAATAATAATAATTAAAATAAATGGAGTTAGCAAAAATATTATAAGAACATAATTAAAATAATAAGCAAAAAGAATACTATAATAATTAAAAGATTAGATTTTAATATGGACAATTATTTAAAAAAAAAAAAAAGAAAATATGAACAATTAAGTAATTATTATAACATTTTGAATTATATACAAATTATTAAATTATTTTTAAACATATTATAATCACAAAATTAAATTAGCATAGATTTAATTATTTCTAAACATATATTTAAAAATTATTTATATATAAAATTTAGATTATAAACAAATTATAGAAATATTTACATATTATAAAAAAAATAGATTATAATTATATTTACAAAAAAATTACTTATATTAAATAAAATATGTACATAATAATTATATTTATAAAAATTAGAAATTTAAATCATAAGATAAAATTGGGTTTTTTTAATTGTTTAGAAAATAATATATTAGGGTTTATTTTATAATTAGGGTTTAATGTATATTCAAAAAATATTAAGGCTTAATTTACAATAATAATCTATTAATTAAATAAACATACATATACATAAAAAAAAATATAAAGAAAAACATGAACATATTAACTTTGATTTTGAGAAAATAATATATATATGTTATTTAGAAATTTATTAAGATTTATTTATGAAAATATATAATGAATAATATAAGAAAATAAAATTAAAAAAAAAAAAAAAAAAAAATAGGACCTGAGATTTGAACCCAGGTCCTTTACCTGGATGATGAGAAGCATAACCACTGGGCTGCGCTGCACATGATGCAAGATGGATGAGTCCCA
The DNA here is from genome assembly GCA_963966055.1 of Lathyrus aphaca. NCBI lineage: Eukaryota > Viridiplantae > Streptophyta > Magnoliopsida > Fabales > Fabaceae > Lathyrus > Lathyrus aphaca. The sequence continues at coordinate 127,781,322 of OZ014524.1, forward strand.
TTTGGTTTTGTTCCTTCAAACTAACAATCAGGAAAATAATGAAAAAAAGCAAAAGGCCTGGGGGATTCGAACCCAGGACCTTACACACAAACACACAAGTACATGACCATTCCAGCTAGATGAGCGAACCTGTATACAACTTCACAATAATGCATAATATATTATAATAGCTTAATATCTGGAAAAAGAAACAAAAAAGAACTGAAGCCAAGGTTCGAACCCCTGCCCTTTGCTTCATGCCTGCGCCTCATTACCAACTGATCCAAATGCCATTTGTGATAGTATAACAGAAACATAATATAATAAAATAAGTCTTTTATTTGAATTTGACTTTCGCGCCAGTCAACTTCTTCTTCTACCTCATAACCTTCGCATTTACCTGCGAATTTCTCCACGAATTTTCCTGCGTGTTTCGAATTGCAGCAACACCTACGAAATTCAATAACCAACAAAACCATACAATTTCATAAAATTAAACCTATCAATATGATCCAGACATTCATGCGAATCATTCTATGGTTTTAGAATCCATTTATATTCCACAAATCAGAAAACCCTAAACCTTGGTCCAAACCCTAATAATGGTGTTTCACGGGTTATTCATGATTTCTTTGATTTCTTTGCCCAGAAACGTTCTACACATCATCACAAATAAGATTAGACAAACAAAATTCATTAAAATGCAGTGAATTAGTGAAATCGAAAAATTTATATTCAAGAACAAATATGATTCGGTTAGCATGATATGGCATGGTTTCGATGCAATGGAGAATTGGTTTCGATTCTATGATGTCCAAGGATCATAGCTGTGTCCTTAGTTTACCTTCAAATGCCTTAGAATGTCAAAACCGAATTTGAGTTTTTTGCTTGAATTTTTGAAATGTGAAACTTACTCTTGAGGCTGTGAGATTCGTGGCTTTGGTTAGGGTTGTGTTATGTACTTATAGGATGATCAAATGAAGCTGAAAAACTAGGTCATTGTATAGAAGATTTGATATGAAAAGATTTAAAAATATCATGCCTTAAAAATCAAATATTCTTGTATGAACACTTGCTATTTTTGGCTAATTCTCATGATTTTCTTTCCACTTCAATTCTAATCAAATTTATGATTTTCTAGAAGCTTGATCCAATTCAAATCTTACATTTTCATATTTTATTTTTATTTAAAATGATTTTTAATGAATTAAATCAAAATAAATAAAAATAAAATAATAAAAAATCTGATTTTTATTGACTTGGGTCGTGCATGAAGCTATTGTATGGATTGGTTCATTATTTGGCAAGCCCATTTGGAAGAAATTGGTTTTAGACCTCCATTTTCATCATAAACCAACCCAAAATTTCTCAACTTTGCAAGGGCACATATCCTTCAATTTTAATGCTATGAGGGTGTTCTTGGACATTTTGGAAAGCTTGAAGAGTCCTCTAACCAAACCCACTGGTTTCATGTCCATATCATTTACCAATCTCAAGTTATTCCCTTTTGAAGTTGTTGACTTTTTGTTGACTTTCAAAAGGACCTATAATGTCTTAGCTCATACCTTCCAAATGAAGCATTTTTGGGCTTAGCTTGTGAGACACAAAGTTGTAGAGAATTCAATTTCCTTCAAAATGAGCTTTGGATGGAGACTTGGTGATGAAGTATGTGAAAGTTATGATTGGTCAAAGTTCAGTTGACTTTTACTAAGGAAACCCTAATTTAGAAACTCCTGATTATTGATGATCTGGAATCTCTTTGATGAATCATGATCAACCCTTGATCAAATGATGAATTTTACTTCATATACTTGATGTTGGCAAAAAATCATGAAGTTTGACTTTGGTTTGACCACAGTTGACCCCAGTTTGACTTTTTAACTACTTTGACTGATTTTGACTTATCTGTTCATTTGACTGAGCAAACTTTTGAGAAAAGTCTTGAAACTTGTCATGGGGGTTCTTAAACACATATAAGATGTTATTAAGCTCACTTTAAGTCTTGGAAGTCTATTTAGCCTGATTAAAGTCAAAACCCTAGTTTTGGATGCACTGCTTAGGAGGTGCATTGTCTGAGGGAATTGTCAACTCTTCTGACCAATTGTGAACTTTGTGAACCTTGTGAACCATCATAAAATGTCTTGTGAACCTCATGGGAGGTCTTGTGAACCTTGTGAACCTCATAAAGTGACTTGTAGACTTCATGGACCTCAATGCAAGGTTTTGTAAGCATTGTGAATCTTGTGAACCTTGTGAACCTTGTGAACCTCATAAAGTGACTTGTAGACTTCATGAACCTCATGAAAGGTCTTGAAATCATGGTGAATCTTGTGAACCTTGTGAACCTTCTTAGCACACAAAGTCTTGTATTGTGAGGGCAAATTTTTGGGTGCAACAGCTGCCCCTGTTCAATTTTCTGAAACCTGAGGGGTTAGATTGGTATATTTGCCAGTCGTGACCTGGAAGGTTGAAGGGGATTGAACACAAAAGCCCAAAAATTTGCACTCACTAGTGCATAGAGTGATACAGATGGCTAGTTGAATATGCTTGAGTGGGCTTAAAGATGCCACTTGGAGAAAAGTTTTTCAGATACATTTCTTGGAGGATAAAGCAGTCCAAAATATGAAGATATAATGATAGCCTTCAGGAGGATGAAGCAGTCCTGATGAGATAATAAGCTTTCAGGAAGATAAAGAAATCCTAAGGTAATAATATAATTTCAGGAGGATGGAGCAATCCTGAGGTAATGAAGTTGTCAGGAGGATAAAGCAGTCCTGAGGTAATAATAATCTTTCAGGAGGATAAAGCAGTCCTGAGATATTGGTAATAGCTATCACGAGGATGAAGCAGCCCTGAGGTACAAGAAGCTGTCAGGAGGATAAAGCAGTCCTGTGGTATTGATAATATGTTTTCAGGAGGATAAAGCAATCCTGATGTAGTAATGTGCTTTCAGGAGGATGAAGCAGTCCTGATGAGATAATAAGCTTTCAGGAGGATGAAGCAGTCCTGATGTAGTGATGCTTTCAGGAGGATGAAGCAATCCTGATGTACTAGAAGTTTTCAGGAGGATAAAGCAGTCCTGATGGATGATATGCTTTCAGGAGGATAAAGCAATCCTGAGGGATGATAACTTTCAGGAGGATAAAGCAATCCTGATAATCACCAGTCTGTTTGCTGGATAATTAACCTGAAAACAAGGTAGCATTTTGTATGATAATATTAGTTTATGCATTATGTATGTATGTATAATATGATGCACCTGAGTAATGTATTATGTATCTATGGATGTATATGTTATGGTATGATGTAAATGATGTATGTATGATATGATGCTGCTGGAAGCGTCTGGATATCTTCGTATGACAACTGCTGGCCAGGGAAAATAAATCCCGATTCGTTGTTACAGAATATGAGGAACTCATTTTCGTCTTGTTTGATAATATACATACATAACCTTCCGTCTGCTGGGGATAGTAAGGTATAGATAACCTCCCTTATGCTGGGGATAGTAAGGTATATATAACCTCCCTTATGCTGGGGATAGTAAGGTATACATAACCTTCGTCTTCGTTTGATAGTAGGGTAGATATAACCTCCCGTCTTCGTTCGTCGTACCCTTATTGGAAAGTAAATTCCCGTATATCCGTATGAGGATAAAAGAGATGGATATAAATTCCAGGGGAGATGTGACTTTATGAAGATGGATTTTTCCTACTGAGGGTTTGTAACTGTCTTGTAAAGATGAACCGGCGAAGCTTCGTTGAAATCCTTCCCTCGTTCGTCCTTAGTAAATACTATTACTGCATTTTCATGCATTTCTGGTAAACATCAATCATATTAAGCATACATGTATTTCTTGTAAACATCAATCATATTCAAAAGCATACATGCATTCAAACACAACCAATGGACGTTTCACTTATGTAAATAGGGTAAAAGTAAATCTGGATTCAAAAGATGGAATTTATTTATATCAAAAAGTGACCCATACATAGGTAAGTTTGTACAAGGAGACATAAACCCTAGTAAGAGGATTTTGTCATAAAGATTTTACAAGACAAAGAGAATCAGCTATGTGGGAAATAATCCTATTGAGTTTCAATTCTACTATTGCCATTATCTTCAAGTATCTCATCTTCTGCTGTTGAGACGGAAACGATTGGATTGAGCTTTAACTGTTTGAGCTTGAGTAAGTAACACAACTGGTTGCAGTTTCATGGGTGATCCAAACGAGACATAGTCATACACTTTAATCCCTAACTTTTGCCTGGATTGCCCTTTCAGGTTTTCAATCCACCGGGATACCCTTTTTTGCCCAAGCCGCCTTTTCAGGTTTTCGACTTGCCGGGTGTACATCTTCTTACATATATCCCTAATTTTTGCCCAAACCCTTTTGGTTTGCCGGGATGCCCTTATTTTTGCCTAGGCCTGTCAACCTAGCGGGTCTCTTTTCATGCGTAGTATTTTTTAACTATGTCTGCGTTTACAGGCTGCGGGAAGTCTTCACCATCCATAGTAGTGAGTATCATGGCACCTCCTGAAAATACTGTCTTGACTACAAATGGTCCTTCATATGTAGGAGTCCATTTGCCCCTAGGATCACCCTGTGGTAATATGATACGCTTGATTACCAAGTCACCAGCCTGATATACCTTTGGCTTAACCTTCTTGTTAAAAGCTTTGATCATTCGTTTCTGGTACATCTGGCCATGAAAAACTGCTGCTAACCTCTTCTCATCAATCAAATTTATCTGGTCGAGTCGAGTCTGAATCCATTCATCTTCATCCAAGCCTGCATCCTTCATAATTCTTAAGGAGGGAATCTGAACTTCAATGGGTAGAACTGCTTCCATACCATAGACTAAAGAGAATGGGGTTGCCCCTGTTGAAGTACGTACTGTGGTACGATAACCATGAAGAGCAAATGGTAACATCTCATGCCAATCCTTATAAGTAACAGTCATCTTCTGTACAATCTTCTTAATGTTTTTATTAGCAGCTTCAACTGCCCCATTCATCTTTGGACGATACGGAGAAGAGTTGTGGTGCTTAATCTTGAACTGCGTGCAGAGATCAGTAATCATAGTGTTGTTCAGATTAGAGCCATTGTTAGTGATAATCCTTTCAGGGATGCCATACCTACATATGAGATTATTCTTAATGAATCGAGCCACAACATTCTTGGTAACAGATGCAAATGAAGCTGCCTCTACCCACTTCGTGAAGTAATCAATAGCAACCAGGATGAAACGATGCCCATTAGAAGCAGTAGGCTTGATCTCACCAATCATATCAATGCCCCACATGGCAAAAGGCCAAGGAGCAGTCAACACATTCAATGGTGATGGAGGTATATGTACTTTATCAACATAAATTTGACACTTGTGACAAGTTCTGGAGTGTTGATAGCAATCAGCTTCCATGGTAGACCAATAGTAACCTGCTCTCAATATCTTCTTTGCCATAGTATGACCACTAGAATGAGTGCCAAAGATTCCATCATGCATATCTTCCATAATCTCAGTTGCTTCTTTCTTATCCACACAACGAAGCAAAGTTGAATCATGATTGCGTTTGTACAAAATCCCATTACTCAAAAAGAACTTAGCAGAAAACCTTCTCAGAAACTTCTTATCTTTGACAGATGCCCCTTCAGGGAACTCCTGAGCTTCAAGATATCTTTTCACTTCATAGAACCAAGGCTTCTCCTCTGCCCCTTCTGTGTCAATCTCATTGCAGTATGCAGGATTCTAAAATCTATCAATAGTAATCTTGGGAGCCTCATCATCCCAGCTGATCTCAAACATAAATGCCATGGTGGCCAAAGCATCTGCCAACTGATTCTCTCTTCGTGGAATATGTTCAAAGGTAATCTCTTTGAAATGTGGGATCAAAGTCAAAACATGCTCTCTGTAAGGAATGAGATTATCATGCTTGGTATCCCAATCTCCTTTAATCTGACTAACTACCAGGGCTGAATCTCCATACACATCAAGGAACTGAATCTTCATATCAATAGCAGCTTTAATACCCAGGATACATGCCTCATATTCAGCCATGTTATTGGTACAATAGAAACAAAGTCTGGCAGTAATCGGGGTATGACAACCTTCAGGGGAACTAATCACAACACCAACACCATTACCAAGTGCATTAGAGGCACCATCAAAAACCATAGTCCATCGGGATCCTTGTTCAGGTCCGTCATATTGTCCAGGTTCTTTGGTAATAATCATAATGTCTTCATCAGGGAACTCAAAACTCATTGACTGGTAATCATCTACTGCTTGATGAGCCAAATGATCAGCAACAACACTTCCTTTAATGGCCTTCTGAGTAGTATACTGTATATCATATTCTGTCAAGATCATTTGCCATCTTGCAATTCTTCCAGAGAGAGCAGGTTTCTCAAATATGTACTTGATTGGATCCATCTTTGAAATCAATAAGGTAGTATGGGTCAACATATATTGTCTTAGTCGGCGAGCAGCCCATGCCAAAGCGCAGCAAGTTTTCTCGAGCAGTGAGTATCTTGTTTCACAGTCGGTAAACTTTTTGCTAAGGTAGTATATTGCCTGCTCTTTTCGACCAGACTCGTCATGTTGCCCCAACACACACCCCATTGAGTTGTCTAGCACTGTTAAGTACATAATCAAGGGTCTTCCATCAACTGGTGGCATCAAAATTGGTGGTTCCAGCAGATATCTCTTGATTTCATCAAAGGCAATCTGGCACTCGTCATTCCATTCCATCACCTGATCTTTCTTCAACAATTTGAAGATTGGCTCACAGATGGCAGTTAATTGGGAAATAAATCTTGCAATGTAGTTCAATCATCCCAAGAAACCTCTAACCTCCTTCTCAGTACGAGGAGTTGGCATCTCTCGTATAGCTTTTACTTTTGCAGGATCCACTTCAATACCTTTTCCACTGACGATAAAACCCAGGAGCTTTCCAGATCTAACTCCAAAAGTACACTTGTTTGGGTTCAATCTCAACTTGTATTTCTTCAACCTCTCAAACAATTTATGCAAATGATCAAGATGTTACTCTTCATTCTGAGACCTGGCTATCATATCATCCACATATACCTCTATCTCATGATGAATCATATCATGAAACAAAGTCACTATAGCACGCTGATATGTTGCCCCTGCATTCTTCAAACCAAATGGCATCACCTTATAACAAAAAGTGCCCCACTGTGTAACAAATGTTGTCTTCTCCATATCTTCAGGTGCCATCTTGATTTGATTGTAACCAGAGAACCCATCCATAAAAGAGAATACCTTATGCTGAGCAGTGTTGTCTACCAGAACATCAATATGAGGAAGTGGAAAATCATCTTTGGGGCTAGCCTTGTTCAAATCCCTGTAGTCTACACACATATGTACTTTACCATCTTTCTTAGGAACCGGTACCACATTTGCAACCCACTGAGGATAAGAAGTCACAGCTAAGAAACCTGCATTGAACTGTTTCATTACCTCTGCCTTGATCTTTTCTGACATTTCAGGACGCATACGACGAACCTTCTGCTTCTTTGGACGACAATCTTCTTTTACTTGTAAACGGTGAACCACAATGTTTGTATCCAACCCTGGCATATCTTCATAAGACCAAGCAAAGATCTCTACATAGTCACGTAACATCTGAATCAATCTGCTTTTGACACTATCCTCTAAATCAGCCCCTATCTTGACCTCTTTCCTGTTTTCTTCAGTTCCCAAATTCACAACTTCGACTGGCTCTTCATGTGGCTGTATGGCTTTCTCTTCTTGTTGTAACAACCTAGCAAGCTCTACAGGTACTTCACAATCGTCCTCATTTCTGTCTTCAGTTTGATAGATCGGATTCTCGAAATTATAATTGGCAATAGTAGAACTGTTATCAACAGGATCCAGAGTGGATGAGGATCTGCATTTTAGTGATGTGGGTGTGTGTAAGAACACATAGCTGATAAAGCAAAAATAAAAGAAAAGAAAGACAAGGAACACAATATTTACGAAACGAAACGTCCACTGATTTTTATTGAATGAAGTATGCAAATGAAATGACATCCCGTAACAAGCACACCATTGTGCCCCGGGTAAGGCGCAAGGCTTAAAAGTTCAATTGTTCAAAAAAATTACAAACTTAAGAAAAACAACACAGTAATAGTATTTACTCCTGACTAAAGGAGATAGGGATAACATCTTCAGCTTTCCAATTATTGAGTCCAGCACCCACAGTAGGAAAAATCCAAACATCCAGATTGTAGTCTTCATCATAGTCTCCCACAGCATTGATCTGATCTTTCATAACCCCTTGATTGGTGATACGAACAGCACGAGCACGACGAACAGCCTTCTGGGACTCTTCATCCACCACAACTCTAGCATCATTGAGGGAGGCCATTGCCATTGTTGGAGGTACTCTGGTGACCACAGGAACTTTCTTCGCAACAGGAGGAGCTACATAATCATTAACAATCCAGGGAACTACTTCAAACGTCTGACACGGAGTTTCAATGTATTCACCTTCCATTTCCAGATACTTGAAGGTATTCACATGGCTGACAAAGTATTCTTCTTCTCCATAGACAGTAACAACCTTTCCTTCCACCGGATATCTTAGTTTCTGATGTAATGTAGAGGTTACAGCACCTGCCCCATGGATCCAGGGACGACCAAGCAGACAAGAGTACGAAGGACGTATATCCATCACATAAAATGTAGCAGTAAAAACTTGAGAGCCAACTTTGATTGGAAGATCAATTTCCCCATGCACTACTCTTCTAGAACCATCAAAAGCCTTCACCACAATACTGCTGGGCTTCAGCACAGCATCTTCAGGACTCAGCTTATTCAGGACTTCCTTGGGCAACACATTCAGAGAAGAACCATTGTCTATCAATACATGTGACAGGGTAGTGCCCCTGCACTCAATTGAGATATGCAGAGCCCTGTTATGATCCCTCTTGGCAGGGGTCAAATCAACATCAGAAAAGCCTAACCCATTATCATAGGTCAGGTGGGCAACACAATTCTCAAATTGGTCAACAGAAATTGCATTGGGTACATGAGCAGTCTTCAGAAACTTGATCAAAGCCTTGGCATGAGCCTCAGAACATAACAACAAGGACAACATAGAAATCTTTGAGGGAGTATGCCCCAACTGATCAACAATGTCATAATCACTCTTGCGAATGATTTTCAATACTTCTTCCATCTGCTTAGAGAGATCATCAGCAGCTGGCACATCAGTAGATACAGGTTCAATGACAGGACCTTTTCCCCGAGCATCAGTGGTAGAGGTAACAGCAGGAGTAGCTGCATTCTTGGAAGCAACTGGAGGAGAAAAGACTCTTCCACTACGTGTGATCTTACTAGATCCAGCAATATTGTCAACATCAACAGGCACATCAGCTAAGGGCTCTTGCTTAACACCATGGATATAAACATCGGACCCATAATGCCAAGGCACAGCTTTATCAGACGTATACGGAATAGGACCAGGAGTAGTAATGACCATAGGAGCCACTCTGGCTTCAGCAACAATCTTCACAGGGCCTTCAGCAGTAATCTTAATTGGACCCTGATGGGTGATTTTAATAGGTACCTTTGAAGTGATTCTCACCGGCACTTTGTCAACCATATCAACCTCTTCATTCTTCTTACCTTTAGTAATATGCTCCACCACACTCTCCACAGAAGGTGGTTTCCTTTCGAACACTATGGTGTAATTATTCATGAGACGTTGAATTCCGTCCTTCAACCTCCAACATTTATCTGGATTATACTCACAATAAACACAATCTTCACGACAACCCGGAAAGAACCCAGCTTGTACTAACTTCTTCCTGATGACAGACAATGGTGTGGTCAACTCCGCAACTGAATGGATATGTAAATCTTCATCAATGGCATTGACAGTCTTCTCGTGATTTGGCATTGGAGCAGTAATCACATTTGGAGTACCCGGAGGATCAAACTCAATTTCTCCAGCATCAATCATATCTTGAATTTTGTTCTTCAAGATCCAGCAGTTATTAGTATCATGTCCTTGACAGTTTGAATGATATGCACACCGTGCATTGGGATTGTACCTGGGAGAGGTAACATTGGGATTCTGAGGGGCCTCTTTCAAAGTAATAAGTTCAGCCTTCAACAAGTGTTGCAATGCCTGAGCCATTGACATGTTGATCTTTGTGAACTGCCTTCTAGCCCTCTGTTGGTTGCCCTGTGGCTGCTCTGTTGTTGTAGGAGTTGGATTTGAAATATGAACTGCACTAACAGACTGATGCCTTCTGTTACGATCAGGTTGACCATAAACAGCATTGGATTCTTTCTTCCCAGTGGGAGGCTTCTTTGCAGCACCTGACGAGGAAGTACCCACTTGGATCTTACCATTCTTTATACCATTTTCTACTCGCTCTCCTGTCATTATCAACTCAGTGAAGCCAGATGATGAGCTTCCAATGAGGTGACTGTAAAACGAACCATTCAGTGTACACATGAACATATCAACCAATTCCCTGTCAGTTAAAGGGGGTTGAACTCTTCCAGCTAAATCTCTCCACTTCTGAGCATACTCTTTAAAACTTTCTTTGGCACCCATAGACATGCTCTAAAGTTGCATGCGAGTGGGGGCTAAGTCAGCATTATATTGATACTGCTTATAGAAAGCCTCAGCAAGATCATTTCAGTCCCTGATGTTGACACTCTCCAATTGATAATACCACTCCAACTGAGCTCCATATAAGCTCTCTTGAAAGAAATGGATCCACAACTTTTTATCAGCAGTGTGGGGTTGAATTCTTCTGACATATGACCTCAGATGTAGCTTGGGACAAGAGACCCCATCATAGACAACAAAGGTAGGAACCTTGAAACCCATGGGTATGACTACCCCAGATATCAGACTCAAATCTTCAAAATCCAGTCCAGATGATTTCTGCAACTCCATAGCATCCATCCTATCCACCAGCATCTTGAATTTGTCTTCATTAGGCTCATGATAGTAATTAGCCTCAGAATCAGAGTCCCCCATAGTGTTGTGGAGACTGCCTCCCTCTTTTTCAGATTCTTCAGATTCATAGTCTTCAACTGTTTCTTTGGTCTTAGCAAGACCTTTGAACCTTCTTCCCATGTTGATCAGGCCACCTGACCTTCTAGTCTTCTTAGTCTTCTTAGCCAGCAGTGCCTTCAATTCATCCTGCCCCTTGGACAGGTTCAAGATCAGCTCTTGGAACTGTGCATTTTGTGCCCGGAGATCCTTAACTGATTGTTCAAGAGCCATTGCTGAAATAAACAGCGAGAAGATGAGAAACCTGTGCACAATTATAAACCTGTGATGCAATGAAATGATATGTGAATGCATATGCAATGTTTTCAAGGACCGCAGGATTTAAATTTGCTTAAACAAACAAGAAGGTAGACTTTTATTAGTAATAACTTTGTTTTGCCTCTTGGGCATACAGAAAATGAAATGAAATAAATACAAAAGATGGGGTTTTAAGTCTCCCATGGACGTTTCCTCTTTGTGTTGAGGTATGAGTTGAGATTTTGTTCCTCGTGAAGTTGCTTTGTTAGTTCCAGGATTCTTTCTTGGCTTGCTTTGTAATGAGCCTCGAAAGTATCCCTTTGCTCCTTCAATTGGATCCAGGATCTCTGCAAGTCTTCCCTGTCAGTAGGCATGTCTGGGTGAAGGATGGTATAAGCAGTGTCTCCTTCAGCAACAGGTTCCATGGTAACTGGCAGGATAGCAGGATATGGCATCATGAGAGTTTGAGCACGGGATCGCACCTATCTGAGATAAGCTTCCATAGGAATAGTGTACTTAGGCTCCAGTGTCTTGCTGTCAACCCTATTTACTTTTCCCCATGCTCGTATGAATCTCTGACGGTAACCTTGAAGATCGTTGTCGTAGTCAAACACAATTCCCTGGATTAACATGTCATGTGAGCCATCACTCCGAGCGTAACCAAACTGTCGTAAAGCTAGAGAGGGGTTATAGGTGATGCCTCCTCTTATGCCTAGTAGTGGCACATTAGGAAACTCCCCACAACGGTCAATGATGGTGACATTCTCCATAGATGTAGAGCACCAATGGATATCTGAGTGAGAAAGTGACATGATCCTCTTGGACCATCTGAACCCTTGCTCATTCTTCATTACTGAGCGCGGAAGGTGAGAAATAAACCACCTAGAAAGCAAAGGTATGCAGCACATCAAAGTTCCTCTTGCCCTTGTAGTACGAGTATGAAGAGAATGTAGAATGTCTCCAAGCAATGTAGGCACTGGATTGTGGCTCAGGAATATGTTGATGGCATGAACGTCTATGAACTGATCTGGATTGGGGAATAATACTAAGCCATATATCAGCAAGGCTATGATCTCCTCAAAAGCATCATAACTCATAGCTTTCAAGAACACTTGAGCTTTATCCATTAACACCTTAGCAAGAATACCCTTGACTCCGCTTCTCGTTTCTAGAACAATGTCAGACTTCTTCAGATGTAGAGCTGCAGCAATAACCTCTGGTTTAAGCTCCTTCTCCAAGCCTATGAAGGGTCATTGATCCAGAACAGGTATGCCCAGAAGTTTAGAGAACTCTTCCATGGTTGGAACCAGCTGGTAGTCGGGGAATGTGAAGCAATGGTGCTTAGGATCAAAGAACTGAAATAGGACACTCATCATGTCTTCATTGAACCCTGAGGTGACTAGATCCAATAGGTGACCATGTCTCTTGATGAACTGGGAGTGATCAGGAACTTGAGAAACCAACTCTTTAAGCTTAGCAGGTATCCCTACAAAGTTGATCCTGATAGTGTTTCTACGAGCAGAAGCCATGACCTGCAACCAAAGAACAAAGATAAATCCTTTGGTCCTTGAAATAGTTAGTGAAAATGCCATGCTTATGATGCATGATGATGTCATGATGTTATGCTCAATCACAAACATGTGGCACACACAAACAAGTCACACCATAGCCCTAGGTTTAAAGGCTTGCATGAGGTTTAAAGGTAAGTACCCTCCCCTGAAGTTAGTTGGTTCATCCTGTCCTACAAAAGTAACCAGGTTCTAAGGGATCTCAATATCATTGATCCTTCACAAGGGTGGTTGTTCAGAAAGCAACTTACTTGCCAACCAAAACCCTCCAAGTTTAGAATCTCAATGAGCGTAGTATCGAGTGTCAACCAACTTCAGTCTGCACCAAAGCCGGTTACCTCACTAGTTTCTAAAGGCCAAGATGGGATAACTAGGGTTCTAAAAGTTAGTTAGTGCATTGACAACATATGGCAGCCTCATATTATCCTCAACTTGACTTAAGGAACATAAGCACCAACCAAGAAGTCACACTAACTATGGCCACCAGATCAACCATATCGATATACGTCGTACAGTTTACTTGGTCTATTGCCATTTACCTAAGGTACACTAGATCCGGGTTAGGATCTTTCACACATAAGATCCCAATAAGTAATATAAATCAAACAAGGCAAACAATTTAAAGTGATCTAATTCCTAAGGGTACCCCTCTTTTATTAAATCCCCAGCAGAGTCGCCAGTTCTGTAACACGGTGGGAGAACTGACTTTAGTTAAATGTTGCGGATAGCAAGAGTCGCCACCGACTTTTATTTTATCCAAAGGAAAGGGTATAAAAGGACAGGAAAGACCTTAAAAGATTTTTGGGTCCGGGGGGTAGGTTATGTAAAGGGAAGGTATTAGCACCCTTTACATCCATGGTTATCCATGGGCTCTTAGTTACTTAGCTCACTTTAAAATGTTTTTGAAAATATGAGGTATGTGAATAGAAATTTTCATAATAGTTTGATAATGATCCATGTACGGATGCGTAAAAAACTTGTGTTTGAAAATTGTTTGAAATTGTGAAGTGTTTGAAAAGTTTGAATAGTGAGCAAGTAACTATGAGGTACCTACCCTAAAGTTTAAGTCTTTCTGTTCTTTATCTTTTAAATGGTAAGACTATCCCTATTATTAAGGAATAGGTAGTCATTACCTTGGATGTGAGGGACATATGAGGGACATCTGTTTAATGAAGGCAACTGTAGGGTGTATTAAGCATTTTGGAGGGACTGTCATCATTATTCGAATGGGACAAGATCATATTGAAAGGCAACCATTAAGGGACTTGACCTCTGATTATGAAGGGACTAGATGACTTTTCTTTTAAGGGACTTTGCTTTATACACCCTACTTGACCTTTTAATTAGGCAACATTGAGAGGCAACCCTAGAAAGTGAGATGGCGATCAAAAATCGACTTACGTGTGTGAGTGTTTAATTTTATATTTATCTGCTAATTTAAATGACCTAAATTCAATTTTAAATACAAGTACATATTACACTCCCTATTTTTACTAACCATGGAATAAAATTAAATAAATTAAATATTACAAAAAATTACACCAAGGAGCAATTACAACAATGATAATAAACAATTAAAATAGATAGCAAAATAAATAAATAAATAAGTGTTGCACCCCAAAATTTGCCCTCACAATACAATACTTTATGTACTAAGAAGGTTCACAAGGTTCACAAGATTCACAATGCTTTCAAGACCTTTCATGAAGTTCATGAAGTCTACAAGTCACTTTATGAAGGTTCACAAGCTTCCCAATGCTTTCAAGACCTTTCATGAGGTTCATGAAGTCTACAAGTCACTTTATGAAGGTTCACAAGGTTCACAAGCTTCCCAATACTTTCAAAACCTTTCATGAGGTTCATGAAGTCTACAAGTCACTTTATGAAGGTTCACAAGGTTCACAAGCTTCACAATGCTTTCAAGACCTTTCATGAGGTTCATGAAGTCTACAAGTCACTTCATGAAGGTTCACAAGGTTCACAATATTCACAATGTTTATAATACCTTTCATGAGATTCATGAAGTCTACAAGTCACTTCATGAAGGTTCACAAGGTTCACAAGATTCACAATGCTTTCAAGATCTTTCATGAGGTTCATGAAGTCTACAAGTCACTTTATGAGGTTCACAAGGTTCACAAGGTTCACAATACCTCCCATGAGGTTCACAATACATTTTATTATGGTTCACAAGGTTCACAAAGTTCACAATTGATCAGAAGAGTTGACAATTCCCTCAAACAATGCACCTCCTAAGTAGTGCATTCAAAACTAGGGTTTTGACTTTAATCAGGCTAAATGGATTTCCAAAACTTCAAGTGAGCTTCATAACATCTTATATGTGTGTAAGAACCCCCATGACAAGTTTCAAGACTTTTCTCAAAAGTTTGCTCAGTCAGATGATCAGATAAGTCAAAATCAGTCAATGTAGTTAAAAAGTCAAACTGAGGTCAACTGTGGTCAAACCAAAGTCAAACTTCATGATTTTTTGCCAACATCAATTATATGAAGTAAAATTCATCATTTTATCAAGGGTTGATCATGATTCATCAAGGAGATTTCAGATCATCAAGAATCAGGAGTTTCTAAATTAGGGTTTCCTCAGTAAAAGTCAACTGAACTTTGACCAGCCATAACTTTCACATACTTAATCACCAAGTCTCCACTCAAAGCTCATTTTGAAGGAAATTGAATTCTCTACAACTTTGTGTCTCACAAGCCAATCCCAAAAATGCTTCATTTGGAAGGTATGAGCTAAGACATTATAGGTCCTTTTGAAAGTCAACAAAAAGTCAACAACTTCAAAAGGGCATAACTTGAGATTGGTAAATGATATGGACATGAAACCAGTGGGTTTGTTTAGAGGACTCTTCAAGCTTTCCAAAATGTCCAAGAACACCCTCATAGAATTAAAATTGAAGGATATGTGCCCTTACAAAGTTGGGAAATTTTGGGTTGGTTTATGATGAAAATGGAGGTCTAAAACCAATTTCTTCCAAATGGGCTTGCCAAATGATGACCCAATCCATTCAATAACTTCATGCACGACCCAAACCATTAAAAATCAGATTTTTTATTATTTTATTTTTATTTATTTTGATTTAATTCATTAAAAATCATTTTAAATAAAAATAAAATATGAAAATGTAAGATTTGAATTGGATCAAGCTTCTAGAAAATCATAAATTTGATTAGAATTGAAGGGGAAAGAAATCATGAGGATTAGCCAAAAATAGCAAGTGTTCATACATGAATATTTGATTTTTAAGGCATGATCATTTTGAATCTTTTCATATCAAATTTTCCACACAAGTGATCAATCTTTTTGACCTAATTCATTCTCCTATAAGTACTTAACTCATTGCAATCACAAGCCACGAATTTTGACAGCCCCAAGTGTAAGTTTGCATCTCACAAAAACCTCTCCACAACTCACATTCGGTTTTGAATTTCCAGGGCTTTAGAAGGTATTTTGAGGACATAGCTATGAGTATTGGACATCACTGAATCATTATCAATCACCATTTGCATCAAAAGCCTCATGAATTGCATAATCCGAGCCAAACTTTGTTCTTGAATGTGATTTTCCGATTCCATCGATTGACTGTATTTAACTTGCTTTTGATTGTTTGATGATGTTTGTGATGAACCTTAGAATGATTCTGGGCTATTCAATTAAGTTTTTCATGCAGGTATGAGATTTCACCATGATTAGGGTTCACGGCCTCTTTTAGGGTTTCATGATTTCATCATGATAAATGAATTCTAAAGACGTAGGACAATTGCAAAACTCAGTAGAAACTCAATGGCATAATTAATTTTGTGAAATTTGTTGTTTGGTTGAAGTTTGTGATTCGCATGAATGAAAAACGCAGGTGTATTCGTAGAAAATTTCGCAGGAAAATTTGCAGCGCCCAAGGAAGAAGATGAAGTCCCTGGCGCGCATTCTGAAATTTGAAATTCATCTTAATATTTTTTGTTTTGTTTTCTGATTATGTCACAAGCATGGTGCTTGGCCCAGTGGTGAGAAGAATGCGCGTGTAGCCTGATGACCTGCGTTCGAATCCTGGCTTCACCATCTTTTTTCTAGTTTTTTCATATAATTGGCAATTATAATATATTATGAATTGTAGTTGGTTTAATGACAGGTTCGCTCACCCAGCAGGATTGGTCATGTGTATGTTTGTTTGCCTAAGAGGTCCTGGGTTCGATTCTACCCCCAGGCCTTTTGGTTTTTTTCATTATTTTATGATTTTCCAGGTTTCAAAGAACAAAACCAATTGAAACCCCTTCTCTATCACACATGCGTGGCTGGCCTAGTGGTGTGTTTTGTTGCTGTCAGGCAGAACGTCCTGGGTTCAAATCCCAGCCAGGTAAGTTCCATCTTTTTGCCTCTTTTTTCTATTTTGTCTGTTTATTTAATTTTGTTTAATTATTATTATTAATAAATCATATATAAATATATAATTAAATAATTCCATAATAATATATATATATTCAATATTTTCCCAAATTCTAAAAATATATATTTTCTAAATTCCAAAATTAATTTTTTTTATTATGTATTTAAATTATAAAATGTATATATATGTATTATTTAGTTAAATAAATTATAAAATAAACCCTAATATATTATTTTCTAAAACAATTGAAAAACCTAATCTTCTCTTATGATTTTAAATTTCTAATTTTTGTAAATATAATTATTATGTATATATTTTAGTTAATATAATTAAATTATAATTAATCCCATTTTAATAATATTATATCATTGTTTATAATCAAATATATATAAATAATTTCTAAAAAATTTGCAAACTTAATAATTTCTTATAACATGTTCATAATTTATTTAATTTGTTTATAATTTTAAATTGTTCATATTTCCTTATTAATTTCTAATTCTTATTTATTATTTATTTTTATTATTATTATTATTACTAATCCATTTATTTCTAAATTATGTTTATTATTATTATTTCACTAACCTTATTTATTTTTTAATTATTATACTAATCCCTATTATAATTATTCTTGCTTATTTATTTATTATTTATATTTTGCTTATTTATTTATTTTTACTATTTATTTTAATTGCTTATTATTATTGTAATTGCTCCTGGATGTAATTTTTTTGTAAATATTTAAATTATTTAATTTTCATGCTATGGTTAGTAAAATAGGGAGTGTAAACATGTATTATATTTAAAATTGAATTTAGATCATTTTAATTAAAAAATAAATTAAACACTCACACACGTAAGTCGATCTTTGATCGCCATCTCACTTTCTAGGGTTGCCTCTCATTGTTGCCTAAACACAAGGTCAAGTAGGGTGTATAAAGCAAAGTCCCATGAAAGAAAAGTCATCTAGTCCCTCAAATAATCAAAGATCAAGTCCCTTAAAAGGTTGCCTTTCAATATGATCTAGCCCCTTTCGAATAATGATGACAGTCCCTCCTAAATGCTTAATACACCCTACAGTTGCCTTCATTAAACAGATGTCCCTCATATGTCCCTTACATCCAAGGTAATGACTACCTATTCCTTAATAATAGGGATAGTCTTACCATTTAAAGGATTCAAGAACAGGAAGACTTAAAACTTTAAGGTAGGTTCCTCATAGTTATTTGCTCACTATTCAAAAATTTCTCAAACACTTCACAATTCCAAACAATTTTCAAACACAAGTTTTTTACGCATCCGTACATGGATCATTATTAAACTTTTATGAAAATTTTTATTCACACACTTCACCTTTTCAAAAAAACAATTCAAAGTGAGCTAAGTAACTAAGAGCCCATGGATAACCATGGATGTAAAGGGTGCTAACACCTTCCCTTTACATAACCTACCCCCCGGACCCAAAAATCTTTTAAAAGGTCTTTCCTGTTCTTTTATGCCTTTCCTTTGGATAAAATAAAAGTCGGTGGCGACTCTTGCTATCCGCAACATAACTAAAGTCAGTTCTCCCACCGTGTTACAGAACTGGCGACTCTGCTGGGGAATTAAATTTAAGAGGGGTACCCTTAGGAATTAGATCACTTTAAACTTGTTTGCTTTATTTGCTTTATATTATCTTGTTGGGGTGTTCTTATGTGTGAAAGATCCTAACCCGGATCTAGTGTACCTTAGGTAAATGGCAATAGACCAAGGAAACTGTACGACATATATCGATATGGTTGATCTGGTGGCCATAGTTAGTGCGACTTCTTGGTTGGTGCTTATGTTCCTTAAGTCAAGTTGAGGATAATATGAGGCTGCCATATGTTGTCAATGCACTAACTAACTTTTAGAACCCTAGTTATCCCATCTTGGCCTTTAGAAAAGTAGTGAGGTAACCGGCTTTGGTGCAGACTGAAGTTGGTTGACACTCGATACTACGCTCATTGAGATCTTAAACTTAGAGGGTTTTGGTTGGCAAGTAAGTTGCCTTCTGAACAACCACCCTTGTGAAGGATCAATGATATTGAGATCCCTTAGAACCTGGTTACTTTTGTAGGACAGGATGAACCATCTAACTTCAGGGGAGGGTACTTACCTTAAACCTCATGCAAGCCTTTAAACCTAGGGCTATGGTGTGACTTGTTTGTGTGTGCCACATGTTTGTGATTGAACATAACATCATGACATCATCATGCATCATAAGCATAGCATTTTCACTAACCATTTCAAGGACCAAAGGATTTATCTTTGTTCTTTGTTGCAGGTCATGGCTTCTGCTCGTAGAAACACCATCAGGATCAACTTTGTGGGCATGCCTGCCAAGCTTAAAAAGTTGGTTTCTCAAGTGTCTGATCATTCCCAGTTCATCAAGAGACATGGTCACCTACTGGACCTAGTCACTTCAGGATTCAATGAAGACATGATGAGTGTTCTGTTTCAGTTCTTTGACCCTAAACACCATTGCTTTACATTCCCTGACTATCAACTGGTTCCAACCATGGAAGAGTTCTCTAAACTTCTGGGTATACCTGTTCTTGATCAAAGACCCTTCACAGGCTTGGAGAAGGAGCTTAAACCAGAGGTTATTGCTGCAGCTCTACATCTGAAGAAGTCTGACATTGTTCTAGAAACGAGAAGCGGAGTCAAGGGTATTCTTGCCAAGGTGTTGATAGAGAAAGCTCAGATGTTCTTGAAGGCTATGAGTCATGATGCTTTTGAGGAGATCTTAGCCTTACTGATTTATGGCTTAGTGTTGTTCCCCAATCCAGATCAGTTCATAGACGTTCATGCCATCAACATATTCCTGAGTCACAATCCAGTGCCTACCTTACTTGGAGACATCCTGCATTCTCTTCACACCCGTACTACAAGGGCAAGAGGAACTTTGATGTGCTGCATACCTTTGCTTTCTAGGTGGTTTATTTCTCACCTTCCTCGCTCAGTAATGAAGAATGAGCAAGGGTTCATATGGTCCAAGAGAATTATGTCACTTTCTCACTCAGATATCCATTGGTGCTCCAGATCTATGGAGAATGTCACCATCATTGACCGTTGTGGGGAGTTTCCTAATGTTCCACTTCTAGGCATAAGAGGAGGCATCACCTACAACCCCTCTCTAGCTTTACGACAGTTTGGTTACGCTCGGAGTGATGGTCCACATGACATGTTGATTCAGGGCATTGTGTTTGATTACGACAACGATCTTCAAGGGTACCGTCAGAGATTCATACGAGCTTGGGGAAAAGTAAACAGGGTTGACAGCAAGACACTGGAGCCTAAGTACACTATTCCTATGGAGGCTTATCTCAGATGGGTACGATCTCGTGCTCAGACTCTCATGATGCCATATCCTGCCGTCCTACCAGTTACCATGGAACCTGTTGCTGAAGGAGACACAGCTTATACCATCCTTCACCCAGACATGCCTACTGATATGGAAGACTTGCAGAGATCATGGATCCAACTGAAGGAGCAAAGGGATACTTTCGAGGCTCATTACAAAGCAAGCCAAGAAAGAATCCTAGAACTAACAAAGCAACTTCATGAAGAACGGAACCTCAACTCATACCTCAACACAAAGAGGAAACGTCCATGGGAGACTTAAAACCCCATCTTTTGTATTTATTTCATTTCATTTTTTTGTAAGCCTAAAAGGCAAAACAAATTTATTACTAATAAAAGTTTACCTTCTTGTTTGTTTAAGCAAATTTAAATCCTGCGGTCCTTGAAAACATTGCATATGCATTCACATATCATTTCATTGCATCACAGGTTTATAATTGTGCACAGGTTTCTCATCTTCTCGCTGTTTATTTCAGCAATGGCTCTTGAACAATCAGTTAAGGACCTCCAGGCACAAAATGCACAGTTCCAAGAGCTGATCTTGAACCTGTCCAAGGGGCAGAATGAATTGAAGGCACTGCTGGCCAAGAAGACTAAGAAGACTAGAAGGTCAGCTGGTTTGATCAACATGGGAAGAAGGTTCAAAGGTCTTGCCAAGACCAAAGAACCAGTTGAAGACTATGAATCTGGGGAATTTGAAAAAGAGGGAGGCAGTCTCCACAACACTATGGGAGACTCTGATTCTGAGGCTAATTACTACCATGATCCTAATGAAGACAAATTCAAAATGCTGGTGGATAGGATGGATGCTATGGAGTTGCAGAAGTCATCTGGGCTGGATTTTGAGGATTTGAGTTTGATATCTGGGGTAGTCATACCCATTGGTTTCAAGGTTCCTACCTTTGTTGTTTATGATGGGGTCTCTTGTCCCAAGCTACACCTGAGGTCTTATGTCAGAAGAATTCAACCCCACACTGCTGATAAAAAGTTGTGGATCCATTTCTTTCAAGAGAGCTTATCTGGAGCTCAGCTGGAGTGGTATTATCAGTGTGAGAGTGTCAACATCAGGGACTGGAATGATCTTGCTGAAGCTTTCTATAAACAGTATCAATACAATGCTGACTTAGCCCCCACTCGCATGCAGCTTCAGAGCATGTCTATGGGTGTCAAAGAAAGTTTTAAAGAGTATGCTCAGAAGTGGAGAGATTTAGCTAGAAGAGTTCAACCCCCTTTAACTGACAGGGAATTGGTTGATATGTTCATGTGCACGCTGAATGGTCCGTTTTACAGTCATCTCATTGGAAGCTCATCATCTGGCTTCACTGAGTTGATAATGACAGGAGAGCGAGTAGAAAATGGTATAAAGAATGGTAAGATCCAAGTGGGTACTTCCTCATCAGGTGCTGCAAAGAAGTCTCCCACTGGGAAGAAAGAATCCAATGCTGTTTATGGTCAACCTGATCGTAATAGAAGGCATCAGTCTGTGAGTGCAGTTCATATTTCAAATCCAACTCCTGCAACAACAGAGCAGCCACAAGGCAACCAACAGAGGGCTAGAAGGCAGTTCACTAAGATCAACATGTCAATGGCTCAGGCATTGCAACACTTGTTGAAGGCTGAACTTATTACTTTGAAAGAGGCTCCTCAGAATCCTAATGTTACCTCTCCCAGGTATAATCCCAATGCACGGTGTGCATACCATTCAAACTGTCAGGGACATGATACTAATAACTGGTGGATCTTGAAGAATAAAATTCAAGATATGATTGATGCTGGAGAAATTGAATTTGACCCTCCAGGTACTCCTAATGTGATTACTGCTCCAATGCCAAATCACGAGAAGACTGTCAATGCCATTGATGAAGATCTACATATCTATTCAGTTGCAGAGTTGACCACACCATTGTCCGTTATCAAGAAGAAGTTAGTACAAGCTGTGTTCTTTCCAGGTTGTCGTGAAGATTGTTTGTACTGTACCTATAAGCCGGATAGTTGTTGGAGATTGAAAGATGGAATTCAGCGTCTCATGGATAAGTATACCATAGTGTTCGAAAGAAGACCATCGTCTGTGGAAAGTATGGTAGATCATATTACGCAAGGTAAGAAGACTGAAGAGGTTGACATGGTTGACAAAGTGCCGGTGAGAATCACTTCAAAGGGACCTATTAAAATCACCCATCAGGGTCCAATCAAAATTACTACTGAAGGTCCTGTGAAAATTGTTGCTGAAGCCAGAGTGGCTCCTATGGTCATTACTACTCCTGGTCCTATCCCGT
Source organism: Lathyrus aphaca (assembly GCA_963966055.1). Classification (NCBI taxonomy): domain Eukaryota; kingdom Viridiplantae; phylum Streptophyta; class Magnoliopsida; order Fabales; family Fabaceae; genus Lathyrus; species Lathyrus aphaca. The sequence goes on from OZ014524.1 coordinate 127,804,236, forward strand.
ATACGTCTGATAAAGCTGTGCCTTGGCACTATGGATCTGATGTTTATATCCATGGTATTAAGTAGGAGCCATTAGCTGATATGCCTGTTAATGTTGACAATATTGCTGGATCTAGTAAGATCACACGTAGTGGAAGAGTCTTTTCACCTCCAGTTACTTCCAAGAATGCAGTTACCCCTGCTGCTACTTCCACCACTGATGCTCGGGGCAAAGGTCCTGTTATTGAGCCTATACCTACTGATGTGCCAGCTGCTGATGATCTTGCTAAACAGATGGAAGAAGTATTGAAAATCATTCGCAAGAGTGATTATGACATTGTTGATCAGTTGGGGCATACTCCCTCTAAGATTTCTATGCTGTCCTTGTTGTTATGTTCTGAAGCTCATGCAAAAGCTTTGATCAAATTTCTGAAGACTGCTCATGTACCCAATGCAATTTCTGTTGATCAGTTTGAGAATTGTGTTGCCCACCTGACCTATGATAATGGGTTAGGATTTTCTGATGCTGATTTGACCCCTGCCAAGAGGGATCATAACAGGGCCTTGCATATCTCAATTGAATGCAGGGGCACTACCCTGTCACATGTATTGATAGACAATGGTTCCTCTCTGAATGTGTTGCCCAAGGAAGTCCTGAACAAGCTGAGTCCTGAAGATGCTGTGCTGAAGCCCAGCAATATTGTGGTGAAGGCTTTTGATGGTTCCAGAAGAGTAGTGCATGGGGAAATTGATCTTCCAATCAAAGTTGGCTCCCAGGTGTTTACTGCTACATTTTTTGTAATGGATATTCGTCCTTCATACTCTTGTCTGCTTGGTCGTCCTTGGATCCATGGGGCAGGTGCTGTAACCTCTACATTACACCAAAAGCTAAGATATCCGGTGGAAGGAAAGGTTGTTACTGTCTATGGAGAAGAAGAATACTTTGTCAGCCATGTGAATACTTTCAAGTATCTGGAAATGGAAGGTGAATACATTGAGACTCCGTGTCATACATTTGAAGTGGTTCCTTGGGTTGTTAATGATTATGTAGCTCCTCCTGTTGCAAAGAAAGTTCCCGTGGTCACCAGAAAACCTCCAACAATGGCAATGGCCTCCCTCAATGATGCTAGAGCTGTAGTGGATGAAGGTGGTTGTACTATTTGGGGTCAGCTTCCTGATATTCCATATAAGTCTGACAAGTTTGGTTTGGGTTTCACTGCAGAGTCCCAGAAGGCCGTTCGTCGTGCTCGTGCTGTTCGTATCACCAATCAAGGGGTTATGAAAGATCAGATCAATGTTGTGGGAGACTATGATGAAGACTACAACTTGGATGCTTGGATTTTTCCTACTGTGGGTGCTGGACTCAATAATTGGAAAGCTGAAGATGTTATCCCTATCTCCTTTAGTCAGGAGTAAATACTATTACTGTGTTGTTGCTTTTAAGTTTGTAATTTCTTGAACAATTGAACTCTTAAGCCTTGTGCCTTACCCGGGGCACAATGGTGTGCTTGTTACGGGCTGTCATTTCATTTGCATACTTCATTCAATAAAAATCAGTGGACGTTTCGTTTTCGTAAATATTGTGTTCCTTGTCTTTCTTTTCTTTTATTTTTGCTTTATCAGCTATGTGTTCTTACACACACCCACATCACTAAAATGCAGATCCTCATCCACTCTGGATCCTGTTGATAACAGTTCTACTATTGCCAATTATAATTTCGAGAATCCGATCTATCAAACTGAAGACGGAAATGAGGACGATTGTGAAGTACCTGTAGAGCTTGCTAGGTTGTTACAACAAGAAGAGAAAGCTATACAGCCACATGAAGAGCCAGTCGAAGTTGTGAATCTGGGAACTGAAGAAAACAGGAAAGAGGTCAAGATAGGGGCTGATTTAGAGGACAGTGTCAAGAGCAGGTTGATTCAGATGTTACGTGACTATGTGGAGATCTTTGCTTGGTCTTATGAAGATATGCCAGGGTTGGATACAGACATTGTGGTTCATCGTTTACCAGTAAAAGAAGATTGTCGTCCAAAGAAGCAGAAGGTTCGTCGTATGCGTCCTGAAATGTCAGAAAAGATCAAAGCAGAGGTAATGAAACAGTTTGATGCAGGGTTCTTAGCAGTGACTTCTTATCCTCAGTGGGTTGCAAATGTGGTACCGGTTCCCAAGAAAGATGGTAAGGTGCGTATGTGTGTAGACTACAGGGATTTGAACAAGGCCAGCCCTAAAGATGACTTTCCACTTCCTCATATTGATATTCTGGTTGACAACACTGCTCAGCATAAGGTATTCTCTTTTATGGATGGTTTCTCTGGTTACAATCAAATCAAGATGGCACCTGAAGACATGGAGAAGACAACCTTTGTTACACAGTGGGACACCTTTTGCTATAAGGTGATGCCATTTGGTTTGAAGAATGCAGGGGCAACATATCAGCGGGCTATGGTGGCTTTGTTTCATGATATGATTCATCATGAGATTGAAGTATATGTGGATGATATGATAGCCAGATCCCAGAATGAAGAGCAACATCTTGATAATCTGCATAAATTGTTTGAGAGGTTGAAGAAATACAAGTTGAGATTGAACCCAAACAAGTGTACTTTTGGAGTTAGATCTGGAAAGCTCCTGGGTTTTATCGTCAGTGGAAAATGTATTGAAGTGGATCCTGCAAAAGTGAAAGCTATACGAGAGATGCCAGCTCCCCGTACTAAGAAGGAGGTTAGAGGTTTCTTGGGACGATTGAACTACATTGCAAGATTTATTTCCCAATTAATTGCCATCTGTGAGCCAATCTTCAAATTGTTGAAGAAAGATCAGGTGATGGAATGGAATGATGAGTGCCAGACTGCCTTTGATGAAATCAAGAGATATCTGCTAGAACCTCCAATTTTGATGCCACCAGTTGATGGAAGACCCTTGATTATGTACTTAACAGTGTTAGACAACTCAATGGGGTGTGTGTTGGGGCAACATGGCGAGTCTGGTCGAAAAGAGCAGGCAATATACTACCTTAGAAAAAAGTTTACCGACTGTGAAACAAGATACTCACTGCTCGAGAAAACTTGCTGCGCTTTGGCATGGGATGCTCGCCGACTAAGACAGTATATGTTGACCCATACTACCTTATTGATTTCAAAGATGGATCCAATCAAGTACATATTTGAGAAACCTGCTCTCTCTGGAAGAATTGCAAGATGGCAAATGATCTTGACAGAATATGATATACAATATACTACTCGGAAGGCCATTAAGGGAAGTATTGTAGCAGATCATTTGGCTCATCAAGCAGTAGATGATTACCAGTCAATGAGTTTTGAGTTCCCTGATGAAGACATTATGATTATTACCAAAGAACCTGGACAATATGACGGACCTGAACAAGGATCCCGATGGACTATGGTTTTTGATGGTGCCTCCAATGCACTTGGTAATGGTGTTGGTGTTGTGATTAGCTCCCCTGAAGGTTGTCATACCCCGATTACTGCCAGACTTTGTTTCTATTGTACCAATAACATGGCTGAGTATGAGGCATGTATCCTGGGTATTAAAGCTGCTATTGATATGAGGATTCAGTTCCTTGATGTGTATGGAGATTCAGCCCTGGTAGTTAGTCAGATTAAAGGAGATTGGGATACCAAGCATGATAATCTCATTCCTTACAGAGAGCATGTGTTGTCTTTGATCCCACATTTTAAAGAGATTACCTTTGGACATATTCCACGAAGAGAGAATCAGTTGGCAGATGCTTTGGCCACCATGGCATCTATGTTTGAGATCAGTTGGGATGATGAAGCTCCCAAGATTACTATTGATAGATTTGAAAAGCCTGCATACTGCAATGAGATTGACCCTGAAGGGGCAGAGGAGAAGCCTTGGTTCTATGAAGTGAAAAGATATCTTGAAGCTCAGGAGTTCCCTGAAGGGGCATCTGTCAAAGATAGGAAGTTTCTGAGAAGGTTCTCTGCTAAGTTCTTTTTGAGTAATGGCATTTTGTACAAGCGCAATCATGATTCAACTTTGCTTCGTTGTGTGGATAAGAAGGAAGCAATTGAAATTATGGAAGATATGCATGATGGGATCTTTGGCACTCATTCTAGTGGACATACCATGGCAAAGAAGATTTTGAGAGCAGGTTACTATTGGTCTACCATGGAAGCTGATTGTTATCAACACTCCAGAACATGTCACAAATGTCAAATTTATGCTGATAAAGTCCATGTACCTCCATCACCATTGAATGTGTTGACTGCTCCTTGGCCCTTTGCCATGTGGGGCATTGATATGATTGGTGAGATCAAACCTACTGCTTCTAATGGGCATCGTTTCATCCTGGTTGCTATTGATTACTTCACGAAGTGGGTGGAGGCAGCTTCATTTGTATCTGTCACCAAGAATGTTGTGGCTCGGTTCATTAAGAATAATCTCATATGTAGGTATGGCATCCCTGAAAGGATTATCACTGACAATGGCTCTAATCTGAACAACACTATAATTACTGATCTCTGCACGCAGTTCAAGATTAAGCATCACAACTCTTCTCCGTATCGTCCAAAGATGAATGGGGCAGTTGAAGCTGCTAATAAGAATATTAAGAAGATTATACAGAAGATGACTGTTACTTACAAGGATTGGCATGAGATGTTACCATTTGCTCTTCATGGTTATCGTACTACAATACGTACTTCAACAGGGGCAACCCCATTCTCCTTAGTCTATGGTATGGAAGCAGTACTACCCTTTGAAGTTCAGATTCCCTCCTTGAGAATTATGAAGGATGCAGGCTTGGATGAAGATGAGTGGATTCAGACTCGACTGGACCAGATAAATTTGATTGATGAGAAGAGGCTAGCAGCAGTTTGTCATGGCCAGATGTACCAGAAATGAATGATCGAAGCTTTTAACAAGAAGGTTAAACCAAAGGTATATCAGGCTGGTGATTTGGTAATCAAGCGTATCATATTACCACAGGGTGATCCTAGGGGCAAGTGGACTCCAACATATAAAGGACCATTTGTAGTCAAGACAGTGTTCTCAGGAGGTGCCATGATACTCACTACAATGGATGGTGAAGACTTTCCACAGCCTGTAAACGCAGACATAGTTAAAAAATACTACGCATGAAAAGAGACCCGCTAGGTTGACAGGCCTAGGCAAAAATAAGGGCATCCCGGCAAACCAAAAGGGTTTGGGCAAAAATTAGGGATATATATAAAAAGATGTACACCCGGCAAGTCGAAAACCTGAAAAGGCGGCTTGGGCAAAAAAGGGTATCCCGGTGGATTGAAAACCTGAAAGGGCAATCCAGGAAAAAGTTAGGGATTAAAGCGTATGACTATGTCTCGTTTGGATCACCCATGAAACTGCAACCAGTTGTGTTACTTAATCAAGCTCGAACAGATAAAGCTCAATCCAATCGTTTCCGTCTCAACAGTAGAAGATGAGATACTTGAAGATAATGGCAATAGTAGAATTGAAACTCAATAAGATTGTTTCCCACATAACTGATTTTCTTTGTTTTGTAAAATTTTATGACAAAATCCTCTTACTAGGGTTTATGTCTCCTTGTACAAACTTACTCATGAATGGGTCACTCTTTGATATAAATAAAAATCCATTTTTGAATCCTGATTTACTTTTACCCTATTTACATAAGCGAAACGTCCATTGGTTGTGTTTGAATGTATGTATTCTTTTTAATATGATTGATGTTTACAAGAAATGCATGTATGCTTAATATGATTGATGTTTACCAGAAATGCATGGAAATGCAGTAATAGTATTTACTAAGTGTCGCTCCCAAAGATTTGCATCCAGGTACAAGCGCGAACGGTCGGCGAAAGGGAACAGTGAGAACACACAGCCGTGAACTCACTGGAGAATGAATAGAGTCGCCAGCTAGGCATTTTTATCCCGGAGGAAAGGCAATGCTGCATAGACCTGGAAAGATATGGATAAGACGGTTTGCGAACCAGAGAGACTGAGAAAGGGGGTTGGTTACAACCTGGGAAGGTATTAGCACCCAGATTGTCCGCCGTACTCGACGGGATCCACGCTTAAAAGATTTGTGTTTTAAAGGGGTAGTGTCAGTGCAATCTGTGTATAAAAGAGCTGGAAAAGGATGTACAGGTGTCAGTGTAAAAGAGAGTGAAGTGTATAAATGAAGTGTCAGTGTAAGAGGTGAATGGAATGCTCAAGATCATGAGGCTTAAAAGGATGAAGCTGGAAAGAGGGGGAATATACAGAGACTTTTGTTCGATAACTTTTAAGTTATGCCTACGTATCCTCTCGTGCAATGAGGAAGTCAGAACACCGTAGTTCGACCCAAAGAGACTGAAAGATAAAATTGACTTGTGAACTGCTTGCTTGCCTATGCTCAAGTGTGTGACCTGTCTGGCTCAGGTGCTTACTGTCTTGCATTAGACGGAAGAAGCAAGTTCTCGGTTGTGAGTGAATGAGATGAGAAAAGAATCCCGGAGGAGACGATTATTGTTTGTTTTGAGTATTTTCAGTCTTTTATTGCTTTTGAAAGTTTGTCATAAGTTAATGAGCTTAAACCTAAACCAATGGATCTAGTAAACTCATCACATCTTCCCTCTGATTAGGGGTAATGAGAATACCTTAAGTGTGAAGTCAGATTCTCACACTTAATCACCTTTGGTGTAGGATTAAGATCATTAACCTACTGGTGATTAATTAGATGTTTTTGTGTTTTTTTGTTTAGTGTTGAGTAATGAGGTTAAGCCATAATCAAGGATTAAACAGACTCATTACACCATCCTAAAAGAAGGATGATAGATGAGAATGTTTAAGCTGAGGAAAGCTCCTCAACTTAATCCATGATTAGGGATTAAACTCATGACAAAACAAGCCTTTGATTAAGTGGATTTTATTCAATGGTTATGATGATGAAGTGAGTTTTATTGTTTGTAAGACAACTTGAGGGGGACTTGTCCATTAACACTAGGGTTAGTCCTTCTTAACCACTTAAGGAAGAATTAGAACCCTAATGCAAGGCCCAAGTTACAAGTGTGATGTCTTGATGATTATTAGATGAATTGATTAAGAGATTTAAACACATAAAGGGTTTAATACTTAGGATTAAAGTTATACACTCCATCCTAAGAGAAGGATGCAGGCATAACCCTAATCACAAAGTCTTAAAGCCTTTAGGGTTTAATCCCTGATTATGAGATGAGAAGAGAAGACTCAAAGAGAGACACAAAGGTAAAACTAAAAGGGGATACTAATCAAAACCCTAATTCATTGTCATGCTTGGATGATCCTAAGGTTTGTGAGGTTTGCAAGAACAAATCTTCAGAAGAACCACCAGGAAGCAGATGAACAGAATCAAGAGAAGCAAAGTGACTTGCTTCATTCAAGAAGTCAAGTCACTTGAAGAAAGAAGGGGGGAGGAACAAGAATGAGCAAGCTTAATCTCAAACACAAATGGAAATGCAGCAATGGATGCAAGAGAGATGAAAAGAAAAGTTATGAGAAGTGAAGGCAAATTCTCTTCCCAAGTTTACTTACCACCTGAAATGTTAGAGAGAAATGCAATGCAATGCTAAATGAAATGAAATGACATGATGCAAAGGAAAGCCAGAAGCATGTTGATGATGAAAATGATGTTATGAGGTGCTGCAAACATGAGGCAAGGCATGGAGATGCTCATACAAGATTATGAATGCAAATGATGCAAGCTAAGGAGCATGAACAAGCATGAAATGTTATGAAGCATACAAGACAAATGGCATGGCAAATATGTAATGCAATGATCAAATATGCTTTCTATATGTCTTAAGATGTCAAATGAATCATAAGCATGCACAAAATGCAAAGACAAGTCATGTTATGCAAGAGAATGCAAGAAGAATGCAAGAGAAAGCCCAAATTAGGGTTCATGGATCAAGCAACAAACAAAAACCCAAAACAGAAGCAAACCCTAAGATGAAAAATGGAAAATGCTACCCAAAGAAACCCTAAACCTATGATGAACCACTGCCCAAAGGGGAGCTCTCAACTCTCAACCAAACTCAAGATATGAATTTTCTAAGTTATTAGGGTTTTTTAGGGTTCTTAACAAAAGAAATGTCAAACAATTAGAAAATGAAGAAACAAATCATGGCTATTTTATCCTAGAAACTACATGCTAAACATAAAACAATGCAAGAAGAACCAATGTCTCAACCTTCTCCAATAGACAGAAATGGATTTTTGAATCCATGATCAAATTAATGCACAAAATATGATTTAATTCAATGAAAAATTCTTAAAATGCATCAAGATCAAAAAAGAAATTTGGTTTGAAGGTTGGACAATGTTTCTAAATGTCTTAGAACATTTCATGAATTTTTTTGTAATTTTTAAATGCCTAAAAGTATTTTTAATTAATTAATTCCCATTAATCAATTAAAAATAATCTTTTAAATATTTAAAAATACTTTTTTAATGATGAAAAATAAAATAAAAATATTTTTGTGTCATAAAAATTATTAAAACTCAGAGGAAAAAGTTTCATAATTTTTATGACATTTTTGCTATTTTAAATTAATTATGCAATTTAAATGAAAAGAAAATGAATTAAAATAAATGAAAATGAAAAGTAAAACAAATGGAAGGCTGAGATTGATTCTGGGTTTGAAAACGTTGACTGGCGCGCGAATGAAGGGTGTGGATTGCATCTGGATTAATTAATTTAATTACGAATTAATTAAAGCTAATGAGAGAGATTAGGGCAAATGAAATGATCTGGGCCATCCAAAAGAGAGGGAAGTCAACAGGTCAACGCACATCCATGGCTCAAATTCAAACTAGAGTTAATGACCTGAGATTAGGGTTTAATGACTCAGGTGGCCGGAGAAGACTTCCGGTCGTCTTCTCCGGCCAGCACCTCACCGGGAAACTCACAAACTCCCTCAAAACGTAACAAAAACAAAATCTATGAATTGGGAAATGATCTCCAACCTCTCACGAATCAAACCCCTCTCTCAAAACAAATTTATATTTCCTAAACAAGCTGAATCGAAGAGAACAAGTTCTAGGGCACGCAAGCTTCAGAGACAAATTAAATACTCAAAACAAAGCCATTTCAAAAACTAAGAACATCAGGATGATCAGTGAATCACATAGAACCAGTTTGTAACAAGAAAAATGATTTCTGGAAAAATAATTTTCGAGCTACCTGAGATTTGGAGCTTTCAACTTGAGGACTTTCTGGCCACTTCTTTCAGTGCAAACCACTCCACTTGATCCCCAGAAGATGTTTGAATGCTCAAAAGAAGTTTGAGCTGGCTGGATAGTGAGATTCGAAAGCTCCTGCTCAAGCTTGGTCAGAAATGGCAATGGTGTTTCTGGAGGTTTCAGGCCATTGTGAATGGTGGTTTATGGTCCTGAGGATGAATGGAGAAGGTCTGTGGTGTTTGTTTGTGTGTTTGTGGTTTGTGGAAGGAGATTCGATTGAAACTGCAAAATGAAGTGAGAAATGGCAGTGAGATGTTCAGGCTGTTTCAGGCTTGTGTTCTTGGTGCTGGGTGGTCTATGGAGCAAGGTGAGTTGAATGGTGAAGAGGGTTTGAATGTTTGCAAGCTGTGTAGGCAGATTCGAAGCAACTTGCAATTGGGAGTGTTTTTGTGAATGTCTTGAATGTGTATGTTTCAGCCTTGCTTAGTACATGAAATGGCTTGCAAAATGATATATTATTTTAATCCAAGTGGCCAGAAGATGTGACATGGCCTGTGGTGATAGGTAAGTTTACTTTTGCATAAAGTCCACCTTTTGTGTAAGTGAGGCATGGTGAAGTGCTAGCTTGGTACAAAGCCTAGGGGCTGCGCAGCATGGGATGGTGAATGAGCTAGCAAGGTCAGCATCCAAGGTCACAAGTTGTAGGAAGCATGATGAGTGGTTTTGCAAGTTGTTGTACTTTGGTTCACATGTGACTTCTTTTGCCTAACCAAACATAAACCATAGGCATTCTTGGTCCAAATCTGATTTTTAGGACTTAGAGAATGCTTATGTGCTGGTTTGATACCAATTAGAAGTTGCAATTTGACTTAGCACATGATTTTGCAATTTTCACACTTGGTGCATATCTTGAAAATAAGTGATTTTTGGCAACTTTGTCTTGCTATAACTTTTGATCCAAGAAGAGTTTGATCATGTTCTTGTACTTTTTGAAAAGGGAAAGGTGAGATCTACAACTTTCATGACCAAAGTTTTTCCATTTGAAGCATTTTTGGATCAAGAATCATGGCTTGAAAAATGACCTAAAATGATGCATTCTTGAAAAGTCAACTATGCCCAAAAAGTCAACATTTGCAAAAAACCTAAATTCTTGATTTCTATGAACTTCAACCTTCTTCCATGATCAAATAAAAATCATATACACTCAAAATGATGAAGATCACCCATTGGTTGGGTCATTGGGGGCCTCAGATGCCCTGATTTTACACTGACTTGTCTGAAAAGTCAACCCTTGATCAGATGACTTCCCCATGGAATTTCTTCATGAAAATTGATATGCATACTCCCTATACCATATAGAGACCAATGGAAACAAGAATGACCAAAAAAATTTGGAGTTATGGCCTCTGAAACCAAAACCCTAACTTTCAGTCAACTGTGCAGTCTAAACTGGCTCTGCATCCACTCAAACCCTAGTTCTTGTGATTCCTCTGCAATTTTGACTTTGAAGAGATGGAACATGACATAAGAACACACATGGACCCCTTTGAGTTGATTAGTGGCCTTTGGAATGGCTCAAGATGCTTTTGGGGGTGCTCAGATCACAAACCCTAGGTGCAGATGCCTTAGAAACTATGCAGTGAAACAAAAGTGAGATATGAGATGATATGTTTGTGTTTATGCATATGAGATGATCACAAGCCATGGTGTGAATGGGTGAGGGCAAATTTGGGGTGTTTACAGCTGCCCCTATTCAATCATGAGTTAGCTGTGCAGGTTGTAAGCGACGGCTTAACAGGCAAACAAGATAACTTGTGGTTGAATACCAAAGATAGTCCAAAATTTGCACTCACAGAAATGAAGAAGAAAAGGGATATAGATTGCAAAAGGAAAATAAAGTATATTGTAAAGTGTGGGCGACGGAGGACGACCGTCGAGCAGAGGACGACTGCTGGGTAAAGAGCGATGACGGGGACGGCCGACATGCTGGGCTAAATGTGAAGTAAAGCGATGACGGGGACGGCCGACATGCTGGGGATAAAAGGTAGAGCTAAGACGGGGACGGCCGACTAGCTGGAAAAAGAAGAAATCATGATGGGGACGGCCATCGAGATAAAGTTGTAAAATTCTCTGGGGATTGATGAAACATGACGGGGACGGCCATCAGGTTCATAAAGTAGGTAACATAACCAACGATGGGGACGGCCATCGGGCTGAAAAGGAAAAAGGGACCACGACAGGGACGGCCATCGGGTTAAAGAATAAATGAAATAAACAGATGATGGGGTACGACCATCAAAGGTGAAGGACGATCACCTAGCAGGGGACGGCTGCTCTGTTGGGGATAAAAGAAATATGATGGGGACGGCCATCAAAGGTGGAGGACGACCACCTGGCAGGGTACGGCTGCCGAAAATATCAACGATGGGGACGGCCATCGGATAGAAAAGGTCAACGATGGGGACGGCCATCGGACGAGCATGATGGAGGACGACCATCAAGAAGTGGAGGACGACCACTCAGCAGGGTACGGCTGCTCTCGAGGTTTCTCATGACATAGGACGAATGCCAGATAACCAAAATCAACAATGGGGACGGCCATTGGATAAAATGATGAAGGACGATCATCAAAAGGTGGGGGACGACCACCTAGCAGGGGACGGCTGCTAAAAGTCAACGATGGGGACGGCCATCGGATGAGCATGATGGAGGACGACCATCAAGAAGTGGAGGACGACCACTCAGCAGGGTACGGCTGCTCTCAGGGTTATCATAACACAGGACGAGTGTTAGATAAAAAGAAAATTTGTTGGTGATCTACTGGGGATATAGTAAACACGGGCGAGCGTTTACATCCAAGAAATAAAAGGTATAAGTGTTTGGTATTGTGTATAGATTAAAGATGCGGACGAGCATCCTTAAGACTGTGATACGGACGAGTATCAGGTAGAAACAAACTGACACATGCTCAGAGATGATGATACGGACGAGTATCAACGGGTTAACCAAGAACACGGACGAGTGTTGCATCTGAAAGGACCCTTCTGGGGAATAGTAGACACAGACGAGTGTCTATATTCAAGAAGACACAAGTGTTTGACACGGTGTATGGATTAAAGATGCGGACGAGCATCCTTAAGACTATGATACGGACGAGTATCATGTAGAAACAAACATTAGACGCAATGTTCTGAGATGATGGTACGGACGAGTACCAACTGGTTATCAAAGAACAAGGACTAGTGTTGAATCTGTGGGGATATGAGTGATGATGTATACAAGATACGGACGAGTATCTGTATAAGTGTACCATGAGTAGGGAGTATTGTATTGTATAGATGAGTGTTTTAACTGCTGGGGAGAGTGACACGGACGGGTGTCAAAAGAGAAAAGTATAATATTAACAAGTGTATGGGTGATGAAGGTGTAAGCGACTGCGCTGGGGATATGACACGGACGGGTGTCAAGAAAATGTATATATAAGTATATGTGAGTGCAAAGAGGGTGTCTTTGGCTTTCTGCTGGTGATATGACACGGACGGGTGTCAGGACGTATCTGTAACACGGGTGATCTTGTTTGTGAAGATGTTTAGGCGACTTTACTGGGGAAAGATGACACGGACGGGTGCCAAAAGGAGTATATACTGGTGTTCGTGATTGTAAGGCAACTGTTTTAGCTTTAACTCTCCGCTGGGGAACCTTGGGAAGCATTCTGCGTACCGCTGACGGGTTGAAAGCTTTTAACTCTGATTAGTACGAAGTGTTGGCAACCTGATGCCTGTTGGAGAGGTTTTCACTGGAGGAAAGACGACTCTGCGTGAGATATACTTCGTTTAACTGCTTTGAACATCTGCTGAGGATCTGATCATCCTGCTCTGACTCCACTGGGAAGAATTTCTTCTTGCTCTGCTGGGAAAATCCCTTGGAAATGAGAATCCTGATGACTCTATGGGGAAAGATCCTCTTTAGACTTGGCCAAGGAAGATGCTTGATCACACAATCCTGCTGAGGAGGGAATTCTGATAATTCTAACTTGTGGGGAAGCAAGGCATTCAGCTTCCTGTTGGGAAAACTTCGCTGTGGAAAGATAAGCCTGCTTGGGGACGAGAACGATTCAATTATCCTTGAAGTTCTGTTGAGGATATCGTCTGCTCTAATTCAGCTGGGGATGTCAACCTTCATGGTTGAGAAACGATTTGGCAATGCTCTGCTGAGGAGAGACTTTGCTGGAGAATCAAAATGTGCCCCAAGTATAGCATAATGACTGTGTTGGGGAGATATGCCAATGAACATTGGACTTTGACTGAATGCGAATAACCAACTCCTCATGAGGGAATCTTGTCGGCTGAAAGAAGATCTTTATGCTCGGGGAAGAAATAAACTTCCAGTGCCCTGCTGGTAAAATAAATACCAGACATTCCCTGAGAATTAACACAGTGCTTCAAACTTCTGAGCTCAACAAAAGCAATACTGATCATCCTGAGTGAACTAAAATTCCCTTAACATCTCCATCATACCATACTGCATCCTTCATAAAAAGATCTTCTTCAGAGGATTTTACAGAAGACTTGGCATCCAGAATTGCCCCAGTGTCTTCAAACTCTTGCAGAAATTCAACAAGTCTTGAGATAACTGCCCCAGATTACGTCTTGAAACAATTCTCGCCCCACATCAGAGCTAAAACAGAAACCATGCGGTATGAAGATGCAATGCAAATGATGTACAATGCAGACATATGCTCATAACCAAAGATATGAAACAAGGATGGTTGGGCGCTAGGGCCAGGTTGATAGATATATATTTTTTGGTTGCCAAGCAATTGGACTTTTGAAGGTGAAATACCAGACGAGAACTGGTTTATCGAAGGTAGGCCAACAGACGAGAACTGAAGGGCAAAGAATAGGTCGTCAGACGAGAACTGACTACTTGGGGTTCATTGCCAAACGAGAATTGACTCTGAAAAAGAATGACTACCAGACGGGAACTGGCGTTCAACGGGCTAAATGAAAGGGTGACCAGACGGGAACTGGTTAAAAGATTCGCCTACCAGACGAGAACTGGTATTTGAAGTTGGTTTGCCAGACGAGAACTGGACTTTGGGTTTGTCTGCTAGACGAGGACTAGACTCTGAAATGTTTGCCAGACGGGAACTGGACTTTGAAAAGGCTTGCCAGACGAGAACTGGACTTTGAAAGGTTGATAAGCTGGGGTTTCGAGGCCCTGGATGGGAGATCTGATGTTGCGGGGTTGTGACCAATGCAAATATGATGCATATGCTCTATATGCTCGAGCGAAGCGACATGAATAACGTATGCAAATGATTTATGCAATGATTATGAAAAGCTAGAAAAACTCCCAAGGATGGGGAAAAAAGGTCTTATGTGACAAGGCTTCTAATGAGAAGGGTGACAAAGGTGAGGGTGGGTAGCATGATTTCCCGACACTCATCTTGAACTCGGAGATTACCGATACAAATTGCTCTGTGTAGCTAAAAATTGTCCCTGTTGGGCGAATCTCTGAACAGACTGTCACTGATTACCCAATTTCTGGAATAGCAGACTTGGATGCTCGAAGAGAATTGCATCTAGTGAACTCTGGGAGTGCCATGCCCCGGTATGAGCGTGGAAGCGACTTGACTCACTCTGACTGAGCGTTGGAAGATTTCATCCCTGGACAACAGAAATGTCGGGTGTCCTGCCCCTGCTTGGTAGATTCAGCTCTGATCAACTGACTTTGAATGACATTCCTCGATCAACTGATGCTTGGGAACTCTCTTTACCCTGAAATATTCCTTGGTCAACAAAACCACTGGATAACATGCCCCTGATTCATAGGCCTACACGATGCGCTTGGTTCTGGTCATCATTGTTGAATAATCAAGTTCCCTCGCGATTGCCCTTTGTAGGAACTTCCCTGATGTCACAGACTGACTTGCAATTAAAACTGTTCATTCACAAATGGTAATTTTAATGCAGTACACATGCAAGTTTTTGAAAATTTATTTATTTTGAAGCTGTGACAGTGTGTGACGAATGGACGATTAGCCCAAACGTAGTGCTGAGTTAGCAAATCGTTAGGAGTCAGTTTACGCAACCTTGTCGTAGTATGCTTTCAGAATTGAACCTGATTCAATTAGGACTTTCAAGGGTTGTAACGTGGTCTGGTTCACGGTTTTAGAAGGAAAGATTTATGGCTCAAAGTTTATCTGTGCCCACCCATTCTCCTTGTTGTTCTCCAGTCCCATGTTCAGCTAATTCGACTTAAGCGCTCGCTTCTCGGAAGGGTTTTGTAATGATTGAGGAACCAATGACGTTGATGGTTTACGCACTAATGAGGTTTCTTGGAGTAACAGTCACCCATTCTGACTTTGTGTCTGGTCACACGACTTTGTTCTCAGGGAAGATTCTCTTTCTTCTCTTTTTTTTTTTTTTTTACTCCCTAACTTTTGCCTGGACTGGTTCTTTTTTTTTTTGAATTTTTCGATTTCGAAGTCCAGCGGGATGCCCTAACTTTTGCCTAAGTCATATGTTTTCACACATTTTTTCGACTTAGCGGGCTTTATTTCTTTTTTTCCTTTGATTTTTGTTGAACGAATCGTGTGACACTGGCTTGTCATGACTTGCTGAAAGGGTTGACTGCCTCATTCCTTTGTTGGTGAGGGATAACCATTGTGGTTTCTCGTCCCTTGACCTCTTGAGGTGTACTGAAGAAAAGGTAATGGATCCTCGGATGCACACTCCTTTGGAAATTTGAACGCTCGATCAAATTAACTGATGACTACCCTGCCCCGGGTTGAATGTGAGGGTTTTTTCGTTTAGAAAAGGAACTCCTACTTCAAGGCTCAAAGGGGTTGACGAGGGTCTATCTTCCTTATATCTCCGGTGTTTGGGAATTGAAGCAATGCCTGTACATCGTCAACAGGTTCTACTCTGAAAGCATACCTTCAACAATTATGAGTATTCAGTTGTCATCATCCTCCCTCAAACCTGCTAAACAACAGTGAAATAAATGGGAGGTAAATGGATGCAATTTTTTATTTTTCCGTTTTTTTTTTCAATGCAAGTAGAGAAAAATGAGCGAATGCGACATAATTGATTCAAAAGTGCAAGATCACTACATTAACATTACCATTTAAAATAACAATGCTTAAAAGACAAGTAGCTGCTAACAGGAAAGAAACTACAATGCAGATGATAAAAGGATACAATGATCACCAATTCTGATGACATACTGTTGTCTGAGCCACTGAAATCAAAATACGCTTCTTCTGAAGTCTTTGAACTCAATCAGGTGAAAGGTTGACGTGCACAACCAAGCTTCCTTCTGGAAAGGAGATGTGGCCCTTGTCGATCAACTGTTGTACTCTGGCTTGAAAAGCTTTGCAATCTTCAGTTGAATGCCCCATTGATCCACCATGATACCCGCACTGCTCATGAGGATTATACCCTGGAGGGTACGGCCCTGGTAACGGCTTGAGAAGCTTTGGAACCACCAAAGAGCTCTGAACTAGATGCGGCAAGAGTTCACTGTATGCCATGGGGACTGGATGGAGAGGAGAAATCCTTCTTTCCAGGTTGTTACGAGGCCCAGGCTGGCTCTGAAGTTGATTCTGAGGTCTTCGACCATGAGATTGCAGATTTGGACGAGGAGGAGTCCAGGGCTTCTGATATGGTGTTCTAAGCATTGCCGAATGCCCATAAGAGTAATCAGATTCAGGAAAAGATGATCTCTGAGAAGATGTTGGTCTAGAATATTTGATATTTGCCGTGACTGCACTGATGTCATACCATTCTTCCTCTTGGGAGCTAACAACAGACTCACCTTCACTAGCTGGGATATTCGAAAAGTCCTGGATCTTTCCACTTTTGAGCAGGATCTCAATGCGTACTCCAACTATCATCAAATCAGAGAAGCTTGTCATCCCAATGCTACTCATTCTTTCCAAGTATGGACCCTGCAAGGCGCCCACGAACAGGTCAATTAATTCTCTGTCTGAAAGTGGTGGTTGCACTTGGGCTGCCAATTCTCTCCACCGCTGTGCATATTCTCTGAAAGATTCACCACTCCTCTGGGATAGGCTCTGCAAGTGCGTGCGATTGGGCGCCACGTCCATATTGTACTGGTATTGCTTTACGAAAGCTCTGGATAAATCATTCCAAGATCGGATATGACCACTTTCCAAATCCATGTACCAACTTAAAGATGCCCCACTTAAACTGTCCTGAAAACAGTGAGTCATCAACTTATCATTGCAGGCATGGGAAGTCATTTTTCTGCAGAACATCACCAAATGACGCTTCGGGCAACTGACACCAGTGTATTTTTCAAACTTCGGAGTCTTGAAATCTGGAGGAATGACAAGACCAGGCACCAAACACAGGGTTAGAGCATCAAAACCGAAGGCATCAGGATCCGCTAAGGCTTTGAGTCGCTCGTCCAACACACGAAATCTTTCAGCAGGATCAATAGCTGGTGGATCCTTGGTTTTCACAAGAGGGATTGCCCCTTGGAAGTCTGGCATAGGGAAGGCAAAACTCTGATAATCTGTAGAATCAGAAGAAGTTGAAGGTCCACCTCGGACAGCAGATGGTTCAGGTATATTCTGATTCACGATCGGGGTCTGTGCAGGCTGAGCTTGAGCGAGATGGTTCACTTGTGGAAGATCTTCGTCAGGAGAAAGACCATACAGAGGATTGGTCATTGAAGTGAAACCAGGTGGAAACTCAACATTCTGACGGTTGTTCTCTGACATAGCTACTGACGGCTTCCAATCTGACCCTTTACCTCTTGACACTGCTCAATCTAGCTTCACACACTCTGTCGTCTTCTAACTGCTACCACTTGTTCAAACTGAGTACCGGGAACTCAGCTGGCTGGTCATGGACAAAAGAGGAAGGATGAGCTCTCTGGAGGAGGAAAATGCAATGCAAATGCAAATGCAATATGCAATATGATGATGCAAAAGATGCAAAGACATGGGATCACAGCTGGAAACTGCCTGGGATCTGGAATACTGCCAAGAATCAAGTGTCTGTAACCACAAGATCTCTGCATAGTAACCCGAAATAGTAACTGAAAACCAGAGGTCAATAACTTCAGGATCATAGTGACCGGATCAAACAATTGTACTGGTAATGAGGGTATGTTGAGGTCAAGGGTTCCTGCAAACCTGTAAACAGCCCAACCCCCTCACAGGTGGTGTTCTAAACAAAGATCCTCAGACTTGGATCAGTTATGGGAAGTGTAAACACTTCCAACCCGGAGGTACAGTGTTTACAATAACCATAAAAAATCCTCCTCTAATTCACCTCAGTTTCTGAAGGTCAATACTAAAAGGTCATCCAGACTTAGCAGGCTTCCCAGATAGCCCTAGCACTGCAGGAAATCTGCAACACAGAGTTCTCAAGGAGAAACCCATATCTGGATCGTGTTTCATATTCCCGCACCAGACCGAAATGGAATGGGAAAGAATATGATTCACTCTAGCCTAGGTGTCACTCAGGTCCCAGGTATAGGACCTTAACTCTCAATGGAACACCCACCCACCAAAGCAGACAACAGATCCAGCCAGCAGCAATGACAATATGATATATAAATGCAGTAAAGAAAGCAGTAAAGTAACTGTACATAAAGCAATAAACAAAAATAAATACAAGCACAAACAAGCACATAACACCCCAGTAAACACAAATCAAACAAGCGCTAGGAGGAACCCACAAAAAGAACCAGAAGCCCTGGTTGCAGTATAAGGGTCCCCAGCAGAGTCGCCAAGCTGTCGCTCCCAAAGATTTGCATCCAGGTACAAGCGCGAACGGTCGGCGAAAGGGAACAGTGAGAACACACAGCCGTGAACTCACTGGAGAATGAATAGAGTCGCCAGCTAGGCATTTTTATCCCGGAGGAAAGGCAATGCTGCATAGACCTGGAAAGATATGGATAAGACGGTTTGCGAACCAGAGAGACTGAGAAAGGGGGTTGGTTACAACCTGGGAAGGTATTAGCACCCAGATTGTCCGCCGTACTCGACGGGATCCACGCTTAAAAGATTTGTGTTTTAAAGGGGTAGTGTCAGTGCAATCTGTGTATAAAAGAGCTGGAAAAGGATGTACAGGTGTCAGTGTAAAAGAGAGTGAAGTGTATAAATGAAGTGTCAGTGTAAGAGGTGAATGGAATGCTCAAGATCATGAGGCTTAAAAGGATGAAGCTGGAAAGAGGGGGAATATACAGAGACTTTTGTTCGATAACTTTTAAGTTATGCCTACGTATCCTCTCGTGCAATGAGGAAGTCAGAACACCGTAGTTCGACCCAAAGAGACTGAAAGATAAAATTGACTTGTGAACTGCTTGCTTGCCTATGCTCAAGTGTGTGACCTGTCTGGCTCAGGTGCTTACTGTCTTGCATTAGACGGAAGAAGCAAGTTCTCGGTTGTGAGTGAATGAGATGAGAAAAGAATCCCGGAGGAGACGATTATTGTTTGTTTTGAGTATTTTCAGTCTTTTATTGCTTTTGAAAGTTTGTCATAAGTTAATGAGCTTAAACCTAAACCAATGGATCTAGTAAACTCATCACATCTTCCCTCTGATTAGGGGTAATGAGAATACCTTAAGTGTGAAGTCAGATTCTCACACTTAATCACCTTTGGTGTAGGATTAAGATCATTAACCTACTGGTGATTAATTAGATGTTTTTGTGTTTTTTTGTTTAGTGTTGAGTAATGAGGTTAAGCCATAATCAAGGATTAAACAGACTCATTACACCATCCTAAAAGAAGGATGATAGATGAGAATGTTTAAGCTGAGGAAAGCTCCTCAACTTAATCCATGATTAGGGATTAAACTCATGACAAAACAAGCCTTTGATTAAGTGGATTTTATTCAATGGTTATGATGATGAAGTGAGTTTTATTGTTTGTAAGACAACTTGAGGGGGACTTGTCCATTAACACTAGGGTTAGTCCTTCTTAACCACTTAAGGAAGAATTAGAACCCTAATGCAAGGCCCAAGTTACAAGTGTGATGTCTTGATGATTATTAGATGAATTGATTAAGAGATTTAAACACATAAAGGGTTTAATACTTAGGATTAAAGTTATACACTCCATCCTAAGAGAAGGATGCAGGCATAACCCTAATCACAAAGTCTTAAAGCCTTTAGGGTTTAATCCCTGATTATGAGATGAGAAGAGAAGACTCAAAGAGAGACACAAAGGTAAAACTAAAAGGGGATACTAATCAAAACCCTAATTCATTGTCATGCTTGGATGATCCTAAGGTTTGTGAGGTTTGCAAGAACAAATCTTCAGAAGAACCACCAGGAAGCAGATGAACAGAATCAAGAGAAGCAAAGTGACTTGCTTCATTCAAGAAGTCAAGTCACTTGAAGAAAGAAGGGGGGAGGAACAAGAATGAGCAAGCTTAATCTCAAACACAAATGGAAATGCAGCAATGGATGCAAGAGAGATGAAAAGAAAAGTTATGAGAAGTGAAGGCAAATTCTCTTCCCAAGTTTACTTACCACCTGAAATGTTAGAGAGAAATGCAATGCAATGCTAAATGAAATGAAATGACATGATGCAAAGGAAAGCCAGAAGCATGTTGATGATGAAAATGATGTTATGAGGTGCTGCAAACATGAGGCAAGGCATGGAGATGCTCATACAAGATTATGAATGCAAATGATGCAAGCTAAGGAGCATGAACAAGCATGAAATGTTATGAAGCATACAAGACAAATGGCATGGCAAATATGTAATGCAATGATCAAATATGCTTTCTATATGTCTTAAGATGTCAAATGAATCATAAGCATGCACAAAATGCAAAGACAAGTCATGTTATGCAAGAGAATGCAAGAAGAATGCAAGAGAAAGCCCAAATTAGGGTTCATGGATCAAGCAACAAACAAAAACCCAAAACAGAAGCAAACCCTAAGATGAAAAATGGAAAATGCTACCCAAAGAAACCCTAAACCTATGATGAACCACTGCCCAAAGGGGAGCTCTCAACTCTCAACCAAACTCAAGATATGAATTTTCTAAGTTATTAGGGTTTTTTAGGGTTCTTAACAAAAGAAATGTCAAACAATTAGAAAATGAAGAAACAAATCATGGCTATTTTATCCTAGAAACTACATGCTAAACATAAAACAATGCAAGAAGAACCAATGTCTCAACCTTCTCCAATAGACAGAAATGGATTTTTGAATCCATGATCAAATTAATGCACAAAATATGATTTAATTCAATGAAAAATTCTTAAAATGCATCAAGATCAAAAAAGAAATTTGGTTTGAAGGTTGGACAATGTTTCTAAATGTCTTAGAACATTTCATGAATTTTTTTGTAATTTTTAAATGCCTAAAAGTATTTTTAATTAATTAATTCCCATTAATCAATTAAAAATAATCTTTTAAATATTTAAAAATACTTTTTTAATGATGAAAAATAAAATAAAAATATTTTTGTGTCATAAAAATTATTAAAACTCAGAGGAAAAAGTTTCATAATTTTTATGACATTTTTGCTATTTTAAATTAATTATGCAATTTAAATGAAAAGAAAATGAATTAAAATAAATGAAAATGAAAAGTAAAACAAATGGAAGGCTGAGATTGATTCTGGGTTTGAAAACGTTGACTGGCGCGCGAATGAAGGGTGTGGATTGCATCTGGATTAATTAATTTAATTACGAATTAATTAAAGCTAATGAGAGAGATTAGGGCAAATGAAATGATCTGGGCCATCCAAAAGAGAGGGAAGTCAACAGGTCAACGCACATCCATGGCTCAAATTCAAACTAGAGTTAATGACCTGAGATTAGGGTTTAATGACTCAGGTGGCCGGAGAAGACTTCCGGTCGTCTTCTCCGGCCAGCACCTCACCGGGAAACTCACCAACTCCCTCAAAACGTAACAAAAACAAAATCTATGAATTGGGAAATGATCTCCAACCTCTCACGAATCAAACCCCTCTCTCAAAACAAATTTATATTTCCTAAACAAGCTGAATCGAAGAGAACAAGTTCTAGGGCACGCAAGCTTCAGAGACAAATTAAATACTCAAAACAAAGCCATTTCAAAAACTAAGAACATCAGGATGATCAGTGAATCACATAGAACCAGTTTGTAACAAGAAAAATGATTTCTGGAAAAATAATTTTCGAGCTACCTGAGATTTGGAGCTTTCAACTTGAGGACTTTCTGGCCACTTCTTTCAGTGCAAACCACTCCACTTGATCCCCAGAAGATGTTTGAATGCTCAAAAGAAGTTTGAGCTGGCTGGATAGTGAGATTCGAAAGCTCCTGCTCAAGCTTGGTCAGAAATGGCAATGGTGTTTCTGGAGGTTTCAGGCCATTGTGAATGGTGGTTTATGGTCCTGAGGATGAATGGAGAAGGTCTGTGGTGTTTGTTTGTGTGTTTGTGGTTTGTGGAAGGAGATTCGATTGAAACTGCAAAATGAAGTGAGAAATGGCAGTGAGATGTTCAGGCTGTTTCAGGCTTGTGTTCTTGGTGCTGGGTGGTCTATGGAGCAAGGTGAGTTGAATGGTGAAGAGGGTTTGAATGTTTGCAAGCTGTGTAGGCAGATTCGAAGCAACTTGCAATTGGGAGTGTTTTTGTGAATGTCTTGAATGTGTATGTTTCAGCCTTGCTTAGTACATGAAATGGCTTGCAAAATGATATATTATTTTAATCCAAGTGGCCAGAAGATGTGACATGGCCTGTGGTGATAGGTAAGTTTACTTTTGCATAAAGTCCACCTTTTGTGTAAGTGAGGCATGATGAAGTGCTAGCTTGGTACAAAGCCTAGGGGCTGCGCAGCATGGGATGGTGAATGAGCTAGCAAGGTCAGCATCCAAGGTCACAAGTTGTAGGAAGCATGATGAGTGGTTTTGCAAGTTGTTGTACTTTGGTTCACATGTGACTTCTTTTGCCTAACCAAACATAAACCATAGGCATTCTTGGTCCAAATCTGATTTTTAGGACTTAGAGAATGCTTATGTGCTGGTTTGATACCAATTAGAAGTTGCAATTTGACTTAGCACATGATTTTGCAATTTTCACACTTGGTGCATATCTTGAAAATAAGTGATTTTTGGCAACTTTGTCTTGCTATAACTTTTGATCCAAGAAGAGTTTGATCATGTTCTTGTACTTTTTGAAAAGGGAAAGGTGAGATCTACAACTTTCATGACCAAAGTTTTTCCATTTGAAGCATTTTTGGATCAAGAATCATGGCTTGAAAAATGACCTAAAATGATGCATTCTTGAAAAGTCAACTATGCCCAAAAAGTCAACATTTGCAAAAAACCTAAATTCTTGATTTCTATGAACTTCAACCTTCTTCCATGATCAAATAAAAATCATATACACTCAAAATGATGAAGATCACCCATTGGTTGGGTCATTGGGGGCCTCAGATGCCCTGATTTTACACTGACTTGTCTGAAAAGTCAACCCTTGATCAGATGACTTCCCCATGGAATTTCTTCATGAAAATTGATATGCATACTCCCTATACCATATAGAGACCAATGGAAACAAGAATGACCAAAAAAATTTGGAGTTATGGCCTCTGAAACCAAAACCCTAACTTTCAGTCAACTGTGCAGTCTAAACTGGCTCTGCATCCACTCAAACCCTAGTTCTTGTGATTCCTCTGCAATTTTGACTTTGAAGAGATGGAACATGACATAAGAACACACATGGACCCCTTTGAGTTGATTAGTGGCCTTTGGAATGGCTCAAGATGCTTTTGGGGGTGCTCAGATCACAAACCCTAGGTGCAGATGCCTTAGAAACTATGCAGTGAAACAAAAGTGAGATATGAGATGATATGTTTGTGTTTATGCATATGAGATGATCACAAGCCATGGTGTGAATGGGTGAGGGCAAATTTGGGGTGTTTACACTAAGGACGAACGAGGGGAGGATTTCAACGAAGCTTCGCCGGTTCATCTTTACAAGACAGTTACAAACTCTCAGTAGGACGAATCCATCTTCATAAAGTCTCATCTCCCCTGGAATTTATATCCATCTCTTTTATTCTCATACGGATATACGGGAATTTACTTTCCAATAAGGGTACGACGAACGAAGACGGGAGGTTATATCTGCCCTACTATCAAACGAAGACGAAGGTTATCTATACCTTACTATCCCCAGCATACGGGAGGTTATCCATACCTTGCTATCCCCAGCATACGGAAGGTTATGTATAATATATTATCAAACGAGACGGGAACAAGTTCCTCATATTCTTCAACAACGAATCAGGATTTATTTTCCCTGGCCAGCAGTTGTTATACGAAGATATCCAGACGCTTCCGGCAACATCATATCATACATACATCATTTACATCATACCATAACATACATATCCATAGATACATAGTACATTACCTTAGTGAATCATATCATACATGCATACATAAGGCATAAACTAATACTATCATACAGAATGCTACCTTGTTTTCAGGTTAATAATCCATCAAACAGACTTATGATTATCAGGATTGCTTTATCCTCCTGAAAGTTATCATCCCTCAGGATTGCTTTATCATCCTGAAAGCATATCATCCGTCAGGACTGCTTCATCCTCCTGAAAACTTCTAGTACTTCGGGACTGCTTTATCCTCCTGAAAGCATTATACATCAGGACTGCTTTATCCTCCTGAAAACTTATTATCTCTCAAGACTGCTTCATCCTCTTGAAAACATATTGCTACATCAGGACTGCTTCATCCTCCTGACAGCTTCTCATACCTCAGGATTGCTTTATCCTCCTGAAATCACATTATTACCTCAGGGCTGCTTTATCCTCCTGACAGTTATCATCATTACCTCAGGATTGCTTCATCCTCCTGAAAGCATATTATCAACCTCTCAAGACTGCTTCATCCTCTTGAGAACATATCACTACATCAGGACTGCTTTATCCTCCTGAAAGCTATCATTATACCTTCATACTTCGGACTGCTTTATCCTCCAAGAAATGTATCTAAGAACTTTTCTCCAAGTGGCATCTTTAAGCCCACTCAATCATATTCAACTAGCCATCTGTATCACTTTATGCACTGGTGAGTGCAAATTTTTGGGCTTTTGTGTTCAATCCCCTTCAACCTTCCAGGTCACGACTGGCAAACATACCAATCTAACCCCTCAGGTTTCAGAAAATTGAACAGGGGCAGCTGTTGCACCCCAAAATTTGCCCTCACAATACAAGACTTTGTGTACTAAGAAGGTTCACAAGGTTCACAAGATTCACAATGCTTTCAAGACCTTTCATGAGGTTCATGAAGTCTACAAGTCACTTTATGAAGGTTCACAAGGTTCACAAGCTTCCCAATGCTTTCAAGACCTTTCATGAGGTTCATGAAGTCTACAAGTCACTTTATGAAGGTTCACAAGGTTCACAAGCTTCCCAATGCTTTCAAAACCTTTCATGAGGTTCATGAAGTCTACAAGTCACTTTATGAAGGTTCACAAGGTTCACAAGCTTCACAATGCTTTCAAGACCTTTCATGAGGTTCATGAAGTCTACAAGTCACTTCATGAAGGTTCACAAGGTTCACAAGATTCACAATGTTTATAAGACCTTTCATGAGATTCATGAAGTCTACAAGTCACTTCATGAAGGTTCACAAGGTTCACAAGATTCACAATGCTTTCAAGATCTTTCATGAGGTTCATGAAGTCTACAAGTCACTTTATGAGGTTCACAAGGTTCACAATACCTCCCATGAGGTTCACAAGACATTTTATGATGGTTCACAAGGTTCACAAAGTTCACAATTGATCAGAAGAGTTGACAATTCCCTCAAACAATGCACCTCCTAAGCAGTGCATTCAAAACTAGGGTTTTGACTTTAATCAGGCTAAATGGATTTCCAAAGCTTCAAGTGAGCTTCATAACATCTTATATGTGTGTAAGAACCCCCATGACAAGTTTCAAGACTTTTCTCAAAAGTTTGCTCAGTCAGATGATCAGATAAGTCAAAATCAGTCAATGCAGTTAAAAAGTCAAACTGAGGTCAACTGTGGTCAAACCAAAGTCAAACTTCATGATTTTTTTGCCAACATCAATTATATGAAGTAAAATTCATCATTTGATCAAGGGTTGATCATGATTCATCAAGGAGATTTCAGATCATCAAGAATCAGGAGTTTCTAAATTAGGGTTTCCTTAGTAAAAGTCAACTGAACTTTGACCAGCCATAACTTTCACATACTTCATCACCAAGTCTCCACTCAAAGCTCATTTTGAAGGAAATTGAATTATATACAACTTTGTGTCTCACAAGCCAAGCCCAAAAATGCTTCATTTGGAAGGTATGAGCTAAGACATTATAGGTCCTTTTGAAAGTCAACAAAAAGTCAACAACTTCAAAAGGGCATAACTTGAGATTGGTAAATGATATGGACATGAAACCAGTGGTGTTGTTTAGAGGACTCTTCAATATTTCCAAAATGTCTAAGAACACCCTCATAGCATTAAAATTGAAGGATATGTGCCCTTACAAAGTTGGGAAATTTTGGGTTGGTTTATGATGAAAATGGAGGTTTAAAACCAATTTCTTCCAAATGGGCTTGCCAAATGATGACCCAATCCATACAATAACTTCATGCACGACCCAAACCATTAAAAATCAGATTTTTTATTATTTTATTTTTATTTATTTTGATTTAATTCATTAAAAATCATTTTAAATAAAAATAAAATATGAAAATGTAAGATTTGAATTGGATCAGGCTTCTAGAAAATCATAAATTTGATTAGAATTGAAGGGGAAAGAAATCATGAGGATTAGCCAAAAATAGCAAGTGTTCATACATGAATATTTGATTTTTAAGGCATGATCATTTTGAATCTTTTCATATCAAATTTTCCACACAAGTGATCAATCTTTTTGACCTAATTCATTCTCCTATAAGTACTTAACTCATTGCAATCACAAGCCACGAATTTTGACAGCCCCAAGTGTAAGTTTGCATCTCACAAAAACCTCTCCACAACTCACATTCGGTTTTGAATTTCCAGGGCTTTAGAAGGTATTTTGAGGACATAGCTATGACTATTGGACATCACTGAATCATTATCAATCACCATTTGCATCAAAGGCCTCATGAATTGCATAACCCGAGCCAAACTTTGTTCTTGAATGTGATTTTTCGATTCCATCGATTGACTGTATTTAACTTGCTTTTGATTGTTTGATGATGTTTGTGATGAACCTTAGAATGATTCTGGGCTATTCAATTAAGTTTTTCATGCAGGTATGAGATTTCACCATGATTAGGGTTCACGGCATCTTTTAGGGTTTCATGATTTCATCATGATAAATGAATTCTAAAGACGTAGGACAATTGCAAAACTCAGTAGAAACTAAATGGCATAATTAATTTTGTGAAATTTGGTTGTTTGGTTCAAGTTTGTGATTCGCAGGAATGAAAAACGCAGGTGTATTCGTAGAAAATTTCGCAGGAAAATTTGCAACGCCCAAGGAAGAAGATGAAGTCCCTGGCGCGCATTCTGAAATTTGAAATTCATCTTAATATTTTTTGTTTTGTTTTCTGATTATGTCACAAGCATGGTGCTTGGCCCAGTGGTGAGAAGAATGCGCGTGTAGCCTGATGACCTGTGTTCGAGTCCTGGCTTCACCATCTTTTTTCTAGTTTTTTCATATAATTGGCAATTATAATATATTATGAATTGTAGTTGGTTTAATGACAGGTTTGCTCACCCAGCAGGATTGGTCATGTGTATTTTTGTTTGCCTAAGAGGTCCTGGGTTCGATTCTACCCCCAGGCCTTTTGTTTTTTTTCATTATTTTATGATTTTCCAGGTTTCAAAGAACAAAACCAATTGAAACCCCTTCTCTATCACACATGCGTGGCTGACCTAGTGGTGTGTTTTGTTGCTGGCAGGCAGAACGTCCTGGGTTCAAATCCCAGCCAGGTAAGTTCCATCTTTTTGCCTCTTTTTTCTATTTTGTCTTGTTTATTTAATTTTGTTTAATTATTATTATTAATAAATCATATATAAATATATAATTAAATAATTCCATAATAATATATATATTCAATATTTTCCCAAATTCTAAAAATATATATTTTCTAAATTCCAAAATTAATTTTTTTTATTATGTATTTAAATTATAAAATGTATATATATGTATTATTTAGTTAAATAAATTATAAAATAAACCCTAATATATTATTTTCTAAAACAATTGAAAAACCTAATCTTCTCTTATGATTTTAAATTTCTAATTTTTGTAAATATAATTATTATGTATATATTTTAGTTAATATAATTAAATTATAATTAATCCCATTTTAATAATATTATATCATTGTTTATAATCAAATATATATAAATAATTTCTAAAAAATTTGCAAACTTAATAATTTCTTATAACATGTTCATAATTTATTTAATTTGTTTATAATTTTAAATTGTTCATATTTCCTTATTAATTTCTAAATCTTATTTATTTTTTATTTTTATTATTATTATTATTACTAATCCATTTATTTCTAAATTATGTTTATTATTATTATTTCACTAACCTTATTTATTTTTTAATTATTATACTAATCCCTATTATAATTATTCTTGCTTATTTATTTATTATTTATATTTTGCTTATTTATTTATTTTTACTATTTATTTTAATTGCTTATTATTATTGTAATTGCTCCTGGATGTAATTTTTTTGTAAATATTTAAATTATTTAATTTTCATCTTATGGTTAGTAAAATAGGGAGTGTAAACATGTATTATATTTAAAATTGAATTTAGATCATTTTAATTAAAAGATAAATTAAACACTCACACACGTAAGTCGATCTTTGATCGCCATCTCACTTTCTAGGGTTGCCTCTCATTGTTGCCTAAACACAAGGTCAAGTGGGGTGTATAAAGCAAAGTCCCATGAAAGAAAAGTCATCTAGTCCCTCAAATAATCAAAGATCAAGTCCCTAAAAAGGTTGCCTTTCAATATGATCTAGCCTCTTTCGAATAATGATGACAGTCCCTCCTAAATGCTTAATACACCCTACAGTTGCCTTCATTAAACAGATGTCCCTCATATGTCCCTTACATCCAAGGTAATGACTACCTATTCCTTAATAATAGGGATAGTCTTACCATTTAAAGGATTCAAGAACAGGAAGACTTAAAACTTTAAGGTAGGTTCCTCATAGTTACTTGCTCACTATTCAAAAATTTCTCAAACACTTCACAATTCCAAACAATTTTCAAACACAAGTTTTTTACGCATCCGTACATGGATCATTATTAAACTCTTATGAAAATTTTTATTCACACACTTCACCTTTTCAAAAAAACAATTCAAAGTGAGCTAAGTAACTAAGAGCCCATGGATAACCATGGATGTAAAGGGTGCTAACACCTTCCCTTTACATAACCTACCCCCGGACCCAAAAATCTTTTAAAAGGTCTTTCCTGTTCTTTTATGCCTTTCCTTTGGATAAAATAAAAGTCGGTGGCGACTCTTGCTATCCGCAACATAACTAAAGTCAGTTCTCCCACCGTGTTACAATAAGCAAAATATAATAAGTAAAATAATTAAGCAATTTAATTGGGTTAGTAATAATAATTAAAAATAAATGGGGTTAGTGAAATAATAATAATAAGCATAATTAAAAAATAAATGGATTAGTAATAAACATGATTAGTAATAATAATAATAATTAAAATAAATGGAGTTAGCAAAAATATTATAAGAACATAATTAAAATAATAAGGAAAAATAATACTATAATAATTAAAAGATTAGATTTTAATATGGACAATTATTTAAAAAAAAAAATATGAACAATTAAGTAATTATTATAACATTTTGAATTATATACAAATTATTAAATTATTTTTAAACATATTATAATCACAAAATTAAATTAGCATAGATTCAATTATTTCTAAACATATATTTAAAAATTATTTATATATAAAATTTAGATTATAAACAAATTATATAAATATTTACATATTATAAAAAAAATAGATTATAATTATATTTACAAAAAAATTACTTATATTAAATAAAATATGTACATAATAATTATATTTACAAAAATTAGAAATTTAAATCATAAGATAAAATTAGGTTTTTTTAATTGTTTAGAAAATAATATATTAGGGTTTATTTTATAATTAGGGTTTAATGTATATTCAAAAAATATTAAGGCTTAATTTACAATAATAATCTATTAATTAAATAAACATACATATACATAAAAAAAATATAAAGAAAAACATGAACATATTAACTTTGATTTTGAGAAAATAATATATATATGTTATTTAGAAATTTATTAAGATTTATTTATGAAAATATATAATGAATAATATATGAAAATAAAATTAAAAGAAAATAAAATCAAAAAAAAAAAAACAGGACCTGGGATTTGAACCCAGGTCCTTTACCTGGATGATGAGAAGCATAACCACTGGGCTGCGCTGCACATGATGCAAGAAGGATGAGTCCCATTTGGTTTTGTTCCTTCAAACTAACAATCAGGAAAATAATGAAAAAAAGCAAAAGGCCTGGGGGATTCGAACCCAGGACCTTACACACAAACACACAAGTACATGACCATTCCAGCTAGATGAGCGAACCTGTATACAACTTCACAATAATGCATAATATATTATAATAGCTTAATATCTGGAAAAAGAAACAAAAAAGAACTGAAGCCAAGGTTCGAACCCCTGCCCTTTGCTTCATGCCTGCGCCTCATTACCAACTGATCCAAATGCCATTTGTGATAGTATAACAGAAACATAATATAATAAAATAAGTCTTTTATTTGAATTTGACTTTCGCGCCAGTCAACTTCTTCTTCTACCTCATAACCTTCGCATTTACCTGCGAATTTCTCCACGAATTTTCCTGCGTGTTTCGAATTGCAACAACACCTACGAAATTCAATAACCAACAAAACCATACAATTTCATAAAATTAAACCTATCAATATGATCCAGACATTCATGCGAATCATTCTATGGTTTTAGAATCCATTTATATTCCACAAATCAGAAAACCCTAAACCTTGGTTCAAACCCTAATAATGGTGTTTCACGGGTTATTCATGATTTCTTTGATTTCTTTGCCCAGAAACGTTCTACACATCATCACAAATAAGATTAGACAACCAAAATTCATTAAAATGCAGTGAATTAGTGAAATCGAAAAATTTATATTCAAGAACAAATATGATTCGGTTTGCATGATATGGCATGGTTTTGATGCAATGGAGAATTGGTTTCGATTCTATGATGTCCAAGGATCATAGCTGTGTCCTTAGTTTACCTTCAAATGCCTTGGAATGTCAAAATCGAATTTGAGTTTTTTGCTTGAATTTTTGAAATGTGAAACTTACTCTTGAGGCTGTGAGATTCGTGGCTTTGGTTAGGGTTGTGTTATGTACTTATAGGATGATCAAATGAAGCTGAACAACTAGGTCATTGTATAGAAGATTTGATATGAAAAGATTTAAAAATATCATGCCTTAAAAATCAAATATTCTTGTATGAACACTTGCTATTTTTGGCTAATTCTCATGATTTTCTTTCCACTTCAATTCTAATCAAATTTATGATTTTCTAGAAGCTTGATCCAATTCAAATCTTACATTTTCATATTTTATTTTTATTTAAAATGATTTTTAATGAATTAAATCAAAATAAATAAAAATAAAATAATAAAAAATCTGATTTTTATTGACTTGGTTCGTGCATGAAGCTATTGTATGGATTGGGTCATTATTTGGCAAGCCCATTTGGAAGAAATTGGTTTTAGACCTCCATTTTCATCATAAACTAACCCAAAATTTCCCAACTTTGCAAGGGCACATATCCTTCAATTTTAATGCTATGAGGGTGTTCTTGGACATTTTGGAAAGCTTGAAGAGTCCTCTAACCAACCCCACTTGTTTCATGTCCATATCATTTACCAATCTCAAGTTATGCCCTTTTGAAGTTGTTGACTTTTTGTTGACTTTCAAAAGGACCTATAATGTCTTAGCTCATACCTTCCAAATGAAGCATTTGTGGGCTTGGCTTGTGAGACACAAAGTTGTAGAGAATTCAATTTCCTTCAAAATGAGCTTTGGATGGAGACTTGGTGATGAAGCATGTGAAAGTTATGGCTGGTCAAAGTTCAGTTGACTTTTACTAAGGAAACCCTAATTTAGAAACTCCTGATTCTTGATGATCTGGAATCTCCTTGATGAATCATGATCAACCCTTGATCAAATGATGAATTTTACTTCATATACTTGATGTTGGCAAAAAATCATGAAGTTTGACTTTGGTTTGACCATAGTTGACCCCAGTTTGACTTTTTAACTGCTTTGACTGATTTTGACTTATCTGTTCTTTTGACTGAGCAAACTTTTGAGAAAAGTCTTGAAACTTGTCATGGGGGTTCTTAAACACATATAAGATGTTATTAAGCTCACTTGAAGTCTTGGAAGTCTATTTAGCCTGATTAAAGTCAAAACCCTAGTTTTGGATGCACTGCTTAGGAGGTGCATTGTCTGAGGGAATTGTCAACTCTTCTGACCAATTGTGAACTTTGTGAACCTTGTGAACCATCATAAAATGTCTTGTGAACCTTGTGAACCTCATGGGAGGTCTTGTGAACCTTGTGAACCTCATAAAGTGACTTGTAGACTTCATGGACCTCAATGCAAGGTTTTGTAAGCATTGTGAATCTTGTGAACCTTGTGAACCTCATAAAGTGACTTGTAGACTTCATGAACCTCATGAAAGGTCTTGAAAGCATGGTGAATCTTGTGAACCTTGTGAACCTTCTTAGCACACAAAGTCTTGTATTGTGAGGGCAAATTTTGGGGTGCAACACTAGGAAACATGAACAATTGGCAGATGTGTCAGATGGATGTGAAGTGTGCATTCCTAAATGGCCCCTTAGACGAAGAAGTTTATTTTGCACAACCAGTTGGGTTTGTGAAACAAGGCGAAGAGAGAAAGTTGTACAGTCTGCATAAAGCCCTGTATGGACTGTGTCGTTCCCGATAAATGGGAATAACCCAAATAAAGGTACAGACGCGAACGGTCGGCGAAAAGAACAATGAGAACACATAGCAGTGAACTCACTGGAAAAGAAAAGAGTCGCCAGCTAGACATTTTTATCCCGGAGGAAAGGCAATGCTGCATAGACCTAGAAAGATATGGATAAGACGGTTGCGAACCAGAGAGACTGAGAAAGGGGGTTGGTTACAACCTGGGAAGGTATTAGC
Source organism: Lathyrus aphaca (assembly GCA_963966055.1). NCBI lineage: Eukaryota > Viridiplantae > Streptophyta > Magnoliopsida > Fabales > Fabaceae > Lathyrus > Lathyrus aphaca. The sequence goes on from OZ014524.1 coordinate 127,837,689, forward strand.
ACCCAGATTGTCCGCCGTACTCGACGGGATCCACGCTTAAAAGATTTGTGTTTTAAAGGGGTAGTGTCAGTGCAATCTGTGTATAAAAGGGCTGGAAAAGGATGTACAGGTGTCAGTGTGAAAGCAGTGTGAAGTGTATAAGTGAAGTGTCAGTGTAAGAACAAAGAATGAGATGCTCAAGATCATGAGGCTTAAAAGAATGAAACTGAAAGGAGGGGGAATATACAGAGACTTTTGTTCGATAACTGTTAAGTTATGCCTACGTATCCTCTCGTGCAATGAGGAAGTCAGAACACCGTAGTTCGACCCAAAGAGACTGAAAGATGAATTGACTTGTGAACTGCTTGCTAGTCAATGCTCAAGTGTATGACCTGTCTGGCTCAGGTGCAAACTGTCTTGCATTAGACGGAAGAAGCAAGTTCTCGTTTGTGAGTGAATGAGATGAGAAAAGAATCCCGAAGGAGACGATTATTGTTTGTTTTTGGGTTTTCAATCTTTTATTGCTTTTGAAAGTTTGTCATAAGTTAATGAGCTTAAGCCTAAACCAATGGGTTAGTAAACTCATCACATCCTCCCTCTGATTAGGGGTAATGAGAATACCTTAAGTGTGAAGTCAGATTCTCACACTTAGTCACCTTTGATGCAGGATTGAGATCATTAACCTACTTGTGATTATTTAGATGTTTTTGTTGTTTTTGTCTAGTGTCGAGTAATGAGATTAAGCCATAATCAGGGATTAAACAGACTCATTACACCATCCTAATAGAAGGATAATAGATGAGAATGTTTAAGCTGAGGAAAGCTCCTCAACTTAATCCATGATTAGGGATTAAACTCATGACAAAACAAGCCTTTGATGAAGTGGATTTTATTTAATGATATGATGATGAAATGTTTTTTAGGGCTTGTAATACAACCTGAGGGGGACTTGTCCATTAACACTAGGGTTAGTCCTTCTTAACCAATTAAGGAAGAATTAGAACCCTAATGCAAGGCCCAAGTTACAAGTGTGAAGTCTTGATGATTATTATGTGATTTGATTAAGAGATTTAAACACATTAAGGGTTTAACACTTAGGATTAAAGTTATACACTCCATCCTAATAGAAGGATGCAGGCATAAGCTTAATCACAAAGCCTTAAAGCCTTTAGGGTTTAGTCCCTGATTATGAGGTGAGAAGAGAAGACTCAAAGAGACACAAAGGTAAAACTAAGTGGGAGGGACTAAACAAAACCCTAATCATTGTCATGCTTGGTTGTCCCTAAGGTTTGTGAGGTTGACAAGAGAAGTCTTCAATGGAACCACCAGGAAGCAGATGAAAAGATCAGGAGAAGCAGAGTAACTTGCTTCAATTAAGAAGGCAAGTCACTTGAGGAAAGGAAGTGAGAAGAAGAAGAAAGAGCAAGCTCAAACTCAAACACATAACAAAATACATCAAGGATGCATGAAAGAGATGAAAAGAAAATGTGAGAAGTGAAGGCAAATCCACTTCTCAAAGTTACTTACTACCTGAAATGTTAGAAAAGAAAATGTAATGCAATGTCAAATGGAATGAAATGGCATGATGAGAAACAAAACCAGAAGCACATATGAGATGATAATGATACTATGAGATGCTACAAACATGAAATAACACATGGGGATGATCATACAAGCTCATGGATGCAAATGAAACAAGTTAAGAAACATGAACATACATGAAAAGTCATGAAGTGCAAATGGCATACAACATGGAAAATGCAATATGCAATGATCAAACATGCTTTCAATATGTCTTAAGATGTCTAATGAATCAAAAGAATGCATAAAATTCTATGGCAAGTCAAGGTATGAATGCAAATGCAAGATGGATGCATATGGAAGCCTAAATTAGGGTTTATGATCAAAGCATCAAACACAAACCAAAATCAGAAGCAAACATCAATATAAAAAATTGAAAATGCACTCAAAGGATCCCTAAACCTATACTAACTCACTGCCCAAAGGAGAAGTTCCAACTCTTAACCTAATTCAAGTTATGATTTTTCTAAGTTTTCTAGGGTTTTAGGGTTCCTTAACAAGAAAAATGTCAAACAAATGGAAAATGAAAGATCAAATCATGCCAATTTAATCTCACAAACTACATGCTAAACACAATGCAATGCAAGAAGAATCAAAGTCCAACTCTCAATGGTTAGGCAGAAATGATTTTTTGAAGCTTGGATCAAAATAATGCCTTGAAAATGAATTAATTCCATAGAAAATTCTCAAAATGCATCAAGATCAAAAAAGAAATTTGGTTTGAGGGTTGGACAATGTTTCTAAATGGTTTTAAATGTTTCATGAATTTTTTGGTGATTTTTAAATACCTAAAAGTATTTTTAATTAATTAATTCCCATTAATTAATTAAAAATAAACTCTTAAATATTTAAAAATATTTTTTGGATGCAAAAAATAAAAATAAAAATATTTTTGGTTTCTGAAATTTAATAAAAGTTTGTATAAAAAATTTCAGAATTTTTGTATAACTTTTGCTATTTTAAAATAAATGAACAAATTAAATGAAATAAAATGAATTAAAAATGAAATAAAAGGGAAAGTATGACAATCCAAAGGCTGAGATTTGAATGAAATACGCGCGAATTGACTAGCGCGTAAATGGAAGGCTAAGATCATTTCTGGCAAAATTCAAATTTAATCCCAATTAATTAATTTAAATAATCAGGATTAGGGTTTAATGAAAGATCTGGGCCATTGGTTCACGCGGGAGTCAACTAAAGTCAGCCAGATCAAGGGTCCAAATTCAAACTTGCATTAATTACGCTGGTTAGCCCTAATCTTTTTCAGGTGGCCGGAGAAGACCTCCGGTCGTCTTCTCCGGTGGGAACCCCACCTGAAAATTTCTAAACTCTTCAAAACTCCACTAAAATGAAATCTAACAAACCAGAAATCATTCCCACACCTCACTGAATCAAAACCCTAACCCAAAACTCATTTATTCTTCCTCAATCAACTGAATTGAAACAAAACATTTTTTAGGGCAAGAGTTTCAGAACAAGATTAAACTCTCATTTCTTAACCATTTCAGAAAATAAAAGCACCAGAGTGATCAGTGAATCATGAAGAACAACTTAAGAACTTAAAAATCCATTTCTGGAAAAAATGTTCATGAAGCTACCTGAGTTTGAAGCTTTTCAGTTCGCAACTTTCTGACCTCTTTTCTTTGTGCAATCCACCCCTTTTAGGCCCCTGATGACATCTTGATGCTTAGAGAGAGTTTGTGTTGGCTGGTTTGGAAGTTTGAACAAGTTCTGTTCAAGGTCAGGTGAGAATCGTGTTTGTGATTCTATGGTTTTCAGGCTGTTTTGAAGGTTGGTTTGTGTTCAGTGAAGCATGGTGAGAAGGTTGGTGAAGTTTGTTTGAGTGTTTAAAGCTTGTATGGTGATTTTTCGAAAGCTTTTGCAAGTGAGGGTCCAAATGAGAGAGTTGTGTTCTGGCTGGTTTCAGGCTTGCTTGTTGTGGTGTTTGGCTTGCATTTTCTTTGTATAAAGAAATGTGATTGGTCAGAAGAAGTGACATGTCCTTTTGTGATAGGTATGGGTGCTTTTGCAAAATGTCAACTTTTGTGTAAGAAGGGCATGGGCAACTTGCTAGCCTAGTACAACAAGGGGGTGCTGCGCAGCATGATGTGAGGAAGGGGCTAGGATAGTTCAGCAACCTAGGCAGCAAGTGGATGAGATGTTATGATGGATTTTGCAACTTGGTTCATTTTGGTTCTTTATGAAAAATCTTGTTCCACAAACCCTAAAAATGTGCAACTCTTTGGTCCATTCTGAACTTTAGGTGTTGTGTGATCATGTTATGTGAATTAGAAGTGCATTTGATGACTTAATTGGCCTTGAGAAGTGAATTTGCAACTTTGCCTCTTTGGTGCATGACTTGAAATTTAGTGATTTTTGCCAACTTTGGCAAGCCATAACTTTTGATCCAAAATGAATTAGGTCATGTTCTTTTACTTTTTGAAAAGGGAAAGATCTATTCTACAACTTTCATGACCAAAGTTTTTCCATTTGAAGCCTTTTTGGATCAAAAAGTAAGGGTTGAAAAAGTTGCCTAAAATGACATTTTCATTAAAAGTCAAACTTGCCCAAAAAGTCAACTTTGCAAAAGACTTGAAATTCTTGAATTTTGTGAACTTCCAACTTCTTCTATGATCAAATAAATATCATATACAATCAAAATGATGAAGAAAACCCTTTGGTTGGGTCATTGGGGGCCTCAGATGCCCTGATTTTACACTGACTTGTTCAGAAAGTCAACTCTTGATCAGATGACTTCCCCATGGAATTTCTTCATGAAAATTGATATTCATACTCCCTATACCATATAGAGACCAATAGAAACAAGAATGACTAAAAAATTTGGAGTTATGGCCTTTGAAACCAAAACCCTAATTTCAAGTCATCTGTGCAGTCAAACCTGGCTCTGCATCCATACCCATCTCAGTTCTTGTGACTCTTTGACATTATTGACTTTGAGAAGATATAATATGATGCTTGAACACACACAAACCTCTTTGAAGTGATTGTTGACCTTTGGAGTGGTTCAAGAAGCTCTTGGATTGCTCAGATCACAAACCCTAGATGCAGATGACTTAGAACCAATGCAGTGACTCAAAATTGTGGTATGAGATGTTTATGATTGAGTTTATGCATATGAAATGATCACAAGCCATGGTGTGAAATGGGTGAGGGCAAATTTGGGGTGTTTACAGCTGCCCCTATTCAAACATGAGTTAGCTGTGCAGGTTGTAAGCAACGGCTTATCAGACAAACAAGATAACTTGTGGTTGAATACCAAAGACAGTCCAAAATTTGCACTCACAGAAAGAAGAAGAAAAGGGATATAGATTGTAAAAGAAAATAAAGTATATTGTAAAGTGTGGGCGACGGAGGACGACCGTCGAGCAGAGGACGACTGCTGGGTGAGGAGCAATGACGGGGACGGCCGACATGCTGGGGATAAAAGGTATTATGATGGGGACGGCCATCAAGTAAAGCTGTAAAATTCTCTGGAGATTAATGAAACATGACAGGGACGGCCATCAAGTTCACAAAGTAAAGTAACCAACGATGGGGACGGCCATCGGGCTAAACCGAAAGGAAAAGGGACCACGACGGGGACGGCCATCGGGTTAAAGAATAAATGAAATAAACAAATGAGGAGGTACGGTCATCAAAGGTGAAGGACGATCACCTAGCAGGGGACGGCTGCTCTGTTGGGTTAAGATGAGGGACGGTCATCTAAGGTGGAGGACGACCACCTGGCAGGGTACGGCTGCCGAAAATATCGCGACATAGGACGAATGCCGGATAAAAAGTCAACGATGGGGACGGCCATCGGATGAGCATGATGGAGGACGACCATCAAGAGGTGGAGGACGACCACCTAGCAGGGGACAGCTGCTCTCAAGGTTAATCATGACATAGGACGAATGCCAGATAACCAAAATCAACAATGGGGACGGCCATTGGATAAAATGATGAAGGACGATCATCAAGAGGTGGAGGACGACCACCTAGCAGGGGACGGCTGCTAAATATCACGACATAGGAAGAATGTCGGATAGAAAATCAACGATGGGGACGGCCATCGGATGAGCATGATGGAGGACGACCATCAAGAGGTGGAGGACGACCAGCTAGCAGGGTACGGCTGCTCTCAGGGTTTATCATGACACAGGACGAATGTCAGATAAAAGAGAAAATTGCTTTGGTAGCGATCTACTGGGGAATAGTAAACACGGACGAGTGTTTATATCCAAGAAATACAAGGTATAAGTGTTTAAATGTTTGTGTATAAATTAAAGATGCGGACGATCATCCTTAAGACTACGATACGGACGAGTACCGGGTAGAAACAAATACTGACACGTGTTCAGAGATGATGATACGGACGAGTATCAACCGGTTAACAAAGAACGCGGGCGAGTGTTGAATCTAAAAGGACTCTTCTGGGGAATAGTAGACACAGACGAGTGTCTATATTCAAGAAGACAAAAGTGTTTGACGCGTGTATGGATTAAAGATGCGGACGAGCATCCTTAAGAATATGATACAGACGAGTATCAGGTAGAAACAAACGCTTGACGCATGTTCTGAGATGATGGTACGGACGAGTACCAACTGGTTAACAATGAACACGGACGAGTGTCGAATCTGTGGGGATATACATGGTGTATACAAGATACGGACGAGCACCTGTATAAGTGTGAGTGGTGTATAGATGAGTGTTTATCTGCTGGGGAGAGTGACACGGACGAGTGTCGAAAGGAGAAAAGTATAGTATAAACAAGTATCTGATACACAAAGTGTTTAGGTTACTGTACTGGGGAGAATTGACACGGACGAATGTCAGGGAAATGTATATATATGAGTATTTGTGAGTGCAAAGGGGATGTCTTTGGCTTTCTGCTGGGGTATGACACAAACGGGTGTCAAAAAGTATCTGTAATACAAGTGGTACTGTTTGCACAGAGTGTTCAGGCGACTTTACTGGGGAATATTGACACGGACGGGTGCCAAAGAGAGTATATACTGGTGTTTGTGAATGTGAGGCAACTGCTTTTGCTGGGAAATCTCCGCTGGGGATTTTGGGGGGAGTTTTCTGTATGTTGATGGATTGTCAATATTCACAAGTGTTTGATTCAGAACATGGCTTATGATTATGCAATATGTTTGATTTTTGCCGTAATGCTCCGTTTTAAACGGAATGCTACGCTTTGCGGGGTAAGTATGATGTGAATGCTATGATTATGCGAGGATACCAATCCGGGACTCGGATCCCGTTGTTGTGAAGACCTTTGGTCGATCTAGTTGAAATGGACCTCCCAGCTGGGGGGTGAGATCATTGGTAGATTTGATGAGATGATATCTGCTTGGGGAAATAGGTCACTGGTAGACCCATCCTGATAATGAGAAACCCAGCTGGGGTTTGCAGAAGCTTTCGTCGCTCTGTTGTGATTCCTTCACGCGTTGCTCTTCTGAATAGAGGCTGAAGATTCTGTGGGGAAGTGGTTCCCTGACTTTTGTACTTGGCTGAGGATGAAATGGCAACTCGGCTGGGGAGAAAGAGGGATCACTGAAAGATCTCCCTAGAGATTTTGTTGAGGAGGGCTCTTTAACTCAGCCGGGGATATGGGTGTCTTCTGGTACTGCCCTGTTGGAGAGGTGATGCCTGGCAACTCTGATGGGGAGAATCCATAAGTGGCAACTCGGCTGGGGAGAAAACACTTTGAGTGTTGAGACTGAGTGAGTACTGATTTTCCTGCTTGCTGGGACGAAGCTTACATGCCCCAGGTTGCATTCTGGATACCCGCAATCCTGCAAAGATATAGAAACACACAAATAATCCCGAGGTATCTCTTACCGGATTCCGTCATAGGAGTTAGACACTCTCGAGAGTAAATATATTCCCTGCAAGCATGTATTTTTATTTTTGAAAATAAGCATCTGTATTTATGCAATCAGTTTTTCTTAAAACATCAGACATTTTTGCAAATAAAAATGTACAAGACGAAACATGACTGAAAATCTGATTTTATTAATTCAAATGCCCTGAATTGGCAAGATACAGTCAAGGAAACATATCTCCTAAGATGAGGAGATTGTTACAAATTGAGAAACAAAATGTTGGCAATGTTGTCGACGCTTTAAGGAGCTTCCCTTTGCTATGACTCGTATGACATTTGACGTTCTTCTCGTCTTGCTTTCTGAAGAAGGCTGATTCTGATTGAAGCTTGATCCATCCGAAGCTTACCAAGTTGTGAGAGATACAGACGAATTCAGAATGCAGTTGTTCGCTTATTCCCTTATTTTGCATGGATCACCCTTTCGGGTTTTCAATCCATCGGGATACCCATTTTTACCTGAGTTGTCCAATGCGGCTTTTCAACTCAGCGGGTGTACATTTTTTTGTTTATTTCCCTTATTTTTGCCCGAGTCTTTTATTCTGTTTTTGACTCGCCGGGATGCCCTATTTTTGCCTGGACTTACATTCTGTTTTTATGTCCAGCGGGTCATTTTTATGCGAAGTATTTTTTAACTGCATCTGAATTCACAGGAGATGGGAAGTCTTCACCATCCATGGTGCTGAGCATCAGTGCTCCACCAGAAAAAACTTTCTTTACTACAAATGGTCCTTCATAATTCGGAGTCCACTTGCCCCTGTGGTCTGTATGAGGAGGGAGGATTCTTTTCAGCACAAGATCTCCTACTTGGTATTCTCGGTGCCTGACTTTCTGATTGAAGGCTCTTTTCATTCTTTTCTGATACAACTGCCCATGACAGATCGCAGCCAACCTTTTCTCTTCAATCAGACTCAGTTGTTCATATCGGGCCCGAACCCATTCTGCTTCACTCAGTTTAACATCCATCAGTACCCGTAGAGAGGGTAATTCAACTTCAACCGGTAGGACTGCTTCCATACCATACACAAGTTGATACGGTGTTGCCCCAGTGGATGTTCTGATTGACGTGCGGTACCCATGCAAGGCAAACGGTAGCATTTCATGCCAATCTTTATAGGTGACTACCATCTTCTGCACAATCTTCTTGATATTCTTATTAGCTGCCTCAACAGCGCCATTCATCTTTGGCCTGTAAGGAGAAGAATTGTGGTGTTGGATCTTGAAGTCCCGGCACAGTTCGGCCATCATTTTGTTGTTCAAATTGGAACCATTATCAGTAATGATTCGCTCGGGAACTCCGTATCGACAGATGATATCTCTCTTCAGAAATCTGGCTACCACTTTCCTGGTAACATTTGCATAGGATGCTGCTTCGACCCACTTGGTGAAATAGTCAATGGCAACCAGGATGAATCTGTGGCCATTCGAAGCAGTTGGCTCAATCTTGCCAATCATGTCAATGCCCCACATGACAAAGGGCCAGGGTGAAGACATCACATTCAAAGGATTGGGAGGCACATGCACCTTATCTGCATAGATCTGGCATTTATGGCATTTTCTGGCGTAGGCACAACAGTCTACATCCATTGTGATCCAGTAATAACCTGATCTTAGCAACTTTTTAGCCATGGCATGCCCTCCAGCATGGGTACCAAAGGATCCTTCGTGCATTTCTTGCATTAACAAATCTGCTTCTGTCCTGTCGACGCATATGAGGAGTACCATATCAAAGTTCCTCTTGTATAGGGAGCCATCAGTATTCAGGAAGAAGCTGCCAGCAAGCCTTCTTAGTGTCTTCTTATCATTGGGAGATGCCCCAGGTGGGTACGTTTGATCCTCCAAGAAGCACTTAATGTCATGGAACCAAGGCTTATCATCTTCGACAACATCTGCTGCGAACACATATACTGGTCTGTCCAGTCTGGATACTGAGATTTGAGGTACGAAGTTGGCAGCTTGAACTTTGATCATAGATGAAATGGTAGCCAGAGCATCTGCAAACTGATTTTCGTCCCGAGGGATATACTCAAGCTTGACTGTTGTAAAGAAAGTCAATAACCTCCTTGTATAATCCCTGTAAGGTATCAGATGATCCTGGTGTGTATACCATTTGCCGTTGGTCTGATTGATTACCAAAGCTGAATCTCCGAATACAGTCAACGTCTTGATCCTGAGGTCAATGGCTTCCTCAAGACCCATAATGCAAGCTTCGTATTCAGCCTCGTTTTTAGTGCAGTTGAAAGTGAGTTTTGCCGAGAAAGGCATGTGAACTCCCTTAGGTGTAATGAGTACTGCACCAACACCACGACCATTCATATTAACAGCCCCATCAAACATCATAGTCCATTCTTCCTCCGGGTCAGGCCCTTCAGTGTGAATAGGCTCTTCATGATCTTTTGCTTTCATGAACATGATGTCTTCATCAGGGAAGTCAAATCTCATAGGCTGGTAATCATCAATAGGTTGCTCAGCAAGATATTCAGACAATACACTGCCCTTGATGGCTTTCTGAGATGTGTATTGAATGTCATATTCTGTGAGGATCATTTGCCATCTTGCAACCCGTCCGGTAAGTGCTGGCTTCTCAAATATGTACTTAACTGGGTCCATTTTAGAGATCAATAAAGTAGTGTGGGTCAACATATATTGTCTCAGTCGGCGAGCAGCCCACACTAAAGCACAGCAAGTTTTCTCGAGCAGTGAATAACGTTGTTCACAGTCGGTAAACTTTTTGCTTAGGTAGTATATTGCATACTCTTTTCGACCAGACTCGTCATGCTGGCCCAGCACACACCCCATTGACTCTTCTAATACTGTCAAGTACATTATTAGAGGTCTTCCTTCAACTGGAGGCATAAGGATCAGAGGTTTTTGCAAGTATCCCTTGATCTTGTCAAAAGCCTTCTGGCAGTCTTCGTTCCACCTGACTGTTTGTTCTTTTCTCAACAACTTGAACAAAGGTTCACAGGTTGCCATAAGGTGAGATATGAACCTTGAGATGTAGTTCAATCTACCTAGAAACACTCGAACTTCTTTTTCAGATTTTGGTGCAGGCATTTCTTGGATGGCTTTGACTTTATCAGGGTCAACTTCAATCCCTTTCTCGCTTACAATAAAACCCAGCAGCTTACCCGATCGTACCCCGAATGTGCACTTGTTGGGGTTCAACTTCAATTGGTACTTCCTCAGACGCTTGAATAGCTTCAGTAGATTTACCAGGTGATCTTCTTCAATAAGGGACTTGACAATCATGTCATCCACATAACATTCTATCTCTTTATGGATCATATCGTGGAATAGTGTCACCATAGCCCGTTGATACGTTGCACCAGCATTCTTCAGTCCGAATGGCATTACCTTGTAACAGAACGTTCCCCAAGGTGTGATGAAGGTTGTCTTCTCCATGTCTTCAGGTGACATCTTGATCTGATTATATCCTGAAAATCCGTCCATGAAGGAGAATACCGAGAACTGGGCCGTATTATCCACCAATACATCAATGTGAGGTAATGGGAAATCATCTTTCGGGCTAGCTCTGTTCAGATCCCGGTAGTCAACACACATTCTCACTTTGCCGTCTTTCTTAGGCACAGGCACAATATTAGCAACCCACGGTGGATAGTTAGTTACAGCAAGGAACCCGGCGTCCCACTGCTTTTGTACCTCTTCTTTGATTTTCATTGCCATATCTGGGCGAGTACGGCGCAACTTCTATTTAACCGGCGGGCATTCTTCTCTTAAAGGCAGCTTGTGCACAACAATGTCGGTGTCCAACCCTGGCATATCTTGATAAGACCAAGCAAACACATCCACATATTCTTGAAGCAGGTCAATCAGTTGTCTCTTCACTGAGTCTTGTAAGCAGGCCCCGATATTAACTTCTTTCACGTCTTCATCTCTACCAAGATTAATTGTTTCTACTTCCTCCTGATGAGGAGTGATAACCTTTTCCTCTTGTCTCAACAATCTGGCTAGCTCTTCAGGAAGCTCGTAATCTTCTTCAACCCCTTCATCAGCTTGATTGATTGGATTGTCAAAGTCATACGAAGTCATAGCCGTGCTGTTGTCGGTGCTGTCTGGAAGGCACACTCTGCAAGGGTTCAGTTTGTTCATTTTAGAGATTGATTTTAATCTTGTTTAGAAAAGTGAAATAAAGTTGTCATTTTGAAAACATTGCCATTTATTTTTTTGTACAAAAAGAAAAATGGAAAAACAGTGAGCGGTCTGATGTTTCATTGATTAATCTTGTTGCACAAAAATTACAGATGGCCCGATTACAAAATGAGTCTTGTCATCTTGGGCAAGATGCAAGACTTGATGCATGCTTAAAATATACAGGAAATAATAATTACTCTGCAGGAGTAACTCTTATAATTTCCTGGGAAGACCAGTTTGAGATACTGCTCCATGGGACCTTTGGACGGATCCAACTCTCCAGGTTGCGGTCGCCTTCATCCTCGTCTTCCAGATTGTTGACAGCATCGGGGGTGAGCATCCCCCCACTAACAAAGTTGGGCTCCTTAGCAGCCTCCGCTTGATCTTGTTGAGTTGGTTTGTAACCCAACCCAAATCTATCTTCTTTCTTCTCCACAGGTAACAATTTGCCCCAGCCTTGGGCAGTTCCTTCTTCAACAACCTTCCGGGCTTGTTGGTATGATGTCATTGAGGTTCCAGGTACAGCAGAAGTTTCATTTATGTTCAAGGCTTCAAACCCTTGACTCATTGTCTCGTGGATCTCCCCATCCATCTCAATATATTTGTAGGTAGCCAGGTGGCTAACAAAAATATCCTCCTCTCCATAGATAGTAACGACTTGGCCTTCCCACTCGAATTTTAACTTCTGGTGAAGGGTTGAGGTCACGGCGCCAGCGGCGTGAATCTATGGCCTACCCAATAGACAGCTGTAGGCAGGCTGTATATCCATCACGTAGAAGGTCGTTTTGAAAGTTTGTGGGCCAATCGTTATAGGCAGCTCAATCTCTCCCAGAACTGATCTCTTAGAACCGTCAAAGGCTCTCACTACTAAGTTGCTGGGGCGTAATGCCAATCCGTCATACTCTAGCTTCACAAGGGCTTTTTTAGGTAAGACATTGAGGGATGATCCTGTGTCTACCAGCACATGGGAAAGAACTGCACCTTTACATTCCATGGTAATGTGCAAAGCCTTGTTATGATTGCGGCCTTCCGTAGTCAAATCAGTGTTGGTGAACCCTAGTCCATGACTAGCATTAACATTTCCAACCACAGCTTCCAACTGGTTGACGGTGATCTCTTCCGGCACATAAGCTGCGTGCAAGACTTTTAGTAGTGCGTTCCGGTGAGCCTCGGAGCACATAAGCAATGATAGAATAGAGATCTTGGAAGGCGTCTGGTGAAGCTGGTCCACTATCCTGTAATCACTTTTCTTGATGATTCTCATGAATTCATCAACTTCTTGATCAAAGGGTGTTTTCAAAGCTTCTTTAACAATCTGCTCTTCTTGCACCAAGCTTTTCCCTTTTGCCTTGGCAGCAGCTTCTGCTTCGGCAGTGGGTCTTTGAATTTGTGGAGCAAAGAGACGTCCGCTTCGAGTGAAGCCTCCGCCTCCTCCCACATTATCTATTTGTGGTGAAGAAGTTGATGATTCAAGAGTGATTTTCTGTCCTCCGCAGTATAGATCAGAGCCATAATGCCAGGGGATGGCGTTACTGCTTTCATAAGGTACTGGTCCAGGCACTGTGATAGTGACTGGACTGATAGCAGCTGCAGAAGGGACCATGATAGTCTGTGGATCATAGTATATTGTGACCGGTGCTCTGATGGGAGTGGCATTTTGTGAGTTGTAGGTGGAATCATTTTCAGGATCATAATAAATTGTAACCGTTGAGACATTTGCTGCTGAAGTTGTAGGAGACATTGTTGGAAGGATGGGTGTTGTTGTTGTAGGAGCTTCTGAATGAAGGGGTGCTGAAGTTGTAGAAGGGATGTTTGCTGATATTTGGTCCGTTGAAGTAACAGATGAAGCATTTGTTGACGAAACTGAAAAGTTGTTTGGAACAATGGTTGTTGCAGTTGTAGAAGACTCGGGAATTGTTGTTGATGAGATTGCTGGATTGGTAGGAATTGATGTTGTGATTTGAAGCAGGCCACTCTGGATGAGACCATTTATGCCATCTCTCAAGTTATCACAACCATTCACTGAAATGTTGCAATAAGCACACCCTAGCTCACATCCCGGGAACATTTGACATTCGAGGAGTTGAGCTTTAATCTCTACCAACGGTGTCCGAATCTGACCCACACTGGTTATCAAATAAGACGGCTTGTCTTCTTCAATAGCATTGATTCTGGGACCTCCGTGGTTTGGCATAGGGTTCTTGTTAACATTTTGTGGTGGTGCGAAGTTTAGAGCCTTAGAGTCTACCAAGTCCTGTACCTTCATGTGCAAAGCTCTGCACTTTTCTGTACTATGGCCGGGTGCATTCGAATGAAAAGCACATCTGGCGCTGGCGTCATAATTTCTGGGTAGACTGGCAGGATCTGGAGGTGCCAACGTCCTTAGCTCAACCAGGTTGAGTTTCAAGAGTTGTGGCAGTAATGTGGCATATGGCATAGGGATCGGATCGATCACCCTATTGGCCTGAGAAGGTCTCTGTTGGAATGGTCTTTGCTGATTGTTGTTGTTGGTGTTGTTGTAGTTTCTCTGAGGAGGATACTGATTTTGTTGCTGATAGTTCTATTGCGGTGGTTGATAAGCTGGTTGTGGATGAATTGGAGCGGGAATGGTGACTGCTGCCACAGACCTATGAACATATTGGGGTCTGCCCCTGTTGGTATGGATAGCATTGGTCTCACCAGTTCTTCTTGGGCCTGCAAAAGGTTTCCTTGTGTTGCTGGATGAGCTGGCACCGTTGTCAGAAATTTTGCCCATCTTTAACAGGCTCTCGATTCTTTCTCCAGCTATAACGACATCTGCAAAGCTGGTAGAAGAGAAAGCAGCCAGCCTGTCAATGTATGTTCCTTGGAGGGTGTTCATAAACATATCCGCCATCTCCCTCTCTGACATAGGTGGCTGGACAGCAGCAGCCAGCTGTCTCCATCTCTGGGCGTACTCTCGGAAGCTTTCCCTGGATGACTGTGACATCCCCATCAGGAGGGTCCTGTTGGGTGCCATATCCAAATTATACTGGTATTGTCTAATGAAGGCCTCTGCCAAGTCCTTCCAACACCTGATGGTGGCTCTAGTCAGATGGGAGTACCATTCCCTTGAAGCTCTTGTTAAGCTATCCTCAAAATAAAACATCCATAGCTTCTCGTCCATGGTGTATGCCTTCAACCTCCCCAGAAAGGATTGTAAGTGGGTCCGTGGGCAGGAGGTCCCATTGTACTTTTCAAAACAAGGAGGCTTAAACTTATGGGGAATCCTGACCCCGTCCACTAAGCCCATGTCCATAACATCAAAGCCCAAAGAGTTTTGGGACTCCAAGGATCTTAATTTTTCAGCAATTTCGTCCAACCTTCTATCATAGGCCTCATCCCCAACACCCATCACTGTGAACTGATCCTCCTGGGGGTCTTCTTGCAGCACTCTGCCTGCAGTGGCAGTCCCTTGTACATTAGCAGGAATGTTGATCTCTGGATGAAGGTGGGGTCCAAATACAGGGAGATTGACATGAGGTTGGACCCTCTCATTGTTGCTTGTCCCAGCAGTCCCTAGATGGGGATCTTCTTGATTCTGCCTCTCTACCATTGCTCTTAATCTCTCCTGGCTCTGAGCCATATTGTTCATCACTTCCATAAATTGTGTCATCTGAGCCCTCATTTCCAATCTTTCATTGGCCATTTGGTTCCTGACCTCTGTAAGGTCCTGCTGTACCTGGTCCATCTGTATGCCCGGAAGATTGTTACGGGTTGGGTATCGGTGTGGACGGTTGAGTGGGAATACCCGTCGGCGAGCAATAGTTCCTGAATATCACAACAGAGTTAGCAACAAAAACAAAACAAACCTACAAAACAAACAAGGGTTAGCATGCAATGCAGTTATGCTTATTTGTTTCCAAGGTATCCGGCTCGGCACTTGGTTTTGACCCTTCCAGACCCTTGAAGATACTGTTGATGTTGCTTCGAAGGAAACTCAGATGGAACAAACTGATACATATATTACAAAAAGCAAATGATACATAGTTTGTTCTTTACAATACATGCCCTCTGAGGGGTCAAAATACATCATAAGAAAATAAAAGTACATGAAATGAAAGCAACAACAAGCAAAAGTCAGACACCCAGTCCAAACTCATCCTCCTGAACCTCCTTGAGAAGTGCTTCAGTCACAGGATCAGCTGGACGCTCTGTAAGATTCCTAATAAGGAGATTCCTGGTAGTAACAGCTGCAGTTAGCTTCTTGTGCTGACTCTGGTCCTTTGACCTCTTCACTCCGGCTCTAATCTTCAACTCTGAGATCTCTCTCTGGGCTGCTGCCAGGGCTTCCTGTTGCTTCTTTTCACTAGCTTCTAGCTGCTCAATCTTGTCCTGAGTCCTCTTATCTTCCAGAGTACGAGCTTCGGTGATTCTGACCCACCTAGCTTGACTCTCCTTCAGATACAAATCAGTCCTGGCTTTCTGGAATTGGGCTTCCTTGCAGGCATTTTTCAAGATCTGCTCTCCAGCCCTAGACTTCTTGATATAATCCTCTGACTTCTCAATTCGGGCCAAATGCTCCACTTTCAGCTTCTCTAACTTCTCAATATCCAACCTACCATTACTCCTCTCCCAGAGGGTCTTCTGTAGGGCCTGAGTCAACTTCTCATTTCTCTCTTTCAAATTCTCAAACTCCTCTAAGCTGACAGTGACAGGAGGTGGTGCTGAGGATGGTCCAGGCATATCTTCCATGGTGAAGGGCATCCCAGAAAATTGAGCCCTGGCATGGGACCACTCATAGTACTGTGCTGATGCCACATTGTTGCATTTTTCCAGAATGGTTACTCCTTTAGTCTGGACATTGTCCCAGGCCCAGGCTGCTTGCCTGACAATAGCCAGATTAGGCTTGTTCTCACAGTAAAGAGTCTCAGCCAAGTCTTGTGCCTTAGGAGTGTGGACCAATGCATAGCCCAGTTGTCTTTTGAATAGCAGAGGGTTGTAGTTGATGCAACCCTTAACTCCTATCAGGGGTACATTGGGAAACTGCCCACAACTGGTGATGATGTCCCTGCCTTTTGTGCTTTGAGTGCACCACCTGATATCAGTTGAGGTCAAAGCAATGAGTCTTCTAGCCCAGTTTCTTTGCTGGTGAGGGTTCAAGAATGCATCAGTCTTTGGCAAATGCTTGAGCAACCAAGTATGGAACAAAGGAGTACAACACCTCACCAATCTTCCCCTCTGCTTTTCATTCCTCTGGTGTACTGAGTAGTAGAAATCTCCCAGTAAGGTGGGCACTGGGTTCCTCAGGATGAAAAGATGGATTGCATTCTTGCTAACAAACTTAGGCTCATCTGCAAATAAAATAATCCCATATATGCTCAGGGCCAATAAAGCACAGACTGCCTTCCACTCTCCCAAAGAAGCTTTCAGGGTAGCTTGAGAGATCAAGAAATCCAGATGCAGACCAGAGATTCCAGCCTTAGTAGTCATATTCTGCCCAATCAGGACTGGTTCCAGATACAAGGCCTTTGCCACCTCTTCATTACTAGGAAAGACCATTTCAGGGTTGAAGGGGACTCCACCCCTGATGGGTACACCAACTAATGATGAATACTCTTCTAACAAAGGGCTCAACTGAAAATCCTGAAAAGTGAAACACCTCAGAGGGGGATCATAGAACTGCAAGCAAGTATGAATCAGGCTCCTCTGTGAAGGGTCCAAATCCATAACCACATCAAGTATGCCTCCATAGTGTTCTCTGAATAGTGGTACATGGTCTGGAGTAATCAGGGTCTGAATCTTCCTGATGTCAGCTAGCTCAGGCTGAAAGAAGTGGTAGGAGATATTACTCTTCTTAGGTGCCATGTTGTTGAAGAAGAGTTGAGACAGGTGCTGATGATAACACTGAAAATGGGCCACTGACTGGCTGGTGCAGGTGACTGAAGCAGGTAGCTGACAACTGAAGTAGATACTGATGAAGATAGGTCTATGCTGATGATGGGGTCAAAACCAAGCCAACAATAAAGTATGGATACCCTGAAAAACAAATAAGCAAATGTTAAAATGATGCAATGATGATGTATGCAAATGATATGCAAGGGTTTGTGACTGAGCTGGATCTGATCAAGTTCTCTGATATAAGTCCAGGTATGTTCAAGAAATCCAGATGGAGGTTCAAAAGTCCAGTAACCAAGGTGGGGGACTCAAATAAAGAGTCACATGTCCAGGGTTAAAATCACAAGAACTGTTCCAAAATGGAGTACTCTTAATCAGACAAAGTAACAGGGTATGCTGAGGTCAAGGGTACCTGCAAACCTGTAAACAGCCCAACCCCCTCACAGGTGGTGTTCTAAAACAAGGATCCTCAGACTTGGATCAGTTATGAGAAGTGTAAACACTTCTAACCCGGAGGTACAGTGTTTACAATAACCATAAAAGTTCCTCCTCTAATTCACCTCAGTTTCTGAAGGTCAATACTAAAGGTCATCCAGACTTAGCAGGCTTCCCAGATAGCCCTAGTATTGCAGGAAATCTGCAACACAGAGTTCTCAAGAAGAAACCCATATCTGAACCGTGTTTCATATTCCCGCACCAGACCGAAATGGAATGGGAAAGAACATGAACCACTCTAGCCTAGGTGTCACTCAGATCCCAGGTATATGACCTCAACTCTCAGTAGAACACCCACCCATCAAAGCAACAAACCAGATCCAGCCAGACAGTATGACAGTATGATATATGTAAAGCAATAAAAAGCAATAAAACAACTGTACATAAAGCAGTAAACAAGATAAATATACAAACACAGATAGCACCTAACACCCCAATAAACACAAATCAAACAAGCGCTAGGAGGAACCCACAAAAAGAACCAGAAGCCCTGGTTGCAATATAAGGATCCCCAGCAGAGTCGCCAAGTTGTCGCTCCCGATAAATGGGAATGGCCCAAATAAAGGTACAGACGCGAATGGTCGGCGAAAAGAACAATGAGAACACATAGCAGTGAACTCACTGGAAAAGAAAAGAGTCGCCAGCTAGGCATTTTTATCCCGGAGGAAAGGCAATGGTGCATAGACCTAGAAAGATATGGATAAGACGGTTGCGAACCAGAGAGACTGAGAAAGGGGGTTGGTTACAACCTGGGAAGGTATTAGCACCCAGATTGTCCGCCGTACTCGACGGGATCCACGCTTAAAAGATTTGTGTTTTAAAGGGGTAATGTCAGTGCAATCTGTGTATAAAAGGGCTGGAAAAGGATGTATAGGTGTCAGTGTGAAAGCAGTGTGAAGTGTATAAGTGAAGTGTCAGTGTAAGAACAAAGAATGAGATGCTCAAGATCATGAGGCTTAAAAGAATGAAACTGAAAGGAGGGGGAATATATAGAGACTTTTGTTCGATAACTGTTAAGTTATGCCTACGTATCCTCTCGTGCAATGAGGAAGTCAGAACACCGTAGTTCGACCCAAAGAGACTGAAAGATGAATTGACTTGTGAACTGCTTGCTAGTCAATGCTCAAGTGTATGACCTGTCTGGCTCAGGTGCAAACTGTCTTGCATTAGACGGAAGAAGCAAGTTCTCGTTTGTGAGTGAATGAGATGAGAAAAGAATCCCGAAGGAGACGATTATTGTTTGTTTTTGGGTTTTCAATCTTTTATTGCTATTGAAAGTTTGTCATAAGTTAATGAGCTTAAGCCTAAACCAATGGGTTAGTAAACTCATCACATCCTCCCTCTGATTAGGGGTAATGAGAATACCTTAAGTGTGAAGTCAGATTCTCACACTTAGTCACCTTTGATGCAGGATTGAGATCATTAACCTACTTGTGATTATTTAGATGTTTTTGTTGTTTTTGTCTAGTGTCGAGTAATGAGATTAAGCCATAATCAGGGATTAAACAGACTCATTACACCATCCTAATAGAAGGATAATAGATGAGAATGTTTAAGCTGAGGAAAGCTCCTCAACTTAATCCATGATTAGGGATTAAACTCATGACAAAACAAGCCTTTGATGAAGTGGATTTTATTTAATGATATGATGATGAAATGTTTTTTAGGGTTTGTAAGACAACCTGAGGGGGACTTGTCCATTAACACTAGGGTTAGTCCTTCTTAACCAATTAAGGAAAAATTAGAACCCTAATGCAAGGCCCAAGTTACAAGTGTGAAGTCTTGATGATTATTATGTGATTTGAATAAGAGATTTAAACACATTAAGGGTTTAACACTTAGGATTAAAGTTATACACTCCATCCTAATAGAAGGATGCAGGCATAAGCTTAATCACAAAGCCTTAAAGCCTTTAGGGTTTAGTCCCTGATTATGAGGTGAGAAGAGAAGACTCAAAGAGACACAAAGGTAAAACTAAGTGGGGGGGACTAAACAAAACCCTAATCATTGTCATGCTTGGTTGTCCCTAAGGTTTGTGAGGTTGACAAGAGAAGTCTTCAATGGAACCACCAGGAAGCAGATGAAAAGATCAGGAGAAGCAGAGTAACTTGCTTCAATTAAGAAGGCAAGTCACTTGAGGAAAGGAAGTGAGAAGAAGAAGAAAGAGAAAGCTCAAACTCAAACACATAACAAAATGCAGCAAGGATGCATGAAAGAGATGAAAAGAAAATGTGAGAAGTGAAGGCAAATCCACTTCTCAAAGTTACTTACTACCTGAAATGTTAGAAAAGAAAATGTAATGCAATGTTAAATGGAATGAAATGGCATGATGAGAAACAAAACCAGAAGCACATATGAGATGATAATGATACTATGAGATGCTACAAACATGAAATAACACATGGGGATGATCATACAAGCTCATGGATGCAAATGAAACAAGTTAAGAAACATGAACATACATGAAAAGTCATGAAGTGCAAATGGCATACAACATGGCAAATGCAAGATGCAATGATCAAACATGCTTTCAATATGTCTTAAGATGTCTAATGAATCAAAAGAATGCATAAAATGCTATGGCAAGTCAAGGTATGAATGCAAATGCAAGATGGATGCATATGGAAGCCCAAATTAGGGTTTATGATCAAAGCATCAAACACAAACCAAAATCAGAAGCAAACATCAATATAAAAAATTGAAAATGCACTCAATGGATCCCTAAACCTATACTAACTCACTGCCCAAAGGAGAAGTTCCAACTCTTAACCTAATTCAAGTTATGATTTTTCTAAGTTTTCTAGGGTTTTAGGGTTCCTTAACAAGAAAAATGTCAAACAAATGGAAAATGAAAGATCAAATCATGCCAATTTAATCTCACAAACTACATGCTAAACACAATGCAATGCAAGAAGAATCAAAGTCCAACTCTCAATGGTTAGGCAGAAATGATTTTTTGAAGCTTGGATCAAAATAATGCCTTGAAAATGAATTAATTCCATAGAAAATTCTCAAAATGCATCAAGATCAAAAACGAAATTTGGTTTGAGGGTTGGACAATGTTTCTAAATGGTTTTAAATGTTTCATGAATTTTTTGGTGATTTTTAAATACCTAAAAGTATTTTTAATTAATTAATTCCCATTAATTAATTAAAAATAAACTCTTAAATATTTAAAAATATTTTTTGGATGCAAAAAATAAAAATAAAAATATTTTTGGTTTCTGAAATTTAATAAAAGTTTGTATAAAAAATTTCAGAATTTTTGTATAACTTTTGCTATTTTAAAATAAATGAACAAATTAAATGAAATAAAATGAATTAAAAATGAAATAAAAGGGAAAGTATGACAATCCAAAGGCTGAGATTTGAATGAAATACGCGCGAATTGACTAGCGCGTAAATGGAAGGCTCAGATCATTTCTGGCAAAATTCAAATTTAATCCCAATTAATTAATTTAAATAATCAGGATTAGGGTTTAATGAAAGATCTGGGCCATTGGTTCACGCGGGAGTCAACTAAAGTCAGCCAGATCAAGGGTCCAAATTCAAACTTGCATTAATTACGCTGGTTAGCCCTAATCTTTTTCAGGTGGCCGGAGAAGACCTCCGGTCGTCTTCTCCAGTGGGAACCCCACCTGAAAATTTCTAAACTCTTCAAAACTCCACTAAAATGAAATCTAACAAACCAGAAATCATTCCCACACCTCACTGAATCAAAACCCTAACCCAAAACTCATTTATTCTTCCTCAATCAACTGAATTGAAACAAAACATTTTTTAGGGCAAGAGTTTCAGAACAAGATTAAACTCTCATTTCTTAACCATTTCAGAAAATAAAAGCACCAGAGTGATCAGTGAATCATGAAGAACAACTTAAGAACTTAAAAATCCATTTCTGGAAAAAATGTTCATGAAGCTACCTGAGTTTGAAGCTTTTCAGTTCGCAACTTTCTGACCTCTTTTCTTTGTGCAATCCACCCCTTTTAGGCCCCTGATGACATCTTGATGCTTAGAGAGAGTTTGTGTTGGCTGGTTTGGAAGTTTGAACAAGTTCTGTTCAAGGTCAGGTGAGAATCGTGTTTGTGATTCTATGGTTTTCAGGCTGTTTTGAAGGTTGGTTTGTGTTCAGTGAAGCATGGTGAGAAGGTTGGTGAAGTTTGTTTGAGTGTTTAAAGCTTGTATGGTGATTTTTCGAAAGCTTTTGCAAGTGAGGGTCCAAATGAGAGAGTTGTGTTCTGGCTGGTTTCAGGCTTGCTTGTTGTGGTGTTTGGCTTGCATTTTCTTTGTATAAAGAAATGTGATTGGTCAGAAGAAGTGACATGTCCTTTTGTGATAGGTATGGGTGCTTTTGCAAAATGTCAACTTTTGTGTAAGAAGGGCATGGGCAACTTGCTAGCCTAGTACAACAAGGGGGTGCTGCGCAGCATGATGTGAGGAAGGGGCTAGGATAGTTCAGCAACCTAGGCAGCAAGTGGATGAGATGTTATGATGGATTTTGCAACTTGGTTCATTTTGGTTCTTTATGAAAAATCTTGTTCCACAAACCCTAAAAATGTGCAACTCTTTGGTCCATTCTGAACTTTAGGTGTTGTGTGATCATGTTATGTGAATTAGAAGTGCATTTGATGACTTAATTGGCCTTGAGAAGTGAATTTGCAACTTTGCCTCTTTGGTGCATGACTTGAAATTTAGTGATTTTTGCCAACTTTGGCAAGCCATAACTTTTGATCCAAAATGAATTAGGTCATGTTCTTGTACTTTTTGAAAAGGGAAAGATCTATTTTACAACTTTCATGACCAAAGTTTTTCCATTTGAAGCCTTTTTGGATCAAAAAGTAAGGGTTGAAAAAGTTGCCTAAAATGACATTTTCATTAAAAGTCAAACTTGCCCAAAAAGTCAACATTGCAAAAGACTTGAAATTCTTGAATTTTGTGAACTTCCAACTTCTTCTATGATCAAATAAAGATCATATACAATCAAAATGATGAAGAACACCCTTTGGTTGGGTCATTGGGGGCCTCAGATGCCCTGATTTTACACTGACTTGTTCAGAAAGTCAACTCTTGATCAGATGACTTCCCCATGGAATTTCTTAATGAAAATTGATATGTGTCGCTCCCAAAGATTTGCATCCCGGTACACGCGCGAACGGTCGGCGAAAAGAACAATGAGAACACACAGCCGTGAACTCACTGGAGATGAATAGAGTCGCCAGCTAGGCATTTTTATCCCGGAGGAAAGGTAATGCTGCATAGACCTAGAAAGATACGGATAAGACGGTTGCGAACCAGAGAGACTGAGAAAGGGGGTTGGTTACAACCTGGGAAGGTATTAGCACCCAGATTGTCCGTCGTACTCGACGGGATCCACGCTTAAATGATTTGTGTTTTAAAGGGGTAGTGTCAGTGCAATTTGTGTATAAAGAGCTGGAAGGATGTACAGGTGTCAGTGTAAAAGAAGTGTAAAGTGTAGTATATACAGTGTCAGTGCAAGGAAGGAGTGAAATGCTCAAGATCATGAGGCTAAAGAATGAAGCTAGAAGGAGGGGGAATACACAGAGACTTTTGTTCGATAACTGTTAAGTTATGCCTACGTATCCTCTCGTGCAATGAGGAAGTCAGAACACCGTAGTTCGACCCAAAGAGACTGAAAGATGAATTGACTTGTGAACTGCTTACTTGTCTATGCTCAAGTGTATGACCTGTCTGGCTCAGGTGCTAACTGTCTTGCATTAGACGGAAGAAGCAAGTTCCCGTTTATGAGTGAGGATGATGAGAAAAGAATCCCGAAGGAGACGATTATTGTTTGTTTTTTTTTGTTTTCAGTCTTTTATTGCTTTTTGGATTTTGTCATAAGTTAATGAGCTTAAACCTAAACCAATGGATTTAGTAAACTCATCACATCTTCCCTCTGATTAGGGGTAATGAGAATACCTTAAGTGTGAAGTCAGATTCTCACACTTAATCATCTTTGGTATAGGATTAAAATTATTAACCTATTTGTGATTATTTAGATGTTTTTGTTGTTTTTGTTTAGTGTTGAGTAATGAGGTTAAGCCATAATCAAGGATTAAACAGACTCATTACACCATCCTAATAGAAGGATAATAGATGAGAATGTTTAAGCTGAGGAAAGCTCCTCAACTTAATCCATGATTAGGGATTAAACTCATGACAAAACAAGCCTTTATTAAGTGGATTTTATTTAATGATATTATGATGAAGTGACTTTTAGGGTTTGTAAGACAACTTGAGGGGGACTTGTCCATTAACACTAGGGTTAGTCCTTCTTAACCAATTAAGGAAGAATTAGAACCCTAATGCAAGGCCCAAGTTACAAGTGTGATGTCTTGATGATTTATTAAGTGAATTGATTAAGAGATTTAAACACATTAAGGGTTTAACACTTAGGATTAAAGTTATACACTCCATCCTAAGAGAAGGATGCAGGCATAAGCTTAATCACAAAGCCTTAAAGCCTTTAGGGTTTAGTCCCTGATTATGAGATGAGAAGAGAAGACTCAAAAGAGACACAAAGGTGAAAACTAAGAGGGGAGACTAATCAAAACCCTAATCATTGTCATGCTTGGTTGTTCCTAAGGTTTGTTAGGTTTTCAAGAGAAATCTTCAATGGAACCACCAGGAAGCAGATGAACAGGATCAAGAGAAGCAAAGTGACTTGCTTCATTCAAGAAGTCAAGTCACTTGAAGAAAGAAAGGGGGAGGAAAAAGAATGAGCAAGCTCAAACTCAAACACAAACAAAAATGCAGCAATGGATGCAAGAGAGATGAAAAGAAAAGTTATGAGAAGTGAAGGCAAATTCACTTCTCAAAGTTACTTACCACCTGAAAGGTTAGAAAAGAAATGCAATGCAATGTAAAATGAGATGAGATGACATGATGAGAAACAAAACCAGAAGCATGTTGTTGATGATGATGATGATGCTATGGAGTGCTACAAACATGAGGCAAGGCATGGAGATGTTCATACAAGATCATGGATGCAAATGATGCAAGTTAAGGAGCATGAACTTACATGAAAAGTTATGAAACATACATGGCAAACAAGATGGAAAATATGGGATGCAATGATCAAACATGCTTTCTACATGTCTTAAGATGTCAAATGAATCACATGGATGCTTAAAATGTCATGGCAAGTCATGTTATGCAAGAGAATGCAAGAAGGATGCAAATGGAAGCCCAAATTAGGGTTTATGAAACAAACATCAAACAAAAACTCAAAATCAGAAGCAAACCCTAAGATAAAAAATGGAAAATGCCACCCAAAGAAACCCTAACCCTATACTAAACCAAGGTCCAAAGGGGAGGTCTCAACTCTTAACCAAACTCAAGTTATGACTTTTCTAAGTTATTAGGGTTTTTAGGGTTCCTAAACAAAAGAAATACCAAACAATTGAAAAATGCAAGATCAAATCATGGCCATTTTATCTCAAAAACTACATGTTAAACACAATGCAATGCAAAAAGAATCAAAGTCCAACTCTTCATGGATAGGCAGAAATGAATTTTTGAACTTAGGATCAAAATAATGCATAAAAATGATTTTAATTCAATGAAAAATTCTCAAAATGCATCAAGATCAAAAAAAGAAATTTGGTTTGAAGGTTGGACAATGTTTCTAAATGTCTTAGAACATTTCATGAATTTTTTGGTGATTTTTAGATACTTAAAAGTATTTTTAATAAATTAATTCTCATTAATCAATTAAAAATAATCTTTTAAATATTTAAAAATACTTTTTTAATGATAAAAAAATAAAATGAAAATATTTTTGGGTCATAAAAATTAATAAAACTTATGGGAAAAAGTTTCATAATTTTTACACATTTTTTACTATTTTAAAATAATTATGCAAGTAAAAGGAAAAGAAAATGAATAAAAATGAATATAATGGAAAGTCAACCAAATGAGGGGCCAGGATGGAATCTGGGAAGAGCCTGGTTGACTGCGCGCGCAGATCAAAGGCTGAAATTCAAACCTCTTAATTTCAATTAATTAAATTAATTAATCCTGATTATGAATTAATGACACGATCTGGACCACACACACACGCGCGGGAAGCCAGATCCAAGGGTCCATATTTGAATTTTGCCCTAACCCTAATTAACTCACTAATTACTTTCAGGCTGCCGGAGAAGACTTCCGGTCGTCTTCTCCGGCCAGCATCTCCCCTGAAAATCCTCAAAACTCTAAAAACCTAACTAAAATGAAATCTAAGAATTGGGAAATGATCCCCACTCACTCACGAACCAAAACCCCTAATCAAAGCAAATTTATACTTTCTAACAAGGCTGAATCGAAGCAAGAAAGAATTAGGGCACGCAAGTTTCAGAGAGCAATTAAACTCTCATTTCATCACCATTTGCAAAACCAAAGGCATATTCATGATCAGGAAGACACAAAGAACAAGTTTAAAACAAAAGAAATGATTTCTGGAAAAATATTTCTTGAGCTACCTGAGATTCGAAGCTTTCACTCTGATGACTTTCTGTCCCTTTCTCCTTGTGCAATCCACTCCTTAGGACCCCTTGATGATGTTTGAATGCTTTGGAGGAGTTTATATTGGCTGGATGAGGAGTTTGACAAGCTTCTGCTCAAGCTCAGTTGGAAATGGCAGTGATGATTCAGGCAGTTTCAGGCCATTGTGAATGGTTCTTTGTGATCCAGATGGTGAGTGGAGAAGCTTTGTAAAGTTTGTTTGGATGTTTGTAAGCTGTGGAAGGTGATTCGAAGAGAAATGCAGGCTGAGGTGAAAATGGTGAAGTGGTTTTGTGGTTGGTTTCAGGCCTGGCTCTTGGCTGGTTTCTTCTCAATGAATCATGGTGAGATGCTTGGTGAAAATGGTTTGGATGTTTGGTGGCTGGGCAGAGAGATTCGAAGCAAAATGCAGCTAGGGTGTGTTTTGTGAATGTGTTGCTATGAAGTGTTTCAGCCTTGCTTCTTCATATCTTTGGCTTGCCAAGGGATATTGTATTTTAATCCCATAGGTCAGATGATTTGACATGGCCTATAGTGATTGGTAAGTTTGCTTTTGCTCAAAGTCCACATTTTGTGTAAGAGAAGTATGGCTTGGTTCTAGGCTTAGTACAAGGCATGGGCTGCGCAGCAGGGGTGAGGGGAAAGGCTAGCCAAAGTCAGCATCCAAAGGTTGCAAGTTGTAGGAAGTGTGATCATGAGTTTTGCAAGTTGTGGCTTTTTGGTTCACATGGAAAGATCTTATCCCAAAAGCCATGAAACATGAGCAATGCCTAGTCCATTCTGAATTTTAGGACTTACATGATGTTTATGTGATGGTTTGATGCCAATTAGAAGTTGCAATTTGCCTTGGTACATGATTTTGCAATTTTCACACTTGGTGCATAACTTGAAAATCAATGATTTTTGCCAACTTTGTCACACCATAACTTTTGACCCAAGAAGAATTTGATCATGTTCTTGTACTTTTTGAAAAGGGAAAGATGAGATCTACAACTTTCATGACCAAAGTTTTTTCATTTGAAGCATTTTTGGATCAAGAATTAAGGCTTGAAAAATGACCAAAAATGAGGCATTCTTGAAAAGTCAACTATGCCCAAAAAGTCAACATTTGCAAAACTTCCAAATTCTTGATTTTTGTGAACTTCAACCCTCTTCCATGATCAAATAAAGATCATATACACTCAAAATGATGAAGATCACCCATTGGTTGGGTCATTGGGGGCCTCAGATGCCCTGATTTTGCACTGACTTGTCCAGAAAGTCAACCCTTGATCAGATGACTTCCCCATGGAATTTCTTCATGAAAATTGATATGCATACTCCCTATACCATATAGAGACCAATGGAAACAAGAATGACCAAAAAATTTGGAGTTATGGCCTCTGAAACCAAAACCCTAATTTTTAAGTCAACTGTGCAGTCAAACTTGGCTCTGCATCCACTCAAACCCTAGTTCTTGTGATTCCTTGGAATTTTGACTCTGAGAGGATGCAATATGATACTTGAACACATATGGACCCCTTTGAAGTGATTGGTGGCCTTTGGAGTGGCTCAAGAAGCTCTTGGATTGCTCAGATCACAAACCCTAGGTGCAGATGGCTTAGAAACCATGCAGTGAATCAAAAATGAGATGTGAGATGATATGATTGTGTTTATGCATATGAGAATGATCACAAGCCATGGTGTGAATGGGTGAGGGCAAATTTGGGGTGTTTATAGCTGCCCCTATTCAAACATGAGTTAGCTGTGCAGGTTGTAAGCAACGGCTTAACAGGCAAACAAGATAACTTGTGGTTGAATACCAAAGACAGTCCAAAATTTGCACTCACAGAATGAAGAAGAAAAAGGGATATAGATCACAAAAGAAAATAAAGTATATCGTAAAGCGGGAAACAACGCAATGACGGGGACGGCCGACATGCTGGGGATAAAAGGTAAAGCTAAGACGGGGACGGCCGACTAGCTGGGGAAAATAAGATTATGATGGGGACGGCCATCAAGATAAAGTAAGATTCTCTGGGAATTAATGAAACATGACGGGGACGGCCATCAAGTTCACAAAGGTAAAGCAACCAACGATGGGGACGGCCATCGGGCTAAAAAGGAAAAGGGACCACGACGGGGACGGCCATCGGGTTAAAGAATAAATGAAATAAACAGATGATGGGGTACGGCCATCAAAGGTGAAGGACGATCACCTAGAAGGGGACGGCTACTCTGCTGGGGATAAAAGAAATATGATGGGGACGGCCATCAAAGGTGGAGGACGACCACCTGGCAGGGTACGGCTGCCGAAAATATCAACGATGGGGACGGCCATCGGATAGAAGAGGTCAACGATGGGGACGGCCATCGGACGAGCATGATGGAGGACGACCATCAAGAAGTGGAGGACGACCACTCAGCAGGGTACGGCTGCTCTCGAGGTTTATCATGACATAGGACGAATGCCAGATAACCAAAATCAACAATGGGGACGGCCATTGGATAAAATGATGAAGGACGATCATCAAAAGGTGGAGGACGACCACCTAGCAGGGGACGGCTGCTAAAACAACGATGGGGACGGCCATCGGACGAGCATGATGGAGGACGACCATCAAGAGGTGGAGGACGACCACCCAGCAGGGTATGGCTGCTCTCAGGGTTTATCATGACACAGGACGAGTGTCAGATAAAAAGGAAAATTTGTTTGCGATCTACTGGGGATATAGTAAACACGGACGAGTATTTACAACCAAGAAGAGAAAGTACAAGTGTTTAGATGCACGTGTATAGATTAAAGATGCGGACGAGCATCCTTAAGACTATGATACGGACGAGTATCAGGTAGAAACAAACTGACACGTGTTCAGAGATGATGATACGGACGAGTATCAACTGGTTAACAGAGAACACGGACGAGTGTCGAATCTGAAAGAACTCTTCTGGGGATAGTAGATACAAACGAGTATCTTTATTCAAGAAGATACAAGTGTTTGACACGGTGTATGGATTAAAGATGCGGACGAGCATCCTTAAGGTTATGATACGGACGAGTATCATGTAGAAACAAACGCTTGACACATGTTCTGAGATGATGGTACGGACGAGTACCAACGGGTTAACAAAGAACAAGGACTAGTGTCGAATCTGAGGGGATATAAAAAGGTATATACAAGATACGGACGAGTATCTGAGTAGTATGAGTAGTTAACTGCTGGGGAGAGCGACACGGACGAGTGTCAAAAGGAGAAGAGTATAGTATGAACAAATATTTGATATACAAAGTGTAGGTGACTGCGCTGGGGATACGACACGGACGGGTGCCAAGAAAGTGTATATAAGTAAATGTGAGTGCAAAGGGATGTCTTTGGCTTTCTGCTGGTGATTTGACACGGACGGGTGTCAGGAAGTATCTGTAGTACGGGTGATCTTGTTTGTAAAATATATTCAGGCAACTTTACTGGGGGAGTGATGACACGGACGGGTGTCAAAAGGTGTATATACTGGCGTTTGTGATTTGTGAGGCAACTGCCTTTGCCGGGGACTCTGGTGGGGATTTTGAGGAAAGTATCCTGCATTCTGACGGATTGTCATTATTCACAAGTGTTCGATTCACAACATGACTTATGATTATGCTATGTATTTGATTTTTGCCGTAATGCTCCGTATTAGACGGAATGCTACGCTTTGTGGGTGAATATGATGCAAATGCTATGATTATGCAAAGAGGCACAAATCCGGGATTCGGATCCCGCTGCCGCAGAGATCCTTAGTTGATCTGTTTGAAATGGACATCCCAGCTGGGGAGGAGATCATTGGTAGATCTAATAAGATGATATTTGCTTGGGGATACGGGTCACTGATAGACCTATCCTAATAAATGAGAGGCCCAGCTGGGGTTTGTAGAAACTTTCTTCACTCTGTTGTGATTCTTCATGCGTTGCTCTTCTGAATAAAGGCTGGAACTCTGTGGGGAGATAACTTCCTGACTCTTATACTCGGCTGAGGGCGAGATGGCACTCGGCTGGGGAGAAAGAGAGGAATCACTGAAAGACCTCCCTAGAAATTCCGTTACGGTAGCTTCTTGACTCAGTCGGGGATATGGGCATCTTCTGTGATACCTGGCAACTCTGATGGGGATAAGTAATAAATGGCCAATTCGGCTGGGAGGAGTCATGAAAGGCAACTTAGCTGGGGAGAGAGCACTTTGGGTGCTAAAATTGAGTGTGGATTTGCCAGCTTGCTGAGATAAAGTTTTCACGCCCCAAGTGGCGTTCTGGATACCTGCAATCCTGAAAAAGATAGAGAAACGCACAAGATAATCTCGAGGTATCCTTTACTGGATTCCGTCATAGGAGTTTAGATACTTCTGAGAGTAAGCATATTTCCTGCAAGCATGTTTTTTATTTGAAAATAAGCATCTGTATTCTTATGCAATCAGTTTTTTCTTTTAAGACATCAGACATTTTTTTTGCAAATAAAATGTACAAAACGAGACATGACTGAAAATCCGATTTTATTAATTC
Organism: Lathyrus aphaca; assembly: GCA_963966055.1. NCBI lineage: Eukaryota > Viridiplantae > Streptophyta > Magnoliopsida > Fabales > Fabaceae > Lathyrus > Lathyrus aphaca. Next base: position 127,868,659 of record OZ014524.1, read on the forward strand.
TTGTGCCCTGAATTGGCAAGATATAGTCAAGGAAACAAATCTCCCAAAATGAGGAGATTGTTACAAATTGAGAAACAAAATGCTGGCAGTGTTGATGACGCTTTGAGGAGCCTCCTCTTCTGCTATGACCCGTATGACAATGACGTTCTTCTCGCCTTGCTTTCTGAAGAAGGCTGATTCTGATTGAAGCTTGATCTTTTCGAAGCTTACCTAGTTGTAGAAGATACAGACGAATTCAGAGTTCAGTTGTTCGCTCATTCCCTTATTTTGCATGGATCGCCCTTTCGGGTTTTCAATCCATCGGGATACCCATTTTTGCCTGAGCTGTCCAATGCGGCTTTTCAACTCAGCGGGTGTACACATTTTTTTTTATTTTCCCTTATTTTTGCTCGAGTCTTTTATTCTGTTTTTGACTCGCCGGGATGCCCTATTTTTTCCTGGACTTACATTCTGTTTTTATGTCCAGCGGGTCATTTTATGCGAAGTATTTTCTAACTGCATCTGAATTCACAGGGGACGGGAAATCTTCACCATCCATGGTGCTGAGCATCAGTGCTCCACCAGAGAAAACCTTCTTTACCACGAATGGTCCTTCATAATTTGGAGTCCATTTGCCCCTGTGGTCTGTATGAGGAGGGAGGATTCTTTTCAGCACGAGATCTCCCACTTGGTACTCTCGGTGCCTGACTTTCTGATCGAAGGCTTTCTTCATTCTCTTCTGATACAATTGTCCATGACATATTGCAGCCAATCTCTTCTCTTCAATCAGACTCAGTTGTTCGTATCGGGACCTAACCCATTCTGCTTCGTTCAGCTTAACATCCATCAATACTCGCAAAGAGGGTAATTCAACTTCGACAGGTAGGACTGCTTCCATTCCGTACACAAGCTGATACGGTGTTGCCCCAGTGGACGTTCTGATAGACGTGCGGTACCCATGCAAGGCAAACGGTAGCATTTCATGCCAGTCTTTGTAGGTGACTACCATCTTCTGCACAATCTTCTTGATATTTTTATTTGCTGCCTCAACAGCGCCGTTCATCTTTGGCCTGTAAGGAGAAGAATTGTGGTGTTGGATCTTGAAGTCCTGGCATAACTCAGCCATCATCTTATTGTTTAAGTTGGAACCATTATCAGTAATGATTCGCTCGGGAACTCCATATCGACAGATGATATCTCTTTTCAGAAATCTGGCTACCACTTGCCTGGTGACGTTTGCATATGAGGCTGCTTCAACCCACTTGGTGAAATAGTCAATGGCGACCAGGATGAATCTGTGGCCATTTGAAGCAGTCGGCTCAATCTTGCCAATCATGTCAATGCCCCACATAGCAAATGGCCAGGGTGAAGACATTATGTTCAAAGGATTCGGAGGCACATGCACTTTGTCTGCATAGATCTGGCATTTGTGGCATTTTCTGGCATAGGAACAACAGTTGGCATCCATTGTGATCCAATAATAGCCTGATCTTAACAACTTCTTAGCCATTGCATGTCCTCCGGCATGAGTACCAAAAGAGCCCTCGTGCACTTCATGCATCAACAAATCTACTTCCGTCTTGTCAACACATCTGAGGAGTACCATATCAAAGTTCCTTTTGTATAAAGATCCATCAGTGTTCAGAAAGAAACTCCCAGCAAGCCTTCTTAAAGTCTTCTTATCATTGGAAGATGCCCCGGGTGGGTATGTTTGATCCTCCAAGAAGCATTTAATGTCGTGAAACCAAGGCTTATCATCTTTGACACCTTCTGCCGCAAATACATATGCTGGTCTATCAAGTCTCGATACTGAAATCTGAGGTACAAAGTTAGTAGCTTGAACTTTGATCATGGATGAAATGGTAGCAAGAGCATCTGCAAATTGATTCTCGTCCCGAGGGATATACTCAAGCTTGACTGTTGTGAAGAACGTCAATAACCTTCTTGTATAATACCTGTAAGGTATCAGATGATCCTGGTGTGTATACCATTTGCCGTTGGTTTGATTAACTACCAGAGCTGAATCTCCGAATACAGTCAATGTCTTGATCCTGAGGTCAATGGCTTCCTCAAGACCCATAATGCAAGCTTCGTATTCAGCTTCGTTGTTAGTGCAGTTGAAAGTGAGTTTCGCCGAGAATGGCATGTGAACTCCTTTGGGTGTAATGAGTACTGCACCAACACCACGACCATTCATGTTAACAGCCCCATCAAACATCATAATCCATTCTTCTTCTGGGTCAGGCCCTTCAGTGTGAATAGGCTCTTCGTGATTTTTTGCTTTAATGAACATGATGTCTTCATCAGGGAAGTCAAATCTCATAGGCTGGTAATCATCAATGGGTTGCTCAGCAAGATATTCAGATAGTACACTGCCCTTGATGGCTTTCTGAGAGGTGTACTGGATGTCGTATTCTGTGAGAATCATTTGCCATCTTGCAACCCGTCCGGTAAGAGCTGGCTTCTCGAAAATGTACTTAACTGGGTCCATTTTGGATATCAACAAAGTAGTGTGGGTCAACATATACTGTCTCAGCCGGCGAGCAGCCCACGCTAAAGCACAGCAAGTTTTCTCGAGCAGTGAATAACGTTGTTCACAGTCGGTAAACTTTTTGCTTAGGTAGTATATTGCATACTCTTTTCGACCAGACTCGTCATGCTGGCCCAGCACACACCCCATTGACTCTTCTAATACCGTCAAGTACATGATCAGAGGTCTTCCTTCAACTGGAGGCATAAGGATTGGAGGTTCTTGCAGATACTCCTTGATCTTGTCAAAAGCCCTTTGGCAGTCTTCGTTCCACCTGACCGTCTGTTCTTTTCTTAACAGCTTAAACAAAGGTTCACAGGTTGCTGTAAGGTGAGATATGAACCTTGAGATGTAGTTCAATCGACCTAAGAACCCTCGAACTTCCTTTTCAGTTTTCGGTGCAGGCATCTCTTGAATAGCTTTGACTTTATCAGGGTCAACTTCAATCCCTTTCTCGCTTACAATAAAGCCCAGCAGCTTACCGGATCGCACCCCGAATGTGCATTTGTTGGGGTTCAACTTCAGTTGGTACTTCCTCAGGCGCTTGAACAATTTGAGCAGATTTACCAGATGGTCTTCTTCAGTGAGGGACTTGGCAATCATATCATCCACATAACATTCTATTTCCTTATGGATCATATCGTGGAATAATGTTACCATAGCCCGTTGATATGTTGCACCAGCATTCTTTAGTCCGAATGGCATCACTTTGTAGCAGAACGTGCCCCAGGGTGTGATGAAGGTTGTCTTCTCCATGTCTTCAGGTGACATCTTAATCTGGTTGTATCCTGAAAATCCATCCATGAAGGAGAATACCGAGAACTGAGCCGTGTTATCCACCAATACATCAATGTGAGGTAATGGGAAGTCATCTTTCGGGCTGGCTCTGTTCAGATCCCGGTAGTCAACGCACATCCTTACTTTGCCGTCCTTCTTAGGCACAGGCACAATATTAGCAACCCACGGTGGATAGCTAGTCACAGCAAGGAACCCGGCGTCCCATTGCTTTTGTACCTCTTCTTTGATTTTCATTGCCATGTCCGGACGAGTACGGCGCAGCTTCTGTTTAACTGGCGGGCATTCTTCTCTCAAAGGCAGCTTGTGCATGACAATATCGGTATCCAACCCTGGCATGTCTTGGTACGACCAAGCAAACACATCTACATACTCTTGAAGCAGGTCTATCAGTTGTCTCTTCACTGAGTCTTGCAGGCAGGCCCCGATTCTAACTTCTTTCACGTCTTCATCTGTACCAAGATTGATCACTTCAACCTCCTCCTGGTGAGGAGTAATAACCTTTTCCTCTTGTCTTAACAACCTGGCTAGCTCTTCAGGAAGCTCATATTCTTCTTCAACCCCTTCATCAGCTTGATTGATTGGATTGTCAAAGTCATACGAAGTCATAGCCGTGCTGTTGTCGGTGCTGTCTGGAAGGCACTCTCTGCAAGGGTTAAGTTTGTTCATTTTAGTGATCTGATTTTAGTCTTATTTAGAAAGATGAAATGAAGTTGTCATTTTGAAAACACCGCCATTTATTTTTTGTACAAAAAGAAAAATGGGAAAACAGTGAACGAAAAGAAAAAAGACTCGTTTGCAAAAAGGTGTCTGATATTTCATTAATTGATCTTGTTTGCACAAAAAGTACAGATGGCCCGATTACAAAATGAGTCTTGTCATCTTGGGCAAGATGCAAGACTTTGATGCATGCTTATAAAAATACAGGAAATAATAATTACTCTGCATGAGTAACTCTTATAATTTCCTGGGAAGACCAGTTTGAGACACTGCTCCCCGGGATCTTTGGACGAATCCAGCTTTCCAGGTTGCGTTCCTCTTCCAGCTCGTCTTCCAGACAGTTGATAGCATCAGGGGTAAGCATCCCCCCACTCACAAAATTGGGCTCTTTCGCAGCCGCTGTTTGATCTTGTTGAGTTGGTTTGTAACCCAACCCAAATCTGTCCTCTTTCTTCTCCACCGGTAGTAGCTTGCCCCAGCCTTGGGCAGTTCCTTCCTCAACAACCTTCCGGGCTTGTTGGTATGATGACATTGAAGTACCAGACACAACAGATGTTTCATTCACATTCAAGGCTTCAAACCCCTGGCTCATTGTTTCATGGATCTCCCCATCCATCTCAATGTACTTATAGGTTGCCAGGTGGCTGACAAAAATGTACTCCTCTCTGCAGATTGTAACGATCTGACCCTCCCACTCATATTTTAACTTCTGGTGAAGGGTAGAGGTCACGGCGCCAGCAGCGTGAATCCATGGCCTACCCAACAAACAGCTGTAGGCGGGCTGAATGTCCATCACATAGAAGATAGTTGTGAAAGTCTGCGGGCCAATCGTTACGGGCAGCTCAATCTCTCCCAGAACCGATCTCTTTGAACCATCAAAGGCCCTTACCACCAGGTTGCTGGGTCTCAATGCCAGTCCATCATATTCTAGCTTCACCAGGGCCTTTTTGGGTAAGACATTAAGGGATGACCCCGTGTCCACCAGCACATGAGAAAGGACAGCACCTTTGCATTCCATGGTTATGTGCAAGGCTTTATTATGGTTGCGGCCTTCCGTTGTCAAATCAGTATTGGTGAACCCTAGTCCGTGACTAGCATTAACATTTCCAACTACTGCTTCCAGCTGATTGACAGTGATCTCTTCAGGCACGTAAGCTGCGTGCAGGACTTTGAGTAGTGCATTCCGATGGGCTTCGGAGCACATGAGCAGTGATAGGATTGAGATCTTGGAAGGCGTTTGGTGAAGCTGATCCACTATTTTATAATCACTCTTTTTGATGATTCGCATGAACTCATCAACCTCTTGATCGAACGGTGTCTTCAAAGCTTCTTTAACAACTTGCTCATCCTGCACCAAGCTTTTTCGTTTTGCCTTGGCAGCAGCTTCTGCTTCGGCAGTGGGTCTCGGAATTTGTGGAGCGAAAAGACGTCCGCTTCGAGTGAAGCCTCCGCCTCCTCCCACATTGTCAATTTGTAGTACAGGGGTTGATGATTCAAAAGTGATTCTTTGTCCTTCACAGTATAAGTCAGAGCCGTAATGCCAGGGGATGGCATTACTGCTTTCATAAGGTACGGGTCCAGGCACCGTGATAGTGACTGGACTGACTGCAACTGTCGAGGGAACTGTAATAGTCTGTGGATCGTAATAAATTGTAACTGGTGCCCTAGTGGGAGCAGCACCTTCTGAGTTGTAGACGGAGTTGTTTTCAGGATCGTAGAATATGGTGACAGTAGAGACATCTTCATGATTGGTCGCTGGTGTTGTAGGAGACATTGTTGGAAGAATGGATGTTGTCGTTGTAGGAGGTTCAAAATGGAGTGAAGCTGAAGTTGTAGCAGGAAAATTTGTTGAAAACTGATCAGTTGAGAAGACAGATGAAGTACTTGTTGATGAAGCCGAAGAATTGTCGGGAACAATGGTTGCTGCAGTTGTAGGAGGTTCTGAAACCGTTGCTGATGAGATTACTGGATTTGTTGGAAATGATGTGGTGATCTGAAGCTGGCCACTCTGAATAAGGCTATCTATGCCATTCCTCAAATTATCGCACCCATTTACTGAGATATTGCAGTAAGCACACCCCAACTCGCATCCTGGGAACATGTGACATTCCAATAGCTGAGCTTTGATTTCTACCAACGGTGTCCTGATCTGTCCCACACTGGTTATTAAATAAGACGGCTTGTCTTCTTCAATAGCGTTAATTCTAGGACCACCGTGGTTCGGCATTGGGTTTTTATTTACATTGGGTGGTGGTGCGAAATTCAGAGCCTTGGAGTCTACCAGGTCTTGTACCTTCATGTGCAGAGTTCTGCACTTTTCTGTACTGTGGCCAGGTGCGTTTGAATGAAAAGCACACCTAGCGTTGGAGTCATAGTTCCTGGGTAGACTGTTGGGATCTGGAGGTACCAGCGTCCTTAGCTCAACTAGGTTGAGTTTCAGGAGTTGTGGCAGCAGGGTAGCATATGGCATAGGGATCGGATCGATCACTCTGTTAGCTTGAGATGGCCTCTGTTGGAATGGCCTTTGCTGGTTATTGTTGTTGGTGTTGCTGTTGTTGTAATTTCTTGGAGGATACTGATTTCGCTGATGGTACTGAGGCTGTTGTTGATAGTTTTGCTGCGGAGGTTGATAGACTGGTTGAGGATGAGCTGGAGCAGGAATGGTGACTGCTGCTATTGACCTTTGAATATATTGGGGCCTGCCCCTGTTTGAATGGATGGCATTGGTCTCGCCAGTTCTTCTCGGGCCTGCAAAAGGCTTTCTTGTACTACTGGACGAGCTTGCACCGTTGTCTGAGATCTTTCCCATTTTTAACAAGCTTTCAATTCTCTCCCCGGCTATGACAACATCTGCAAAGCTAGTGGAAGAGAAAGCAGCCAACCTGTCAATATATGTTCCCTGAAGGGTGTTCATGAACATATCTGCCATTTCCCGTTCAGACATAGGTGGTTGAACAGCAGCAGCCAGTTGCCTCCATCTCTGTGCATATTCTCGGAAACTTTCCCTTGACGACTGTGACATTCCCATTAGGAGAGTCCTGTTGGGTGCCATATCTAAGTTATACTGATACTGTCTGATGAAGGCCTCTGCCAGGTCTTTCCAGCATCTAATAGTTGCCCTTGTCAAGTGAGAGTACCATTCTCTTGACGCTCCAGTTAAGCTGTCTTCGAAATAGAACATCCAGAGCTTCTCATCCATAGTATAGGCCTTCAGCCTTCCCAGAAATGACTGTAAATGAGTCCGGGGGCATGAAGTCCCGTTGTATTTTTCAAAGCAAGGAGGCTTGAACTTATGGGGGATCCTGACCCCGTCTACCAAGCCCATGTCCATGACGTCGAAGCCCAAAGAGTTTTGAGATTCTAAGGACCTCAACTTCTCAGCTATCTCATCCAATCTCCTATCATAAGCTTCCTCCCCAGCACCCATTACTGTGAATTGGTCCTCCTGAGGATCTTCTTGTAGTACCCTGGCTGCGGTGGCAGTCCCTTGAACATTTGCTGGAATATTGACCTCAGGATGGAGGTGTGGTCCAAATACCGGAGGGTTGACATGAGGTTGGACTCTTTCATTGTTACTGGTACCGGCAGTCCCTATATGCGGATCTTCTTGATTCTGCCTTTCCACCATGGCCCTCAATCTTTCCTGGCTCTGAGCCATGTTGTTCATAACTTCCATAAACTGAGTCATTTGATTCCTCATCTCTAGCCTTTCATTTGCCATTTGATTTCTGACCTCAGTAAGGTCCTGCTGCATCTGATCCATTTGAATGCCCGGAAGGTTGTTTCGGGTTGGATAACGGTGCAGACGGTTGAGGGGAAATACCCGGCGCCTAGCAATAGTTCCTGAGGCATCACAACAGAGGTTAGCAACAATAAAACAAAACCTACAAAACAAACAAAGGGTTAGCATGCAATGCAGTTATGCTTATTTGTTCTCAAGGTATCCGGCTTGGCATTCAGTTTTGACCCTTCCAGACCCTTGAAGATATTGTTGATGCTGCTCTCAAAGCGAACTCAGATGGAACAAACTAACACAAATATATTACAGAAGGTGAAATAATACAACTTGTTCATTTTACAACACAAGCCCTCTAAGGGGTCAAAATACAGTACAAGAAAATAAAAGTACATGGAAAGAAAGCAACAACAAACAAATGGTCAAACACCAAGACCAAACTCATCCTCACGAACTTCCTTGAGAAGTGCTTCGGTCACAGGATCAGCCGGACGCTCCGTGAGATTCCTGATGAGGAGATTCCGGGTCGTAACAGCTGCTGTTAGCTTCTTGTGCTGAGTTTGGTCCTTTGACCTCTTCACCCCAGCTTTGATCTTCAGCTCTGATATCTCCCTCTGGGCTGCTGCCAGGGCTTCTTGTTGTTCTTTTGCACTAGCTTCCAGTTGCTCCATCTTGTCTTGAACTCTCTTGTCCTCCAGGGTACGAGCCTCGGTGATCCTGACCCACCGGGCTTGACTCTCCTTCAAATACAAGTCTGTTCTTGCTCTCTGGAACTGGGCTTCCTTGCAAGCATTCTTCAGAATTTGTTCTCCAGCTTTTGACTTTTTAATGTAATCCCCAGACTTCTCAATCTTAATCAAATGCTCTACTCTTAACTTCTCCAATCTCTCAATCTCCCTCATACCTTCACTCCTCTCCCGGAGGGTCTTCTGCAAGGCCTGGGTTAGCTTCTCATTCCTCTCCTTCAAGCTCTCATACTCCTCCAAACTGATAGTGGCAGGGGGTGGTGCTGAAGATGACTCAGGCATGTCTTCTATGGTAAAGGGCATCCCAGAGAATTGGGCCCTGGCACGGGACCACTCATAATATTGTGCTGATGCCACATTATTGCACTTCCCCAGAATGGTCACTCCCTTGGTTTGAACATTATCCCAGGCCCAAGCAGCCTGCCTAACAACAGTCAAATCAATCTTGTTCTCACAATAAAGAGTCTCCCCCAAGTCCTGTGCCTTAGGAGTGTGGACCAGTGCATAGCCCAGTTGCCTTCTGAACAGCAGAGGGTTGTAATTAATACTACCCTTAACTCCTACCAAAGGCACATTAGGAAAATGCCCACAGCTGGTGATGATATCCCTGCCCTTGGTGCTTTGAGTGCACCATCTGATATCTGCTGAAGTTAGAACAGTGAGTCTCTTAGCCCAGTTGCTCTGCTGATGAGGGTTTAAAAATGCATCTGTTCTGGGTAGATGCCTGAGAAGCCAAGTATGGAACAATGGAGCACAACACCTCACTAATCTCCCCCTCTGCTTTTCATTCCTCTGATGCACTGAATAATAAAGATCCCCCAATAAAGTGGGCACTGGGTTCTTTAGCATGAATAGGTGGATTGCATTCTTGCTAATGAATCGAGGCTCATCTGCAAACAATACAATTCCATATATTCTCAAGGCCAGTAAAGCACAAACAGCTTTCCACTCTCCTAGAGAAGCTTTCAGGGTAGCTTGAGAGATCAAGAAATCCAGATGGAAGCCAGGGATCCCAGCTTTAGAGGTCATATGCTGCTCAATCAGGACAGGTTCCAGATGCAAAGCCTTTGCTATTTCTCCATTGCTGGGAAAGACCATTTCAGGGTTGAAAGGGATTCCAGCCCTGATAGGCACACCAACCAAAGATGAGTATTCTTCTAAAAGAGGGCCCAATTGAAAGTCTTGGAAAGTGAAACATCTTAGTGGGGGATCATAGAACTGAATGCAGGTGTGGATCAGGCTCCTCTGTGATGGGTCCAGATCCATAACCATATCAAGTATATCTCCATAACTTTCCCTAAACAATGGTATGTGATCTGGAGTGATCAAGGTCTGAATCCTCCTGATATCTGATAGCTCTGGCTGGAAGAAGTGATAGGTGATGTTGCTCTTTTTAGGAGCCATGATGCTGAGACTGAGTAGAGACAAATGCTGATGATGGCACTGAAGAAGTGGGCCACTGACTGGCTGGTGCAGGTGGTAACTGAAGCAGATAGCTAATGAAGACAAGTCAATACTGAAGATGGGGTCAAAACCAAAACCAGATGAAGATGGATACCCTGAAACAAATAAGAAAATGTCAATATGATGCAATGATTATGTATGCAAATGAAATGCAAGGGTCTGTGACTGAGCTGGATCTGATCAAAATGCCCTGATATGGGTCCAAATAGGTTCAAGAATTCCAGATGGAGGTCTACAAATCCAGTATCCAAGGTGGGGGACTCAAATAAAGAGCCACATATCCAGGGTTTTAGAATCACAAGAACTGTCCCAAATTGAAGTATTCTTAAACAATCAAAGTAACAGGGTATTCTGAGGTCAAGGTACCTGCAAACCTGTAAACAGCCCAACCCCCTCACAGGTGATGTTCTAAAACAAGGATCCTCAGACTTGGATCAGTTATGAGAAGTGTAAACACTTCTAACCCGGAGGTACAGTGTTTACAATAACCATAAAAGTTCCTCCTCTAATTCATCTCAGTTTCTGAAGGTCAATACTAAAAGGTCATCCAGACTTAGCAGGATTCCCAGATAGCCCTAGCATTGCAGGAAATCTGCAACACAGAGTTCTCAAGAAGAAACCCATATCTGAACCGTGTTTCATATTCCCGCACCAGACCGAAATGGAATGGGAAAGAATATGATTCACTCTAGCCTAGGTGTCACTCAGGTCCCCGGTATAGGACCTTGACTCTCAATGAATCACCCACCCACCAAAACAAAGACCAGATCCAGCCAGCAGCATGACAGTATGATATATGAAAAGCAATAAAGAAAGCAGTAAAACAAACTGTACATAAAGTAAAAGTAAACACAAATATACAAACACAAATAAGCACATAGCACCCCAGTAAACACAAATCAATCAAGCGCTAGGAGGAACCCACAAAAGGAACCAGAAGCCCTGGCTGCAATATAAGGGTCCCCAGCAGAGTCGCCAAGCTGTCGCTCCCAAAGATTTGCATCCCGGTACACGCGCGAACGGTCGGCGAAAAGAACAATGAGAACACACAGCCGTGAACTCACTGGAGATGAATAGAGTCGCCAGCTAGGCATTTTTATCCCAGAGGAAAGGTAATGCTGCATAGACCTAGAAAGATACGGATAAGACGGTTGCGAACCAGAGAGACTGAGAAAGGGGGTTGGTTACAACCTGGGAAGGTATTAGCACCCAGATTGTCCGTCGTACTCGACGGGATCCACGCTTAAATGATTTGTGTTTTAAAGGGGTAGTGTCAGTGCAATTTGTGTATAAAGAGCTGGAAGGATGTACAGGTGTCAGTGTAAAAGAAGTGTAAAGTGTAGTATATACAGTGTCAGTGCAAGGAAGGAGTGAAATGCTCAAGATCATGAGGCTAAAGAATGAAGCTAGAAGGAGGGGGAATACACAGAGACTTTTGTTCGATAACTGTTAAGTTATGCCTACGTATCCTCTCGTGCAATGAGGAAGTCAGAACACCGTAGTTCGACCCAAAGAGACTGAAAGATGAATTGACTTGTGAACTGCTTACTTGTCTATGCTCAAGTGTATGACCTGTCTGGCTCAGGTGCTAACTGTCTTGCATTAGACGGAAGAAGCAAGTTCCCGTTTATGAGTGAGGATGATGAGAAAAGAATCCCGAAGGAGACGATTATTGTTTTTTTTTTGTTTTCAGTCTTTTATTGCTTTTTGGATTTTGTCATAAGCTTAAACCTAAACCAATGGATTTAGTAAACTCATCACATCTTCCCTCTGATTAGGGGTAATGAGAATACCTTAAGTGTGAAGTCAGATTCTCACACTTAATCACCTTTGGTATAGGATTAAAATTATTAACCTATTTGTGATTATTTAGATGTTTTTGTTGTTTTTGTTTAGTGTTGAGTAATGAGGTTAAGCCATAATCAAGGATTAAACAGACTTATTACACCATCCTAATAGAAGGATAATAGATGAGAATGTTTAAGCTGAGGAAAGCTCCTCAACTTAATCCATGATTAGGGATTAAACTCATGACAAAACAAGCCTTTATTAAGTGGATTTTATTTAATGATATGATGATGAAGTGACTTTTAGGGTTTGTAAGACAACTTGAGGGGGACTTGTCCATTAACACTAGGGTTAGTCCTTCTTAACCAATTAAGGAAGAATTAGAACCCTAATGCAAGGCCCAAGTTACAAGTGTGATGTCTTGATGATTTATTAAGTGAATTGATTAAGAGATTTAAACACATTAAGGGTTTAACACTTAGGATTAAAGTTATACACTCCATCCTAAGAGAAGGATGCAGGCATAAGCTTAATCACAAAGCCTTAAAGCCTTTAGGGTTTAGTCCCTGATTATGAGATGAGAAGAGAAGACTCAAAAGAGACACAAAGGTGAAAACTAAGAGGGGAGACTAATCAAAACCCTAATCATTGTCATGCTTGGTTGTTCCTAAGGTTTGTTAGGTTTTCAAGAGAAATCTTCAATGGAACCACCAGGAAGCAGATGAACAGGATCAAGAGAAGCAAAGTGACTTGCTTCATTCAAGAAGTCAAGTAACTTGAAGAAAGAAAGGGGGAGGAAAAAGAATGAGCAAGCTCAAACTCAAACACAAACAAAAATGCAGCAATGGATGCAAGAGAGATGAAAAGAAAAGTTATGAGAAGTGAAGGCAAATTCACTTCTCAAAGTTACTTACCACCTGAAAGGTTAGAAAAGAAATGCAATGCAATGTAAAATGAGATGAGATGACATGATGAGAAGCAAAACCAGAAGCATGTTGATGATGATGATGATGCTATGGAGTGCTACAAACATGAGGCAAGGCATGGAGATGTTCATACAAGATCATGGATGCAAATGATGCAAGTTAAGGAGCATGAACTTACATGAAAAGTTATGAAACATACATGGCAAACAAGATGGCAAATATGGGATGCAATGATCAAACATGCTTTCTACATGTCTTAAGATGTCAAATGAATCACATGGATGCTTAAAATGTCATGGCAAGTCATGTTATGCAAGAGAATGCAAGAAGGATGCAAATGGAAGCCCAAATTAGGGTTTATGAAACAAACATCAAACAAAAACTCAAAATCAGAAGAAAACCCTAAGATAAAAAATGGAAAATGCCACCCAAAGTAACCCTAACCCTATACTAAACCAAGGTCCAAAGGGGAGGTCTCAACTCTTAACCAAACTCAAGTTATGACTTTTCTAAGTTATTAGGGTTTTTAGGGTTCCTAAACAAAAGAAATACCAAACAATTGAAAAATGCAAGATCAAATCATGGCCATTTTATCTCAAAAACTACATGTTAAACACAATGCAATGCAAAAAGAATCAAAGTCCAACTCTTCATGGATAGGCAGAAATGAATTTTTGAACTTAGGATCAAAATAATGCATAAAAATGATTTTAATTCAATGAAAAATTCTCAAAATGCATCAAGATCAAAAAAAGAAATTTGGTTTGAAGGTTGGACAATGTTTCTAAATGTCTTAGAACATTTCATGAATTTTTTGGTGATTTTTAGATACTTAAAAGTATTTTTAATAAATTAATTCTCATTAATCAATTAAAAATAATCTTTTAAATATTTAAAAATACTTTTTTAATGATAAAAAAATAAAATGAAAATATTTTTGGGTCATAAAAATTAATAAAACTTATGGGAAAAAGTTTCATAATTTTTACACATTTTTTACTATTTTAAAATAATTATGCAAGTAAAAGGAAAAGAAAATGAATAAAAATGAATATAATGGAAAGTCAACCAAATGAGGGGCCAGGATGGAATCTGGGAAGAGCCTGGTTGACTGCGCGCGCAGATCAAAGGCTGAAATTCAAACCTCTTAATTTCAATTAATTAAATTAATTAATCCTGATTATGAATTAATGACACGATCTGGACCACACACACACGCGCGGGAAGCCAGATCCAAGGGTCCATATTTGAATTTTGCCCTAACCCTAATTAACTCACTAATTACTTTCAGGCTGCCGGAGAAGACTTCCGGTCGTCTTCTCCGGCCAGCATCTCCCCTGAAAATCCTCAAAACTCTAAAAAACCTAACTAAAATGAAATCTAAGAATTGGGAAATGATCCCCACTCACTCACGAACCAAAACCCCTAATCAAAGCAAATTTATACTTCCTAACAAGGCTGAATCGATGCAAGAAAGAATTAGGGCACGCAAGTTTCAGAGAGCAATTAAACTCTCATTTCATCACCATTTGCAAAACCAAAGGCATATTCATGATCAGGAAGACACAAAGAACAAGTTTAAAACAAAAGAAATGATTTCTGGAAAAATATTTCTTGAGCTACCTGAGATTCGAAGCTTTCACTCTGATGACTTTCTGTCCCTTTCTCCTTGTGCAATCCACTCCTTAGGACCCCTTGATGATGTTTGAATGCTTTGGAGGAGTTTATATTGGCTGGATGAGGAGTTTGACAAGCTTCTGCTCAAGCTCAGTTGGAAATGGCAGTGATGATTCAGGCAGTTTCAGGCCATTGTGAATGGTTCTTTGTGATCCAGATGGTGAGTGGAGAAGCTTTGTAAAGTTTGTTTGGATGTTTGTAAGCTGTGGAAGGTGATTCGAAGAGAAATGCAGGCTGAGGTGAAAATGGTGAAGTGGTTTTGTGGTTGGTTTCAGGCCTGGCTCTTGGCTGGTTTCTTCTCAATGAATCATGGTGAGATGCTTGGTGAAAATGGTTTGGATGTTTGGTGGCTGGGCAGAGAGATTCGAAGCAAAATGCAGCTAGGGTGTGTTTTGTGAATGTGTTGCTATGAAGTGTTTCAGCCTTGCTTCTTCATATCTTTGGCTTGCCAAGGGATATTGTATTTTAATCCCATAGGTCAGATGATTTGACATGGCCTATAGTGATTGGTAAGTTTGCTTTTGCTCAAAGTCCACCTTTTGTGTAAGAGAAGTATGGCTTGGTTCTAGGCTTAGTACAAGGCATGGGCTGCGCAGCAGGGGTGAGGGGAAAGGCTAGCCAAAGTCAGCATCCAAAGGTTGCAAGTTGTAGGAAGTGTGATCATGAGTTTTGCAAGTTGTGGCTTTTTGGTTCACATGGAAAGATCTTATCCCAAAAGCCATGAAACATGAGCAATGCCTAGTCCATTCTGAATTTTAGGACTTACATGATGTTTATGTGATGGTTTGATGCCAATTAGAAGTTGCAATTTGCCTTGGTACATGATTTTGCAATTTTCACACTTGGTGCATAACTTGAAAATCAATGATTTTTGCCAACTTTGTCACACCATAACTTTTGACCCAAGAAGAATTTGATCATGTTCTTGTACTTTTTGAAAAGGGAAAGATGAGATCTACAACTTTCATGACCAAAGTTTTTTCATTTGAAGCATTTTTGGATCAAGAATTAAGGCTTGAAAAATGACCAAAAATGAGGCATTCTTGAAAAGTCAACTATGCCCAAAAAGTCAACATTTGCAAAACTTCCAAATTCTTGATTTTTGTGAACTTCAACCCTCTTCCATGATCAAATAAAGATCATATACACTCAAAATGATGAAGATCACCCATTGGTTGGGTCATTGGGGGCCTCAGATGCCCTGATTTTGCACTGACTTGTCCAGAAAGTCAACCCTTGATCAGATGACTTCCCCATGGAATTTCTTCATGAAAATTGATATGCATACTCCCTATACCATATAGAGACCAATGGAAACAAGAATGACCAAAAAATTTGGAGTTATGGCCTCTGAAACCAAAACCCTAATTTTTAAGTCAACTGTGCAGTCAAACTTGGCTCTGCATCCACTCAAACCCTAGTTCTTGTGATTCCTTGGAATTTTGACTCTGAGAGGATGCAATATGATACTTGAACACATATGGACCCCTTTGAAGTGATTGGTGGCCTTTGGAGTGGCTCAAGAAGCTCTTGGATTGCTCAGATCACAAACCCTAGGTGCAGATGGCTTAGAAACCATGCAGTGAATCAAAAATGAGATGTGAGATGATATGATTGTGTTTATGCATATGAGAATGATCACAAGACATGGTGTGAATGGGTGAGGGCAAATTTGGGGTGTTTACAATATGCATACTCCCTATACCATATAGAGACCAATAGAAACAAGAATGACTAAAAAATTTGGAGTTATGGCCTTTGAAACCAAAACCCTAATTTCAAGTCATCTGTGCAGTCAAACCTGGCTCTGCATCCATACCCATCTCAGTTCTTGTGACTCTTTGACATTCTTGACTTTGAGAAGATATAATATGATGCTTGAACACACACAAACCTCTTTGAAGTGATTGTTGACCTTTGGAGTGGTTCAAGAAGCTCTTGGATTGCTCAGATCACAAACCCTAGATGCAGATGACTTAGAACCAATGCAGTGACTCAAAATTGTGGTATGAGATGTTTATGATTGAGTTTATGCCTATGAAATGATCACAAGCCATGGTGTGAAATGGGTGAGGGCAAATTTGGGGTGTTTACAGACTGAAGCAAGCTCCAAGAGCTTGGAATAAGAAGATAGACAACTTTCTAAGGGAGAAGGAATTCGTGAAGTGCACAACTGAGCATGAAGTATATGTAAGAAGAAGAAATGGTGAATTTCTTATACTATGTCTATATATCGATGACCTGTTGATAACAGGAAGTTGTAAAAAGGAGATCAAAGATTTCAAACATGACCTAATGAGGAGTTTGAAATGTCAGACTTGGGAAATATCTCATATTTCCTTGGCATCAAATTCTAAAAGAGTGGTAGAGGTTTGATGATGCATCAAAGAAGATAAGTAGGCGAAATAGTCAAGAGATTTGAGATGTAAGATTGCAACCCAACTTCGACTCCAGCTGAGCCCAGATTGCAACTGTCGAAGGATTCAGAAGAATATGATGTCAACCTAACCCAATACATAAGACTTATTGGGTCACTTCGATACTTTGTCACACAAGACATGACTTAGCATATAATGTTAGTATGGTGAGTAGATTCTTATAGAAGCCAAAGGTATCACACCTAGCAGCGGCGAAGAGGATACTAAGGTATTTGATAGGAACTCTTGACTATGGCATTTTGTTTCCAGCATCTAATGAGGGAAAAGAATGCAAGTTAGTGGGATACATAGATTCTAGTTGGTGTAGTGATGCTGAGGATCGAAAATTCACAGCTGCATATGTGCTTATGTTAGGTAGTGCACCAATTGCTTGGAGTTCGAGAAAGGAGCCAGTAGTGGCATTATCATCGTGCGAAGCAGAGTATATAGTTGCTTCTCTCTGTGCATGTCAAGCAACATGGATGGTGAATCTGGTCGAAGAGATTACAATAAAGAGTCATGGAGTGACTACCATGAAAATCGACAACATGTCAGCTATCAATTTAGCGAAGAAACTGATAGCACATGGTCGAAGCAAGCACATCGAAATGAGGTTCCATTATCTTCGAGAGCCGGTAGCAGATAGGAAGATGAATTTGAAACATTGTAGAACTGAAAGTCAGATTGCAGATATCATGACGTAAGGAAGGAGTGCAGGTCGAAGTATTCAAGAAGTTAAGGTCTATGATGAACGTAGATAGCTTAGACACAATGAATTAGGTGGTGTGTTAAATTGCAATTCCTTACGTCGAAGCAGGTTGCTCGACAGAAGAAAAGATTTGTTTTGATCTAGATTAGATTTAATTCAAAATAGATATTTTGGGCTTTTATAGTTTTGGGCTTTGTTTGGAGATGCAAGCAAACATAATTCTATAAATAAGGAGTTTCCCTCATTGTAAAATATCACAACAATATTGCATTCACAATTCTGCAGTTGCAGAGTGAGTAGCAATAAGAGAAAGAAAGTCCCACGATTTGTGGACAACAACATTCATCTTTTCCAATTTTCTCAAAAACCCTAATTTTCTTCTCTTATTTTCTTCTTTCTTTTAACGTTTCTACTGCGTGATAGTTACGAAATTCCCATAAGTTTTGGAATACTTCCAACAATATTGAGTTCATCAATTTGGCCAAATACAATTTCATGTTTATTTCTTAATTTGTTTAATTTATTTATACAATGAGAAATCAAAGCCAATTTTACACTCAATTTTTAGATTTCAACTCTATAAGACTGAGTTTGTTGTGTAAAAAAAAACTGAATTATTGAGACTTTTTAAATGTAATTTTTCATGTTATTTTTAGAAAAAATACTTTTTAATTTTTAATATTTTGTTCTCATTTAAATCATATAATTTCTTCATATTATCTTTTAACTTTATTTTTCTTTGTTATTTTTATAATTATATTTAAAAAAAAATATAGTGACATAACTGTAACTTTTTTTAAATGTAATAAGAAGTTTTACACGTATTCAAAATATGTGGTGAACTAATATTTTATTATTATTTTTAAAAATAATTAAGTTAGTCAAAATATATAGTGAACATATATAATTGAATATAAAACAATAAAAAATGAGATATATAGTCGAGTTTTTTTTTTCCAAGTTGATAAGACATTGTTTGGTAAACAATTTCAAGTTTATAACTTATAAGTTCATATGATAATTTAAAGATAATTTAGACATGTTTGATAATAGTTTTTTATTACAAGTTTATGATTTATTTTACTAGCTTATAGTTTATTTCAAATAATGTTTTAGTTTATAGTTTATCATCTTTTCTTCCATTTTTATCTTTATTATTTTAATAAAAATCATTTTTTATCCTTTATAATTTTTTTTAGTTTAAAATAAAATAAAGATTTATTAAATATCTTTTATGTCATTTTAGATTATAAGTTAGTTGAACCGTTAATTTTATCAATTATAAATTATAAATTAGTTTATCAGTCAACCACTATTTTTATCAAAGATTCACAAAGATAGTTGGAGTATTAAAATCAATTAAATACACATTAAATTTGAAAATTTATCATTTAATTGTGTTATATGTTTATAATGCCAATACTTAAAAAAAAAGTTATTTTCATAGAGTATGATATTAGGCAAAATTGCATGTGGGGTTCTGTTACAATTTTAAAAATCAAGCCTTATAAAAAGAAATACAATTTTTTATTAATTTTTTTTATTAATATAGATAAAATTACACATTAATCGAAGACACACAAATAATAAGTTGCACCATTATTTTTGATCTGACCTGATCAGAAGGAACCTTTCAGGTATTGAGCAGCAACTACGGTGATGAACTGGGGGTGTACCTGCAAGGCACTTCGATGCCAAAGTAAGAATGTAAGTACAAAAAGGTAGAAGAGGTTAAGATTCAAAATACCTGACCCTCTAATGGAAAAGTGTATTTATAGTGTGCCCCCAGCGCTGGGTCAAGGTTCTTCCATGGGCTGGATTAGCTAGGCCGAAGGAAGAACTGCCAAGGAATGCGTAGGAGCAAGTAACACCTAGCATGTGGTCTTGCTCTTGGTCCAACTGTCCCTACATATTAGGAGATGAGTGGGTAGTTAGGTGACGTGGATCACGTGGGGGAGACGCTTTCCCCACGTCTCTGTATTGGGCCATAGGCCGTGCCCGACGGACTTGGCCTTTGCCCGACGCAGATTGTGTTGGCCCAATCCAGAACAGGAGCCCCCCAAGTCGCAACTCCGGAGTGGAGTGATGACTTAAGAGGGAGCGTGTCGGGAGAAATCATTCAATGTCGAGGACATTCGTCGGCATATGTCTGGCGACGTTTACAAAGCTTTAACTTTCGGAGTGTCGGGAAGAGATGCTCATCTGAGTGGAAGCGTGTACGACGCTTCCTTTGTGCTTTCCGTTGTCGATGGTAAGGGTTCCAGTATTTTTGTAGCATCGAGGACACGAGCGGGTGGTGTCGAAGTACGTCTAAAGCCAGTGTTAGCGTGACCCCGCAGACACTCCTCTTTGTCGGGGAGAGTTTCCTGCTCGGATGGTTCGCGAACATTCATACGGTGTCGAGGACGTGTGTGCGTCCTTACGGGTCCGAGAATGTACATGTGTTTTTAAGGTGTCGACGATAAGTGTGCTCGGTGACCCTTGAACTTCCTAAGAGTGATGTGTCTTGTCTTTTCGTTTCTCTCTTAAATGACATTTAATGTGCGTTGTTTCGTTTTCTGTGTGACGGTACATTAAATGCCTGCCGCCCTAGGGAATCTCGGCAGCCTAGGCAATGTTTTCCTAGGAACACCCCCCATGTCATGTCTATAAAAGGAGCTTGGGAGGACCATTTCTTCATTTTATGCTCTTCATTTCTCCTCTCAAGTTCACTGGACGCACACCTTTTTCTCACCGGAACCACCGCTATCGTCGTTGCTGCGGTACCGTTGCTTCATCAAATAACATGTCAGGTACGATTTTCTTCTTTTTTCTGGTAATTAGTTTCAAATTGTTATTTTGTATTGTGGTTTAGTCACCAGAGTAGACGAGGAGGCCCTTCCTCGGGCTCTTTTTTTTAAGGGAGGATTCTGATGAATGGCCCAGACACATCTTGAGTTTTCCATGAATGTTTCGGGAAATCTTATGTGTTTTATTTGAATTTCTAGGGCACCTTTTGAATGTATCGGGCACCTTTCTCGATAAATGCCTCGGGAATTCCCAGGGTTGAGATGAATGTGTTGGGCATTCTTTTTTTAGGCCCTTGCCCTTTCACTTGAACTGCGGTGGAAGGGTGAATTTGATGCGATGTCGAATTCACCGATTTCCTCTGCTTTTCAGGAAACATGGATCGAAGATCTGAAGATGTCCCCGTGGAGGACATCAACATAAAATTGGACGAGGAAGACGTGGACGAACAAGAATGTCCCGTGGAAAGGAGTACGCCGACCACCTCTAGGGGCGAGGATCTATCTTGGGTCGCCGAAGAGCCGTTGGAGACGGGCTCGTGTTTTGTTCAAGACCACCGCACTGCCTATACAATCATGGAGGACCTAGGCCCAGATAAGCCTCACAACTGGGAGTGTTATGCCCTTCTCCCCGAGCAATGGGTCTGCTCGACTTTTTGGGGGAAACGGTTCCCAATGTATGAGTTCGCTTTTAGGGAGGCGGGGATCCGTCTTCCCTTCACCAGTTTTCAGGCGGGCGTTTTCAGGAGGCTCGACTTGGATCCTTCTCAACTCCACCCAAATGCAATTGCATTCGTTCGGGCATTCGAACTGGTATGCCAATATCTCGAGGTCAGTTGTACCTTGCCCCTCTTCTTTCGGGTCTTCCACCTGCAACGGTCGGGCGTGCATGGATGCCATAACTGGGTTTCCTTCAAACAACCGATGAAGCTTTTCAAGACTTACCATGACTCTGTCCGAAACATCAAGGACAGGTGGTACATGCTGAAGCCCATTACTTTGTGTGCTTTGGACAGTGTCTATAGTACGCAGCGGGAGGCCCAGGGTGGGGAGCGTCTTGTCACGAGGATTCCTCTTGGGTGGAAACATAATCATTTCAGATGGTCGACTTACCATTACTGTGTGAAGGCTGAAAATATGGGGCCCTATGAGACATTGGCCTACGAAAAATTGGTGGCCTACGTCCGGAGTTTTACTCTCACAACGTGCGTGCACCGGCTGGACAACCCTCTTTTGGATAATGGTGGGTTGCCTCTCTTCGAGGTTCGGCTAATCAACACTAAGGTTGTGCTCGAATGTAAATTGAACGCGGAGGCTCTCCGACTTTTAGGTGGTTTATGCTCGTCTCTTTTTTTCCTCATTGTTTTTATTCATCTAGCTAACTCGTTCTTTCTTTTTGCAGCTGCCATGCCCAGTCTCAAGGAACGCGTGCTGAATTTGGCCAACAAAGGTGTGACCAAACCTCCAAAGAAGGAAAGCAAGAGCCGTGTCCGCCAAGTGGCCACTGAAGAAGTGGGTAGTGGCTCTGGGACTCCCATTCCTCCTCCAAATTCTCCATATGTCGTGGTGACGCTTGAAAGTCTAGTTGTCGTTCGTGATTCTCCTTCTCACAAACGTCAACGTGTTGAGGGTTTGCCGAGTCAGGCTGCTACTTTGAATGACGGTTCGTCGGAGAGTCTATGAACTTATTTCCTACCCTCCTGCCATCTCCAACGAGAAGTTTTCAGTGCCAAAGGTTTTGTCGGGGTAGCGATTGCTGAAGCCAAGGCTATCCTTGACCTAGACAGAGTGACTAGGATGTCAAACTTGTTTCAGGACATAGCTGCAGTGATCAGGGTCATGGAGACAGCCTTGGTCCTATCCGACAATGCCTGCCCGCTGTCAGAGTTGAGAGCCGCGGAAGAGGCGCTTCTGGTGGCCAAGGTCAAGAGGGACCAACTTTCCCATGACTTCTTCGACTATATGGAGAAATATAAACTCCAGGAAGGGTTGATGTTCGAGCTGGGGGTGGTTAGGCTCGAGCGGGATGACCTGGTAGATGAGAATAAGAAACTGAAGGACAAAGAGGCTGAGTTCGGTGAAGCCGTCGAGGAGAATACACGCCTCCATATGAGGGTCGCGGAGCTGGAAAAACTGGTTCTCCCTACTGAGGAAGAAATCAAGGAGGATCGGGCTATGAAAGGTTGGGGAGATCTGATTGCTCAGATCCAACAACTCGAGAAAGACTGCATTGAAACCCTCAAGCTGGATTTTGATAATGCCACCGACCAACTCAAGATTGTCAACCCCGGGCTAGTGACTGTAGGGACTGCCTTCAATTATGAGGTGGCTGGCGGGGAAATTGTATGCCCGTTCATCGACTCAAATGACGAGGAGGAAAAGGAGGAGAATGAGGTTAATGAATAGGTTTGGCCTGTGTGCCATAATTTTTGTTGGCCTTCACGCCTCTTGTTTTCCTAGCCTGCGTGCCACTTGTTTCTCTGGCCTGCGTTCCACTTTGTATTTTGGGCATAGTCCCCTTCTTTTGTACTCTGTGCCGGCCAGTTTTTGGTCGATTTATGTAATGAAATGATTTTATTTTCTTAAGTAATTTTGAGCTTGAATTGTGAAATGTGAACTTGTTGCTCGACTATATAGGCTCTTCGGTTTAGGGAACTAGTGAGGTGGCAGGTTTTACGTCCGTTGATAAATAGGATGAGGTCCGCAATTGAGGTCCTGGTCCTGTGGCTTAGGCTTTCCCATCGCGAGCTATGCACCCTGCTGACATGGTAGGTGAGATAGGTGCATGTCCCCATGTATTTGACACCTTTCACATCTTTTGATGTGCTTTTTTGCATCGTGTTACATCGTCGGTCAATAGTAGCCTTCTCAAAGTGCTTTACGTGTCAAGGATTTTCCTCTGAGATACTGTGCGTTAATCCCTCCATGAATTTCTCCCAAGATGTCGGGAACTTTTTCTTCCTCGACGTATTTGAGTAGTGGGATGGAGAAATCTCGTTGATAGAGTTTTCCTTTGATGAGAATGTAAGAACATGCCTTTCTCTTTGTCGTGGATGCCTCTTTTGGGTCGGCTGACAGTTCATCCTTTGTGAGGTAGTTGTGGATGGGAGTTATCCAACAATGAGCATCGCCGATGGCATTCACTTCGAGCGGCGGGGAAGTTTTATCAATGCTTGGTTGCGGGAGGATTTCTTGGATCACAAATTTGTTTCCGCCCTTCTTCCGCGTGCTCCCCAGTTTAGACAAAATGTCTGCTCGTGTGTTGTGCTCGCGTGTGTAATACCTCAAAATTTGCCCTCATTCTTTTTTACCTTAACTGGCTTATCGCTTCACATTTATCTGCATTTCTCACTAGGTCATTAACATCATAATCATGCATTTCATGGATTCATAAGGCATGGGATCAAACATTCTCTTGTGACTCGAATTTTCCTATTCCTAGGTAATTTATTTTACCATCGCATTGAGACAAAAGTTAAGCCCATACCATCATGGAATTTTCCTATTCAGAGGATCATCAAACTCCAAGGTTTTCCTTATTTAGAGGATTATTCGAAAGCGTCAGATCAGGAGGTTATTGGCATGAATTAAAAGATCTCATGACAAAAGTATATTGATGTTCTTGGTGCAAGAGATTGGATTCTGGGTGTGTATTAGTATTCTTGGGGCAAGAATTTGTTCCAAATTGGGGATGGAAAGTGCATGGTTTTAATTTATTTGGAAGATCTCATTCAACTTCAAACTCAAGTTTTCAATAGCCATTTCCAATACAAGTCATTATTCGAGTATCATATTCAAACCCGATCGCCCATTCTTATCTCAGTTTCAAAGTCCTAATCCATTCTCGATTCCAGGTCCATTTTGTCAAAATTGCTAAACCTTGTTCGTTAACCTCTATCATTAAAACAATTATCATTTTAAGCCCACTTTTTTTTAACATTCATATTCCATTTTAAAATTAAGTCCATTATCCAAATAAATCCAATAGGAATATTCATTTTTTGTTTCTATCCAAAGGTTTAGTTTTTATGAAAACTAAACCACTCTTTTTTAAACTTGATTTCAAACCACCTTTTTATTCTAAATCATATACCTCCTTCTTTTTCTAAATCATATACCTTAAATATCTATTATACAATTTTGCTCAATAAATGTAAGATGTTGTGAATGGAAAAAAAGTGGATTCTGATTTAAGGATGGACACACATAATTGGGCTTTAACACGTTGTAGCTTTGTTATGCTGTGGCCCAAATGGTAGTGGAAAAATGAACTTACAAGAGCCTTGGTGGCATGCTACTTTTGTTTAGCAGGGAACATGGTGTGGTGAGGAATATGCGAACTTACTGACTGTTTCAGTTTTGTAACACAACAACAAAATTTCATAACCACAGGATTATTTGTCAGGAGGTCTCAAAATCAACGGCACCAAATTGTTTTAATTCATTTTAGTTCACAAGAAAGAAAAACAAGGAGAAATAAACTCAGAAGATGGCAATAACAAAAGAAGCGAGTTGGGAATTATTGTTAAAAAACCGATAATCCAATAACAAACTTAACAGAATCAGTTATAATCTACAACCAAAAAAACCAGTTATATTGAACAATATAATAGTAAAACTGAGTTACAGAGAAAATGATCCTTCACCAGAAAAATCAGTTAGAAACCCTAACTGACAAAAAACTGATAATTTAATAGAAACTCAGGAAAAAAAATTCACCTCTGGCAACCTCATCTTCATCCCTCTCGAATTCAGAATCTCAGCAATACTCTTCATCGATCCCTCTCCCTAATTATCCTCATTTAGCACCAATCTTCATCTTCCATATTCAACCTCTTAATCAACATCACGATCTGCATCAATCAACATCATCATCCTCAATCCCTTTGCTCTACTCTTCTTTACCCTCTGCAACAAGAACACATAACTCCATATCATCTTCAACCTTTTGATTTCACACCGCAATCATCGTCATCATCTTCACTGCGACATCATAACCTTCAATCCATTATTCAATCACCATCTTCGAATCACCACCAATCTTCACATTCTGCAAACAGAGAGGCCAAAGCATCATCAAAAGTTCATCGGCCTCACCATCATAATCTTCAATCTGAAGAGAATTACGAAATCATCATTGCGGTTTGGAATCAAGAGAACGAGCAATCAACAAGAAATCTCACAACAGTGATGCGATTGTGGAACGAACTCACGCATCAGCAAGCTTCACAAAGTTCAATCCTGCAGAACACGCACATCGTCATCATCATCAATCTGCCAATAAACAATAAATCGGGAGTTTGCAACACCATTGAACAATAGTTCACAATGGCAAAGTCTCGCAACAATAGCGATTCACACGTGTCGTAACGGTTTGAATCAAAGAAGCAACATTCTGAAGAAGAAGAATTCAAGGAGAAGTTGAGGTCGAATCTTACCATGAATTTTTGTTTGCTTGTCTCCGACTGATAAGATACGATCTAGAGCTTTCTGTGAAACGTGTTTGCTTGTTGTGGCGTGGTGTCCGTCGTTCTGCGCCAATCTACTTTCTTTGGTGAATATGTGAAAGTCTTGTTTTTCGAGTTCAAGTTGAAAGTATATTGGAGAGAAGAGTCAGGTTCCATGGTGGAGAACTTCACCTCCGTTTGAAGGTGGCGGCGGAAATATGAAGCTTAGGGTAGAGTTAGAAATCGCGGTGGAGAACGGTGGTTTAGGTTGGTGAGAAGAGAGTGGTGGTGCATCGTCTTCTCTGATGCATATTTGCGGCGGTGGCGGAGAGGAGAATAAGGTGATCTTAACGGAGGCGGCTGGAGAAGGAGAGGGAGAACTGGGGTTTTGTTTCAACGAGTTCTTCAACCCCTTTGTTTTTTTCTTTTTTTTTTGTTGTTTTATAAATTATGTAAATTAAGGAGTTTTAATGAAGATTTTAAGAGATGTTATGGGATTAATAAAGGGAATAATGAGCAATAAAACTCAATTAATCCAGATTAATTGCACCGTTAACGATTCCAAGAGGAAAAGATTCTTTGGTTCCCCAGCCACACCGGCGGTGACACTTGTCACCGTCTGGTAGGCTCCTTTCGCGGCCAATCCTATATGCGTAGTCCACCGTAAGTACCATGTTCTTTAGATCCATATGATGAGAATACCCTAGGAGTCAACAAGATCAACGTCCCAAATTGAAGTTAAAAGGTTGACTATGTCCATAATATACACCTTCAGACTCTTGCGCCACTGGGCTTATTTCTATAGCTATCGCCACCTCTGTTTTGGGCCCATGTGTTTTTTTTAACTAAAAAATCTATTTTCTTTCTTTTTATATTTTCTATTTTAATACCTTTTCAATTTAAATCCATAAAAAATACTAAAACTTGTAATAAAATTCTACAAAAATTCCAGTAGGTTAATAATTCAATTTAGAAATTTGTTACATTTTTACTTTCTGAATTTTGGAATTTTTTCTATTTAATTTCGATTTTTCATTTAATTAGCTTTATATTGATTTCTTTCATGTACACTTAATTTTGTACATTTTCTTTCTCCCACCTCATGTAGGACTTTTAGCCCATTCTTTTTGCTATGGTTAGAGGACTGGTAATAGGACCTAGAATATTTTTTGGTAGATATTTAGGCCATTTTATCTACTGTTTTGGTAGCTTAGTTTGTGTAAAATTGTGATTAGTTTTTAGATAGATTTAAGTGACTATTTGACATAGTTAGGCCCTGAATTTTTAGGATATTTTTTAACACAATATTATAGCCAGGTTAAGGACCTTAGAGAATTAATTTCATATTTTTCCAGGAATTTTGCTATTTTTTTAGTGCTTTGGTTTTAGTTAAATTTTACATTGTAAATCCCTAGTTTAACTTAGGATATTATGGTTCATTAAGATTTAGCTTAATTAGGTTTAATCTTAGGATTTTAGAATGACTTATTATAGTTTAGCTACTGATTTTAGAATGATGATATTAAGTAAACTCCCTTAGTTTTAGGACTTAGGCTTAGAATTCTCATTAAGTATGTTTACATAAGGTCTAGCCTTATTATTTTTGTTTTTTTGCTTTAATATGCATTTTTTGGAATTAATTTCTTCTTCCCATGTTAATGCTTTTGCCTTAATATTTGAATTTTCTACTTGTATAGGCTTCCCTATGTTTCTTAGAACCAACTTAACTTCCTTAGGAAGTAAGTTGAGTTCTAGTAGTTTTTAGTTCCCTTTTCTTCTTTAGGATTAGAAAACTCCACAAACCATTAGGACCACATTTTGAATATAATAATTAAATTAGAGTGGAGTCTTAGTTCCCTTAGTTTTTGCCTTTTTCCACTTGAGTCCTTCTTTCTCACCTCACAAAGAAAATAATAAAAATACTTAATAAAAATCGAACGTTCTTATACGCCATGAGACTTTGTTGCGGAGTGCTTATACGCGTCCTGTTTCGGGGCGAGGTGTAAGTATTTACCACGATGGATAGGTCTTAGTATGAGAACGTTCACAAACAAATTCAAAATACTTCTCATAAAAGACAAAAAAACAAACAATAAGCGACTATCCTGCGAGAACTTCTTTTCTCATCTCATTCATTCTGAACGCGAACTCGCGACGACTTGTCTTGCATGCAAGACGGTAAACGCACTTGTACCAGAAGAGCCTGCAACACCTGGGCATAAACATACGCAGTTACATCTATAAAAAACACAAACAAATAGTTCACGCCTTAGTTAAGCGAACTACGTCGACTCTGATCCTCATTTTCCCGATGAGGTAGGTAGGCACTGGGCTAGGGCCCATTCGAGCATATTCTTTATTTTCCCTACATTTTCCCCATCCTTTCTTTCCATTCCAATTCCCTTTCTCCTTTTCCATTCTCATTCCAGTTCTAGTAGCAGTTTTATTGAGCATCACTTTATTTTCTCACCCTTTGAAACAAAGCAAACAAGCGTGGATCCCGTCGGGTACGGCGAACGATCTGGGGTGCTAATACCTTCTCAGGTCGTAACCAACTCTCGAACCCAGATATTTGGTTCGCAAGGCCTCGTCCTTTTCCTTCTTCCTTAGGTTTGTGCAACATTACCTTTCCCGTTCCTTCGAGATAAAAATGCCTGGCTGGCGACTCTACCTTTTCCGCGCCACTTTCGCGTTTGTACTAGGATGAAAATTCAGGGAGCGATAACGTGGAACATGCTAGACCTTCCAAGATTCGAAATTTTTAAATTTATCTTTGACAAAGGCTAAGTATTCAATGAGATTGTCTTTTTTGGCCTGATATTCTCCCCGTACTTGGGATGCTACGAGCTGAGAGTCGGTGGAGATTTTCACTTCCTTTGCCCTTAGGTCTTCGGCTAGTTGCAAGCCCGAGAGGAATGCTTTGTATTCCGCCTGGTTGTTCGAAGTTGGGAAGGACAACTCCAGTGATACCTCAATTAAGATGCCGTCTTCGTTTTCGAGGATGATACCTGCACCACTTCCTGTTGAGCTGGAGGCACTGTTGACGAAGATCGTCCATTTGTGGGCGCCACTAGTCGGGGTCGGGTTATATGTTATTTCAGTGACAAAGTCGGCCAAGACTTGTGTCTTTAAGGCATTCCTTCTTTCGTATTGGATGTCAAATTCTGACAGTTCCAATGACCATTTCAACATCCTTCCGGCCATATCTAGCCGTCCGAGTAGTTGATTTATGGGCTAATCTGTTCGGACATTTATTTTATGAGCGAAGAAGTAATGTTGCAATCTCCTTGCTGCGTTTATCAGGGCCAGGGATATCTTCTCGATCTGCTAGTATCTGAGCTTGGGCCCATAAGGGGCTTTGCTCTAAAAATAGATAGGTATCTGCCCGTTGGTCGTTTCGCAAATGAGGGTTGTTGACTGCCTCGGTGGCCAGAAACAGGTATAAGTATAATGTTTCCTTTTCCTGAGGTCGTGATAGCACTAATGGTTCGGATAGCTCCCTCTTGATGTGGATCAATGCTTGCTCGCACTCCTCGGTCCATTCAAAGGTGACTTCTTTCCGTAGTAGCTTAAAGAAAGGAAGTGCGTGTTGCACGGATTTAGCGATGAAACAAGATAGGGAGGAGAGCACCCCATTGAGAAACTGTTTTGTACTCCAAAATTTACCCTCTCATTCAAGATGATTTGTCTCAAGAGGTTTCTCAATATTCACAAGATTCTCAATTGGTCAAAGGGATTGAAAGTTTCACCAGACAAAGCCTCCTCTTGAAGAATGGATCTTAGTACTAGGGTTTTGAGTTTCCCCAAGCAAAGTGGACTTCTAAGGCCTCAAGTGGACTTAATAACATCCTATATACCTAAAAGAATCCATGTGTCAAGTTTCAAAGCTTTCCCAACAAGTTTGGTCAGTCAGATGCTCAGATACCTAAAAATCAATTAACTATGCCAGAAAGTCAACTGTGGTAACTCAAAGTCAAACTTCAAGATTTTTGGCAAAATCAAGATTATTCGGTTAAATTCATCATTTGATCAAGGGTTGATCATGATTCATCAAGGAAATCTCAGATCATCAAGAATCAGGAGTTGCTAAATTAGAGTTTTGTATATGAAGTCAACTGAACTTTGACCAGCCATAACTTTCACATACTTCATCAAAAATTTCCCATCCAAAGCTCATTTTAAAGGAAATTCAATTCTCTACAACTTTGTGTCTCAGAAGCCAAGTCCAAAAATGTTTCATTTGGAAGGTATGAGCTAAAACATTATAGGTCTTTTTGAAAGTCAACAAAAAGTCAACTTTTTCCAAAGCTCATAATTTGAAAATGGTGAATTGTATGGACATGAGACCAAAAGGGTTGATTAGAGGACACTCTAAGCTTTCTAAAAAGTCCTAGAACACATTCATGGCATTAAAATTGAGGATGTTGTGCATTGTTAAAGTTGGGAAATGTTCAAGGGGTATATGAAGCAAAAAGGGTCTAAACTCAAGATTTTGTCAAATGGGCCCATAATATTGCAACCCAAACTTAAATATGAGGTCATGCACGACCCAATGGTCAATTATTCTGATTTTTATCATTTATTTTATATTATTTTGGATTTAATTATTAAAATTCAATTTTAATAGAAATAAAATATGAAAATCAAATATTTGATCTCATACTTATTTTTGGATCAAAGATTTTGCATTTAAGGGGGTTGGAAATCATTCAAAATCATGCAAGACCAAACTAGTATGTGAATATTTGATTTTTTTGACAAAATTAGTAAGTAGGTTTCTTCACAACCAAGTAACACAAATCCATACAACAAAGTCCCATTCTTTGACCTAATTTGCTTCATTATATATACACAGCAATGATGCAATGCAAAGACACGAAAAAAATTCAGGAGAGGAGGACATTCAAAGCTTAGTTTTATCAAAGAAATTTCAAATTTCGGTTTGACACTTCAACGCTTCCCCAAAGGATTTTAAAGGTCTCACTGCATTCTTGAGGACTTTTAGAACGTGTACACACTTTCAACATCATCAAAGCATCAAGAATTCGTGCAAACCAAATTCACATGTCTTCCATATTTGAATTTTTCAATTCTCATTATATATGCATTATTCACATAATTTGATATTATATTATTGTTGGTGATGATGTTTGTGAGCTTTTTGGATAAATTGATTGAATGTTAGGTACAAGAAGGATGCGACGCCATTTTTAGGGTTTAAAGCTCCAAATTAGAGGTTCTTGATTCAGTTGATTTAAAAAAATTTGAATGACATGATTGAATCGTGTGAGTTGTGGGGAGTTGTTTGGTGTTCCTAATTTGGATTAATCGTACGTATTTGTGATGTTTAAGAAAATGCATATTTTCCTACAAAAACAAAGTCGCAACAAATTTCCCAGCAATTTTCGCATGAAATTTTGCAAGTTCAAAGGTTGAAGACGGCCAAGCTGGCGCGCGTTTTTGAATTTCAAAAATTGATTTTATTTTATATAGTATTGTTGTTGTTTCTAATCACCAGCGTGCTGCTAGCCCAGTGGATGAGAGGCGTGAATATGAAGTAGAAGGGAGGGGATAGAATCCAGCCTCCAACATGTTTTTTTGTCACTGGTTTCTTTTCCTTATTTTTATTATATAATCGTTTTTTGTTGTTCATTATCATTGCAGACGCGTTGGCCCAGTGGATGCGTGTGTGCTGGAGAAGGGGGAGGTCCTAGGTTCGAACCAGGCCTCCAACCCTTGTGTTTTAATCATTTTCCTTCTTCTTTCTTTGGTTTTTATTATTATTACTTATTAATGTTTTTTTAATTATAATTAAACTAATCACTCTATTTTCTTAAAAATAAATATAATTATCACCGATGTTTTATTTCCTCACATAATCAATTATTTTATCAATAATTTAATTCATTATATTTTTATTATTTTTAATTAATTATATTAAAATTAATTAAATTAACCCTAATTTTCTTGTTAACTCTAACCCTAATTTTTAAACTTGATTTTTCAAACCTAATTTTCTAAAATACTTAAACCCTAATTTCTTTTTTTCATTACTTTATTTATTTTTACTTAGAAAATTGTATAGGTTGCATTCTCTTTTGTAATTTATTCGATCATTATACAATTGCTCCTATCTTGTAATATATTAGGTTTAAATTTTCGCATCGATTATTATGTAACTGCCCCGAAGCCATGTAATAACGTATGACTTTATTTTCCTGTTTTTAATCTCCGTTAAATATTAAATGCATGGTTAGTAAACCTATGGAATGCAAATATTGTATGATTAATTAAATGAACCTAGCCTACTAACTTTCAAGATAAATAATTGAAATTGATATTCATACACGTAAGTCGATCGTTTTATGATCGTTATCTACACCTCCTAGGGTTTCCCCTCTCAGTGGCCTTAGATATGGTCAAGTCCCTCGAAAATGGGGGTGTCTTAAGCAAGGTCCCTACAAATTGAGAATCATCATAATCCCTCCAAGATAAAAGATCATAGTTCATTTGAAGTTGTCTACGAAATAAATGATCTCGTCCCTCAATGACCCTTCGGTAAAAATGATGATAGTCCCTACAAATTGTTAAAGACACCCCTACAAGTTGCCTTCATTGACCATACGATGACCCTACGCCCGTCCCTTAATAAATCCAAGGTAAAGACTACTTACTCCTTAATTGTAAGGATAGTCTTACCCTTTAAAGGAAATAAGAAAACAAGAAACACCAACTTAGGGTAGGTAGTGTAACACGGTGGGAGAACTGACTTTAGTTAAAATGTTGCGGATAGAAAGAGTCGCCACCGACTTTTATTTTATCCAGAAGGAAAGGGCATAAAAGAACAGGAAAGACCTTAAAAAGATTTTGAGTTCGGGGGGTAGGTTATATAAAGGGAAGGTGTTAGCACCCTTTATATCCATGGTTATCCATGGGCTCTTAGTTACTTAGCTCACTTTAAATTGTTTTGAGAAAGTGTAATGTGTGATTAAAAATTTTCTAAGTACTTTATAATGATCCTCGTATGGATGTATATAAAGACTTTGTTTTGAAAATTTGTTTGAAATGTGAAGTGTAATGAAGTATTTTAAAAAAGTGAGCAAGTACTTAAGAGGAACCTACCCTATGTTAAATCTTTATTGTTCTTATGTGTTCTTTCAATGGTAAGACTAGCCCTATTATTAAGGAATAGGTAGCCATTACCTTGGATGTTATAAGGGACATGTGAAGGGACATCTGTGTTTAGGCAACTGTAAGGTGTCTTAGCAATTCGAATGGACTTATCATCTTTTATTCGAAGGGACAAGATCATTTACCGTAGGCAACATCGAAGGGACTTGATCTTATAATCTTAAAAGGGACTTGATGATATTTTATGAAAAAGGACTTTGCTTTAAGACACCTTACTTGACCTTATAATTAAGCAACATGAGGAATACCCTTAGAAAGTGTAGGATGGTGATCAAAGATCGACTTACGTGTGTGAGTGTTCATATTCATATATTTATCTTATTAAGTAAGTCATTCTAAATTAATTTTAACTTACAAACATGTTATCACTCCCTATAATTACTAACCATGGCAAAAATAATATTTACAATGATAAAGTAAAGACAAGAAATAAAACTACAACTATTACAAGGCTTTCGCAATTACATTATAATGAAAATAATTAATAATAAATATATAATAAATAAATTATAACTAAAATGGTTAGTAATAAAAATAATCATAAGAGGAAGAGGTTAGCACAAATATACAAGAATATATAAAATTTAAGAGGATATTTTTAAGCTAAATAAATAATTTTTAAGAATTTTTAAGAAGAAAATAATAAAGTAATTGGAATAATGATAATAAACAATATAATAATTATTTACAAAACATGATTAATTATTTAATTATATATTAGAAAAATTAATTAAGTTTAATATTAAAGTTAAATAAAAATTAGGGTTAGAAATTAGGGTTTACATATTTAAGAAAATAAACTTAGGGTTTACATATTTAATTAAAATATTAATTGGTTTATTTACAAAAATATAAATACATAAATAAAAAAAATTAATGTTTATTCACAAAATATTTTAGAAACATAAAATTTGTATTACCAATATTTTTTTTATAAAGAAAATCATTGAATCTTACATATTAGAGAAAAGTTTAAATAATATTAATAATTTTAATTATATAAATATATACAAATAATGAAATAAATAAAAAAAAGAGGTAAAAACTTACCTGCTGGATCCTGGGGTCGAACCCAGGTCTCCCAGCCTCCACCAGCACTAGCCAACCAACTGAGCTGCGTGTGCAGCGTGTCCATAGGATGAGTCTTAGTCATAATATAGAAAACCTATTAAAACAAAAGGAATTTTGAATAAAAAGGATAACCTAGGGATCGAACCCAGGTCATTGGCCTCCAAGGCGCTTCTCCAAAACCAGCTGAGCTACGCGCTCTAATTGATAATAGAATAACAAATACATATTATAAAAACAATCCAAATTTTGAATTCAGATTTTCGCGCCAAGCTACTTCTTCTTCAACCTCCTGACTTGCGAAATTACCTGCGAACTTTGTTGCCACTTTTCCTGCGAATTTTCAATCTGCAGGAAACCCTACGAAACCCATACAATATCATTTACGTACATTTTTGTTAAATTAATCACATGAGTATAATCCAAACATCATTTGCAATTGATTTACGGTTTTGAAATTCATTTATATTCACTTAATCGTGAAACCCTAATTTGAAGGTTATGAACCCTAAAATGACATCCTACGATTCAGCCATGGTTTCTTCAATCCAATCACCCAGAATTCATCACAAACCATCACTAAACACAAATCAGTAAACAAAATTCATTAATAATGTGTGAATGATCAAGAACGAAAAATAAAAAAATATGAAGAAAGTTTGGATCGGATTTGTCAATATGAGATGTTATGGAGCAATGTGATGATCAGGTTACACTCAATGATGTTCAGGGAACATATTTCAACCTTCAAAATGCTTTGGAATGACCTCTAGCAAGGAATCCAAATAAATCTTTTTTGATGAATTTTTGAAGTTTGAATGTGTTGTTTGAGGCTGCAAATTCGTGTCCAATGCATTGCTTTATGTTGTATATATATGATACATCAGAATTAGGTCAAAAAATTATTCAATCCTTTGGACTTTTGGACCTATGGAGATTGAAAAAGATTCATCCTTAAAAATTGAAATATT
This sequence comes from Lathyrus aphaca, assembly GCA_963966055.1. NCBI lineage: Eukaryota > Viridiplantae > Streptophyta > Magnoliopsida > Fabales > Fabaceae > Lathyrus > Lathyrus aphaca. Next base: position 127,903,609 of record OZ014524.1, read on the forward strand.
TTGATCTTACCTTGCTATATTTGTATGATCTGAAATTATATGGTACCAATCACTTTTAAATGAATATTAAGACCTTCTAGAACCAAAATCAAATCAAATATCCATCCTTTTATATTTTATTTTAATTTAAAATGATTTTTAATATAAAAAATCATAATAAATAAAATAAAATGAATAAAAATATGAATAAATAAATTTTAATTCGTGCATGATGTCATGGAAGTGTTTGGATCATAAAAAAGCAAGCCCATTTGGTGAATTATGGTTTTAAGACCCCATTTGCTTCATAAACCTCTCAAAAATTTCCCAACTTTGCAAGGGCACAAATCCTTCAATTTTAATGCTATGAAGGTGTTCTTGGACATTTTAGAAATATTAGAGAGTACTCTAACCAAAATATTTGGTCTCATGTCCATATCTTTTACCATTCTCAAGTTATGCTCTTTGGAAGTTGTTGACTTTTTTGTTGACTTTTAAAAGGACCTATAATGTCTTAGCTCATACCTTCCAAATGAAGCATTTTTGGGCTTGGCTTGTGAGACACAAAGTTGTAGAGAATTCAATTTCCTTCAAAATGAGATTTGGATGGAAAAATTTTTATGAAGCATGTGAAAGTTATGGCTGGTCAAAGTTCAGTTGACTTTTCCTGTGAAAACCCTAATTTAGAAACTCCTGATTCTTGATGATCTGAAGTCTCCTTGATGAATCATGATCAACCCTTGATCAAATGATGAATTTTACTTCATATACTTGATGTTGGCAAAAAATCATGAATTTTGACTTTGGTTTGACCACAGTTGACCTCAGTTTGACTTTTTGACTGCCTTGACTGATTTTAACCTATCTGATCATCTGACTGAGCAAATCTTTTGGGAAAGTCTTGAAACTTGACATGTGGATTCTTGCACACATATACGATGCTATGAAGCTCACTTGAAGTTTTGGAAGCTAATTTAACCTGATGAAAGTCAAAACCCTAGTTTAAGATGCATTGCTTAGGAGGATGCATTGTCTGAGGGAATTGCCAAACTTTCTGACTAATTGTGAACCTTGTGAACATCATGAGATGTCTTGTGAACCTTGTGAACCTCTTAGTACACAATGTCTTGTCTTGGTGAGGGCAAATTTTGGGGTGCAACAGCTGCCCCTGTTCAATTTTCTGAAACCTGAGGGGTTAGATTGGTATATGTGCCATTCGTGACCTGGAACGTTGAAGGGGATTGAACACAAAAGCCCAAAAATTTGCACTTGCCGGTGCATAAAGTAAAGCTAATGATTAATTTTATATGCTTGAGTGGGCTTGAAGATGCCACTTGGAAGAACTGGAGATGGGCTTATAGATTCCATCCATAATATTAGGAGGTGATAATATCTTGATATTGATACTGGATATCAGTACTAGGTCTTTGTATAGGCCGTCTCTGAATCGTTTATGCAACATGGTTTGAATTGTTGAATAGACCAGTAGAAATAAATCTTCGTGACAATTATCTCTTTTGGAAATATCCTAGATTAGGGAATAGATCTTCGTATAGACCGTTTGCCTACTCTCCAAGGACAAAAGAATATCAGGATTAGTTCTTCTGAAAATATCTAGGACTAGGGAATGGATCTTTGTACAGACCGTTTGCCTACTATCCAAGAACAAATAAATTAAATCCTCTAAAAATATCCTGGACTAGGGAATAGATCTTGTATAGACCGTTTGCCTACTATCCAAGGACAAATAGATTAAATCTTCTGAAAGTATCCTGGACTAGGGAATAGATCTTCGTATAGACCGTTTGCCTACTATCCAAGGACAAATAGATTAAATCTTCTGAAAGTATCCTGGACTAGGGAATGGATCTTCGTATAGACCGTTTGCCTAATATCTAAGGACAAAAGAGTGTCAGGATTAAATCTCCTGAAAATATCCTGGACTAGGGAATAGATCTTCGTATAGACCGTTTGCCTACTATCCAAGGACAAAAGAGTATCAGGATTAAGTCTCCTGAAAATATCCTGGACTAGGGAATGGATCTTTGTATAGACCGTTTGCCTAATATCCAAGGACATCTTGATTAATGTATAGATCTTTTCTGACCTGTTGTGGATTGTTGATATTATTTTATCTGCATATAACTATCCTGCAAAGAAAGGTTAGTTTATACAATATGTATGCATGCATGGCATGGTGCATCTATGTAAATGTATTATGCATTTATGAATATGCTATGGTATGATGTAAATGACGTATGTATGAATTATGCAGCCTGAAGCGTCTGGATATCTTTGTATAACAACTGCTGACTAGGGAAAATAAATCTCGATTCGTTGCTGAAGAATATGAAGACCTCGTTCCCGTCTTGTTTGATAGTATAGTATTTATAACCTCCCGTCTTCATTCGTCGTACTTCTATTGAAGGAATAAGTTCCTGAGTATTCCGACTGAGGATAAAAGAGATGGACATAAATTCAAGGGGAGATGTAACTCGAAAGATAGATTTGCTCTACTGGGGATTTGTAGTTGTCTTGTGGGGATGAACCGGCGAAGCTTCGTTGAACTACTACCCTCGTTCGTCCTTAGTAAATACTATTACTGCATTTCATGCATTTCTGGTAAACATCAATCATATTCAAAAGCATACATACATTCAAACACAACCAATGGACGTTTTCGCTTATGTAAATAGGGTAAAAGTAAATTTGGATTCAAAGATGAAATTTTATTTATATTACATATGCAAGTTTGTACAAGGAGACAGAAATCCTAGTAAGAGGAATTCGTCGTAAAATTTTTACAAGACAAAGAAAACAGCTATGTGAGAAATAATCCTATTGAGTTTCAATTCTACTATTGCCATTATCTTCAAGCATCTCATCTTCTGCTGTCGAGACGGAAACGATTGGATTGAGCTTTATCTGTTCGAACTTGAGTGAAGTAGTACAACTAATTGGGGTTATATGAGTGATCCAAACGAGACATAGTCATACGCTTTAATCCCTAACTTTTGCCTGGATTGCCCTTTCAGGTTTTCAATCCACCGGGATACCCTTTTTTGCCCAAGCCGCCCTTTCAGGTTTTCGACTTGCCGGGTGTACAGTTTTTTTTATATATATCCCTAATTTTTGCCCGAACCCTTTTGGTTCGCCGGGATGCCCTTATTTTTGCCTAGGCCAGTCAACCTAGCGGGTCTCTTTTTATGCGTAGTATTTTTTAACTATGTCTGCGTTTACAGGCTGTGGGAAGTCTTCACCATCCATAATAGTAAGCATCATGGCACCTCCTGAGAATACCTTCTTGACTACAAATGGTCCTTCATATGTAGGAGTCCACTTACCCCTAGGATCACCCTGTGGTAATATGATACGCTTGATTATCAAGTCACCAACCTGATATACCTTTTGCTTAACCTTCTTATTAAAAGCTTTGATCATCCGTTTCTGGTACATCTGACCATCACAAACAGCTGCTAACCTCTTCTCATCAATCAAATTTATCTGGTCAAGTCGAGTCTGAATCCACTCATTTTCATCCAAGCCTGCATCCTTCATGATTCTTAAGGAGGGTATCTGAACTTCAATGGGCAGAACTGCTTCCATACCATAGACTAAGGAGAATGGGGTTGCCCCTGTTGAAGTGCGTATTGTAGTACGATAACCATGAAGAGCAAATGGTAACATCTCGTGCAAATCTTTGTAAGTGACAGTCATCTTCTGTTGAATCTTCTTAATGTTCTTATTAGCAGCTTCTACTGCCCCATTCATCTTTGGACGATACGGAGAAGAGTTGTGATGCTTAATCTTGAACTGCGTGTAGAGATCAGTAATCATAGTGTTGTTCAGATTAGAGCCATTATCTGTGATAATCCTTTCAGGGATGCCATACCTACATATGAGATTATTCTTAATGAATCGAGCCACCACATTCTTAGTAACAGATGCAAATGAAGCTGCCTCTACCCACTTTGTAAAGTAATCAATAGCAACTAGGATGAAACGATGCCCATTAGAAGCAATAGGCTTGATTTCACCAATCATATCAATGCCCCACATGGCAAAAGGCCAAGGAGCAGTCAACACATTCAATGGTGATGGAGGTATATGTACTTTATCAGCATAGATTTGACACTTGTGACATGTTCTGGAATGTTGATAGCAGTCAGCTTCCATGGTAGACCAATAATAACCTGCTCTCAATATCTTCTTCGCCATGGTATGACCACTAGAATGAGTGCCAAAGATCCCATCATGCATGTCTTCCATAATCTCTGTTGCTTCCTTCTTATCCACACAATGAAGCAAAGTTGAATCATGATTGCGCTTGTACAAAATTCCATTACTCAAGAAGAACTTAGCAGAAAACCTCCTCAGAAACTTCTTATCTTTGACAACGCCCCTTCAGGGAACTCCTGAGCTTCAAGATATCTTTTCACTTCATAGAACCAAGGCTTCCCCTCTACTTCTTCAGTATCAATCTTATTGCAGTATGCAAGCTTCTCAAATCTATCAATAGTAATCTTGGGAGCTTCATCATCCCAGCTAATCTCAAACATAGATGCCATGGTGGCTAGTGCATCTGCCAACTGATTTTCTCCTCGTGGAATATGTCCAAAGGTAATCTCTTCAAAATGTGGGATCAAAGACAACACATGCTCTCTGTATGGAATACGATTTTCATGCTTGGTATCCCATTCTCCTTTAATCTGACTCACTACCAGGGTTGAATCTCCATATACGTCCAGGAACTGAATCTTCATATCAATGGCAGCTTTGATACCCAGGATACATGCCTCATACTCAGCCATGTTATTGGTACAATAGAAATAAAGTCTTGCAGTAATTGGGGTATGACAGTGTAACACGGTGGGAGAACTGACTTTAGTTATGTTGCGGATAGCAAGAGTCGCCACCGACTTTTATTTTATCCAAAAGGAAAGGGTATAAAAGAACAGGAAAGACCTTAAGAGATATTTTTGGGTCCGGGGGGTAGGTTATGTAAAGGGAAGGTGTTAGCACCCTTTACATCCATGGTTATCCATGGGCTCTTAGTTACTTAGCTCACTTTTGAATTGTTTTTGAAAATGTGAAGTGTGTGAATAGAAAATTTTCATATGAGTTAATAATGATCCATGTACGGATGCGTAAAAACTTGTGTTTGAAAATTTGTTTGAAATTTGTTAAGTGTTTGAAAATTTGAAATGAAGTGAGCAAGCAACTAGGAGGTACCTACCCTAAAGTTTAAGTCTTTTCTGTTCTTTATCCTTTAAGTGGTAAGACTATCCCTATTATTAAGGAATAAGTAGTCATTACCTTGGACGCGTGGGACAAGTAAGGGTCATCTGTTTAATGTAGGCAACTGTAGGGTGTATTAAGCACTTTTGGAGGGACTGTCATCTTTATTCGAAAGGGACAAGATCATTACGAAGGCAACATTCGAAAAGGGACTTGATCTTTTATTGTTAAGGGACTAGATGACTTTATTTTGAGGGACTTTTGCTTTATACACCCTACTTGACCTTTTTGATTAGGCAACATGAGAGGTATCCCTAAGGAAGTGAGATGGCGATCAAAGATCGACTTACGTGTGTGAGTGTACAATTTTAAATATTTATCTTTTGAATTAAGTGATCTAAATTAATTTTAAATAACATACATGTTTACACTCCCTATTTTTACTAACCATGACATAAAAATAAATAATTTAAATATTACAAAATATTACATCCAGGAGCAATTACAATAATAATAATAAAGCAAATTAAATAAATAGCAAAATAAATAAATAATTATAATTGGGTTAGTGAAAATAATAATAATAAAAATAATATCAAATTTAATGGGGTTATTAATAATAATAATAATAAATCACAATATCTATAAATGGGGTTAATAATAATAATAATAATAATAATAAATCACAATATCTATAAATGGGGTTAGTAATAATAATAATAAATATGAAAATAAATAGCATTAATGATAAAATAAATAAGAATATTAGCATAATAATTACAAGATCAAATTTTTATGAACAATTATTATTTAAGATTGCGAAGAAAATATAAACAATTAATTATCATAAAGTCTTAAATGCTATAAAAATTAAGTTAATTATAAACATATTATGAAAATAAATTATATTAAATTAACAAGTTTTAATTATTTTTTTAAAACATATATTAAAAAATTATTTACATACATAACTAGATTATAAACAATTATAGAATATTTACATATTATAAAAAAAATAAATTAAACATTTTAATTTTTAGATTTTATGTACAAAATTTTAAATTATAAACAATGTAGGTCATATTTACATATTATAAAAATAGGATCAATTATGATTATATTTACAAAATTTAATAAGATAGATACATGAATGAAGATATGATCATACAATTATATTTACAAATTTAAAGATTATAATAAAATTTTATTCACTAATTAAAATATAAACAAGAATTACAATTAGGTTTTTTTTAGAAAAATATTTTAGGGTTTTGAAAATAATTAGGATTTAATAATTTATAAAATTGCATTAGGGTTTTAAAAAGATATTATGATTAAATTAGAGTTTGCAAAAATAAATTAAATTTTATATACAACAAAATATAAATCTAATTATTATTATATACATGTTTTTAATTTTAAATGTATAATTATAAAAACTAAGTTTAGAATTAGAAAACATTTACATGTTATTTTTTATAAAATTATCTAAAAATACTAAACATGATTATATAACAATATAATTAACAAAACAATGAAATAATAAAAAAAAATTGAAACTTACCTGGGGCAGGGATTGAACCCAGGATGCCTTGCTTGACAACACCCATGCCATACCACCAGGGTCCTTAGCTTCTTTCATGCGCGTACCAACCACCAGGCCACTTATCATCCTATGAAATAATATACAAACAACACAATAAATATACAAATCAAAATTCAAAAATCTGAAGCGCGCGAAGATCTTCATCTTCAACCTTGGGTTCGCAGGTCTTCCTGTGAATTTATCTACAACTTTTCTTGCGATTATTCCTACCAATACAACCTGCGAACATCAAACACTATTCAAACAGCACAATTTTATCAAATTAAAAACATCTTTAACTTCCTTGCAACCTGTACAATCCAATTATGTCAACCAAATTCATTTATATTGTGTAAATTGAAGAACCCAAATTTAGAGCTTTAAACCCTAAACATGGTATACTCATGATTCGGCCATAACTCTTCACCAAACTATCCAGACTTCATCTATAGCCAATAACAAACATCAATATATCATTAAAATTCATTATCAATAAGTAAATATGATGATTCGAAAAAAAATATATGAAGCACATGGATGATTCGGTTCATGCATTATGGAGTGTTTTGGATGCAAATAAGTGTTGGTTTCCACTCAATGAGGTCCAAGGATCATGGCTGTGTTCTCAAATTACCTTCAAATGTCCTGGAAGATTGAAACCGAATGTGAGTTTTTGAGAGGTTTTTTGGTTTATGAAACTTACTCTTGGGAGGCAGAAATTTTTTTTGTCTTGGTGATTGAGTTGTGTTTAGTACTTATAGGTAAATGAATTTAGGTCATAACATTGAATGGTTGTGTGGAAATTTTGATATGAAAAGATTCAAATTGATCATGCCTTAAAAATCCAATATTCTTGTATGAAGGCTTACTATTTTTGGACCAATCTTGTGATTTCATTCCTCTTCAATTCCAATCATCATTTAAGATCTTCTAGAAACTCAATCTCCATCAAATATTACATTTTCATATTTTATTTTTATTTAAAATGATTTTTAATGAATTAAATCAAAATAAATAAAAATAAAATAATAAAAATTCTGATTTTTAATGGTTTGGGTCGTGCATGAAGTCAATGTATGGATTGAGTCATCATTTGGCAAGCCCATTTGGAAGAAATTGGTTTTAGACCCCCTTTTTCATCATAAACCAACTCAAAATTTCCCAACTTTGCAAGGGCACATATCCTTCAATTTTAATGTTATGAGGGTTTTCTTGGACATTTTGGAAAGCTTGAAGAGTCCTCTAAACAACCCCACTGGTTTAATGTCCATATCATTTACCAATCTCAAGTTATGCCCTTTTGAAGTTGTTGACTTTTTGTTGACTTTCAAAAGGACCTATAATGTCTTAGCTCATACCTTCCAAATGAAGCATTTTTGGGCTTGGCTTGTGAGACACAAAGTTGTAGAGAATTCAATTTCCTTCAAAATTAGCTTTGAGTGGAGACTTGGTGATGAAGTATGTGAAAGTTATGGCTGGTCAAAGTTCAGTTGACTTTTACTGAGGAAACCCTAATTTAGAAACTCCTGATTATTGATGATCTGGAATCTCCTTGATGAATCATGATCAACCCTTGATCAAATGATGAATTTTACTTCATATACTTGATGTTGGCAAAAAATCATGAAGTTTGACTTTGGTTTGACCACAGTTGACCTCAGTTTGACTTTTTAACTGCATTGACTGATTTTGACTTATCTGATCATCTGACTGAGCAAGCTTTTGAGAAAAGTCTTGAAACTTGTCATGGGGGTTCTTACACACATATAAGATGTTATGAAGCTCACTTGAAGTCTTGGAAGTCCATTTAGCCTGATTAAAGTCAAAACCCTAGTTTTGGATGCACTGCTTAGGAGGTGCATTGTCTGAGGGAATTGTCAACTCTTCTGACCAATTGTGAATTTTGTGAACCTTGTGAACCATCATAAAATGTCTTGTGAACCTCATGGGAGGTATTGTGAACCTTGTGAACCATCATAAAATGTCTTGTGAACCTCATGGGAGGTATTGTGAACCTTGTGAACCTTGTGAACCTCATAAAGTGACTTGTAGACTTCATGAACCTCATGAAAGGTTTTGTAAGCATTGTGAATCTTGTGAACCTTGTGAACCTTCATAAAGTAACTTGTAGACTTCATGAACCTCATGAAAGGTCTTGAAAGCATTGGGAAACTTGTGAACCTTGTGAACCTTCATAAAGTGACTTGTAGACTTCATGAACCTCATGAAAGGTCTTGTAAACATTGGGAAACTTGTGAACCTTGTGAACCTTCATAAAGTGACTTGTAGACTTCATGAACCTCATGAAAGGTCTTGTAAACATTGGGAAACTTGTGAACCTTGTGAACCTTCTTAGCACACAAAATCTTGTATTGTGAGGGCAAATTTTGGGGTGCAACAGCTGCCCCTGTTCAATTTTCTGAAACCTGAGGGGTTAGATTGGTATATTTGCCAGTCGTGACCTGGAAGGTTGAAGGGGATTGAACACAAAAGCCCAAAAATTTGCACTCACCAGTGCGTAGAGTAATACAGATGGCTAGTTGAATATACTTGAGTGGGCTTAAAGATGCCACTTGGAAGAACTGGAGATGGGCTTAGAGATGCCATCTAAAGAACTGGATATGATGATAGCTTTGTGTTGATACTGGATCTCAGTACTAGGTCTTTGTATAGGCCGTCTCTGAATCATTTATGCAACATGATTTGACTTGTTGAATGGACCAGTAGAAATAAATCTTCGTGGCGATTATCTCTTCTGGAAATATATTGGACTAGGGAGCGGACCTTTATACAGACCGTTTGCCTACTCTCCAAGGTCAAAAGAACGTCAGGATTTGTTCTTAAGAGTCAAAAGAACGTCAGGATTTGTTCTTCTGAAAAAGTCTTGAACAAGGGGTCAAAAGAGCGTCAGGATTTGCTCTTAAGGGTCAAAAGAACGTCAGGATTTGTTCTTCTGAAAAAGTCTTGGACAAGGGGCCAAAAGAGCGTCAGGATTTGCTCTTAAGGGTCAAAATAACGTCAGGATTTGTTCTTCTGAAAAAGTCTTGAACAAGGGGCCAAAAGAGCGTCAGGATTTGCTCTTAAGGGTCAAAAGAACGTCAGGATTTGTTCTTCTGAAAAAGTCTTGGACAAGGGGCCAAAAGAGCGTCAGGATTTGCTCTTAAGGGTCAAAAGAACGTCAGGATTTGTTCTTCTGAAAAAGTCTTGAACAAGGGGTCAAAAGAGCGTCAGGATTTGCTCTTAAGGGTCAAAAGAACGTCAGGATTTGTTCTTCTGAAAAAGTCTTGAACAAGGGGCCAAAAGAGCGTCAGGATTTGCTCTTAAGGGTCAAAAGAACGTCAGGATTTGTTCTTCTGAAAAAGTCTTGGACAAGGGGTCAAAAGAGCGTCAGGATTTTCTCTTAAGGGTCAAAAGAACGTCAGGATTTGTTCTTCTGAAAAAGTCTTGGACAAGGGGCCAAAAGAGCGTCAGGATTTGCTCTTAAGGGTCAAAAGAACGTCAGGATTTGTTCTTCTGAAAAAGTCTTGAACAAGGGGCCAAAAGAGCGTCAGGATTTGCTCTTAAGGGTCAAAAGAACGTCAGGATTTGTTCTTCTGAAAAAGTCTTGGACAAGGGGCCAAAAGAGCGTCAGGATTTGCTCTTAAGGGTCAAAAGAACGTCAGGATTTGTTCTTCTGAAAAAGTCTTGAACAAGGGGCCAAAAGAGCGTCAGGATTTGCTCTTAAGGGTCAAAAGAACGTCAGGATTTGTTCTTCTGAAAAAGTCTTGGACAAGGGGCCAAAAGAGCGTCAGGATTTGCTCTTAAGGGTCAAAAGAACGTCAGGATTTGTTCTTCTGAAAAAGTCTTGAACAAGGGGTCAAAAGAGCGTCAGGATTTGCTCTTAAGGGTCAAAAGAACGTCAGGATTTGTTCTTCTGAAAAAGTCTTGGACAAGGGGCCAAAAGAGCGTCAGGATTTTCTATTAAGGGTCAAAAGAACGTCAGGATTTGTTCTTCTGAAAAAGTCTTGGACAAGGGGCCAAAAGAGCGTCAGGATTTGCTCTTAAGGGTCAAAAGAACGTCAAGATTTGTTCTTCTGAAAAAGTCTTGAACAAGGGGTCAAAAGAGCGTCAGGATTTGCTCTTAAGGGTCAAAAGAACGTCAGGATTTGTTCTTCTGAAAAAGTCTTGAACAAGGGGCCAAAAGAGCGTCAGGATTTGCTCTTAAGGGTCAAAAGAACGTCAGGATTTGTTCTTCTGAGAAAGTCTTGAACAAGGGGCCAAAAGAGCGTCAGGATTTGCTCTTAAGGTTCAAAAGAACGTCAGGATTTGTTCTTCTGAGGAATGTCTTGAACCAGGGAATGGATCTTTTTACAGACCGTTTGCCTGCTATTCAAGGACATCTTGAGTAGTGTATGGATCACTTCTGATCTGTTGTGAATTGTTGATATAACTTTATCTGCATAAAACCTTCCTGCAAGGAGAATGTTAGTTTATGTTATATGTATGCATGCATAGTATGATGCACCTAAGTAAATGTATTATGTCTTTATGGATATGTATGTTATGGTATGATGTAAATGATGTATGTATGAAATGATGCTGCCTGAAGCGTCTGGATATCTTCGTATAACAACTGCTGGCCAGGGAAAATAAATCCCGATTCGTTGTTGAAGGATATGAGGAACTTATTCCCATCTTGTTTGATAATATATTATACATAACCTCCCGTATGCTGGGGATAGCAAGGTATAGATAACCTCCCGTCTGCTAGGGATAGTAAAGTATACATAACCTTTGTCTTCGTTTGATAGTAGGGTAGATATAACCTCCCATCTTCGTTCGTCGTACTCTTATTGGAAAGTAAATTCCCGTATATCCGTATGAGGATAAAAGAGACGGATATAAATTCCAGGGGAGATGTGACCTTATGAAGATGGATTTGTCCTACTGAGGGTTTGTAGCTGTTTTGTAAAGATGAACCAGTGAAGCTTCGTTGAAATCCTTCCCTCGTTCGTCCTTAGTAAATACTATTACTGCATTTTTATGCATTTCTGGTAAACATCAATCATATTAAGCACACATGCATTCGAACCCAACTAATGGACGTTTCGCTTATGTAAAATAGGGTAAAAGTAAATCTGGATTCAGAGGGAAAAGTAAAGCTGAACTTGAGAACAGAAACGTTTCATCTTTGAGAGTGTATAACCAATTGGATTTGGAGCTCCTGAAATTTTTAACTTTCCTGAATACCTTCCCTGAAATCCTCATAGCTGGATCTGAAGACATGATACTGACATCATCTGATACTACTGGCGTAGACAATTAATTTCCATCATGGTTTCAGCTGAGAATCCAATATCAAGGTAATACAACGAGAGGAATGTGTCTTCAAATTGTGATGGACCATATGCGCTCCGGGTATTAGATTTGAAGAGAAAGCATTGCCCCTTGGTTGAGGATGAATTATACCATGATGGAAGTATCTGAAATGAGCTACCTCGAGAGAAACAAGCAGAATGCCCCATAAGCATATGCCCCTGGCATTATGAACTTTGCAGTGTTACCCTTGGTAATTCAAATATATGAGAAAAGTTGCCTCTGGCTATTAAGCACTGTTGGATCTGGAACTGGTTGCCCTGAATGATTTGAACAGTAGCTTGGTATGCCCCCTTATTGGGAAGCAGTGACTACGCCCCTGGCATTATGAACTCTATAATGTTACCCTTGGTAACTTAGATAGTTGAGGAGATCTTCCCCTGGCTACTTAAACATAGTTGAATCCTATCCTGATTGCCCCAAATGAGTTAGGCAGTATCATGGCCTGCCCCCTTGATTGGGAGATAATGACTATGCCCCTTTGTATACGTGGACTTTGATCCAGGAAACAACTTTGTTTATTGGAAGGACTTTGGTTTATTGAACATTCATCATGTAAGTTTCTCTGTTTATCAAACACTCAGGTATATGCAAACAAATATATTCAAAATGCAATGCTTATGTCTGTCTTGATGTTTTGAAAAAAGTTATTTTAGAAAAACAATTTTTATGAAAACTGTGATATTAACTCAAGTTTTATAATAAGCCCTAAAGGAGTCAGGATACCTTTTTGTAGCAGTACGCTTTCGAACTAACCATGCTTCAGTTAGGACTTTTAAAGGATTGTAACGTGGCCTGGTTCACGGTTTAAGAAACAAAGGATAAAGGCTCAAATTTTATTTGTACCCAACCCATTCTCCATGATGTTCTTCAGTCCTATACTCAGTTAACTTATGCATTGAGGCTCAAAGGAGTTTGGAATTGTAACACTGACATTTATGATGGTTCAGAAACCAAAAATTTATTTGAACATTCAGTCATTTTTCTTTGTTGAGGATTCGTAGTGACCCTTTTTTTTTTTTTGACTTTATTATCCCTTCTTTTTGCCTGAATTGTTTATTTCAAGGTTACAGTCAGAGGGATGTCTTAATGTTTTACTAAGTCTCCTTCATAGGTTTTGACTTAGTGAGCTTTTTCTTTTGCTGGATATTGACTGTCAGGTTTAATGATTACAGAGAACCATCATTAGTTGTATACAACACAGATAATTGGCATATTTGAGTTAACCGAGTAACTACCCTGTCCCAGGTTATGAATAAGGGTTTTAATTTGTGAGAATAAAAAAACTCCTACTTCATAGGCTCAAAAGGGTTGACTAGGGATTAACTTCCTTATATTTCCATTGTTTAGGAAATGAAACAATGCCTGTACATCGTCAGCATAGTCTGTTCAAAAGCATACTGCCTAATATTATGGTATTGTTTTTGTCATCCTCCCTCTATAGGCTTATAGCTATATCAGGAGTTAAATATCACAAAATTGAAATATGAAGCATAGTTCAAAATATAGTGAAACGAATGGATTAATTCAATACAAACATATGCAATGCATTAATGAAAACAAAAGTTTAAGATAATAGTAAGTGTTTAAACAAACAAAAGAAATTACAAATGAAAATTAAAATGTTCTCAAAGTCTCTTTCTCTAAACCCGTCACTCCAGTTATCTGGAAACTTTGATGCTTGATGGACGATAGAAGAACTCAACCTGGCCTTCTGGAGTAACCTCGAGTATTCCTTCGTCAATTAGGTCTTGAATCTTATTCTTCAATGCCCAACAGTTATTAGTGTCATGTCCAGGATAGTCGGAGTGATACATACACCTTGCCTTGGGATTATAGCGAGGAGAGGAGGTATTAGGATTTTTAGGAGAACTTTCCAAAGAAATTAGCTTCATCTCCAACAGGCATTGCAAAACTTGTGACATTGGTGTGCTGGACCGGATGAACTGTCTTCTACATTCCTTGTATAGAAGTGGATTAACCTTACCAGGCCTTCTTTCTTCCATTGAAGGATGATCAGTAGTAGCATGTCTCTTTCCTTCTCTTATCCTTACTTTCCTTTCAGCCAAGTCAGCTTGTTTCAACGGAGGTTGACTGATGATTAGATTCCCAACTCTGTTATGCCGAAACTCATTGACAAAGCTTCTCAGCTCTTCTTGCCCCTGGGACAAACTCTGGATAAGAGCCATTTGGCCATTCATCTGGATCCTCATCTCTACCATCTCAGCTTGTAGTTGTTTCAGCTGATCTTCCTTGTTATCCTCAGGATTCTTCTTCTTAGCCAGCAGTGTCTTCAATTCATCCTGTCCCTTGGTCAGGTTCAGGATCAGCTCTTGGAACTGTGCATTTTGTGCCTGGAGATCCTTAACTGTTTGTTCAATAGCCATTGCTGAAATAAACAGCGAGAAGATGAGAAACCCGTGCACAATTATAAACCTGTGATGCAATGATATGATATGTGAATGCATATGCAATGTTTTCAAGGACCGCAGGATTTAAATTTGCTTAAACAAACAAGATGGTAAACTTTTATTAGTAATAAATTTGTTTTGCCTCTTGGGCATACAAAAAATGAAATGAAATAAATACAAGAGATGGGGTTTTAAGTCTCCCATGGACGTTTCCTCTTTATGTTGAGGTATGAATTGAGATTCCGTTCCTCGTGAAGTTGCTTTGTTAGTTCCAAGATTCTTTCTTGGCTTGCTTTGTAATGAGCCTCGAAAGTATCCCTTTGCTCCTTCAGCTGGATCCAGGATCTCTGTAAGTCTTCCATGTCAGTAGGCATGTCTGGGTGAAGGATGGTATAAGCAGTATCTCCTTCAGCAACAGGTTCCATGGTAACTGGCAGGATAGCAGGATATGGCATCATGAGAGTCTGAGCACGAGATCGCACCCATCTGAGATAAGCTTCCATAGGAATAATGTACTTAGGCTCCAGTGTCTTGCTGTCAACCCTGTTTACTTTTCCCCAGGCTCGTATGAATCTCTGACGGTAACCTTGAAGATCATTGTCGTAATCAAACACGATGCCCTGAATCAATATGTCATGAGGACCATCACTCCGAGCGTAACCAAACTGTCGTAAAGCTAGAGAGGGGTTGTAGGTGATGCCTCCTCTTATGCCTAGAAGTGGCACATTAGGAAACTCCCCACAACGGTCAATGATGGTGACATTCTCCATAGATCTGGAGCACCAATGGATATCTGAGTGAGAAAGTGACATGATCCTCTTGGACCATCTGAACCCTTGCTCATTCTTCATTACTGAGCGAGGAAGGTGAGAAATAAACCACCTAAAAAGCAAAGGTATGCAGCACATCAAAGGTCCTCTTGCCCTTGTAGTACGGGTGTGAAGAGAATGTAGGATGTCTCCCAGCAATGTAGGCACTGGATTGTGACTCAGGAAAATGTTGATGGCATGAACATCTATGAACTGATCTGGATTGGGGAACAATACTAAGCCATATATCAGCAAGGCTAAGATCTCCTCAAAAGCATCATAGCTCATGGCCTTCAAGAACACCTGAGCTTTCTCTATCAACACCTTGGCAAGAATACCCTTGACTCCGCTTCTCGTTTCTAGAACAATATCAGACTTCTTCAGATGTAGAGCTGCAGCAATAACCTCTGGTTTAAGCTCCTTCTCCAAGCCTGTGAAGGGTCTTTGATCAAGAACAGGTATACCCAGAAGTTTAGAGAACTCCTACATGGTTGGAACCAGCTGATAATCAGGGAATGTAAAGCAATGGTGCTTAGGGTCAAAGAACTGAAACAGAACACTCATCATGTCTTCATTGAACCCTGAAGTGACTAGATCCAATAGGTGACCATGTCTCTTGATGAACTGGGAGTGATCAGACACTTGAGAAACCAACTCTTTAAGCTTAGCAGGTATGCCCACAAAGTTGATCCTGATGGTGTTTCTACGAGCAGAAGCCATGACCTGCAACAAAGAACAAAGATAAATCCTTTGGTCCTTGAAATGGTTAGTGAAAATGCTATGCTTATGATGCATGATGATGTCATGATGTTATGCTCAATCACAAACATGTGGCACACACAAACAAGTCACACCATAGCCCTAGGTTTAAAGGCTTGCATGAGGTTCAAAGGTAAGTACCCTCCCCTGAAGTTGGTTGGTTCATCCTGTCCTACAAAAGTAACCAGGTTCTAAGGGATCACAATATCATTGATCCTTCACAAGGGTGGTTGATCAGAAGGCAACTTACTTGCCAACCAAAACCCTCCAAAGTTTAAGATCTCAATGAGTGTAGTATCGAGTGTCAACTAACTTCAGTCTGCACCAAAGCCGGTTACCTCACTACTTTCTAAAGGCCAAGATGAGTTAACTAGGGTTCTAAAAGTTAGTTAGTGCATTGACAACATATGGCAGCCTCATATTATCCTCAACTTGACTTAAGGAACATAAGCACCAACCAAGAAGTCGCACTAACTATGGCCACCAGATCAACCGTATCGATATACGTCGTACAGTTTCCTTGGTCTATTGCCATTTACCTAAGGTACACTAGATCCGGGTTAGGACCTTTCACACATAAGAGCACCCAACAAGATAAGTATAAAGCAAACAAGACAAACAATTTAAGTGATCTAATTCCTAAGGGTACCCCTCTTTAATATTAAGTCCCCAGCAGAGTCGCCAGTTCTGTAACACGGTGGGAGAACTGACTTTAGTTATGTTGCGGATAGCAAGAGTCGCCACCGACTTTTATTTTATCCAAAAGGAAAGGGTATAAAAGAACAGGAAAGACCTTAAGAGATATTTTTGGGTCCGGGGGGTAGGTTATGTAAAGGGAAGGTGTTAGCACCCTTTACATCCATGGTTATCCATGGGCTCTTAGTTACTTAGCTCACTTTTGAATTGTTTTTGAAAATGTGAAGTGTGTGAATAGAAAATTTTCATATGAGTTAATAATGATCCATGTACGGATGCGTAAAAACTTGTGTTTGAAAATTTGTTTGAAATTTGTTAAGTGTTTGAAAATTTGAAATGAAGTGAGCAAGCAACTAGGAGGTACCTACCCTAAAGTTTAAGTCTTTTCTGTTCTTTATCCTTTAAGTGGTAAGACTATCCCTATTATTAAGGAATAGGTAGTCATTACCTTGGATGTGTGGGACAAGTAAGGGTCATCTGTTTAATGTAGGCAACTGTAGGGTGTATTAAGCACTTTTGGAGGGACTGTCATCTTTATTCGAAAGGGACAAGATCATTACGAAGGCAACATTCGAAAAGGGACTTGATCTTTTATTGTTAAGGGACTAGATGACTTTATTTTGAGGGACTTTTGCTTTATACACCCTACTTGACCTTTTTGATTAGGCAACATGAGAGGTATCCCTAAGGAAGTGAGATGGCGATCAAAGATCGACTTACGTGTGTGAGTGTACAATTTTAAATATTTATCTTTTGAATTAAGTGATCTAAATTAATTTTAAATAACATACATGTTTACACTCCCTATTTTTACTAACCATGACATAAAAATAAATAATTTAAATATTACAAAATATTACATCCAGGAGCAATTACAATAATAATAATAAAGCAAATTAAATAAATAGCAAAATAAATAAATAATTATAATTGGGTTAGTGAAAATAATAATAATAAAAATAATATCAAATTTAATGGGGTTAGTAATAATAATAATAATAAATCACAATATCTATAAATGAGGTTAGTAATAATAATAATAATAATAAATCACAATATCTATAAATGGGGTTAGTAATAATAATAATAAATATGAAAATAAATAGCATTAATGATAAAATAAATAAGAATATTAGCATAATAATTACAAGATCAAATTTTTATGAACAATTATTATTTAAGATTGCGAAGAAAATATAAACAATTAATTATCATAAAGTCTTAAATGCTATAAAAATTAAGTTAATTATAAACATATTATGAAAATAAATTATATTAAATTAACAAGTTTTAATTACTTTTTTTAAAACATATATTAAAAAATTATTTACATACATAACTAGATTATAAACAATTATAGAATATTTACATATTATAAAAAAAATAAATTAAACATTTTAATTTTTAGATTTTATGTACAAAATTTTAAATTATAAACAATGTAGGTCATATTTACATATTATAAAAATAGGATCAATTATGATTATATTTACAAAATTTAATAAGATAGATACATGAATGAAGATATGATCATACAATTATATTTACAAATTTAAAGATTATAATAAAATTTTATTCACTAATTAAAATATAAACAAGAATTACAATTAGGTTTTTTTTAGAAAAATATTTTAGGGTTTTGAAAATAATTAGGATTTAATAATTTATAAAATTGCATTAGGGTTTTAAAAAGATATTATGATTAAATTAGAGTTTGCAAAAATAAATTAAATTTTATATACAACAAAATATAAATCTAATTATTATTATATACATGTTTTTAATTTTAAATGTATAATTATAAAAACTAAGTTTAGAATTAGAAAACATTTACATGTTATTTTTTATAAAATTATCTAAAAATACTAAACATGATTATATAACAATATAATTAACAAAACAATGAAATAATAAAAAAAAATTGAAACTTACCTGGGGCAGGGATTGAACCCAGGATGCCTTGCTTGACAACACCCATGCCATACCACCAGGGTCCTTAGCTTCTTTCATGCGCGTACCAACCACCAGGCCACTTATCATCCTATGAAATAATATACAAACAACACAATAAATATACAAATCAAAATTCAAAAATCTGAAGCGCGCGAAGATCTTCATCTTCAACCTTGGGTTCGCAGGTCTTCCTGTGAATTTATCTACAACTTTTCTTGCGATTATTCCTACCAATACAACCTGCGAACATCAAACACTATTCAAACAGCACAATTTTATCAAATTAAAAACATCTTTAACTTCCTTGCAACCTGTACAATCCAATTATGTCAACCAAATTCATTTATATTGTGTAAATTGAAGAACCCAAATTTAGAGCTTTAAACCCTAAACATGGTATACTCATGATTCGGCCATAACTCTTCACCAAACTATCCAGACTTCATCTATAGCCAATAACAAACATCAATATATCATTAAAATTCATTATCAATAAGTAAATATGATGATTCGAAAAAAAATATATGAAGCACATGGATGATTCGGTTCATGCATTATGGAGTGTTTTGGATGCAAATAAGTGTTGGTTTCCACTCAATGAGGTCCAAGGATCATGGCTGTGTTCTCAAATTACCTTCAAATGTCCTGGAAGATTGAAACCGAATGTGAGTTTTTGAGAGGTTTTTTGGTTTATGAAACTTACTCTTGGGAGGCAGAAATTTTTTTTGTCTTGGTGATTGAGTTGTGTTTAGTACTTATAGGTAAATGAATTTAGGTCATAACATTGAATGGTTGTGTGGAAATTTTGATATGAAAAGATTCAAATTGATCATGCCTTAAAAATCCAATATTCTTGTATGAAGGCTTACTATTTTTGGACCAATCTTGTGATTTCATTCCTCTTCAATTTCAATCATCATTTAAGATCTTCTAGAAACTCAATCTCCATCAAATATTACATTTTCATATTTTATTTTTATTTAAAATGATTTTTAATGAATTAAATCAAAATAAATAAAAATAAAATAATAAAAATTCTGATTTTTAATGATTTGGGTCGTGCATGAAGTCAATGTATGGATTGAGTCATCATTTGGCAAGCCCATTTGGAAGAAATTGGTTTTAGACCCCCTTTTTCATCATAAACCAACTCAAAATTTCCCAACTTTGCAAGGGCACATATCCTTCAATTTTAATGCTATGAGGGTGTTCTTGGACATTTTGGAAATATTGAAGAGTCCTCTAAACAACCCCACTGGTTTCATGTCCATATCATTTACCAATCTCAAGTTATGCCCTTTTGAAGTTGTTGACTTTTTGTTGACTTTCAAAAGGACCTATAATGTCTTAGCTCATACCTTCCAAATGAAGCATTTTTGGGCTTGGCTTGTGAGACACAAAGTTGTAGAGAATTCAATTTCCTTCAAAATGATATTTGAGTGGAGACTTGGTGATGAAGTATGTGAAAGTTATGGCTGGTCAAAGTTCAGTTGACTTTTACTGAGGAAACCCTAATTTAGAAACTCCTGATTATTGATGATCTGGAATCTCCTTGATGAATCATGATCAACCCTTGATCAAATGATGAATTTTACTTCATATACTTGATGTTGGCAAAAAATCATGAAGTTTGACTTTGGTTTGACCACAGTTGACCTCAGTTTGACTTTTTAACTGCATTGACTGATTTTGACTTATCTGATCATCTGACTGAGCAAACTTTTGAGAAAAGTCTTGAAACTTGTCATGGGGGTTATTACACACATATAAGATGTTATGAAGCTCACTTGAAGTCTTGGAAGTCCATTTAGCCTGATTAAAGTCAAAACCCTAGTTTTGGATGCACTGCTTAGGAGGTGCATTGTCTGAGGGAATTGTCAACTCTTCTGACCAATTGTGAATTTTGTGAACCTTGTGAACCATCATAAAATGTCTTGTGAACCTCATGGGAGGTATTGTGAACCTTGTGAACCATCATAAAATGTCTTGTGAACCTCATGGGAGGTATTGTGAACCTTGTGAACCTCATAAAGTGACTTGTAGACTTCATGAACCTCATGAAAGGTTTTGTAAGCATTGTGAATCTTGTGAACCTTGTGAACCTTCATAAAGTAACTTGTATACTTCATGAACCTCATGAAAGGTCTTGAAAGCATTGGGAAACTTGTGAACCTTGTGAACCTTCATAAAGTGACTTGTAGACTTCATGAACCTCATGAAAGGTCTTGTAAACATTGGGAAACTTGTGAACCTTGTGAACCTTCATAAAGTGACTTGTAGACTTCATGAACCTCATGAAAGGTCTTGTAAACATTGGGAAACTTGTGAACCTTGTGAACCTTCTTAGCACACAAAATCTTGTATTGTGAGGGCAAATTTTGGGGTGCAACAGACAGCCTTCAGGGGAAATGATCACAACACCAACACCATTGCCAAGTGCATTAGAAGCTCCATCAAAAACCATAGTCCATCGGGATCCTTGTTCAGGTCCTTGATATTGTCTAGGTTCTTTGGTAATAATCATAATGTCTTCATCAGGGAATTCAAAACTCATTGACTGATAATCATCCACTGCTTGATGAGCCAAATGATCAGCTACAACACTTCCTTTAATGGCCTTCTGAGTAGTGTACTGTATATCATATTCTGTTAAGATCATTTGCCATCTCACTATTCATCCGAAGAGAGCAGGTTTCTCGAATATGTACTTGATTGGATCCATCTTTGAAATCAACAAGGTAGTATGAGTCAACATATACTGTCTTAGTCGGCGAGCAGCCCATGCCAAAGCGCAGCAAGTTTTCTCGAGCAGTGAGTATCTTGTTTCACAGTCGGTAAACTTTTTGCTAAGGTAGTATATTGCCTGCTCTTTTCGACCAGACTCGTCATGTTGCCCCAACACACACCCCATTGAGTTGTCTAGTACTATTAAGTACATAATCAAGGGTCTTCCATCAACTGGTGGCATCAAAATTGGAGGTTCTAGAAGATATCTCTTGATTTCATCAAAGGCTGTCTGGCACTCATCATTCCACTCCATTACCTGATCTTTCTTCAACAACTTGAAGATTGGCTCACAGGTAGCAGTTAATTGGGAAATAAATCTTGCAATGTAATTCAATCGTCCCAAGAAACCTCTAACTTCCTTCTCAGTACGGGGAGCTGGCATCTCTTGTATAGCTTTCACTTTCACATGATCCACTTCAATACCTTTTCCACTGACAATGAAACCCAGGAGTTTACCAGATCTAACTCCAAAAGTACATTTGTTTGGGTTCAATCTCAACTTGTATTTCTTCAATCTTTCAAACAACTTATGCAGATGATCAAGGTGTTGTTCTTCATTCTGGGACCTGGCTATCATATCATCCACATATACCTCTATCTCATGATGAATCATATCATGAAACAAAGCCACCATAGCATGCTGATATGTTGCCCCGACATTCTTCAAACCAAATGGCATCACTTTATAACAAAAAGTGCCCCATTGTGTAACAAATGTAGTCTTCTCCATATCTTCAGGTGCCATCTTGATTTGATTGTAACCAGAGAAACCATCCATGAAAGAGAATACCTTGTGTTGAGCAGTGTTGTCTACCAGAACATCAATATGAGGAAGTGGAAAGTCATCTTTAGGGCTGGCCTTGTTCAAATCCCTGTAATCTACACACATACGCACCTTACCATCTTTCTTAGGTACCGGTACCACATTTGCAACCCATTGAGGATAAGAAGTCACAGCTAAGAACCCTGCATCAAACTGTTTCATCACCTCTGCTTTAATCTTTTCTGACATTTCAGGATGCATGCGACGAACCTTCTGTTTCTTTGGACGACAATCTTCTTTTACTGGTAAACGGTGAACCACAATGTCTGTATCCAACCCTGGCATATCTTCATAGGACCAAGCAAAGATCTCCACATAATCACGTAACATCTGAATTAATCTGCTCTTAACACCATCCTCTAATTCAGCCCCTATCTTGACCTCTTTCCTGTTTTCTTCAGTTCCCAGATTCACAACTTCGACTGGCTCTTCATGTGGCTGGATAACTTTCTCTTCTTGTTGTAACAACCTAGCAAGCTCTACAGGTACTTCACAATCTTCCTCCCTTCCATCTTCAGCTTGATAGATCGGATTCTCGAAATTATAATTGGCAATAGTAGAACTGTTATCAACAGGATCCAGAGTGGATGAGGATCCGCATTTTAGTGATGTGGGTGTGTGTAAGAACGCATAGCTGATGAAAATAAAATAAAATAAAAACAAAAAAGCATAATATTTACGAAAACGAAACGTCCATTGATTTTTATTGAATGAAGTATGCAAATGAAATGACATCCCGAAACAAGCATACCATTGTGCCCCGGATAAGGAACAAGGCTTAAAAGTTTAATTGTTCAAAATTACAAACTTAAAAATTACAACACAGTAATAGTATTTACTCCTGACTAAAGGAGATAGGAATAACGTCTTCAGTCTTCCAATTGTTGAGCCCATCACCCACAGTAGGAAATATCCAGTTATCCAGGTTGTAATCTTCACTATAGTCACCCACGACATTGATTTGATTTCTCATGACCCCTTGATTGGTGATACGAACAACACGAGCACGATGAACAGCCTTCTGGGACTCTGCAGTGAAACCCAAACCGAACTTGTCAGACTTGTAAGGAATGTCAGGAAGCTGACCCCAAATAGTACAACCACCTTCTTCAACCACAGCTCTAGCATCTTTGAGGGAAGCCATTGTAGGAGGTACTCTGGTAACCACAGGAACTCTTTTAACAACAGGAGGAGCTTCAGTAGCAGGAACGACCCAAGGAACTACTTTAAATGTTTGGCAAGGAGTCTCAACATATTCACCTTCCACTTCAACATACTTAAATGTATTCACATGACTGACCATATATTCTTCCTCTCCATAAACAATGACGATCTTTCCCTTCACTGGATATCTCAACTTCTGATGTAGAGTGAAGGTCACAACACCTGCCCCGTGGATCCAGGGGCGCCCAAGCAAACAAGAGTACGCAGGATGAATATCCATTACATAGAAGGTAGAATTGAATACTTGAGAGCTTACTTTGATCGGGAGATCCATTTCTCCATGCACCACTCTTCTTGAACCATCAAAGGCCCTCACCACTATATTACTTGGTCTTAACACAACATCTTCAGGATTGAGCTTGTTCAGAACCTCTTTGGGAAGTACATTCAATGAAGAACTATTGTCCACCAACATATGAGACAAAGTAGTTCCCCTACATTCAATGGAGATATGCAAAGCTCTATTATGGTTTCTCTTGGCAGGAGTTAAGTCAGCATCAGAAAAGCCTAACCCATTATCATAAGTCAGATGTGCAACACAATTTTCAAATTGATCCACAAAAATTTCATTTAGTACATGAGCAGTCTTCAAGAACTTGATCAAGGCTTTAGCATGAGCCTCAGAACACAGCAACAAAGACAACATGGAAATTTTGGAGGGAGTATGCCCCAATTGGTCAACAATATCATAATCACTCTTGCGAATGATCTTCAGCACTTCTTCCATCTGTTTAGAAAGATTTTAAGCAGCCGATGCCTCAACTTGCACAGGTTCAACCACAAGACCTTTGCCCCGAGCCTTAGTACTAGGTTCAGAAGTGGAGGTAGTAGTTGGAGTAACTGTATTTTTTGAGGTAACTGGAGGAGAGAAAATTCATCCACTTCTGGTGATCTTACTAGATCCAGAAATATTATCAACATCAAGGTTATCATCAGTAACAGGTGTATCAGTCAAAGGTTCCTGCTTAACACCATGGATATAAACGTCAGAACCGTAATTCTAGGGTATAGCTTTATCAGAAGTATATGGAATAGGGCCAGGAGTGGTAATAATCATGGGAGCCACTCTAGCTTCAGCAACAGTCTTCATCAGGCCTTCAGCAGTAATCTTGATAGGTCCTTTATGAGTGATCTTGACAGGACCCTTGGAGGTAATCTTCATTGGAACTTTATCAACCATATCCACATATTCAACCTTCGTACCTCGAGTTAGATGTTCAACCATACTCTCCACAGAAGGTGTCCTCTCAAACAATATGGTGTAATTGTCCATGAGGTGTTGAATACCATCTTTCAACTTCCAGCAGCTATCAGGTTTGTAAGTACAATAAAAACAGTCTTCATTACAACCTGGAAAGAATCCAGCCTGTACCAACTTCTTCTTGATAATGGATAAGGGAGTAGTCACATCTGCTACTGAGGAAACATATGAAACTTCATCAACAACATTGACAGTCTTCTCATGATTGGGCATGGGTGCAGTGGTCACATTTGGAGTCCCAGGAGGGTCAAATTCAATCTCTCCAGCTTCAATCATATCTTGAATCTTGTTTTTCAATATCCAGCAGTTGTTGGTGTCATGTCCCAAACTATTAGAATGATAGGCACATCGTGCATTAGGGTTGTATCGAGGAGAGGAAGTATTAGGATTCTGAGGAGGGTTCTTCAAGGTAATGAGTTCCCCTTTCAACATGTGTTGCAAGGCTTGGGCCAGTGACATGTTAATCTTGGTGAATTGTCTTCTAGGCTTCTGTTGATTGCTCTGTGGTTGCTCTGGTGCTGCAGGTGTAGGATTAGAAATGTGAACTGCTCCTACAGATTGGTGACTTCTGTTACGGTTGGGTTGACCATACATAGCATTAGACTCCTTCTTCCCACTAGGGGGCTTCTTGGTAGTGCTTGATGAAGAGGCACCCACCTGTATCTTACCACTTCTTATACCACTCTCCACACGTTCTCCGGTCATCATCAGCTCGGTGAAACCAGATGATGAGCTTCCAATGAGATGACTATAGAAAGGACCATCCAGTGTACTCATAAACATATCCACTAGCTCCCTGTCAGTCAGAGGAGGTTGAACTCTGCCAGCCAGGTCTCTCCATTTTTGGGTATACTCTTTGAAATTCTCCTTACCACCCATAGACATGCTTTGGAGTTGTATGCGAGTAGGTGCTAAATCGGCATTGTATTGGTATTGCCTGTAGAAGGCCTCAACAAGATCATTC
Source organism: Lathyrus aphaca (assembly GCA_963966055.1). Taxonomy (NCBI): domain Eukaryota; kingdom Viridiplantae; phylum Streptophyta; class Magnoliopsida; order Fabales; family Fabaceae; genus Lathyrus; species Lathyrus aphaca. The sequence continues at coordinate 127,929,453 of OZ014524.1, forward strand.
CAATCACGAATTTTTACACTTTCCAATTGATAGTACCATTCCAATTGAGCTCCAGACAAGCTCTCTTGGAAGAAATGGATCCACAATTTCTTATCAGCAGTTTGTGGTTGAATCCTCCGGACATAGGACCTTAGATGCAACTTGGAACATGAGACACCATCATACACCACGAAAGCAGGAACCTTGAAACCAATAGGTATAACTACTCCAGATATTAAGCTCAGATCCTCAAAATCAAGCCCAGAAGATTTTTGTAACTCCATGGCATTCATCCTGTCTACCAGCATCTTGTACTTATCTTTATTAGGATCATGATAATAATTTGCTTCAGAATCAGAATCTCCCACAGTATCATGGAGACTGCCTCCCTCTTTCTCAGAATTTTCAGACTCAGAATCATCAACCTGTTCCTTTGTCTTGACAGGACCTCTGAACCTTCTTCCCAGATTAATAAGGCCTCCTGATCTTCTTGTCTTCTTCTTCTCCTTAACCAGCAGTGTCTTCAACTCATCTTGTCCCTTGGACAAGTTCAGAATCAACTTTTGGAATTGTGCATTCTGAGCCTGGAGATCTTTGACAGTCTGTTCAAGAGCCATTTCTGCTGAAATAAACAGCGAGAAGATAAGATACCTGTACATAAGAAACCTGTGATGCAATGATATGGTATGTAAATGCGTATGCAATGTTTTCAAGGACCGCAAGATTTAAATTTGTTTAAACCACCAAAAAGTAAAATTTTATTATTAATAAACTTGTTTGCCCCTTGGGCTTACAATAAAAATAAATACAAAAAAATGGGGTTTTAAGTCTCCCATGGACGTTTCGTCTTTATGTTGAGGTATGAGTTGAGATTCCGCTCCTCGTGAAGTTGTTTTGTTAGCTCTAGGATTCTTTCTTGACTTTCTTTGTAATGAGTCTCAAAAGTATCTCTTTGCTCCTTCAACTGGATCCAGGACCTCTGTAACTCCTCCATGTCAGTGGGCATGTCTGAATGAAGAATGATATAGGAAGTATCTCCTTCAACCACAGGCTCCATGGTAACTGGCAGGATAGCAGGATATGGCATCATAAGAGTTTGAGCACGGGATCGCACCCATCTGAGATAAGGTTCCATAGGAATAGTGTACTTTGGCTCCAGAGTCTTGCTGTCAACTTTGTTCACTTTACCCCATGCTCGTATAAACCTTTGCCGGTAACTTTGCAGATCGTTGTCGTAGTCGAACACAATACCCTGAATAAGCATGTCATGAGGACCATCACTCTGAGCATAACCAAACTGACGTAGAGCTAAAGAAGGGTTGTAAGTAATGCCCCCTCTTATGCCAAGGAGTGGTACATTAGGGAACTCCCCACAATGGTCAATGATGGTAACATTCTCCATAGATCTAGAGCACCAATGAATATTTGAATGAGAAAGTGACATGATTCTTTTAGACCACCTTAACCCTTGTTCATTCTTCATCACTGATCGAGGAAGGTGAGAAATAAACCACCTAGATAGTAAAGGTATGCAACACATCAGAGTTCCTCGTACCTTTGTAGTACGGGTATGAAGAGAGTGTAAGGTGTCTCCAAGTAATGTAGGCACTGGATTGCGAGTCAGAAATATGTTGATGGCGTGTACGTCTATGAACTGATCTGGATTGGGGAACAATACTAAGCCATAGATCAATAGGGCTAAGATCTCCTCAAAAGCATCATAACTCATAGCTTTCAGGAACACTTGAGCTTTCTCCATCAATACCTTAGCAAGAATACCCTTAACTCCACTCCTTGTTTCTAGGACAATGTCTGATTTCTTCAGATGTAGGGCTGCAGTAATGACTTTAGGTTTAGGCTCTTTCTCTAAGCTTGTGAAGGGTTTCTGATCTATAGGTATACCCAATAGTTTAGAGAACTCCTCCATTGTAGGAACCAGCTGATAATCGGGGAATGTGAAGCAATGATGTTTAGGATCAAAGAACTGAAACAGAACACTCATCATGTCTTCATTGAACCCTGAAGTGACTAGATACAGTAGGTGACCATGCCTCTTGATGAACTGGGAGTTTTCAGAAACCTGAGAGACCAATTCCTTAAGCTTAGGAGGTATCCCTACAAAGTTGATCCGGATAGTATTCCTACGAGCAGAAGCCATGACCTGCAACAAAGAACAAAGATAAATCCTTTGGTCCTTGAAATGGTTAGTGAAAATGCTATGCTTATGATGCATGATGATGCTATGATGTTATGCTCAATCACAAACATGTGGCACACACAAACAAGTCACACAATAGCCCTAGGTTTAGAGGCTTGCATGAGGTTTAAAGGTAAGTACCCTCCCCTGAAGTTTAGTTGGTTCATCCTGTCCTACAAAAGTAACCAGGTTCTAAGGGATCTCAATATCATTGATCCTTCACAAGGGTGGTTTTTCAGTAGGAAACTTACTTGCCAACCAAAACCCTCCAAGTTTAGAATCTCAATGAGCATAGTATCGAGTATCAACCAACTTCAGTCTTCACCAAAGCCGGTTATCTCACTACTTTTCTAAAGGCCAAGATGGGATGACTGGGGTTCTAAAAGTTAGTTAGTGTATTGACAACATATGGCAGCCTCATATTATCCTCAACTTGCTTAAGGAACATAAGCACCAACCAAGAAGTCACACTAACTATGGCCACCAGATCAACCATATCGGTATATGCCGTACAGTTTCCTTGGTCTATTGCCATTTACCTAAGGTGCACTAGATTCGGGTTAGGATCTTTCACACATAAAGAACACCCAACAAGTAAAGTAAAGCAAACAAGGCAAACAATTTTAAAGTGATCTAATTCCTAAGGGTACCCCTCTTTTATTAATTCCCCAGCAGAGTCGCCAATTCTGTAACACGGTGGGAGAACTGACTTTAGTTAAAATGTTGCGGATAGCAAGAGTCGCCACCGACTTTTATTTTATCCAGAAGGAAAGGGCATAAAAGAACAGGAAAGACCTTAAAAAGATTTTGAGTTCGGGGGGTAGGTTATATAAAGGAAAGGTGTTAGCACCCTTTATATCCATGGTTATCCATGGGCTCTTAGTTACTTAGCTCACTTTAAATTGTTTTGAGAAAGTGTAATGTGTGATTAAAATTTTTCTAAGTACTTTATAATGATCCTCGTATGGATGTATATAAAGACTTTGTTTTGAAAATTTGTTCTAAATGTGAAGTGTAATGAAGTATTTTAAAAAAGTGAGAAAGTACTTAAGAGGAACCTACCCTATGTTAAATCTTTACTGTTCTTATGTGTTCTTTCAATGGTAAGACTAGCCCTATTATTAAGGAATAGGTAGTCATTACCTTGGATGTTATAAGGGACATGTGAAGGGACATTTGTGTTTAGGCAACTGTAAGGTGTCTTAGCAATTCGAATGGACTTATCATCTTTTATTCGAAGGGACAAGATCATTTACCGTAGGCAACATCGAAGGGACTTGATCTTATAATCTTAAAAGGGACTTGATGATATTTTATGAAAAGGGACTTTGCTTTAAGACACCTTACTTGACCTTATAATTAGGCAACATGAGGAATACCCTTAGAAAGTATAGGATGGCGATCAAAGATCGACTTACGTGTGTGAGTGTTCATATTCATATATTTATCTTATTAAGTAAGTCATTCTAAATTAATTTTAACTTACAAACATGTTATCACTCCCTATAATTACTAACCATGGCAAAAATAATATTTACAATGATAAAGTAAAGACAAGAAATAAAACTACAACTATTACAAGGCTTTCGCAATTACATTATAATGGAAATAATTAATAATAAATATATAATAAATAAATTATAACTAAAATGGTTAGTAATAAAAATAATCATAAGAGGAAGGGGTTAACACAAATATACAAGAATATATAAAATTTAAGAGGATATTTTTAAGCTAAATAAATAATTTTGAAGAATTTTTAAGAAGAAAATAATAAAGTAATTGGAATAATGATAATAAACGATATAATAATTATTTACAAAATATGATTAATTATTTAATTATATATTAGAAAAATTAATTAAGTTTAATATTAAAGTTAAATAAAAATTAGGGTTTACATATTTAAGAAAATAAACTTAGGGTTTACATATTTAATTAAAATATTAATTGGTTTATTTACAAAAATATAAATACATAAATAAAAAAAATTAATGTTTATTCACAAAATATTTTAGAAACATAAAATTTGAATTACCAATTTTTTTTATAAAGAAAATCATTGATTCTTACATATTAGAGAAAAGTTTAAATAATATTAATAATTTTAATTATATAAATATATACAAATAATGAAATAAATAAATAAATAAAGACGTAAAAACTTACTTGCTGGAGCCTGGGGTCGAACCCAGGTCTCCCAGCCTCCACCAGCACTAGCCAACCAACTGAGCTGCGTGTGCAGCGTGTCCATAGGATGAGTCTTAGTCATAATATAGAAAACCTATTAAAACAAAAGGAATTTTGAATAAAAAGGATAACCTAGGGATCGAACCCAGGTCATTGGCCTCCAAGGCGCTTCTCCAAAACCAGCTGAGCTATGCGCTCTAATTGATAATAGAATAACAAATACATATTATAAAAACAATCCAAATTTTGAATTCAGATTTTCGCGCCAAGCTACTTCTTCTTCAACCTCCTGACTTGCGAAATTACCTGCGAACTTTGTTGCCACTTTTCCTGCGAATTTTCAACCTGCAGGAAACCCTACGAAACCCATACACTATCATTTACGTACAGTTTTGTTAAATTAATCACATGAGTATAATCCAAACATCATTTGCAATTGATTTACGGTTTTGAAATTCATTTATATTCACTTAATCGTGAAACCCTAATTTGAAGGTTATGAACCCTAAAATGGCATCCTACGATTCAGCCATGGTTTCTTCAATCCAATCACCTAGAATTCATCACAAACCTTCACTAAACACAAATCAGTAAACAAAATTCATTAATAATGTGTGAATGATCAAGAACGAAAAATAAAAAAATATGAAGAAAGTTTGGATCGGATTTGTCAATATGAGATGTTATGGAGCAATGTGATGATCATGTTACACTCAATGATGTTCAGGGAACATATTTCAACCTTCAAAATGCTTTGGAATGACCTCTAGCAAGGAATCCAAATCAAGCTTTTTTGATGAATTTTTGAAGTTTGAATGTGTTGTTTGAGGCTGCAAATTCGTGTCCAATGCATTGCTTTATGTTGTATATATATGATACATCAGAATTAGGTCAAAAAATTATTCAATCCTTTGGACTTTTGGACCTATGGAGATTGAAAAAGATTCATCCTTAAAAATTGAAATATTTTGATCTTACCTTGCTATATTTGTATGATCTGAAATTATATGGTACCAATCACTTTTAAATGAATATTAAGACCTTCTAGAACCAAAATCAAATCAAATATCCATCCTTTTATATTTTATTTTAATTTAAAATGATTTTTAATATAAAAAATCATAATAAATAAAATAAAATGAATAAAAATATGAATAAATAAATTTTAATTCGTGCATGATGTCATGGAAGTGTTTGGATCATAAAAAATCAAGCCCATTTGGTGAATTATGGTTTTAAGACCCCATTTGCTTCATAAACCTCTCAAAAATTTCCCAACTTTTCAAGGGCACAAATCCTTCAATTTTAATGCTATGAAGGTGTTATTGGACATTTTAGAAATATTAGAGAGTCCTCTAACCAACCTCTTTGGTCTCATGTCCATATCTTTTACCATTCTCAAGTTATGCTCTTTGGAAGTTGTTGACTTTTTGTTGACTTTTAAAAGGACCTATAATGTCTTAGCTCATACCTTCCAAATGAAGCATTTTTGGGCTTGGCTTGTGAGACATAAAGTTGTATAGAATTCAATTTCCTTCAAAATGAGCTTTGAATGGAAATTTTTTGATGAAGCATGTGAAAGTTATGGCTGGTCAAAGTTCAGTTGACTTTTCCTTTGAAAACCCTAATTTATAAACTCCTGATTCTTGATGATCTGAAGTCTCCTTGATGAATCATGATCAACCCTTGATCAAATGATGAATTTTACTTCATATACTTGATGTTGGCAAAAAATCATGAATTTTGACTTTGGTTTGACCACAGTTGACCTCAGTTTGACTTTTTGACTGCCTTGACTGATTTTAACCTATCTGATCATCTGACTGAGCAAATCTTTTGGGAAAGTCTTGAAACTTGACATGGGGATTCTTGCACACATATAGGATGCTATGAAGCTCACTTGAAGTCTTGGAAGCCCATTTAAACTGATGAAAGTCAAAACCCTAGTTTAAGATGCATTGCTTAGGAGGATGCATTGTCTGAGGGAATTGCCAAACTTTCTGACTAATTGTGAACCTTGTGAACCTCATGAGATGTCTTGTGAACCTTGTGAACCTCTTAGTACACAATGTCTTGTCTTGGTGAGGGAAAATTTTGGGGTGCAACAAGTAGCACTTAATTACTTTCTCATTCTTTCAAAACTCTTTTCACACCCCACTTTTAAAGAAACATTTTCAAACTAAACACTTTGTATACATCCATACGAGGATCATTGCAAAGTTAAATAAATTTTTCTAAACACACACTGCATTTTTCAAACAAGTTAAAGTGAGCTAAATAATTAAGAGCCCATGGATAACCATGGATACAAAGGGTGCTAACACATTTCCTTTGTATAACCTACCCCCCGAACTCAAATTTTTTAAAAGGTATTTCTTGTTCTTTTATTCTTTTTCCTGTTGGATAAAATAAAAGTCGGTGGCGACTCTTGTTATCCGCAACATAGTTTTTGAAAACAAAAACGCCCAAGTCAGATCTCCCACCGTGTTACAGACTGAATAGATTTCTTCGAGTTTGGGGTTGGGAATTCCAAAAACGCTCGAGATTTGTCGGGGTTGGCTTCGATCCCTCATTCAGTGAGGTAGAAGCCGAGGAATTTCCCTGCTCGTACACTGAAGGTGCACTTTTCTGGGTTGAACCTTATTTTGCTCCTCCTCGCTTGCTCGAAGACCCTTCGGAGATGCTGGGCGTGGTCGAGCTCCTCATGTGATTTTATGATCATGTCGTCCATGTAGACCCCGAGCATGTCTCCGATCTCTCCCTGAAAGACCTTGTTCATCATGCGCTGGTATGTAGCCCCGACGTTCTTCAACCCGAAAGGCATAACGTTGTAGTAGTAATTGCCCATCGGGGTCATGAAGGTCGTGTGCCTCTTATCTGTGTCCGACATGAGGATTTGATTGAATCCGTTGTACGCGTCCAAGAAGGACAGGAGCTTAAAACATGCAGAGTTGTCTACCAATTTATCTATGTTAGGTAAGGGGAAAGCATATTTTGGACATGCCCTATTAAGATCGGTATAATCAACACACATTCGCCATTTTCCATTATTTTTCTTAACAAGGAATACATTAGTGAGCCAGGTTGTGTATTGGGCTTCAGAAACAAAATTTTCCTCTAAGAGGTCTTTTACAGCCTGCTCGGAGGCCTCCATTTTCTCGGGAGACTGCTTGCACCTATGCTATGCTACGAGCCTAATGGCCAGATCTATGGCTAGTTGATGGCAGGCGACCTTGGAGTCCAGTCCAGGCATCTCAGCAGCACTCCATGAAAACGGGTCCGCGTTCTCCTTGAGGAAGGTTGCGAGCTACTCCCTTGTCATCGACGGCAGTCCAATATATTCATAGTTCTGCTGGGGTCGTCCCCCTAGAGGGATGAGCTCGAACTTCCTGTCAGGGATTGGGAGTACTGAGTGAGTTGGAGCATGTATGTTGGTGGGACCCTGGGCTTTAGTGTCGTCCTTGCCGAGACGAATGTCGAGGTCGATGGAATTGACTCGTGGGAAAGGTGGTCGTTCCTCAGATATTAGTTTTTTGTTGCCCTTAGAGGTGTTGATTATGGCTCGTCCTTTGACCGATGCGTCGTAACATCATCGAGCTGCCTCGATGTCCCCATGAATTGTAACTACACGACCTAGATTGGTGTAGTACTTCATTTTTAAGTGGACAATGGATGGAACTGTAGTCAGCTTGGCCAAGAATGAAATTGTACAGCGAAGGGCACTCGATCACCAGGAATTGGAATTTAACTTCCATGGCAGTCTCATTCTCTCCAAACAGAACGAGGAGCTCCACATACCCCCATGGCCTCATGGTAGCCCCGTTGAATCCATGGAGGTCGGACCCAACGTACGCGGACAAATTCAACTTGTCCAGTTTGAGGGTCTTGAACAGGTGGACGTACATGATATCCACATAACTGCCTTGGTCAACCAGAATGTGTCGGACGCCGAAACGCGCCATTTTTGCCCTTATCAGTAAGGGGATGCTCGAGTTAGGTGAACCGCCCGGTAGCTCCTCAAGGAAAAAGGATATGGGGTTGGATTTTCCCCGAGATTTGATCAATGTTACAAGTTGATCAGGCGCAGTCAGTAGGAGCTCGTCGAAATTTCGTTTCACAGAAATGGAGGCGTTCTCATTGTTTATTCCACCTCCGGAGATGACCAAGGCCACTGGGAATTTCTCCCACGGGTTGTGTGCAGCTAGCTATCCTCTCATGTACATTGGGGAGGTAGAAATCTTCAGGGTGTGATATGCATAGGGCTACATGGAAGGGAGAACCGGCAGACGAGGTGTCCTCGCGACTCCTCTTTGCAGTCTGCTCCTCGTGTCGGGGAGTATCACAACTTTTGGTGTATTGCTTGAGGTGTCCTTCCTTGATCAGAATCTCAATTACGTCTTTCAGGTGGACACAATCCTCAGTTTCGTGCCCATGGAATCTATGGAAGCGGCAATACTTGGACTTTTCAGTGTGGGGTTTGGGTGTTGTTGGTTTGGGGAACCTTACCCTACCCTATTTGAACTCAGAATTGGTGCATTCAACGAGGATGCGCTCGCGGGGAGCGGTCAGTAACGTATATTCGGAGAAGCACCCGACTAATCCTCTTCCTTCGTGGGCTTAGCGAGGTTTGTCATCCCTCCGCTTCTCCCCGGTGCGGCAAGGGGAAGTGTAGTCTTTGTGTTTGGAACTTTTGGTGTCGTCTTGATCACGGTTTTTCCGAGCACTGTGGGCGACCTGCTTCTCCTCGTACCTAATGTACGCTTGAGCTTTGTGTAAAAGTTCGTCAAGGGTGCGGGGAGGTTCGATCCTGTTGTACCTCAAAATTTGCCCTCACATATTTGAGACAAATTGATTCAAAAGGTCTCCCCACACTTGTCGTACCCCAAATTTTGACCCGCTTCATATGCTTTCTGGTGTCATTTATTTCGAATAAATAAAATAGCACAATTGGTAGAAAGATGGGTATAAGGGATATAATGTGAGAGGTTATGAGTTCAAATCCACCTTCGACACTTTTTAATTTATTTATTTATTTTTCCTTTACTAATATTTTCTATTTTTATCTTTTATTTTATATAAAAAAAATTAAAAAAATAGTATTTTTTATTATTTAATTTTTAATTTTCGTATTTGCATTTAATGCCTTTTTAAAAATATGATTTTTTTTATTAAAATCATTATTTTATGAAAAAATTCTCAAAAAAAATCATAATAGATACCAAAAACATTTATTTTCTTGTATACTCGTTTTCTATTGGTCAGTTTATGTCATTTTTGTGTCATACTTAGTTTCTAACTGGTCTTTGGTGACCAAGTAAAAATAATATATTATTTTATTTTTCAAATATTTTTTTAATCAATAGGCATTAAGACTGATTATTTTCCTTTTAAACTTTTTAACCTAATTTTTAAATCTATAAATACATGTTGTTTTTCTCACCCACAGGACACAAATTCTTGCCTCAGGGAACAAAAAGAGGACGGAAAAGAAATCCAAAAAGAAGAAGAGAAGGCAAACGACGCATCTTAATTTCAGTTGGTTATCAATATATTTTCAGTTATAATACTTATAATGTTCATGTATTATATGTTTGGTTACCGTGTAATGTTTATAATATAATGTCTGTTACATGTTCATGATATTTACGTTATGTTCATAATGTTTAAAGTATATACATAATAATATATAATATATATAATATATAATATATATAATATATAATAATATATAATATATAACTATTTTGTTAAATAAATTTTTTGTTTATAATTTGATAATTTTATTCGGATCGTGTCGATACGATGTTTGTACATTGGTGTGTATGATGCGTGACACTTGTGTTGATCCAATTCAATTGCGATGATTGCATTTTTGCGTTAGCAACGTGGTTCGTTTTTTTTAATTCATATTATTTTTTTATGTTATATATTTAGATCTGCACAGATAACTAACAACTCTGATTTTTTTTCCTAAAACCTCAAACTTTTCATAAACCTTAATTTTTCATGTAAACCTTAAAAGTTTCTTATAAACTTTAACCGTGTTATTTTGTCTAAACCATAAACCTTTTTTATCCATTAAACTTTAAACCCTGATTTTTCAAAGCCTAATTTTTTTTAAAACCTAAAAAAAACCTTAAACTTAATTCATTTTTTTTCATAAAAATTATAATTTCTGTTCTTTTAATTTAAATTGCTCTATTTATTTTTTAGAGAATTGTATAGGTCATAATTGATGTAATTTATTTTTCGCTCTTATTATGTAACTGCTTCCTATATGTAATAACTTAGGTTTTCTTTTCTTTTGCCTATATTATTATGTAACTGCCCCGAAGCCATGTAATAGCGTAGGAACTTTTAATTTTTGTTTTTAAAATTCTGTAAATATTTAAATTGCGTGATTAGTAATTTAGGGAGTGCAAAGAATAATTGAAAAATAATTTGGACTTAGATCACTAATCATAAGATAAATATTCGAAATTGATATTCACACACGTAAGTCGATCATTCTTCGATCGTCATCTGCACCTCCTAAGGTTTCCCCTCTTGGTTGCCTTTAACAAATGGTCAAGTCCCTCGAAAATGGGGGTGTCTTAAGCAAACGACCCATACAAAAATAAATCATCTAGTCCCTCCCTGATTTAAAAGATCAAGTCCCTACGATGTTGCCTACGACGATGATCTTGTCCCTTCGATTAAAGATGATAGTCCATCCCAATTTCTAAAGACACCTCTTAAGTTGCCTTCATTGACCATACAATGAACCTACGCCCGTCCCTTAAATAAATCCAAGGTAATGACTATTTACTCCTTAATAGTAAGGACAGTCTTACCCTTGAAAGGAAACAAAAGAATACAAAAGACCAACTTAGGGTAGGTAGCGCTTAATTACTTGCTCATTCTTTCAAAACTATTTTCACACCCCACTTTTCAAACATTTTCAAAAACTCAAGACTTTGTATACATCCATATGAGGATCATTACAAAGTACTTATAAAATTTTTCTAAATACACACTTCACACTTTTCAAACAAATAAGTGAGCTAAGTAACTAAGATCCCATGGATAACCATGGATATAAAGGGTGCTAACACCTTCCCTTTATATAACCTACCCCCCGAACTCAAAATATTTTAAGGTCTTTCCTGTTATTTTATACCCTTTCCTAAATTGGATAAAATAAAAGTCGGTGGCGACTCTTGCTACCCGCACATGTTTTTGTCAAACAAAAACACAAAGTCAGTTCTCCCATTGTGTTACAGAACTGGCGACTCTGCTGGGGAATTACTAAGTAAAAGAGGGGTACCCTTAGGAATTAGATCACTTAATTGTTTGTCTTGTTTGCTTTATGTTATCTGTTGGGCTTTTGTGTGAAAGATCTTAACCCGGATCTAGTGTACCCTAGGTAAATGGCAATAGACCAAAGAAACTGTATGGCGTATACCGATATGGTTGATCTGGTGGCCATAGTTAGTGTGACTTCTTGGTTGGTGCTTATGTTCCTTAAGTAAGTGGAGGATAATATGGGGCTGCCATACGTTGTCATTAACACTAACTATCCTTTAGAACCCTAATTGACCCACTTGTCCTTTAGAAAGTAGTGAGATAGCTGGCTTTGGAGAAGTCTAAAGTTGGTTGATACTCGATGCTACGCTCATTGAGATCCTAAACTTGGGGGGTTTTGGTTGGAAATTAAGTTGCGTACTGAACAACAACCCTTGGGAAGGATCAATGATATTTAGATCCCTTAGAACCTGGTTACTTTTGTAGGACAGGATGAACCAACTAAACTTCAAGGGAAGGGTACTTACCTTTAAACCTCACGCAAGCCTCTAAACTTAGGGCTATTGTGTGACTTGTTTGTGTGTGCCACATGGTTGTGATTGAGCATAACATCATGACATCATGACATCATAAACATAGCATTTTCACTAATCATTTCAAGGACCAAAGGATTTATCTTTGTTCTTTGTTGCAGGTTATGGCTTATGCTCGTAGGAACACTATCCGGATCAACTTTGTAGGGATACCTTCTAAGCTTAAGGAATTGGTCTCTAAAGTTTCTGAAAGCTCCCAATTCATCAAGAAGCATGGTTACCTGCTGGATCTAGTTACTTCAGGGTTCAATGAAGACATGATGAGTGTCCTATTTCAGTTCTTTGATCCTAAACATCACTGTTTCACGTTCCCCGACTATCAGCTGGTTCATACAATGGAGGAGTTCTCCAAGATACTGGGTGTACCTATCCTTGATCAGAGAACCTTCACAGACTTGGAGAGAGAGCCTAAACCTGAAGTCATTGTTACAGCCCTACATTTGAAAAAATCATACATTGTCCTAGAAACGAGAAGTGGAGTTAAGGGTATTCTTGCTAAGGTATTGATGGAGAAAGCTCAGGTGTTCTTGGATGTTATGAGCTATGATGCTTTTGAGGAGATCTTAGCCTTATTAATCTATGGCTTAATGTTGTTTCCTAATCCAGACCAGTTCATAGACGTACACGCCATCAACATATTTCTGACTCACAATCTAGTGCCTACCTTGCTTGGAGATATCTTACACTCTCTTCACACTCGTACTACAAAAGCGAGAGAAAATCTGATGTGTTGCATACCTCTACTATCTAGGTGGTTTATTTCTCACCTTCCTAGATCAGTGATGAAGAATGAACAAGGGTTAAGGCGGTCTAGGAGGATCATGTCACTTTCTCATTCAGACATTCATTAGTGTTCTCAATCTATGGAGAATGTTACTATCATTGACCGTTGTGGGGAGTTCCCTAATGTGCCACTCCTTGGCATAAGAGGGGGCATTACTTACAACCCTTCTTTAGCTCTATGTCAGTTTGGTTATGCTCGGAGTAATGGTCCTCATGACATGCTTATTCAGGGTATTATGTTTGACTATGACAACGATCTTCAAGGTTACCATCAAAGGTTTATACGAGCTTGGAGCAAGGTGAATAAAGTTGAGAGAAAGACTCTAGAAACAAAGTATTCCATTCCTATGGAACCTTACCTCAGATGGGTGCGATCTCGTGCACAAAATCTTATGATGCCATATCCTGCTCTTATACCGGTCACTATGGAGCCTGTTGCTGAAGGAGACGTTCCTTATACCATCCTTCATCCAGATATGCCCACTGACTTGGAAGAGCTGCAGAAATCCTGGATCCAACTGAAAGAGCAAAGAGATACTTTTGAGACTCAGTTCAGAGCTAGTCAAGAAAGAGTGCTAGAGCTGATGAGGCAACTTCACGAGGAGCGGAATCTCAACACATACCTCAACACAAAGAGGAAACGTCCATGGGAGACCTAAGTCCCATATATTTATTTTTTTTATACTTTATTCTTATTTCCTTTCATTGTAAGCCCAAGGGGCAATTTATATTAAACGTTTACTAATAAAATTTTTGTTTTTTTTTCTTTAAACAAATTTAAATCCTGCATTCCTTGAAAACATTGCATATGCATCTACATATCATTGCATGACAAGTTTTCACAGCAAGTTTCTCATCTTCTCGTTGTCTATTTCAGCAGAAATGACTCTCAAATAATCTGTCAAAGACCTCCAGACCCAGATTGCTCAGTTTCAAGAGGTGATCATGAATTTTTCCAAGGGGCAAGAAGAATTGAAAGAACTCCTCTCTAAGGACATGAAAAGGAAGAATCCTGAAGACAACAAGAGTGATCATTTGGAACAACTGCAAGCTGAGATAGCAGATATGAGAATTCAGATGAATAGCCAGGTGGATCTTATCTAGAGCTTACCCCAGGGGCAAGAAGAGTTGAGAATCTTTGTCAATAAACTTCAAGACAAAGAGTCGGGAATTTAATCATCAGTCAACCTCTAGTGAAACAAGCTGACTTGGTTGAAAGGAAAACGAGGATAAGAGAAGGAAAGAGACCGTCTATAACTGATAATTCTTCAGTTGAAGAAAGAAGGTATTATAGGGCTAATCCACCACAACACAAGGAGTGTAGAAGACAATTCTCCCGATTCAACACGCCAATGTCACAAGCTTTTCAATGCATGTTGGAAATGAAGTTGATTATCTTGGAAGACGCTCCTAGAAGACCCAATACTTCTTCTCCTTGCTATAATCCCAATGCAAGATGTGTGTATCACTCAAATTGTCCTGGACATAATGTAATACCTCAAAATTTGCCCTCTCTTATCCTCAATATTTTGGATAGCATTTTGCATACATAGCTTCATAAAATAACCAACAACATTGCATCATGTGTAGTATAGCTGAGGCGTAGGCATGTGGTCAATGATTGGAGCAACTGAAGGCATTATAAAGGCAATCAAAGGGCCACACAACTTCTCAACCTTGTGCAAAGGGTTCACAACATCCCACAAGTTCTCATCTGAAGCCACAAGCCATGAAAAGATTTGGTTTAATCAGAGGAGGCAAGCAGTGCAACATTTCCTAATGAAAAAGGGCCAAATTAGGGTTTCATTTCTATTGGGCTTCTGCATGAAGTTATGATTCAAAGAGGATTCCATTGACTTATATATGATGTCAAGTGCCTAGGGTTCAAATTTCGTCCACAAAATCATTTTGTAAGAGGTTCGACTTGCCAGATGACTGAAAATTGAGGAATCGGGGAAAAGGCAACTGAGCTAGGTAAAAAAAAAGGTCGACTCTTGAGTTTTAAGATCAAAATCATGAAATTTGGGTTACAATGATCCTATGGTTCAAATTTGGTCAAGAAATGATGGAGGAATCATAAAAAATCAAGAAAAAAAATCATTTGAAAAGTGGTTAATTTCACCTTTCCCTCCACTTTTCCCTCCACTTTCCTTCCACATTTCCTTTCATTTTTTCCCTCTTGTTTTTCCATTTCAATTCCACTCGATTTCCCTTGGATGCTTCTACCATGTTCCACAATCTTCTAGAGTATTCCAAGGAATATTCCATATTCCTTCTCCAACCCTAACCCTAACTAACTACTAACCTAACTCCATTCCTAAACCTAGATCCATTCCCAAACCTAGCTCCAAGCCTAGCCCCTATATAATCATTAATCACTTTTTCTCTCTCATTTTTCCTCCATTTCCCTTTTCACCATAGCTTTTTTTGAAGAAGTTCTTCAAGTTTCACATTGAAACTTGAAGATCTTAAAGCTTAGCCTCCGACCTCCATTGAATTGTGGATTATAGAAGAAGAAGCTATTGATCAAGCTCCGATTCTTGCAACATTTACCGAAGCACTTCTCGTCTTTGTAGGTTGGTGATCTAAATCACTTCTCCTTTAAATTATTCTCTCCATCTCGCCATTTTGGCATTCTTTAAGTGTTTTTCGCATTGCTTGTGATCGATTATGTTTCTGTTATGTATTGCTTGCGATTTGTGATTTTTAATGGATTAGAAGTTAAGGTGTAGATAGTTATAGGTTCTAACATGTGTAAATAAGCCCTAATTGAGTAGAAATTCATGTTAACATGTCCATGTGTATGTAAGAGATCATTAGAAGTGAGTTTGTAGCCAAAAGCACTTATTTCTAGACTTTTTTTACATTATGTTCAGTGTTAACCGGTTAACCATTTGGTTAACCAGTTAAATCGTGCGTTTTGGCCACAAACTGGTGCAATTTTAGGTCCGTTAACCGGTTAACACTGTGCAAACTCAGATTTTTAGCTTATTTGATAGCTTAGTCTTGCTTTCTAGTCCCTCTAATGTTCATGCATGTTTAGGTACTAATTTTAGGGAATTTTCTAGGTTGGTTTCTATATCTCATTCCCCCTTTTCGAGTCATTTCGACGCGTTTCCGTTCATGTTGCATATTATGCATTTATGTTTTCATTTGTGTATAATTTGACTCATTGCATTTTGTTGCTATGTCTATGCATCATTTGGCATGTAAATAATCATGTTGCATTCTGTTTTTGCATCTTTTGCACAAGTCGTTAAATCATTTGCATTTCATTGTATCAATATATATGTTGCATTTCACATAACCATGTGTGTATGTGCATTTGGTTGCATTTGGTTACATATTTGATCATATCATTCGCATCAATTCAATTCTGAATTTTGCATTGAGCTTGGCATTCTTGTTGATCTATCATGTTGCATATTCATGATCAATGCTCATTATGTTCATATGCCATGTTCATGTGCCATATTTTGCATACTTGTTGCATAATCAATCATGTGGTACATTCTTGCATAATCCTCCCAAAATAATTATGTCACTCATTTGTGTATGTTGATCTATGTCCAAATGCGTATTCATGATGAATTAATACATTTTTTTCATTAAGTTCATGCATTAAAAATGAAAATAATCAAATCTGCATTTTACATTTCATAGCTGACTTTGCATATAGGTGATATAGAATACATGCTGTTTGTTATGTTTGCATGTTGTATTTGACTTTTTACACCTACTTTCATGTTGTATGCTGGCTGTAGAAAGTTGCTTGTGCTTTGCTTGTGTTTCCATAGCTGCTTTTAGTTTAGGGGCTGTAGTAGGTGCTGAATTTTTGTTTTAGCATTTTTTTAGTTCTCTAGAATTAAGATAGAGTTTAGATTGAGTCCTAGAGGCATTAGTGTTTAATTAGTGTATGTTTGCCTTATTATTGTTTAATAAAATGCACACTAATCTTTGTTTTGTAGGGAGGGAAAGGTATGTTTCCTTAGACCTTATCCTTTTATTTTATTTTTATGCATTTTCTTTATGCATTTAATTCATTTTTTTTCTTCCATATTTGTGATTGGTAGGATTCCCCTTTGTTAGGACTAACTTATCTTTCTTAGGAAGTAAGTTGCATCCTTTTTCTTCTCTCTTTTCCTTTTATTCTTTAGGATTAGAAAAGCCCCACTAACCATTAGGACCACTTTTGAATAAATAACTAAACTTAGGGTTGTGTCTTAGTTCCCCTTAGTTTTTTTGCCTTTTGCAACTTGAGTCTTTCTTTCTCTCCTCATGAAGAAAATAATAAAATACCTAATAAAGGTTGAATGTTCTTATACACCATGAGACTTTGTTGCGGAGTACTTATACGCGTCCTGTTTCGGGGAAAGGTGTAAGTATTTACCACGATGGATAGGTCTTAGTATGAGAATGTTCACAAACAAATTCAAAACATTTCTCATAAAAGACAAAAAACAAACAATAAGCGACTATCCTGCGGGAACTTCTCTTTCTCATCTCATTCATTCTCAACGCAAACTTGCGACGACTTGTCTCGCATACAAGACGGTAAACTCACTCGTACCAGACGAGCCTGCAACACCTGAGCATAAACATACGCAGTTCCAGCCATAAAAAACACAAACAAATAGTTCCCGCTTTAGTTAGGCGAACTACGTCGACTCTGATCCTCATTATCCCGATGAGGTACGTAGGCAGCGGGGTAGGGCCCGTTCGAGCACATTCTTTATTTTCCCTATATTTTCCTCATTCTTACTTTTTATTCTCTTTCTCCAGTTCCCTTTCTCATTTCATTCCAGTCAGTAGTTTTGTTCAGCAACATCTTATTTCTTACCCTTTGAAACAAACAAGCAAGCGTGGATCCCATCTGGTACGGCGGACGGTCTAGGGTGCTAATACCTTCCCAGGTCATAACCAACTCCCGAACCCAGATCTTTGGTTCGCAGGAGCTTGTCCTTTCCTTCTTCCTCAGGTTTGTGCAACATTACCTTTCCCATTCATTCGGGATAAAAATGTCTGGCGGGCGACTCTACCTTTTCCGCGCCACTTTCGCGTTTGTACCAGGATGAAAATCCCGGGAGCAACACATAACACTAATAATTGTTGGGGCATTGAAGAATAAGATTCAAGACCTGATT
Source organism: Lathyrus aphaca (assembly GCA_963966055.1). Lineage (NCBI taxonomy): Eukaryota > Viridiplantae > Streptophyta > Magnoliopsida > Fabales > Fabaceae > Lathyrus > Lathyrus aphaca. The sequence goes on from OZ014524.1 coordinate 127,947,623, forward strand.
GACGAAGGAATCCTTGAGGTTACACCAGAAGGTCAGATTGAATTCTCCTATCATCCGTAAAACATCAAAGCTACCAGACGTTCGGAGTATAAAGTTTAGAGGAGGCTTTGAGAACATTTGAATTTTCATTTATGATTTCTTTTGTTGGTTTAAACATTTATTATTATGTCAAACTTTGTTTTACATTAATGCATTGCGTATGTTTGTCTTGAATTAATCCATTCGCTTCACTATACTTAAAATTATGCTTTTACTTTGCTGTTTGTGATATTTAACTCTTGATAAAGTTGTAAGTCTTTAGAGGGAAGATGACGAAAACAATACCATAATCTTACGCAGTATGCTTTTGAACAGACTATGCTGATGATGTACAGATATTGTTTCAATTCCTAAACAGTGGAGATATAAGGAAGTTAATCCCTAGTTAACCCTTTTGAGCCAAAGAAGTAGGATTTTTTCTTTATCAAGCAAGTTAAAACCCTTATTCATAACCTGGGGCAAGGTAGTTACTCGATTAACTCAATTATGCCAATTGTCTGTATTGTACACAACTAATGATGGTTCCCTGTAATCATTAAGCCTGGCAGTTAATATCTAGCAAAAGAAATGCTAACTAAGTCAAAACCTATGAAGGAGACTTAGTAATATAAAAAATTGACATTCCGCTGACTGTAATCTTGAAATAAACAGTTCAGGCAAAAGGAAGAGATAACAAAGTCAAAAGAAAAAGAGGTCACTATAAATCCTCAACAAAGAAAGGTGACTGAATTTTCAAATAAATTTTTGGTTTTTTGAACCACCACAAATGACAGTGTTACAATTTTAAACTCCTTTGGAGCTTCAATGCATAAGTTAACCGAACATAGGACTGAAGAACATCACGAAGAATGGGTTGGGTACAAATAAATTTGAGCCTATATCCTTTGTTTCTTAAACCCTGATCCAGACCACGCTACAACCCTTTAAAAGACCTAACTGAAGCATGATTAATTCCAAAGTGTACTGCTACAAAAAGGTATCTTGACTCCTTTAGGGTTTATTATAAATCTTGAGTTAATATCACAGTCTTTACAAACATTGTTTTACTAAAATAATTCTTTTCGAAAACTTCAAGATAGACATAAGCATTGCATTTTGAATATCATTGTTTGCATATAACTAAGTGTCTGACATCAGAGAAACTTACATGATGAACAATCAATGAATCAAAGTCCTCCCGAGAGACAAAGTTGCTTCCTGGATCAAAGCCAATGTATACAATGGGCACAACCACTATCTCCCAATCAGGGGGCATACAATGATTACTGTCCAATTCATTTGGTGCAATCAGGTCAAGATTCAACTATGCTTAAGTAGTCAGGGGCAGGTCTCCTCATCTATCTGAATTACTAAAGGTAACATTGTAGAGTTCACGATGTCGGGGGCATATTATTGTGGGGCATTCTGCTTATTTCTCTTGAGGTAGCTCCATTCAGATACTTCCATTATAGGACAATTCATCCTCAACCAAGGGGAAACGCTCTCTTTCCAAATCTAATACCCGGAGCGTATATGGTTCATCACAATTTGAAAGCACGTTCATCTCATTGTATTACCTTGATATTGGATTCTCAGCAGAAGCCATTGTGGAAATTAACTATTTGTGCCAGTAGTATAAGATGGTGTCAGTATCATGTCTTCGGATCCAGCCATGAGAATTTATGGGTAATTATTCAGGAAAGTTAAGAACCTTAGAAGCTCTAAGTCCAATTGGTTATACACTCTCAAAGTTAAAACGATTCTGTTTTCGAGTTCAGATTTACTTTTCCCTCTTTATTCAAGTAAGAAATGTTTTCCGAATTCAGGTTTACTTTTCCCCTTTTACTAAAGCGAGAAACGTCTGTTGATTATGTTTGAATGTATATATGCTTTTGAATATGATTGATGTTTACTAGAAATGCATAAAATACAATAATAGTATTTATCAAGGACGATCGGAGATACGAATTCAACGAATCTTCACTGGTTCATCCCCACAGAATAATCTTTACGAATGTTCCTACGAAATACTTCAAGTAATATCTTGTACTTCCAACACTACGAAGTCTTCAAGCATTTTCATATCCTCCGAAGAATTGATACTTAACCGGATAGGTTTCCCGGATCTATGTCCATCTCTTTTATCCTCAGTCAGGATATTCAGGAACTTAATCCATCAATAAGAAGTACGACGAACGAAAACAGGATGTTCTGAGTATGATATTCCTAAACAAGACTGGAATGAAGTCTTCATATTCCTCAACAACGAATCGTGATTTATTTTCCACAGCCAACAGTTGTTCTATGAAGCTATTCATGCGCTTCAAATACATAATTCATACATCATCATATCATATCATACACATACAACATTATCATGATATATTATTTTGCAAAGTGTTATATACATCATGATATTTGCACAAAACTAACATTGTTTTTCAGGTCAATTCCTCAGAAGATGAACGTCATCAACAACTTATTCTCGGGGTTACTATATCTCCCCAAGGGTTATTTCAAACGACATATTGGATTGTGTTATCCTCCAAGAATACATACACCAATATCTTGAGCTTCTACATCCTTCAAGATTACATCCAGTCAAACCTTGTGCCGTTGTATATCTTCCCAAAAGTTATCTCATTACCTTGGGACGTTGTTTATCTTCCCAAAAGCTATATCATTACCTTGGGCATTTGTTTATCTTCCCAAAATCCATATCATTACCTTGGGTCGTTGTTTATCTTCCCAAAAAGCTATCTCATTACCTTGGAACGTTGTTTATCTTCCCAAAAGCTATATCATTACCTTGGGCCGTTGTTTATCTTCCCAAAAGCTATATCATTACCTTGGTCCGTTGTTTATCTTCCCAAAAGCCATATCATTACATTGGGCCGTTGTTTATCTTCCCAAAAAGTTATCTCATTACCTTGGGACGTTGTTTATCTTCCCAAAAGCTATATAATTACCTTGAGCCATTGTTTATCTTCCCAAAAGCTATATCATTACCTTGGGCCGTTGTTTATCTTCCCAAAAGCCATATCATTACCTTGGGTCGTTGTTTATCTTCCCAAAAGTTATCTCATTACCTTGGGCCGTTGTTTATCTTCCCAAAAGCTATATCATCATACCTTGGATTGTTTTATTTCCCCAAAAGCTATATTTTCATACTTTGGACTACTTTATTCCCCAAGAAGTATATTTGAAGAACTTTTCTCCGAATGGCATCTTTAAGCCCATTCAAGCAATACAATCCTTTCTTCGAATGGCATCTTTAAGCCCATTCAAACAATACAATCTTTTCTCCGAATGACAGCTTTAAGCTCATTCAAGCAATACAACCAACCAACAGTATCATTCTACGCACCGACGAGTGCAAATTTTTGGGCTTTTGTGTTCAATCTCCTTCAACCTTCCAGTCACGAATGGCATGCAGGCCAATCTAATTCCTCAGGTTTCAGAAAATTGAACAGGGGCAACTATTGTACCTCAAAATTTGCCCTCACATATTTGAAACAAATTGATTCAAAAGGTCTCCTCACACTTGTCGTACCCTAAATTTTGACCCGATTCATATGCTTTCTGGTGCCTTTTATTTCGAATAAATAAAATAGCACAATTGGTAGAAAGATGGGTATAAGGGATATAATGTGAGAGGTTGTGAGTTCAAATCCCACATTCGGCTCTTTTTTTTTCCTTTACTAATATTTTCTATTTTTATCTTTTATATTATATAAAAAAATTACAAAAATAGCATTTTTTATTATTTAATTTTTAATTTTCGTATTTGCATTTAATGCCTTTTTAAAAATATGATTTTTTCATTAAAATCATTATTTTATGAAAAAATTCTCAAAAAAAATCATAATAGATACCAAAAACATTTCTTTTCTTGTATACTCGTTTTCTATTGGTCAATTTATGTCATTTTTGTGTCATACTTAGTTTCTAACTAGTCTACTTGATGACCAAGTAAAAATAATATATTATTTTATTTTTCAAATATTTTTTTAATCAATAGACATTAAGACTGATTATTTTCCTTTTAAACTTTTTAACCTAATTTTTTAAATCTATAAATACATGTTGTTTTTCTCACCCACAGGACACAAATTCTTGCCTTGGGGAATAGAAAGAGGACGGAAAAGAAATCCAAAAAGAAGAAGAGAAGGCAAACGACGCATCTTAATTTCAGTTGGTTATCAATATATTTTCAGTTATAATACTTATAATGTTCATGTATTATATGTTTGGTTACCGTGTAATGTTTATAATATAATGTCTGTTACATGTTCATGATATTTACGTTATGTTCATAATGTTTAAAGTATATACATAATAATATATAATATATAATATATAATAATATATAATATATAACTATTTTGTTAAATAAATTTTTTGTTTATAATTTGATAATTTTATTCGGATCGTGTCGATACGCTGTTTGTACATTGGTGTGTATGATGCATGACACTTGTGTTGATCCAATTCATGTGCGATGATCGCATTTTTGCGTTAGCAAAGTTTTTTTTTTAATTCATATTATTTTTTTTATGTTATATATTTAGATCTGCACAGATAACTAACAACTCTGATTTATTTTCCTAAAACCTCAAACTTTTCATAAACCTTAATTTTTCATGTAAACCTTAAAAATTTCTTATAAACTTTAACCGTGTTATTTTCTCTAAACCATAAACTTTTTTTTTCATTAAACTTTAAACCCTGATTTTCAAAGCCTAATTTTTTTAAAACCTAAAAAAAAACCTTAAACTTAATTCATTTTTTTTCCATAAAAATTATAATTTCTTTTCTTTTAATTTAAATTGCTCTATTTTTTTTAGAGAATTGTATAGGTCATAATTGATGTAATTTATTTTTCGCTCTTATTATGTAACTGCTTCCTATATGTAATAGCTTAGGTTTTGTTTTCTTTTGCCTATATTATTATGTAATTGCCCCAAAGCCATGTAATAGCGTAGGAACTTTTAATTTCTGTCTTTAAAATTTTGTAAATATTTAAATTGCATGGTTAGTAATTTAGGGAGTGCAAAGAATAATTGAAAAATAATTTGGACTTAGATCACTAATCATAAGATAAATATTCGAAATTGATATTCACACACGCAAGTCGATCGTTCTTCGATCGCTATCTGCACCTCCTAGGGTTTCCCCTCTTGGTTGCCTTTAACAAATGACCAAGTCCCTCGAAAATGGGGGTGTCTTAAGCAAACGACCCATACAAAAATAAATCATCTAGTCCCTCCTCCATTTAAAAGATCAAGTCCCTACGATATTGCCTACGATGTTGCCTACGATGATGATCTTGTCCCTTCGATTAAAGATGATAGTCCCTCCCAATTGCTAAAGACACCCCTTAAGTTGCCTTCATTGACCATACAATGACCCTACGCCCGTCCCTTAAATAAATACAAGGTAATGACTACTTACTCCTTAATAGTAAGGACAGTCTTACCCTTGAAAGGAAACAAAAGAATACGAAAGACCAACTTAGGGTAGGTAGCGCTTAATTACTTGCTCACTCTTTCAAAACTATTTTCACACCCCACTTTTCAAACATTTTCAAAATCTCAAGACTTTGTATACATCCATACGAGGATCATTACAAAGTACTTATGAAAATTTTCTAAATACACACTTCACACTTTTCAAACAAATAAGTGAGCTAAGTAACTAAGAGCCCATGGATAACCATGGATATAAAGGGTGTTAACACCTTCCCTTTATATAACCTACCCCCCGAACTCAAAATCTTTTAAGGTTTTTCCTGTTCTTTTATACCCTTTCCTAAATTGGATAAAATAAAAGTCAGTGGCGACTCTTGCTATTCGCACATGTTTTTGTCAAACAAAAACACCAAGTCAGTTCTCCCACCGTGTTACAGATCCCTACTGTCCGGTTGAGCTCTCTTTCGGGGAGGAGTTCCTTCTCGAGGAGATACTTCTTCATGTAGTCGGTCGTATCTACCTCGACAAATTCTTGGTTAAACCGCTCGATGTATGAGCGCAACATTTCCTTTTTCTCTTGTATAATGGCTTCAAGGGTAGTTTATATTTTTGGCTGGAGTCGAGAGGCTGTGAAGTTCCTTGTGAACGCCAATATCATGCTTCTCCAGGATGTGATGGATTCGGGGGCCAAAATTTTGTACCATGCCATGGCTCTCTTCTTGAGAGTCGTTGAGAATAGTCAGCATTTGACGTTCCTGCCAACGTCGTTGTGGTATTCGAGCATGGCGTTGATGTCATCGATGTGGTCATCGGGGTCAACTGTCTCATCGTACGTTGTCAGGTTCGGGGGCTTCTCCATGTCCACTGGGAGTGGACTTTCCATGATGGCCCGAGAAAGTGGGCAACAAGGTTCATCCTCATCGCTCCTTAGGGGTAATTAATGCTCATTCCTGGGGCTCTGGTCGCGTCTAGGAGAGATGTCATTGGTTGGTCATTCGACCACTCGGGGCGCCCCCTGGACTTTTTTTCTTTGGTTTAGGGTGTGTCGTCCCTGTCGAGGAGGTGAGCGTCCTCGCTTCTTGGTCGCCTCTGGTTGGCATCTCTCGGGTTGAGGACCACGACCATGTCGAGGAGGATTGATTTGGAATTATTTTTCCAGCGCCATGATCCTCTCCTATTGTTAGAAGAGCATGATGTTTGTCTGGTTGAGTGCGTTCACTATAATTATCAGTGTGGGATCCCCTTCGAATGGTATATTGATGGGTTGAAAGGGAGTCGCGGGCTGAGGTTCTGGAAAGTCGTTTTCCTCGGGCTCAGGTGACGGGGTGGCAGAATGTCCATCTCTTACGTCGGACTCAGGGACAACATGTTAAACGTCTTCCGTACCGGTGGTGTAGTCGAAGAGGCCGATGGCGCAGTTGTCTTCGTGTTCGCTAGTCATGTTGGATGGTTGAAGGAGATGCTTTTAAGTTTTGGTCTTCTATTGTAGAAGAAGGGGAAAACTTTTATTTTCCCACAGACAACGCCACTGATCTACCCTGATCAGAAGGAACCTTCCAGGTGTTGAGAAGTAACTACGGTGATGAACTAGAGGGTGTACCTGCAAGGCACTCCGATGCCAAAGTAAGAATACAAGTACATAAATGTAGAAGAGATTAAGATTCAGAATACCTGACCCTCTGATGGAAGAGGGTATTTATAGTGTGCCTCTAGCGTTGGGCCAAGGTTCTTCCAGGGGTTGGATTAGCTAGGCCCAAGAAAGAACTGCCAAGGAATGCGTAGGAACAAGTAAGACCTAGTGCGTGGTCTTGCCCTTGGTCCAACTGCCCCTACATATCAGGAGATGAGAGGGTAGTTGGGTGACGTAGATCACGTGAGGGAGACGCTCTCCCCACGTCTTTGTATTGGGCCATGGGCTGTGCCCGACGAACTTGGCCTCTGTCCGACGCAGACTGTGTAGGCCCAGTCCAAAACAACTTTTATTTAAAATTGCAAAATTATTTGTCTTAAAAACAATGTCCATAGCATGATTCTTAATATATATATATATATATATATATATATATATATATATATATATATATATATATATATATATATATATATATATATATATATATATATATATATATATATAAGTGAGGATATTTATACTCTATGAGTAAGTTTTTAAATCTTACTCCACATCTTGACCATTGATTCATTTTCAATCAATGGTTATAATAATTACTCAGTAATTAAATGTGGACAGATAAACAAATTAATGACATGTCAAATAATTACTAATTATTATAACCATTGATTACAAATGAATCAATGGTCAAGATATGTAGTAAGTTTTAATAACTTACTCTTGGAGTAATAATATCCCCACTTATATATATATATATATATATATATATATATATATATATATATATATATATATATATATATATATATATATATATATATATATATATATATATATATAGTCAGGATCAACTTACTCCAAGAGTAAATCTTTTTAACTTACTCCATAATCATAGTCTTTAAAATATATACATGGGGGGCATAAGAGTGATTTTAAAATTAAAGATGAGAGAAATAAACAACAACCCTTAGATCAGTCAAACAATTATGATTAAACTTTTTCATTAATTAGTCATAATTTCTCTCTCTTAATAACCTGATCTAACGGTGGTTGTTTATTCCTCTCATCTTTCATTTTAAAATCACTCTCAATTGAATCTAATTTATAGGCTAAAATTATGAAGTAAGTTAAAATGACTTACTCTTGAAAGTGTAATTCCTTCTGTCAGATATGATTTAAATTTAAAATAGATAAATTTGATTTAGTTCCAAAATATGTATTTTGGGCTTTTAGCTTGGGGATCAAGCTAACCTAAATCTATAAATAGAGAGTAAACCTTATTTTGTAATCATTCCAATCACATTGTATTCACAGAATTTTGCATTTGCAGAGTGAATAAGAAATATTTTCCACAGTTGTGGGCAGAGAGGTCTGTGTAGAATATTCATCTTCTTCCTTAAATCCTAACTCTTTCTCTAGAGCTCCAATTTGAACGATTCAAGGTAAGAATTGTGATGGCGATGAATCATCCAAACATGCATCTTTTGACAAACCTTCCAATTCTCAAGAAAGATAATTATGAGAATTGGTGCAAGCAGATTAAATTATTTTTTTGTAATCAAGATTTATGGGATCTTATGAAGGAAGGTGTAACAATGCTTGCAGAGAATGCAACAGACCACGAAAAGGTTGCACATAAAGAATTGAAGAAGAAAAATTATAAAGCTCTCTTTATAATCCATCAATGTGTTGATTCAGATAACTTTGAGAAGGTTAGTGATGCAGAATCAGCAAAGGATGAGTGGGAAATTCTGGAGAAGTCGTTTGGAGGCGCAAAGAAGGTGAAAGAGGTGAGATTATAAACTCATAAAAGAGCTTATGAATTGCTTCAGATGGAAGACAGAGAAAGCATAACAGATTTCTTAACAAAAATTATGAAACTTATGAATCAAATAAAAATATGTGGAGAAACACCGACGACAAAAGCATTTGTCTCAAATATTTAAAGATCATTGGTTCCAAAGTTCGACCACATGGTAGTAGCCATAGAAGAGTCGAAATATTTTTCGAAGGTGACTAAAGAAGAGCTTCAAGGGACACTTGAATCTCATGAACAAAGAATGGCTGAAAGAGCAGCAGGCAAGTCGAAGAGTGATGTGGCTCTTCAGGTTCTATCAGTAAGAGATGAAAAAGGCAAAGGAAAGGTGTTCGACAACAAAGGTAGAGGTGGCTACAAAATTTCGAATAGTCAAAATTAGTAGGAAAGAGGCTGGTCGAATCAAAGAAAACCTTGGAACCAATGCAACCAAAGAGGTGGTATTAAAGGTAGAGGAAAAGGTGGTGGTCGAAAGCCAAACAAAAGTAACATTCAGTGTTACAATTGTCAGAACTATGAACACTATTTTAGTGATTGTCCTAAGAAGCAGAAGAATCAAGAAGTTGATGTAAAGATGAATAAACACGAAGAAGAAGAAATGTTGTTGATGGTCACAATAAGAGATGAATAGAAAATCCAAGATCAATGGTACTTGGACTCAGGATGCTCATCACACATGACTGGTAGGAAATATTAGTTTGTCAACATGAAGCCCTCGATGAAGAACATGGTGAAATTTGCAAATGACAATACTCTAGTAGTTGAAGGTATTGGTGACGTTCTGATTGTGAGGAAGGATGACAAAAGGCAAGTAATTTCCAATGTGTTGTACATACCAGGCATGGAGAGCAATTTGCTCAATATAAGGCAGTTGGTCGAAAAGAACTACAAAGTGACGGTCAAAGACAAGATGATAAGAGTTCTCGACATAGGTGGTAGGTTGATCTAGAAGGCTCCAATGTCTCAGAATAGAACCTTCAAGATCGAACTAAATGTGATTGAGTGTAAGTGCCTTACAACTGCAGCTAGCAGAGATGGATGGATGTGGCACTTTAGACTTGGTCATCTCAATTTCAAAGATATCAAAGATTTGAAGATAAGAAATATGGTTTCAGGATTTCCAGAAATCGACATCCCAAACGAAGTGTGTGAAGAATGTGTTTAGGAGAAACGACACAAGAATAACTTTAGCAAGGATGCATGAAGTAGGTCGAAGGAAATTATTGAAGTCATATACTATGATGTATGTGGTCCTATCCATGTGGATTTGATTGGAGGTAACAAATACTTTGTCACATTCATAGATGATTTCAGTAAAAAACCGTGGATGTAACTAATTAAGAAGAAAAGTGAAGTTATCGAGGTATTTTCCAAGTTTAAATCTATGGTCAAAAGATAAAGTGGTCGAAAGCTCAAGATTCCGAGGATTGATGGTGGTGGAGAGTATGTGTCAAAATATTTTGATTCATTATGTGTGAAAGAATGGATTATGCATGAGGTGGTGCTACCCTACACTCCACAGTAGAATGGAATTACAGAAAGGAAGAATCGAACCATCATAAACATGGTAATAATTATGTTGAAAGACAAGTATCTACCCAAAGAATTATGGGGAGAAGCTATGTCGACTACAACATATATTTTGAACAGATGTCTGATGAAGAAGCTGGAAGGAATTACGCCAGACGAATGTTGGTATGGTGTCAAGCCTAGCTTGAGTCATCTGAAGGTATTTGGATCTATAACACATAGACATGTGCCATATCAGTTGAGAAGAAATCTTGATGACAAGTATAATCAAATGACTCTGATAGGATAACATTCGACTGGAGGTTATAAGTTGTTCGACTCAGTAAACAATCAAGCAGTGATCAACATGGACATGATCATAGATGAGATTAAAGAATGGGATTGGACTGAAAATGTCAAGAAAGATTCACTTGGAATCTTATGTGAAGAACCAGCTAATGAAGTCGAAAGAGATGTTCGACAAGAAGAAGTTAGAGGTGAAAGAGGCCCAATTAGACCTCAACGAACAAGACACATGCCTGCAAGGTTGCAAAAATGTGTGATTACATCAGATGATGTGGTCGATGAAGAAAGTGAGCTGGTACATTATGATTTTTATGCAGATGTCAAACCTGTCAATTCAGCTGAAGCATTGAAAGATTCAAAGTGGGTGAAAGCAATGAATGAGGAAATGAAGTCAATCTAAGTCAATAACACTTGGTCATTTGTAAAATTTCCTCAAGGAAAGAAGGCAATTGATGAAAAATGGGTATACAAGGTGAAGCTAAACCCTAGAGGGGAAGTGACTCGTCACAAGGCAAGACTTGTCTCAAAAGGATTTATTTAGAAGGAAGGAATCGACTTTGATAAAGTTTTTGCACCGGTTGCTAGGATCAAAACAATCAGGTTGGTTGTTGGTCTAGTGAACATGGACAAATGGCACACATGTTAGATGGATGTGAAATGTGTATTCCTCAATGACCCCTTAGACGAAGAAGTTTATGTTGCACAACCAGTTGAGTTAGTTAAAAAAAAGGCAAAGAAAGAAAGATGTACAGGCTGCACAAAGCCCTGTATGGACTTAAGCAAGCTCCAAAAGCTTGGAACAGGAAGATAGATGGCTTTCTAAAGGAGAAGGAATTTGTGAAGTGAAAAATTGAGCATAAAGTATATGTAAGAAGAAGCAATGATGAATTGCTTATACTATGTATCTATGTTGATGATATGTTGATAACATGAATTTGCAAGAAGGAGATCCAAGATTTCAAACGTGACTTGAGTGAGGAGTTTGAAATGTCATACTTAGGAAATCTCTCATATTTACTTGGCATCGAAATATACAAGAGCGGTAGAGGTTTGATGATGCACCAAAGAAGATATGCAGGTGGAATACTAAAGATATTTGAGATGCAAGATGGCAACCCAAATTCGACTCCAGTTGAGTCCAAATTATAACTGTCGAAAGATTTAGATGAAGATGATCTCGACCCAACCTAATATAAAAGACTTATTGAGTCATTTCGATACCTATGTCACACAAGTTCTGACTTCGCATACAGTGTTGGTATGGTGAGTAGATTTATGCAAAGGTCAAATGTATTACACCTAGCAGTGATGAAGAGGATACTAAGGTATATGAAAGGAACTCTCGACTATGGAATTTTACTTCCTGCAGCTGATGAAGGAAAAAAATGCAAGATAGTGGGATACACTGACTCAAGATGGTATAGTGATGTTGAAGATTGAAAATCCACAGCTGGATATGTCTTTATGTTAGGTGGTGCACCAGTTGCTTGGA